>CP125976.1:563024699-563624699 GCA_030063025.1 Avena longiglumis
AAAGTCAATTACCGAACAACTTCTCTAGAACTAATAAGCCACGCCCTATGTACTCATCGATCGCTCAACCCGCTTGTAAGGCCTGATTACGTAGATATTAAACTAAACCTTGTAAACAAGGCACAACTATAACAGATCGAATCGACTAAATAAAGATCAACAAGATGCTACCCTTACACTTTGGGAAAAGGTGCAAGGGTAGCGAGATAACTAGAGGTAGCATAACTTCAACGATAATAATGAAAAGCACCGATGCTAGCCTCAAACAATCTATGATAATGGTATTACCGCCATCAACAATGCTTCAAGACGAGTAAAACCAGGTAACACATAGATATCGCCTAGATCGCAAGATGCGATCTAGGCAAGATGGCACTTACCCAAAGAAACCCTAGAAACAAGGGGTATGGCCGAGATTGTGTTTGTTGTGAACGTGATTTGTTCTCCTTTTCGATAACCTTAGGTACATATTTATAGTCCGAGACTCTCTACTTTTGGAATAACTCTACAACTCTATCTTTACCTAAACATAAACGGAACCTAAACAAACACGAAACCTACTATGATACAAGATACACGGGAAATTTAGCCCAAATCCACACACTAGGCCGATCCAATAACACGTTGAATATACGTATCTTCCAAGCCCATCTTGATCACGGCCCATCTCCTTTTTGGCCAAAATACGGCGATAACATGCCCCCGGTTTTGGCAATGATAATTCCAAAACCACTCAGGTGTGTTTTTTTCTTCTTCCCCTCTTTTTTATCGGGTCGCGTCGGCTGAATGCGTGGCGTAACGAGAATCGCCACGCTACCCCTTCATCATGATGCCTGTCTTCTCAACTCCTGCGCAGTGCATGATTTGACGATTTTGGCAGTGCAATCTGGGAAACCGCTATGGCATTGAACCGTCTCTCCACTATTCCCCTTATTTAAATTCGCCTAAACAGTTCGCAGTCCCCATCTTCCTCCAGTTGCCAGAAAACCCTTCTTCCTCCGCCGAAAATTCCCTCTTTCTTGCCATGGCCTCCTCTGCTTCCTCCGGCGTGTCTTCCCATGCCTCCAACTCGATGAGCGACCGAGAGCCGACGCGTAACACCACGATGGCGGCAGAGACACTCTCGCCCCACCATGGTGGGACGAGAGGGTTGGGACTTCGTTGTCTCGGGAGGACGACGTCCATGACCGACGGCGAGGAGGACCTGCAGCCTCGCCGATGGGAACCGGAGGCGGATATGCGCGACGCCATGTCTGGACGGCGACTCCTCCGAAGAAGAGGAGGAAGAGGAGGACACCTCCTCCAAGAGTACCATGGTGAAGTACTTCCGACCGGTCCAATAAGACGAGGACGATTTAGGACGAGGAGGCCCTCGCTGCTTCTTCAAAGAAGAAGCGAAGACGACGCCGAGCAGTCGAAGACAACAAGAAGACGGCGGCGACGGCAGATGGCGACCTCGGCCTAGATTAGGAACCAGCAGTAGCCGTAGTAGTAGGTTCCCTCTTGTAATCCATCGCCGCTTAAGCACCGCTTTTGAATGAATGAATGAAAAATCCGTTTCTCGCAGATTGTCCTTCCGCCCCAATTTTGTCGATAACATAAATAAGTCGATGCTCCAGGAGCCGATAGCAACGCATCGGCTTTCACCTTGTCATGTTATCACATTCAACCAAGCTACAACTCAAAGAGCCGATGCACATCGGCTTTCCCGAAATTGTTGACAAGGTCAAACTCAGTCGCATATTTAGGCAAACCCAAACGGCCACTTCTCAGTTTCAAACGGTAACTGCGACTCTCTTCAAAAGGGACCTAGATCCCCAACCGCCCACGACCAGATCGAGCTCACAGCAACAAGAACCCTCAATCCTCACTCGCACAGATCCATCTCCGCCGCAAACCAGATGGCGTGAATCGTCCAACATCAATCCGAGGTCTCCGTCCAAGGTACGCTTACCCTCGCATCAACGCAATGTTAGAACTTGATGGCGAACCAATTAATGCCTTTATCCCACCATTAAATTTTCTAGGTCTCGTACATCCTGCCGCATCCTTCTCTCCCAAATTCTCTCGTCTTGGCCCTCGCAGATTCTAGTCCTGCCCATCTGATTTCTTATGGCAAATAGAATCCTTCAGAAACCAAGACCTAGATCTGAACTCTTGGGCCGATCGCTTGCAGCCCAGCCTAATCCCTAACATTGGGTTTCTTGGTTCGAGAGTAGCTAGAGCTTACCAATCCCAATGGGAAACTTTGGGAATAGCCGATGCCTTGCATCTATCGTTGTCTCCTCTTGAGAAACACGAGAATCTTCTCAAACCGTCGGCTACTTCGTCCGACGCTCAATTGCTTTATGTTCGCCATGGCCCTATGTCACCAACCTTGCTAGACGTGGTGATGATTACTGTCGATGTTACATCACCCAGCCCCTCTCGCTTTCAAATCGACCACGCCCTCACAAACTGTCTTCCAAAAGCATCGTAAGTTGGGGTGCTTATCTCCAACGCCATATGAAAACAAAGGGCCTGTTTCGAGAAAGAACATACCTTTCTCAACTTCGCTAGAGCATTTCATCTTCGTGGCCCTTCCTTGCTCCAACCAAAACTATCTCTCCTTAGCCCATGAACTGCCAGAGGTACTCAACTTGGCCTCAAATTGTTTCTTGGAGAAGTCTATCGATACCTCCAATTGATGTCTCTGTTGTTCTCGCATAGCAGTCAAAACAGTGGTCCTTGGTGGTTCATTCAGTTATGGGCTCAAGTACTTCCAAAACCATATCCTGACTTCCTCCCGGCGAGTTGTACTTTTCCGATGTTAAAGAAGAAAGATCCGATGCACTAGTTATGGCCAAGCTTTATGCAGTCCAGCAAAGAACTATCCCTAAGGAAGCCCAAGTGGTTCAAGACTTTCTTCCAAGGCCTAGACAATCCTACCTTCTTCCTTATATGGAAGAATCAACATTTCAAAATCCACTCTCCTTCGTTAGATAACTTTGCCGATGACACCACCACTCGCAACTTTTTCCATTGTGATCCGTCCTGTTTCCTTCCGGTTGGCATGAGCACATCCAACAATTATCAAGCCTGGGTATGAATTTTACCAACCGTCGTAGTGGCCCGGCAATTTGGCCTTGGCAAGTACCTCCCATCTCTTTCTCCATCAACTCACGGAGTAGAGCCGACCACTGATCCTCTCACCAATGTAGGTGTTACTCTTTCTTTGATGCTCGCCCATCCCTATTCCAAACGACCTCACCTTCTCTTCATCAACCGATGGCTCAAGACTGGTGGATGATGTGGAAAACTCATGCCTTCAGGAGGGCTCTGGGACCGTTGTTGAAACAGATTGATGCTGACTACGACATCCCCGTGGAACAGGTACCACTACTTGCAAATTTTCTTGATGCAGCTTGCAATTGATCCTTTTACTAATTCATCTTTTCTCCTTGCAGCAACAAGATGGCCCTGAGCCTACACACAGCAACGGCTCCCTCTTCGAGTTCTTCCCGCTCCCTGTGGTTCTTTTCTCGCAAAGACTCGCCGCCAAAAAGGTTATAATGCGAACAGCCGATAACCCCAATCGGCTTCCAAGAAACCAGCATTCCTAAGTCACCGCCCTCGAGTTCCGACTAAACTAGAACGATGGTGAGAAAGGCAGCTGCCAGAAGACCTTGAGGCGCCGGAGCCCTTCCCGCATAAATGTAAGCTAATTCAGCCTTGATCGATCCTCGTCATTCTTCTATTCTTGCAAACATGTTTACGCCACGGGTTCCCTCTTTACATGCTTCCGTCAAGACACCTCCGGAGGATACCTGATTAGTCGAGGAGAACTGGGCCCAACGGATTCGAGAGAACCATCACACCGAACCAGCCAGATTCACCACCATCGGCTTCCGAAAAAGGTCGGCTCTGAACCCGCTGCCCCCGAGCACCGTTGAGGCGGGTCATCTGGGTCCTAAGAGAGCTCGAAGGACAACAAGCTTCTTCGTCGAGCCAGAGGTTTCGATAACCACCATCCTTCAATCCTTCCGCTTGTTTCCCTTTCGTCCGATTTATCGTTATTTATACCGCTGAGAACACCCTTCATGCAGATGATCGTGTCTTCAGGACAGAGGCAGCTAACGCCGGATCTGGAATCCTCAAGGTGTAGATGAAACGGCTACCATTCTCGCCAAGCCTCCAAAGAACCACACACGAACCGATGGTCTCCTCCTCGGCTATCCCCTCGACCTTAGGAGAGGTACGCTCAGGTTCTTTCGGCTCATTCTAGCATGTTTGGACGCATACTGACGCTTTTCTGGCTGCCAGAGTTGCGATCCTTCAAGTTTGCTGTCGTTCGACCGAATCCATCGAACCAACTCCCTCTGTTGCTCCCACTGAGCCACAAGTTGGGGCCGCTCTACCTCAATTTCAGCGCCTTCAAACCTTGCTGTCCTCCCTGATCGAGGAGTTGATCGAGGGTTCTGAGGAAGTGAAGAGCGCCCTTGCCGAACTCCAGGGCCATCTTCCAGTAGTATTGCAGGTGAAGCTTTGGGCAGTTGCAAATCTGTCCTTCTTCGGGCCACGGGTGAAGTCAGCTCGTGAAAGGATCAACCTGCGCCATGCCCAACTTCCGTTGAAGGCCGATATTGCGTGATGTCGCAGCTCAACGAGAAGAAGACGCCTCGATGCTAAAACCGGACACCTCCGCCAAGCATCACGAGCTCGCATCCTTGAAAAGGGAGTTGGAAGATCTTGAGGAGAAGGTCCGTGACTAAACAGCTCATTCGTGACAAGGAAGAATCCATAGCCTTCCCAAACGAGGCGGAAGGCCTCAAAGCTCAATCAAGACCGACCGCGTATATACGTGCCCCTGAGCAAGTACCGTGAAGGGCAGGACGAAGATGACGGTTGAGATCGCCGAGGTGGATCGTCCGTCATCGACGCCTCCATGCCTTCAAGCATTTCTTCAGCAATTTCGTGAACTAGCATCTGCTTGTAACATGTGTGAACCCGAGTCGATGACCGTGCATCGTCTATGTATTTTTGCTTTTATTCGGCCGATTTTCAGAATCGGCCCCCATATTTTTACTGTCCATCGTCTCACGTGCTTTACTTAGCCGATTTCATGTATCGGCCCCTCAAGCTTTACTGTCCCACATCCCACATGCTTGGGAAATATTTCTTGAGATGTTGACCGTTGCTGGGAACTTTACGCCATCCAGCTGCTCGAGCATGTACGCGTTTCCTCTTGATCGACCCTGTACGGTCCATGCCAATTTGGAGACCATTTACCATATGCTGCATCCTTAGTCCCCAAGGGCAACACGGCTTCCCATACCTAATCACCAAAGTGGAACTCCTTTGGCCTCACTTTCTTGTTATATGCACGAGCTACTTTGGCCTTGTTCTCATCCGTTTAGGTGCCCCCCGAGCCGAATCCTTCAAGTAATTGAAGATATCGGGTCTAACTTTCAACAGGGCCCCGCAGCAGCCCCAAGCGATCTGGATATTGTTTCAACAGGGCTATCATTGGGCCCAGCAGATTCGGATCTAACCTTTTGCTGATAAATGTTGGTCGTGGCTTATCCCCAGGACCAATGTCGATCTCTTCTAGCTCATCAGCTGATGTGAACCCGTACCCTAGCTTCCCGTCACCTGTTAAATCGATGCTAAACACAGGGTAAACGGTAGGTGAGGATAACAAAAATAATTTGGGCTGATCGCTTGAATCGGCCCCCTTTTTGCTTGCATTAGTCAAGGACGGTTTACACCTTATTGTTTTACAGTGGCAGAGCATCTCTCTGCTACGACTACATGAGCTGCTTGTCGTATGATCGCTGCTTTTTATTTTTTGTGGCCGATCGCAGGGATCGGCCGCATACGATGATCGTGGGCTTTTCTACTCTGTAAGGCCGCGGATAAGACCAGCCTCACCCCGCTTTTTGTAGCCTCAATACGCCGCAGCCGCCTAGATTGATTCCAGATCGGCTCTTGGTCTTCGCTTCCAGACGCTCATGCCAGCTATGGAGATTTCGATAGAATCGCTGCGTGGATGACCTCCACTTCATCGCCATCCCATCAGATAGGCATTGGTGCATTGTGGACGGAATGCAGCAATTAGCGTGAATCCAATCCTTCCTAGCAAGACGGTGTAAGTGCTTTTGCTGTCCACGAAAAAATGACGGGTACGGTTTTCCTGCCCACCGTCAGTCCACGCTCAAGACGCCTTGCGTTCAAGATCGACCGTTGAAGTCGCTTAACGTGACGTTGGTTTTGATCAGATCTGCGGGAGCGTCCCAAACGTCGTAGCATGGAGTATGGCATGATATTGATCGCCGCCGTGTCCACCAACATCTTGCCGACAGGTTGCCCATTGATGTAACCCGCAGTTGTGGCTTTCGATGTTTATAACCCTTCTCACGTGGCTTCTCAAAGATAACCGCCGTGGACCGCAAATAACTGTACATCGGTAGCTCATTGGTTCTTGGTGCGCAGAATTACGGTAGTACGAACACCATGTTTGTGCCAGCCAATGTCTGTGCATCGGCTTTTGCTGGTTTGGGGCGCCATTCTTTCCTTGTCGGGCGATCTCCCGTTTCCAAAGTCTGCCTTACTTTGACGGCCAGATCAGGCCGTGCTTTCTTCAAAGCGTGGAGATACTGCGCTTCAGCTTCCTCTAAGTTACGCAGCCGCTTCACTCTACGCTTCTGGGTGTGTCTGAGTCCATCGGGGAACCACCTTGGACGGTGATACCTGTCTTCGTCTTTGTCATTCTTTGGCTTCTCGAGGTCCTCTGCTCGAGCGGACTCCCTGTGACGGCTCTGGGGTGGAAGAGGCCCTAGACGTTTGAACACTGACGCTGGCCTCGTGTCTTCCTTCTGCTGACCGCATTCCGGGCAGTTGTCGACTGTAGGCAATCGGCTCATCCCCGCGTCCCAGCAGTGCTTGAAGAAAGGACAATCCCAATGTTTGTCTGCGCCTTCCTTTTCTTTTGACGGTCCCCTAGCAAGGTGCTCATATCTTTCGTCCTCGTCGTCTACCGGCGACGTTATCGATCGGCGCTCATACTTGTTAAGGAGATGCGTGGAATGTGGCTTCGATATCGCACTCTCCTCACTTGTTCCTCTAAGTACCGCTTGTCAGGTGGCCGGGCCGATCGCATGGACTAGCCTCCTTTCTCGCCCGAGAGCGGACACCTCCCTGCTTGTACGTGTCATGGTGGTACCGACCCGCCATATTAACGCCGAGCGAGAAATCCAGCTTACGCCATGGAATCGAGTTCTACCATGTTGACGCCAGGAAATGGGTTTGTGTCCACTTTCATGGCGAACTGCCCAAGGATCAGACGGCCTTGTTCTATCGCCATTTGGATTTGGTGGCGAAGCTCTTTGCACTCATTGGTGGTATGGGTGAACGATTGATGCCACTTGCGACGACCTCCGTTCATTTCGAGTAGGGATTTTGTGGCCTTCGGTAACCTCGTGCTTCTCCTTCAAGAACAAATCGAATATCTGCTCGGCTTTGCTCACATCAAGTCGAACCCTTTCGCAGCCCTTGCTGTTTCACCCACTTGCAGGCTACGAGATCTGCCCCCGAGCCCATTCAGCCACGGCCACCTCCACAGTCCTGTAGGATCATCTTCTTCAGATCGACCAGGCCTACGGACGCTTGAATTTGTCTTGGTACAACTCAGGTGGTTTGTTCATACATCGTCAGGCCGGGCCATGTGCGCCAATGAGTTGTACTCCACTTGAAAGCCGATCCTTGATGGGTGCTGAGAGACCCAACACTGCCAGTCGACCGCTTCCTTCTCGCTAAACGAGCCGAGTAACATCGGTTCTGACGGTCTGCCGCTGGATGTATTCGGCTACCCCGCTCGCCGCACTGCGCTGTGTCCGCAATGCCAGCCTCGGTAGCCTCTCGAATGGTACCGGATGTGGAACGCTCTTCCGCTTGCTTCCGGTATGAATTGAATCGTGGCGGAGGTGTACCACCCAAAGGCTGGTCCTCCGAGATTGCAAAAAATCTTACGCCAAGATCGATCCGATGCGAAATCATGCCTAGTTGTGCGGTATCGGCTTATGTGCTCGATCGAGCTCGACCCTTCGACCAATGAACCTTGAGAACTCGGGGAGCTTATACTTGGGTGGCAGCGAATCAGATCAAACTCGTTGGGTACGGCTTTGAATAGCCGATTGTCCTTCTTCGATGCGGGCGAATTGGTCCCTCAGATGGTACCGATTTGCTCCACTGTTTGAGCTGCGGGGCTAGATTCTCATGACTTGTTCCAGGGCATACTTGGCTAGCCACGCCTGTTTGTCGGCGTCCATCCCGCATATCGCTTCCGCCCACGCCGCCTCAAGATCCTGCCTCAGAACTCCCCGCAGAAACTCTGCGTTGCAACTGCTTGGTGCGTGTCGTTATTGCGATCCGCACGTAGGCGCATATATATCCGTGTGGGATCTCCTTAGGTGGCTCAAACAGGAATTGGCAATCGCCTGGGTCGCCTCTAGACTTGTAGACGACGTAAGCCGCTGCTCCTGGCGGTTCTGGAGCTGCACGTGCGAACGGCGGTGGGCTCGGTCTGAGCGATCTTTCTCCCCGTGAGTCCCTAAAGCAGGCCCCGACGGAGAGTACGATGTTTCATGATCTCTGAACTCGCGAACCGCGACCGCCAAAGCGTTCACTGTGCTCTCGAATGGCGGTGCAGAGAATGAGCCACCATGTAGTTGACTTCCGTAGAGCTCTGGTGCGCTCCTCCGAAGGAACAGACAGATCTACCTCATCAAGAGCACCCTCGGGGGAGAACCTCCACGATGCCATGCTTACGGGTCCTCTCAAAAGAGCGATGAGGTCTTCAAGAGAGCCTTGATCTCGTCATACTTGGCCTTGTGCTCGCTGTAGATCGTCATAAGTGATCGGTCTTTCTCCATCGCGTCGGATGTTGATGTAGACGTTGTTGAATGTCCCACCGGCGAGAATGTGTTGTCTGCCAAAACCCACCGAGCAGCGACGGGCAACACGGAGAGCCGGAGGCTCCCAAGACGGTGGGCCTCGGTCCCTCGGCGACGGCCGCAAAACTCCGCACACGCCCCGGCTTGGTTCGGGCGTGCACCGACCTATACCGATTAGGAAGGTGAAGGATTGCTCGATTGATTTCTGCATGGTAAACAAGTATAAAATTCGAGCCGTGACTGCTCCCGGGTTTCCACAAATCGGCTCCTAGAGCCGATTGCCCCATGGTTCGCATTAGATTCACGATAACATGGGGTTTTGCTTGATCACTACAAGTTAAATCGATCTCTGACGGTTTAATGTTTTCACCACGAATCGAACGTCCTACACGTAATTGAGCCTGGTATGCGTATAAAAGATGAAGAATATTAACCCTAGAGGAGGCCTAATAACCAACGTAAAGTCAATTACCGGAACAACTTCTCTAGAACGAATAAGCCACGTCCCTATGTACTACTGGATCGTTCAACCCGTTTGTAAGGCCTGATTACGTAGATATTAAACTAAACCTTGTAAACAAGGCACAACTATAACAGATTGAATCGACTAAATAAAGATCAAGCAAGATGCTACCCTTACACTTTGGGAAAAGGTGCAAGGGTAGCGAGATAACTAGAGGTAGCATAACTTCAACGATAATAATGAAAAGCACCGATGCTAGCCTCAAACAATCTATGATAATGGTATTACTCGCCATCAACAATGCTTCAGTACGAGTAAAACCAGGTAACGATAGTAGATCTCCTAGATCGCAAGATGCGATCTAGGCATGGCACTTACCCGAAAGAAACCCTAGAAACAAGGGTGGCGATGCTTGAGATTGTGTTTGTTGTGAACGTGGTTTGTCCTCCTTTTTCGATAACCTTAGGTACATATTTATAGTCCGGAGACTCTCTACTTTTGGAATAACTCTACAACTCTATCTTTACCTAAACATAAATGGAACTTAAACAAACACGAAACCTACTATGATACAAGATACACGGGCAATTTAGCCCAAATCCACACACTAGGCCGGTCCAATAACACGTTGAATATACGTATCTTCCAAGCCCATCTTGATCACGGCCCATCTCCGTCTTTGGCCAAAATACGGCGATAACACGAGTATACAATATGGTTGTATGGAAGAACCTATGACTGAGTCATAGGAGGTGCAACGCATCTCTTTCTTTATTTTTAACCATAGTTGCAATACTGAGACTAACTCAATGCTTCATACAAGTCAGAACTTACTTCTTCCCTTGTTCCATTCTGAACTACTTCAGAATCTTGTCTAGGATATTCTGATCATCTTCAGAATCAAGTCCAGAAAGCATTCAACAT
Organism: Avena longiglumis; assembly: GCA_030063025.1. NCBI lineage: Eukaryota > Viridiplantae > Streptophyta > Magnoliopsida > Poales > Poaceae > Avena > Avena longiglumis. The sequence continues at coordinate 563,035,017 of CP125976.1, forward strand.
TAATGTTTATTAAATTTACCAAATAGATTTCATTGTTTAATAAATTGTTCTAATTCTTCCATATTTACTAACTTAAATATTATTAATACCAGTCACATCATTCATATATGTCATCCCCATATTTTAGAATGATGACACACTCCCACTCAAATATGGCATCCATATATGAGATCCAGGGATTTCACTTAGCTCCCACTCAAAATATGTCTCTTACATATTAAGATTTAGCCAAGCCAATAAGCCCCCATTCAAATGTAAGTCCTTTCAATTATCTTGGACATTCCAAAATTCTTTGATAATCATCAAATTGAGAATTCCATCTACGAGATTCCAATATCCATATATTGCTGGTGTAAATCCAATAAACTCAAGCATCGCTATTTCCAATATCCATATATTGCTGGTGTAAATCCAATAGACTCAAGCATCGCTATATTTGTAGTCAACTCCTTGAATTTGTCCAAACATCCTTTGTGACAAATTGAGATTTATGTCCTCCATTAAGTTTCATTTCTTTCTTATGACTTTGCAGTCATTTAGGAATATCAAGTAAACATCTTTACTTAATAAGATCAAGTAACATATTATTTTTTAATCTTAAATGTAACTTAATACATGATTTCATGACTCTTAGTCATTTCTCGCATTTAGGTCCGTCACACTTCTTTGTAGTTCATAGGTATGTCTTGTTCAAATAACATGACAAGTGAATCAATAATATAATTCCGCAAACTTGTAGAATATATATAATTGAATCCTATTTTCTTTAGTAAAAGTATTCGCTGAAACTTTATGATCATTATCATTAGTTTCTCTATTTCATGAAACAAATTTTGTTTCACCACTCAACAATAAGGAGGTAAGGTCAAATACCTTGTTTTTATCTTTTACTTTCTTCCACCTGTATCTTCAACAAGACACATAAAACCTTAGGACAATAGTAGGTTTGCCCCTTGTGGAACATGTATTCATGGTTGCCTAAGAATACACTACAAAGACTTGTTTATTCGCCATGATTTCGAATCATTGAAATCTCTAGAAACTCGAACATTCCATAACTCTTATGGTGTTGCTTCCACGAATCTTTAGATGTACCTTTGTATTTCAAACGAGTGTTTGTTTATTTTGACCTTTAACTCTAAATGATAACTATAACCCTGATAAGAGATAATATTAGACCATATGTATCTAATACAAATGATTACGATATCTAGACATATCAACACATTGAATTTGTCCAATTATCATAATTTGTGAAACATCTTTCACAAGTCCTTTTATGCCAAAAATTAACTTAAATACTTTAGTCATGTCGGTCAAATTGAAAAGACCTTTTGTATTCTTTGTTAATTAAATATCCCACTTAGTTTTGAAATCATTTGAACAATTCAAATTGTTTCAAACTTGTGTTTCATTAAGTAAATACCCCTATTCACTTAAGTCCATAATGAAATAATGATTTCCACTATTTGTTGAAAACACAAATACATTACTATGTATAAAATTCAACATTTCTTCACATATAACCGGAATGCGGAGTTTTAGTTATTTTGCCCAACGAGGCATGGTTTTGCAAAGTCTCCAGATCAAATGTCTAAAACCATGATTTTCATCTAAATGAAAAACATGCAATAACCACGACGACTTAAACAATAGTATCATGTCATTATTAAAATTTGGATATTTTTTAGCATTCTAATTCTTTATAAATTCTTAAACTATTATCATTAATATAATGACGAGAATAACTTATTTATAATCATAATACGACCATAAAGGTATTATTCATAAGAATAATACAACTAGCTTGTAATTATTGATATGAATAATTGTTTCGCCAAAAGCAAGACACACAAATAAGGATTATAAAATTATTTTCAAGTCCACTAATCCAAATGATAATCTTTGAGGGAAGGGGTGATGTTGTCCATCGACTAATTTTTTTGCCGTCATCAAGCCACATTGTCTCAATTCCAGCAATTCTCAACCAGACCATCCTGTTTTCACAAAATAGGACAAGTATCCAATACTTTTGTAAACTGCAACGAGTTTTGCAAGAATTATATTTATAACTTTATATATCTAATATACACTCTTTTCATCCATGACCTCCATTACAATCAAGCTCTTCTAAGAGTTCTCAACTCTAATGCAAGATTGTTAAGTGACTCTCCAAATATTCCGTTTTCATCCATCATGGAGGAAAACTCATTCAGCGACTCATACTTTATGTACACGATGTTGCAAAATACAAAATTGTAGTACAACTCTCCTTCGAATGGAGAATGGCTTATTGGATGATTATGAAGAAAACACAAATGTTGCAGAGTTATCAGACTATATCCTAATGGTTATTGTATCAAGAAAAGAAGATCATCTTATTACGTGGATATCCCTCAGGCGTGGGTATTAATCTATGAAGTTGGATCCTTTTGTAAGTTCCAAATCAAGCAAGAAAATTTTCCATGGTCCTAAAGGACCTCAATGGGATAGGCCATGACATAATAAGATATTTGCAAATAGACATCTATACTAAGTTCATAATATGAGTTCAATTCATAATTAAGATTCCACTAAAATTGTAATCTCTTGGACGATTTTAGTGATCACACGATTCCAATTCACTATATCACCCCCAATCGTTACGACCGGCAACGTAGCTGCTAAGGTGGACGTTCTCTAATGCCAATCACATCATTCATATGACTCATGCTCAATCTTTCGATCTCCCGTGTTCCGAGGGCATGTATGTACATGATAGGCTTGCCAATTTAATATTTAGTGATTGCTGTGCAACATGGCTTACACCGACCATATGTGAACGCCGATATGTCTAACACCCGATCATCACTGCCTGCCTCATATCGGAGAACTTTCTTGGTGATGCACACTTAGGGGAGAACATAATTTTTGGCATTATTAGGGATCATCCTATATAGTATGCTACCGTTGAGTATCTAATACAAGCACAAAATAAGATGTTAAACATGTATGAATATCACATGTATATTTGTGATATGATATGTTCCTTCTTGCGCTTTGATCTCCATTGAGCGCTTTGAATGATCTCCATCTTATCCTCGGTTTGATGCCAAGTCCACGACACCATCAATAGGTCGTCCATCGGAACGATGAGTATTACTATACCACTTAGTAACAGAAAAGTAAACTACTTTACCTTCACAATGACCAATACCATATCATAACACAATCCCTCCCACAAAATAAAGTTAGACGCCTTTACTTTATCTTTTGCAAGTTTACGTGGCTGTTCGGGCTTTTGCAATAGAATCGTTTCTAATCTACGAACTTTCCAACCATAACATCGATCCAAATAGTTGTATCTACTTAACCCCTTTCAGGGCCCTTCATTGTAAATGCTATATTAACTATTGAAAGAGAGATAGACATCCGCTAGCCACTTATACAGAACAAGCCGTATGTCGAGTGTGGAACCAATCTCGCGAACGGATACACGTAAGGTCGGTCCGGGCCGCTTCATCAAATAATACCGCGATATAAACAAGTACACGTTGGAGGGTAACAACTATAGGATCAATGACCGCATAACCCATGTGCGTACTAGCCGTACCACACCACTACGCATAGATCGCCTCTAATACCACCGTTGGGGTTCCGGAGCAGAAAAATTCCTACATTGGAACGTCCTAACTGCCCAAGATTTATCTAGGAGTAATGCAGTAATGGCCGAGGTTTCAGATACATACCTTTGTAGTCCAAAAGCGGTTAATATTCCAAGGGGAACGTGGTTGAAGTATTCGTGCTCGCAGCCACCCTCAAGGTCGCGAAGCTACTCGCATGTCACCCCTTGCTCCATCATCATGCAGCAGTCCGGATCAAGACATCCAAGGTGACCCAAGTGTGGCCCCTCATGGTTTCCTACACATACGTTGTACGATGACGACCTCCGGCTCCTTCATCTCTACCAGGAGTTCGGAAGTATATCTCCGGCTTGGAATCCTCTCACCGCAACGGCGTGCTGCTGGTGCGTTGTCTCTTGCATGAATAGTCCTATCATGGGACCATACTAGCGCACGGAGGCACCTAGAGAGAGAGAGAGAGGGGATACGGATGGAGGAGGCGCATAGAGGAAGGTGGAGAGCTCCAAACTCGTGGCCTTGGTGTGTCCTCCTCCAAGAGGGGGTTCTTTATATAGGGGATGGAGGGCAGGCTTTCCCCCCTCCCCAAGGCATCTAGTCGGCTGCCAAGGGAGGTAGGGAGAAGCCCTAGGTTCCCCAAACCCTAACCCTAGGGTTTCCCCAGGCGCATGGACCTTAGGGCCCATCTAGGAGACCCTCCCTCTTGCGGTTTTCCTCATGGGCCCTTTTTCCCTAAAAAGTTTGGCCCATTAGTGGAATACCCTTTCAAATTAGATTTTAATATTATATTTAATATTAATTAAATTAATTAATATGTAAATACATATTACAAAATCTGGTTTATCCCAAAACACCTTTCGGTTCCCTTTTGATTTCCTCCGAATGACTTCGAAACATCTGGAACAATTCTGGTTCTCTCACGAAACATTTTTTGGTTTCCCTTTCTTTCTTCGAACAACTTCGGATCTCCCTTCGTGGAACAATTCCGGCTTTCTCTTTCTCTACCGTGATTCCAACTTCCAGATGATCTCTAGCTCATCGTAGCCTTAAGTGTATCTACCCATGGCTTGGGAATGTCATAGACATGATCTCCATCAATGATCAATAGTGGACCGGGATGCCCATAATGACCCATGTACATTCCACGATTACAATTTCATTTGAACCGTAAACGTCGAGTCCAATTCCCTTTGTTTCTTCGATACGACTTGTCCGAGATCCGACCATTTGGTATCTCATACCTTGTTCAATCTCGTTGCTGTTAAGTACTGTTTCACTTGTTCCCGTGATATTACATCCTCGTGATCTAGTCACATGTTGCAACATTATGAATGTAATATCACCAAGTCGACCTTATGTATCTTACCCATCATTGGGTGAACAAATCCCAGCTTGATGCATATGCCTCAACCTGTTCCTCCGGAATACCCAACATACACCTTTATGATCACTGTTCCACTGAGTGACGTTTGATGCAGTCAAAGCAGCCTCGGGAGGCAGCGATGAATATGATCTCACGATCTAAGAAGAATGAGACTATGTTTATTACTATTACAATGATAAACTTCATGACTTGATCGTGTGGCAATCTTTGGATAATGCCCATCATATCATTCACCAACGATATGGCCTCGTTTTCAACTGGCACTATTGCCCATGATCAGGAAACCTTGATCATCGATTGCTCAACGAACTAATATGAATATAGGCTACTGGCGACTTCTATTTCATATCACACATGTAGCAATGTTTCCACTTAATATAGTTATAGCAGAATATGAAACTACTACGAACTTATTGAAATATGATAATAATAAACATTTATTAATTTTCTCTAGGACATATTTCATTCAGGGCCCGACTTTGAATATGGAGAACACATCGGTATGGAGCATGAAATCCTCATGCCGATGAGTTGTACTCTCTAGCCGTTGGGTCACATGCACCTCCATTTCACAAGGCTCCGACTCTAGCCGTTAGGGAAGAATCTCCATTAGCCACGATGACATCCTCAAAGTGGGCACGACTAGCTAATTAGTCGTAAATGAGCTAATTACAGTTTTTGTGTTATGTGCAAATAGTTTCTACAAATATTGGTGTTTTGTGAAAGAAATTGCTGGAGCCATGTTTCTGTGAAAAAATGTCCTAAATTGTTAAAGTCGTTAAGTGCAAAAATCTCTGCGTAAAGCCCGTCTGAAGCCATGCGGCACGTCTAGACTTATATGGTGGTGATGTGGGCGTACCGATATTCGTATTTGTATGGCGACGTCAGTAGGAACGGAACCGTCGAGCCCTATAGAAATAACACATCAGACGGGTCGCTTCTTTTCCATTTGGAAAATGATTGACCCCCCCAAGGGGATACGATGACTTTCTATCCCCTGGGTCGGGCCCGTCGCTCTCGTGGTGGGACCAGGTTTGACCGAGCTGTACGTGATTCCCCATCTCGCTTTGCCTCCGCCGCGTACTGCTGCCTCCGCCGCCGATGATTGCCGCGCGCTCCGTCTTCTCCACTCTGCCGCCGGAGCTTGCCGTGCGCTGCCCCGGCTGGTCGCGGCTTCTCTTGCCCTGCGTCGCCGGACCTCGCCGCGCGCTGTGCTTGCCGTGCGCCGGCCGTCGCTGTGTTTGTCGTGTTGTGCTTGTCGCGCGCCGGCCGGCTGTAATTGTCGTGCGCCGCCGAAGCTCGCCGCGCCCCGACCGCAGCTTGCCGTGTCACCGAAGCTTGCTGTGTCCTCTTCTTCGCCCGCACAGCCACGCCACCATGGACAGATCGTCTCCGATTGGACGCCGTCATCCACAACTTGTCGCGGCTGCGACACAGTCCGGCAACGATGGCGTTGCAGCGACGCTACATACATCTGGTGTCCGGTGTTTTATATTTTTAACCCATTGTAAGTAGTATTCTCTCCTACACACAGTGTCTGACGTTGCTACCACAATTTAGAGTGTTTGCTACTTTAGTCGGTCGGTGTTGCTATTTTTATCTGTCATTGCTACTAGCGTTTTGCTACTTTAGCATATTATTTTTGCTAAGTATTCATATATTTTTTACTACTTTTACACAATTTGTTTGCTACAACCGATTTTTATGGTTTTGCTACGAGTCCTCCGGCGAGAGTCTCCGGTGACGTCTTCGGCGAAGTCGATTTTGTTATATTAGCAAAAATATTTTGCTACAACAGTTTTATGGTTTTGCTATATTAGTGTAAATTTTTAGCTACGAGGTCTCCGGCGATGATTTTTCTAGCGAGATTCTCCGGCGAACTCAGTTTTGCTATATTAATATATATTTTTGCTATAAGGTCGCCGGCGAGGTCTCCGGTGAGGTCTCCGACGAAGTCTAGTCTATTTAGTTTTTTTTCTGAAATGAATCGTTTTCTGCTACGTGTAGCAAAAACGAGACTATTTATAGTAAAAGCGGATATATTTATAACAAAAGTGGAATTTAAAACTTTTTGAAGAACACGTGTCAACAGGAAGACCAGAAGATTTTGGAAAATTATCTTTCGAAAGACGCGTAGTACGACCCTCGTACCCACCCACTCCCCCCCCACACACACACACACACACACACACACAAATGCATCTAAATTTTGACAAACCTGAGACATCTATTTTATGACAGAGGGAGTATTTCCAATTGGCTAGTTAATTTAGGAATTAGATTTAGTTCTGGCTATCAATCGATTTGGATTTCTTAGGGTTTGTTCATGGTGTTAGACGAGTAGAGAGTAGAGACGATACACTTATGTGTGTTTTGATCCCTGGCCACCATGTGTACTCTCGAAACAGGCTTTCGCCCAGCTTTATAAATAAAGCACATCGGTGAGACCGCTGCTGGGCCAGACAACACAACGCCCAAATGATACAAGGGAACGAACAACTGAAAATGCTGGGGCAACAGCTAACACATGCCCAAAATAAAAAGAAATGGAAAAGACGGCGAATCAACGAGACAAGGGTGACAGGCCACCGCTGCGCCCTCCGAATATGTCCCACCCCGCACCTGGCACCCCAAATCGCCCAATGTCAAAACAGCACCTTCAGGAAGGGAAGCGCCGTGGCGACGGCGCTGCTGTCCGGCCCAGAGCACAGGACCTAGGGTTTCCCCCGACACTCAGAGTAGAGTGGAGTAGGCCTATCTGCGACGCCCTCCAAGGAGGCAAGGCGCCACCCAAAGGCGGCACCGCGGCGGAGTCGGACGAACCGACAAGGATTTCTCCCTAACCCCACCCACAACAGAAGCTTCGGAGCACCACCACCAATCTCGCCACCCACTAGCATGCGCCACCACGATAGCGCCGTCACCATCGCCACCGTATCATCGAAGACACAAGCAAGCAGTCCATAGGACAGATGCAATAGACCAAGCTCGAGTCGGGGACTGCAGCACTACAACCGGCGGGAGGAACCCACCTCCACCACCAAGGGTGGTCATCACCCGGACAAGGCAGCCGGGACACACCAGGCCTGCGCGGGCCCGGTCGGGCCCCGAGGGGCCCGTAAAGCCCCCGCCGCCTTGCTGCAGTGGGCCAGCCATGGTGCCGCCATCCCCAACCAGAGCCGAGTCACCGCCGCCGTCACCAGGAAGACAACGCCGCGGCGAACGCGCCGGCCCGCCGTAGCCCAAATCGGGCCCGAGGGGCCCAGATCTGGGCCGGGTGAAGACCGACGCCAGAGGGCGAGCTTGCTCCGCGCCGCGTCGTCCCGCCGTGCAAGACGGCGCCACCGCCCGTCACCACCCGGAGCAAGGCCAGACCGCCGGATCCGAGGAGCACCGCCGCGCTGAAGCTTCGCCCGACGGGCTCCCATGGCGGGGAGAGAGCCGCCGGGCGCCGCCGAGCATAGCCCGACGGCTCTGCCGGGCGGCGCAGGAAGGAGGAAGGAGAGGACTGGCCGGCGGAGTGGGAAGGCGCCGTCGCCCTCGGGCGAGAGCGCGTCACGGCTCGCCACCATGTGTACTTCAGGGCAACGACGTCGGGACATAGTACCGGTCAGGCAGCTACTACTACACAGCGGAGTAGGAGACGCAGGCACGGGAGTCACTGGCGTAGAAGTAGAAGAGTGGAAGAAGGAGGCTATGTTCGGAACACGGGAAAGGAAAACTAAGGAAGCGGAAACCGTGTAGGAATAGGAAAGAATTGTTGGTGCAAAACTGCAGGGTTTAGAACCGGAGGAATTGTCCATGTATCGGCTTTTGGACGAGCAACGGAAAACACAGGAAACTAAACGCATGAACAGCAACGTGCAGATTTTTTAATTCAGCTGTCCACCGGGGGAGCCGTTGTAGATCGTTGATTAGCATTACTAGATTTTGTGGTGCGCCTTGGCGCACGATCCCGTGGGTCGCATTTGTTTAGTGCTAATGAAAATAACCTATGTAAACATCAGTATGCAGCTCAATTGTCTAAATAATTGGCATTTCTGCTATTTTTTGAGGTATTTCCGTTGACATTGCAAGATGCACTAAAATTGAGGTACCACACAAAAAAAACTGAAAAATACGTTAATACAACTATGCCCTGCCGAATCAAGCACACTGCATTTAACTGGAAATTTAAGTTAACACCACACCGTACGCTGCTCAAAATTCTGTTAACAACCAACATGAAACTCAAAATTCTAAATGGACTGTAGGATACTTGTCTACCTTGCACATCAGACTCAAAGGTGAGCTGACCAAGATGGAATGTACTTCTCTCGACTAAAAGGTGAAATAACAACATTGAAACAACATTTACTTCAACTTGCATCAACAAAGTAGCCACTCCTTGAAAAGCAATGTAGGAATCAGTCGGACACAACCTTGAAGATTAAACAAACAAATAACAAAGATCATAGGCAAGATGTCTATACATTATCACTAACACGTTTACTCCTTGGTACCCACTATACAGGTAGAGCAGAGGCTACACTGGGTTCACTATGTTATTCCTCAATGAAACATATTCAAAGTTTAAACATAAGAATATTTCTATTTTTTTCATGTTTCGCGCTCCCTCTGTCCTAAAAAGGATGTCACGGATTTGTCTAAATTCATGTATCTAGAGACTATTGATACATAGATACATCTATCTTGCTCTGTCCAGGCTGTCCGTGGCCACCTGGTCTTTCAGAGATGACTGCTTGCGTCTACAAACATTTTTTATAGTACCTGTGATGTTGGTGGTTCCTATGGATGACTCGATCATCAATCATAGTATAATCAAGCTGGTAGGGTAGTTAAGAAAAACTTGAGAGATAAAGAGGTCGAGTACAAATAACCAGGAGGAAATGTATCTAGCATACATGTATTTACCTCTAGAGCCATGCCAAGGAAACAAATTCTAGAAATAGAGATTTCTGAATGGTCAGTCATGGGGTGACATATCATGTGGATTGACGGTATCAAAACATGTCGTGCAATGCAAACCAGATGAATCTTTGTCCAAATTAGATATACGATGAAGTACTTCTTGGATTAATTCTAGCACGCTCTTATCTTCTGCTATATAATGATACTTGCAATATAAACCAATGAAAATGATAGAGAATACAGTGAAATATATTACACATATCATTCTGATGGAGCAATTTAGCGGAATAAATAAACGAAAAATAAATACATACAAATGGAGTGTGTTGTAGCAACGATAAAAATTGGGCGGGAAAATGATATATAACAAATCTTATATACAATCAAGTAAATAGAAAGATATAACTACAATGATATATAATGTCCAGGCTGGGGACGAGGCAGCTTCGACAGCTCGTCCCCAATGTCTAGGTTGTGTAGGAGGCAGCGCCAACAGCTTGCCTCAGCTTCGCGCCAACAGTGTTGTGTGCTTCAGTAAGCTCGTCCCCAACCATCGTGGTTGCGCAAGCGAAGGCCCAAGGCGAGCACGACAAGCCAGCCACCGTGGCCGAGACAAAGCAGCGGAGGAAGAAGCCACCCACTCCCAAGGTCGTCAAGGCGCCCGAGCCCATCGCGGCTGAACAACAATGGTGCTTCAATCCACCTGAAGATCAAAATTGTACTTAAACAATATATGGAGTGATGTACTTGTAATAGTTGCTGAAAGTGCAAGAAACTTGTGATACTTAGACATTGCTGAAATTACAGAGTAGGATATGTAGTGTAAATTTCAAATTCCCACTGAACCACAACACATGGGTACATCTATGGAGTAATATATCCCCTCTCGGTTTCACTAACCTGAAAATACTTTAACTGGAAACGGCAATATCCTCACCTCCCAGTACACTACAGTATATAAAAAAATACCCCTATATTTCATCCACTGCGCTCAAAAGCTTTTTCAAAAGCAGTACTTTAGAAACCATGCACATCCAAGAAAAAGAATCTTCAGAATGACATCCGAGAATCCAAAATGGCGCCAACGACTGCAACAGACAATAGGGATGGGTCGGAGAAAAAGTACTCCTGGCCAAGGAAGATGTCGGGCATGTCTCTATGGTGGCGTCACTACAATACTCATCTGCAAAAGTACAAGTAGAATATATTTTACCTCATAGATATGCTGGTTTAGGACTACAGGTGATTACAACATACCTCTTAAAAATAATACCAACACATCTGGCAACCAATCAAACAAATGAACTCGTGTTTTATAAAATATTGGGAACCCATAAACTTACCAGAACAGGTAAAGTTGTAGCACATGTTTCACACCATTCAGACTAATATTTATTCTCACTATGCTTCTACACCGTCCAAACCTTTTCGACCATTGCATTGCACCACTTGGCAGTAATGGATGTTATTCTCACTATCCATCGCTTTTCAATGAGGAAATAAATCACCAAATGACACATCTCTAGATTCTAGGTATGCCATTGAAATTACTTAGTCCATTTGCTTCCTAAAATACTGAAGGTTTTGCTGCATGTAAATATATTACATGATGGAATATATTATAAAGAGGGAGTAACTGGACTCTTGAAAAAAAAAGTATTCAGACAACGGATGCATTCAGACAAATTTGCATTGCATCAGAAATTGTGTAAACTGAATTTAAAAAGGCAAAGTTTACTTACATGTCCACTATAAAACTTATCCGAGGTTATGATCGTCGGTATCTCTGCATACCTAGTTCAACCTCGTTACTGATAAGTACTCTTTTCTCGTTCCCGTGATATGTGATCCCTTGTGACCCAGTCACATGCTTGCAAGCTAATTGGATGACATTCCACCGAGAGGGCCCAGAGTATATCTATCCGTCATATGGATGGACAAATCCCACTCTTGATCCATGTGTTTCAACCAATACTTTCCAAACACTCAATGCCACCTTTATAGCCACCTAGTTACGGTGTGGTGTTTGATGTCATCAAAGCATCCATCCGGCAAAGGTGATATGCATGATCTCATGGTCGAAGGAATTAGGTTACTATGTATCAGAAAGCATATAGCAATTGAACTTATTGAAATGACTTGATCTTTATGCTACGCTTATCTATAGGAGTATGTCCATCACATCATTCTCCTAATGATATGATCCTGTTGTTAATAACATCTCTATGTTCATGATCAGGAAACCATGATCATATATTAACCAACAAGCTAGTTTAACAAGAGGCTTTACTAGGGACTCTTATTTTAGTTTAAAAATCACACAAGTATTAATGTTTCCGGTTAATACAATTATAGCATGGTATGTAAACATTTATCATAAGTGTGAAGATATGATAATAACCACTTTATTATTGCCTCTTGGGCATATCTCCAACACATACCTCATCCTTTGGCAAGGGTACATCCAATCTGATTCTGGTTGCTATCACGTGAAAAACAAATAGAGAGAAAATATTGGGAGCAGATACAACTTGTACGCTAATGCATATACAGAAAATAAAAGGTGGAAGAAATAGAAAGCCTTACAGCAGAAGGTCATCTCTTGTACACCTAGCATATTTGTCGTGGCTGTTCGGGGATGAGGTCTCCTCTTCTTCCTCCCGGACCCTCAGTTCTGCATTATGGCCCTTCATCTCCATATATTCGTCCTCCTCCTCCTAGTTCTCACTGGCGGCCGGCCAACATGGTTGAGCCGAGGGTCGGCATGGGTGAGCCCCATGAAAAGGCATGAGCAGCAGATACGGGAGAGGAGGCAATACATGCTTTCTTCTGAAGCAAAATGAACATCGGGGAGTTAATAGGAGCCCAAAAATGAATTAAAAAGAGTGTTCAGATTATGAGCAGTTGCTTATAATAGCAAGGAAACAGGAACATAAGAAATAATCTTTGAAATTAAATAACTTGTCTTTACTATAACGGCAAGAGAGATGGGATCATTTGGGTTTAAGATTAAGATATGAAAAAAAATACTAAATCTAATGAATTATTATCATGTTTCTGGGGAAGAATGCTAGGATGCCCCTGCATAACAGATGTAAAAACAAGCAAAGATGAATGCACGGTTAAGAAAGAACTCCAAAAGGTAATCTCTTTTAAAGAATGAATGTCAACTTTTTAGATAGTCACACAAGATCAAATAAAAAAAGGGCATGTCAACATATAAACCTGATTATAGAGAATGCTTTCAGGAATTTTATAAATTCCTTTCCTAGCGTGCTTCCTTTAAATAACTTGTCTTTACTATAACGGCAAGAGAGATGGGATCATTTGGGTTTAAGATTAAGATATGAACAAAAAATATACTAAATCTCATGAATTATTATCATGTTTATGGGGAAGAATGCTAGAATACCCCTGCATAACAGATGTAAAAACAAGCAAAGATGAATGCACGGTTAAGAAAGAACTCCAAAAGGTAATCTCTTTTAAAGAATGAATGTCAACTTTTTAGATAGTCACACAATATCAAATAAAAAAAGGGCATGTCAACATATAAACCTGCTTATAGAGAATGCTTTCAGGAATTTTATAAATTCCTTTCCTAGTGTGCTTCCTTGATCTGGCCAAAAAAGAAGCACATGCAATGGTAAAACTAAAAGGAGTTAGTATCCATGTAAATATCAGGTGTTTTTTCAGCTAAAAACACATTTGAGAATGTAGACAGAAGTCATATACTGGTCAGATTCAGATCGTAGAATGAATACGTGAAAAAAACTATCAAGTAACGACAACCCACTATAAAAATTCCTCTAAGCTAGAGCTTAGAGGAAATTTGCTGCTTCAATAACAATACATCCTACGGACATGATCTGATAAATTAGCACGTTACCACTGGAAAACGAATATGACATATGCAAATACTTGTGAGCCGTGTGGATAAAAAAACTAAGCTATTTCTTTGATAGGTATTAACTGTTAATACCAGATCGCACAAAGCTCACTTTATTCATGAACTTGAACCATTCGAAATAGCAGCACATCATTCTAGTGCAAGTAATAATGCATTGGTAAATTAGCAAAACCGCAAAATAGCAGAACAAAAAGGGTTGAGTACCTTCGCACAATAGTTGATGTGGTTCTTCCATCACAAGCGCCATTGGGTTATCCTCTTCCTCCTGGCTACTTCACCTTCACAAATATTGATGACATAATTCAGTGTCTCTAGCGCAAGAATCACAACATATACATGTCTACTAGTTTTGTTCAAGAATGAAATACATAATTTTGCTGACAGAATATATTAGAGGACATGATAAACTACAGGTTTCCAAGGTCAGAGAAATCATTGCTTATATATTCTTAGACATGATAATTTTATAAAGTCATTTACAAATAAGCATGTGTTAGTTCCTTTACACCGATACTTCATGCTGCAAGAAAATCTAACATGAAACGCTAGAAAAGGTGAATATTGCAGGAACATATCTCTGAATTTTGTTTGACAAACCAGGTTTTTTAGAGCATGCGGCTATGAAATGTATGCCAGCTAATGAGCTGAGAAAGCAGCCAACATGGGTAGCTGATCCAGGAGACCAACCGTACTCAGGTTTCTCTGACCTTTTCAAAACCAAGAAATCATTCAATCGAGCACCAATAAAGCTAGATCAAACATGTAAAACTCAATTTGGAACAGCTGATTCAAAAGTTGTCGCAAGCACACTCATGAACCTTCAGAAATTTCTCTGCTGCCGGTGCCAGCGTTGGAGGCCTCGAAGCCATACCTCCCAGCGACGTCGCAGTGCACGGCGACGTTCATGAGTGGCGGCCTGCGCTTCTCCGTCTCTTCTTCCCCAAACCCCGCTGCGACGTTCATGAGTGGCGGCCTGCGCTTCTCCGTCTCTTCTTCCCCAAACCCCTGTCCCTCTCAGCGGCACAACCCACCGGTCCGCCACCATGGCAACGCGTGTCCAAGCTCCCCTACACCCCCCTGTGCGCCCAGGCGACCCCCTCCCTGCAGTAGGTTCCGCCTGCCCGCGCTCGCATGTTCTTGTGCGTGTCGGCGACCTCTCCCCATGCGTGCACCGCGCCCGCCTTCCCCAGTCGCATGTCCGCGCCGCAAATCGCCATGGCGGCAGACTCGCCGCCGCCGTGCCGCCGTGCATCGCGCGCGTCCCTGCACTTCCGTGCACCTGCCCGCGTCGTCCTTCCTCACTGCACCAAGCCCATCTCGCCGCGCCGTCCTCCTCCCGAGCTCGCCGCTTCGCGCCGCCGCCGTGCGCCCATCCTCACCGCGGCCTCTGCTCCACACGTCGTCGCCCCTGCAAGGAGAATCACGGGATGGAGGCCAGGGATAAGAGGCTATTGGGAGAGAGAGAGGAGGGGAATCACGCGAGGGAGGAGGTCGAGCGCACCGGCCGCCGCACCCGCACGCGATGAGGAGAAGAGGGAGGGGCGCGAGCACATGTCTGGGAGCGGCGGCTAGGGTTATGCCTTTTCAATGGGGCCTTCCACGCAGCCCCCGGGCTCCACACTTGGACTAGCGGTGAAAAGAACCACGTACCTGCTCTCTTCCAACCGGTTCGACTGTAAAGTGGGCCAACCACCTCGGCGGCCCCAGCGACAGCGACACAACACACCATCAGGCAAGTAAAATAGCGATTTTGCATCACTTGGACTAGAATAGACGGTCCAGATGCACCACAAATCCCCATCGGACGGCTAGAATGGGCTGAGCTATGTGAAGGCTCCTAGGGGTCTCACCAATTACATCTTTAGATTATACTTAGCTACAAGCATATGTCTGCTACTTTTCAGTACTAGAGTACTAGAGCATAGCTGCTCGCCTCGGGCATCCACGAAAAACTGAGCTCCGATTGGATTTTTCAATTCCCGTGAAATCTTGCTAAAAGCGCAGGAAACCGAAACTTTCCTATGGAATTGCTCTTTCAGTTTCCTACGTTGCGAACACATCCAAAGGAAAATTTTCCGTAGGAAACTCAACCTTCAAAATACCTGTGATTTTCCTCCATAGCGAACGGGGCCGGAGATCGTGACGGAACTGTTGCTGGCGAAGAAGTTCTACCCATCAGAGGACTGCCACCAGCATTACCTTGAGAAGGGCTGCCAGTCCGCCAAGAAGCGTGGCTCCGACCCCATCCGCTGCTACGGCTAAGCCTCACCATGAACGCTAATGTGTATGTCGCGCGCATGTCCTCGTCGATCAGTGTACTCGTGATCTAAGGACACAATCTGTGTAATCGTGTTGTAATAAATAAACAAACATATGCAACTTGTGAAGCTGTTGTTTGGTACTTTGTGTTTTTGATGACTTGATCTGTGACTATCGTCGACCTTAATTAATTTTTGTGTAGAGGTTGTTACTACAATAGTACTACATACGAATGATGATTGTATGTATAGTGTCCAACATGGAAATTTTACCGAAACCGTTACCTACCGGCACAAGATTCACCGTTGATTCGTGCCCTAAGGTTCGTGCCCAGAATGAAACCATAATAAATCTAAAAAATTCTAGAATAAATCTAAAAATTTAATTGTGACACAAATGTTACAACATGAATCAACAGTGGATCTTTTGCCAGTAGGTAACGGTTCCTGTAAAAATGCCAACTAGGGTTCAGTAACAACACAGTGAGACTGGTCCTTAAGTGTGTTTTGTCAGTCAGGTTTATGGTCAAGGTGAACGTAGAACTTTTGCAGTATTTTACTACCTCGCGTGGTTTGCTGCAAGGAAACCCAATTTCCCGTACTTGTTTCTTCTTTGTTCATAAGGTTTTACTGAACTTTTGAATAACCTTGGTGGTGTGCATGTGGACAGAGGCATTAGAGTGAGTACCCAATTTCCATGGATAAATATGGTCTCTAATCTAATTCATACTGAGAACAGCAATTGGAAAATCAGTGTGTCAAGAAATAATTCCATCAGTCCTGAAGCTGATGATATACGAACATCCCTCTACGGCGTGGTGGAGGTGAATATTTCTAGGCCTAGAACTTGGAGAAATCAGGCATCTAATCCGTTAAAGTTTAAACCAGTGTACGATGCTCTGATGAATCGGAATGAGCATCAAGCTCTAGATGAGGGGACGGTGACGGAGACCTCATATTCTCAATAACGAATAATGTGGAAATCCCTCCGGAAGTTACAAGTTGTACCTAAAATTCTGACATTCTTCCAACATAGAGTACACTGAAACATATACACATTGCCCAGCTTGGAAGGTGCCAAATTTGTCTTGATACGGATGAAGATTTGATGCATGCTCCAATACAGTGTCTGCATGTGAGGAGATTTTGGGATGAAGCTCAGGTGTGGCTGAATTTCACTCTTCCTAAACTGCATCCAAATACATGGTTCGGAGACATTCTCTGTGATCTCAAGAAATAATTGGACTCATGACCAAAAAACTTTCGATCCGGTCCAATCTCTGAAAATGGCGAAGGAAGCTCTCGCTATATATGTTGGAACCTCCGAAGAAGTTAACGACGATATTGCCTGGTCATGGATGGTGGATGTTGTGAAAATTAACACGGTTGGTGGATTATCATTGGATGCTCGGAAAGGGGTGCTAGAGATATTGTTTGCATAAACACCGCCTTCTTAGGAGCATGGAGTAAACCCCACCCTAGTTTTACGGATCCTCTTATCGAAGCGATGGCACCGAGAGATGGCGTCATCTTCACGGGCCTGCAAAGTTTCAACAAAGTGGCGATGGAGGTGGACTGCATGGAGATTGTGAATTTCTAGAATACTCATCACGGCACTCGTTCGGTCGTGACACCGGTTCTTTTATAAATTGGAGAGCTAGTTCTTAGTTTATCTTCTTTTGTTATTCATCATGTGCCTAGATCAGCTAATCTCTTTGTTCATCTTTGTGTGCGAAGCTTGCACTGTGATGGTGATGAGTAGTTGGTTAGAGCAAGTACAACAAGCTTATGTGAGCAGGCTATGTGAGTATTTAAAATGATGTGGATGAGAGAGAAGTGGAGTGAGAACACTAGTGGACTCTCATGCAAGAGTTAACTATAGCACGTGCTCCTAGTCACTTTGTGTGAGTGTAAGATGGGCCTTAACCGAATAAATTAGTACAAAATTATAGCTAATTATTATATATGTTAGCTATTACATTGGCTATAGATGACGTGGCAGCGGCTTATAGCAAATAGCGGGCTTTATTATTGAACTTACTCTTACTCATCCCCGGACTTCCTTCTTGCTAGCCTCCAGGTTGAACATGCAGGATTTGTTATTGGTTGAATAAAGGTCTCTAAAATCCCCGCAAAAAAACAACTAGCGTATCTGATGCCTTGAGAGTCGGTAGTCCATTCCTTGGGTTGCTGTCTTCTTCTGTTACGTGTGTTCGTCATGGAGAAATGTTGGAGGAAATTAAGCCAGACTACACTCAAAGGATGATTTTGACAACAAATCCCGTGTTTTGTTCCTCGTCAAGACAATAACAGTGGATTACTCTCTCAAATCAGGCGTTCGTCCCACTTTATAAATAAAGCCACATCGGCCAAACACGATACAAGGTGATGGGGAAACCCCTTACAAAGCATATCAGGATAAACAAGAAAAAACGCGAAAGCCATCACTTGCCACCGAAGAAAACAAACCGAGATCGGGGCGAACCGGGGCTTCACGACGACGCCCCCAAGAGGGTAACGACGCCTTCGCCATTGCCGAGACCGAAGGTCAAGGGTTTTCACCCGGAGCCCTAGCGGATAAGGTAGCCGCAACGGCGCCCCCAAGAGGGTAACGGTATCCGCAGGCATCGTCGCCGATGGTGCCGAAGCACTGAGCTTTCACCCGGAAAAACCTTTCGAGCCGCTCCCCGGTGACCGCTCGCACCCATTGTCTTCGAGAGAGGCCTCCGACACACGATCTGGGCGCTACCGGAGCCGGGACGCCGCCAACACCAAAGTCTCCCAACGCCCGCTCCTCGTCACCCACATGACCAAAGAACAGAACCACCGCCGCCGCCACGTCGCCCGCCGAAGAGACGCCCGCGCAGACCACCTTCCGAGGCCGCCGCCCCGGCTTCCATGAACTCAAGCCAAAGGCTCCAGCCACCGACACACCGCACCATGGCCGAGAAGGACGGAGTAGCGAAAAACTTAGTCTTGCAGTCATCAAGACGCACGGCAGCCTAGGGGAGGGGATCTGTCCTCCGTCACCCTGCGGCGAGTGACGTCCGGACGGACAGCAGTGCCAACAAGGCCAAGATCAGGCCCAGATCAGACCCGGCTAGGCCCATATCAGGCCCGGCTAGGCCCAGATTCGGCCCGGCCAGGCCCAAATCAGCCCAGATCTAGCCCATCGGCTCCGCCACCGCGCTGCAGCTGCCAGGCCACCATGCCACCGGAGATCTGCGACCAGGGTCTACCCACCGCCGTCGCCGCCGTCATGGCGCCATGCCCCGCCATGAAGCTCTCACCCGCCACACCACAGGATTCCTGAGCCCGCACCAATAGCAGCCAGCCACGCAGGGAGCCCCGGTCTTCCGGTCGCTCAGGCCAGACCACACGCCGCCGCCATTGCTCGAGTCCATCGTCGCCTCAGGCGCACCACCGCCAGCACCTCCCACGAAGAGGCCCCACGGGTAGAAAGTCCCGCCGCTGCACCGCCGGACTTTGCGGCCTGGCCGGCAGCGGGGGGAAGAGGTGGAGAGGCGGCGAGGAGCTAGGTTTCGCCCCTCGCCCTCATGGCGACGAGGAGTTTTCCTGTTGCTGTCTTGCAGGTATTCCGCTATGACCAAATAAGATGTACTCACTGGGTTATACGATTCCCACAGTGGATTACTTACCAAAGGTTGAGTCAGGATAATGGAGTTACACAATAAGGACAAATGATTGGATCAGAAGAAACTGTACCCAATAACAATACACCCAATGCAGTGTGGCAACCGAACATCAGTGCCTTACTCCAACCAGAATTCAGTACCCGGACATCAGATGTCCAGTGCGGAATTTGTGCAATTAGTTAGTTGTTGGTTCAAACCTGAGTAACCTAACTAGTTTCTAATGTTTTTCCCTGTAACATCTTTATTGCAAATACGGTTGTCCAAATGCTTGGCCCGCCATTGCATTCTACAAAACTGTACGAACGTAGTATTTGTTATATGCAGACGCTCTAGAGCTTTCTAAAAGTTATTAAGGCTACTAAAATTCATGTAACATATATAAGTAACTATATCATATCATAGTAGCATATATCAATCCATATAGGCGGTATTTTCCTTTTATTATGAGTCTACACTTAACTCAAGAGAGATTTTTGTTATTTCTATGTCAATAATATTAGTCAGTTGATCAAACCTTAGTTCCTCCCACCTTATACAAATCTAATCGTCACAAAGGCACTAGACGACTCAAGGCATTCAATTAGACATAAGGAAAATTGTCAAACGAAAGACATAAGGAAATATCTGGCGTTTCAGACTTAGCAAAACCTTTCTATTTTTGGTTAGGTATTGCGCACTGAGTTTTCTTTTTTAAAGGCAACGGCTTGTAACTAAAATTATAAGAATTGCACTGTAAAATACACTTTTAATTCACTCAAGCATATTTTTTAATTATTAGACATTAAAATTCTATAAAATATGTATGCGATATTATGTTTAGTAGATTGTGTGGCTAACTATACTAGGCACAACAAAAACTATACCGCAATTAACAAAATAAAATCTAAAGGTTAAAAAAATTGGTATAAATATGTAGGAATTATAAAAATCGTGGCCGTGTTAGGTTCGGGTGAGTTTCTTATGTCACTATAGTTAGAGAAAGTCTTATGTCTTGGGGAGAAACTTTAGTAGCCGTTCGGCTAAGGTTGAGCCTACCAAACTTATGTATCAACGATGGTGAATCTTTAGTAGCCGATCGGCAGAGGCTACTAAACTTTTGTATTGTATCAACGATGGTGAAACTATCAACTATTAAACGATGGTGAATAGAAAAAAGGATGATTTGGTTTTTACATTTGTGATTTTCCTCGGACCAGGGTATGCCGTGGCGGCGCTCCTCACCGCGGGCCTTGCCGGCGTGACGGTCGGTGGCGGCAGCGGTCCTGGCCGAGCAATCCTAGTCATCTTCATCCAAGATGTTTGGAATGTCGATGGCGCCATGCTCGATGTGCTTAGACCAATTTATCCAAATCTGTCGAATCTCGATGCAGATCTGATTAGATACCAAACAATCATTATGACTTATTACTGTCATGTAAGCTTCTCATAGTAACCATCTGCAACTACATGCACTTGTATGGTCGCGACACTCGGAGAGCCCCATGCTATGCATGATGAGGCAGGTAGCTCATAGATGAAACATCCTTACAATGCACCTGAAGATCAAAAACTATTTTTATAGTAAATGATACGTGTCGGTGTCCTATCCACTGTCCAATTTTGCTTTAAGATTTATGCGCTAGTCGACCCCTTTTCTGGTGAGCACATGGGTGAAGTCATGCTAACATCACTAATTGAAATCGAATTAAAACCAAAGTGAAACTTAAATGAAACATTGAAACTTTTGTGAAACAGTCTGTGAACAGTACAAAAAATTTCATAAGTTTCAATCAACCTTCACAAGTTTCATTTTTATATTTCATAAAATTTTAAAAATTTGGCCAACACATAGGTGATGTCATTGCTGACGTGACACTCCCGTATATACCATTAACTGTAGAAAATCCGAGTTACCAGAAGATGTACTCGCATTTAAACATAAGCATCACCTATGCGCTGGAGGGTGCGGAGGGTGCGCTCCTTGTTGGACAATCAATACCGGCGTGGAGATCAAATGGTCGAATTCATCCAGAAGTTTTTGTACACTTTGAAATATATTCCCTCCGTTTCAAAATATAAGATGTTTTACCATGAATAACGATCTGTACTACTTTTAGTATATAAGTTCACTCATGTTTTGGAATCTACACACTAAAAGTCAGATATATTTTCTTCACAAACCTAAAACATCTTATATTTTAAAACGGAGGAAGTACTATCTATGTAAGTATTAGTATATTACTATACTTGAAATATTGTAGTACTACTATTGTTCATTAAACAAACAATATATGAGGTGTAACATTAAATCATGGTCCCGCAAAAAAAACCGTTAAACTCATGGAGCCTACGCAGTGGAATTCACTTGGCCTCTCCACCACCTGTGTAGTGTAATTACTAATTAATGAGTAATGACAGCGGTGCCGACAACTTTGCAATCATCTTGGACAGTCGACAGAAAAGAACGACACAAATTTCCCGATCTCAATGCGCGCCCCTGGATCCCGTACACCTCTATATTTCAACCGGCCGTCGCACCTCTAGATTTCGGCCGACGACCAGCGAAAATGGCCGGCGACGACCTGCGCAGCCTGGCGTTGGTCTTGGCCGTGGTCACCGCGGCCATGTGCTACGTCCGCTTCGCGGCGCGGCGCCTCCGCCCGGGCCTCCCCCGCCTCGCCGCGTTCCTCCCTGTGCTCGCCGTTCTCCCGTTCCTCCCGCTCGCCTTCCGCGCCGTCCACCCGCGCGCCATCTCCGGCTTCTTCCTCGCCTGGCTCGCCGAGTTCAAGCTCCTCCTCCTCGCCAACGGCCAGGGCCCCCTCCACCCGTCCCTCCCACTCCCCGCCTTCGTCGCGGTCGCCTCGGGCCCCGTCCGGCTCCGCTGCGACAAGCTCGCCCAAACCTCGCCGTCGGGCCTCGACCTCGTCTCCTCGGCCGTCATGGCCGCGCTGCTCGCGGTCATCGTGTCGCTGTACCGCTACGAGGAGCGGATGAACCAGTACCTCCTGCTCACCCTCTACGCGTTCCACATGTACCTCGCCATGGAGCTCGTCCTGGCGTGCGCGGCCGCGGCAGCGCGCGCGGTGCTGGGCCTGGATCTGGAGCCGCAGTTCGACCGGCCCTACCTCTCCGAGTCGCTGCGGGACTTCTGGGGACGGCGGTGGAACCTGTCGGTGCCCGCCCTGCTCCGCCCCTGCGTGTACCGCCCCGTGCGCGCTTGGCTCGGCAGCGCGCCCGCGGGGGTGCTCGCGACGTTCCTCGTCTCCGGTCTCGTGCACGAGCTCATGTTCTTCTACATCACGCTGCGGCCACCCACCGGCGAGGCCACCGCGTTCTTCGCGCTGCACGGGGCGTGCGCCGTGGCGGAGGCGTGGTGGGCGAGGCACGACAAGTGGTGGCGCCCGCCGCCGCTGCTAGCGACCCCGCTGGTGCTGGCGTTCGTGAT
Source organism: Avena longiglumis (assembly GCA_030063025.1). Taxonomy (NCBI): domain Eukaryota; kingdom Viridiplantae; phylum Streptophyta; class Magnoliopsida; order Poales; family Poaceae; genus Avena; species Avena longiglumis. The sequence goes on from CP125976.1 coordinate 563,058,180, forward strand.
CGTCACGGCGTTCTGGCTCTTCTTCCCGCCCATCACGAGACCCGGGGCCGACAAGGTGGTGATCGCCGAGTGCGAGGCGGCGGTCGCGTTCCTGCGGGACGCCGGGGCCTGGACGGCCGGCTCTGTCCGGTCGGTTTGGACCGGCCGCTCGTAGTGCGTCACGCCTGACGCGCCCGCCTTCAAGTTGTGGGTCAAGAATTGGCGAGTCCAGCGCACATGAACGTGATTGTGGTGGCTGCAAATGAGACTCGGATGGCGCTGCATATGTAATGTCGAGTATAGCCTACGTATTTGATATGAAAATGTAGCTGAAGAAAATCAATAGTATTGCAATCCATTCTTTGTCGAACGCATTATAACGCACGCCTTCTTTCGTGGAATTGGAAGAAAGGCGTCGTTAAAAGAATACCGTGACGGATGTGACGCGACTAATATCCTGCGCCACACTTAAATCGGTCGAAGGACACATTTAACTTTGTTCCAATATTAGGGTTAAGCAAACCGGTTGGTTGGACAATCAAACCAACCGCTTCGACCGAGAGCGTAACACTCATCGTAGCTTCCCGACGGCGGCGGACCACCCATCGTTCTCGCGGCGGCGACGGCAATTAATTTAAGTGGCGGCGCTTGCTCGACGCGAAGGTGGTGAGTGCCATTTGAAAGCTAATTCCTCTCCCATTCTTCTCAATTCGAGATCGGCGTGCCATTGATGCTAGATTGGAGGCGAGGTGTCTTGAGCAGGCGGGGGAACGATATGGAGCATGGAGAGGACTTCTAATCGGTATATCCCGTATCTCGCACTTAATTTCTCTAAGGTTGAGCTCTTGCTTTCCGCTAGCTCACGTGCCAAAAAGCAGGGGAGACGATGTTGCGCGAATTCGCATCAATTTCTTTCCTCTAGGGCTGTTTTAGTTGATGGCAAGACGCAGATCATTGAGAGAGACACGGTTGTTAAATGGGAGGTGGAATTAGAACATGTTGATCCCCAAGAGCTAATAAACATGGGAGAGGAGGCGAGGAAAATGGTGGAAAAATTGGGGATAGTGTGGTTTGGGGCGAGCAAGAAGTTTCTTTGTTACGATTTGATGATTGCAAATGTGACTATGTTAGGGTTGAGACAGGGAACATATAGTTGATGAAATCGATGAGAAAGCGGTTGGACAAGCAAAACTGTTACATTTTTAGCGAGCTCATTGATCTAAACCGATTCGAGGGTTGGATATGTGGCCTCGTCGGCTTCAGATGGTCGAGGATGATTGGGCTGCACAAAGGCAAGTAATGCATATACTTACGAGTTGGAAGTGTTAAGTGGAGGATGATGATGCTAATGCACAAGGGAGGCTGCAGATGGTAATGCACAAAGGATTGTAATCATGATTGGAATTGATTGAGATACATGACCGGACGGATTTGGTCATTGCACCAATAGATGGCATTGAAATGGCAAAGCTTTTTGGCATTCCTATAGATGACAGAGACAAGGAGAAGAAGAGGGATGAAGCTGCAAATGATGGTGACAACCATTTAAGAGATGAAGAGGCAGATATAGATCTAGAGTTGTTGGAAAATGCTGCAATTCATGTAGATGATGCACATGATGATGAGCTAGTAACAGTTTATTACAAAGAGGACCCAGTTATTGAAGTTGGGAGATTGTTTCCAAGCATTGATGAATTCAGATGTGTTTCGACATATGCGATCAAACGTGAGTTTGCTACCAAGACTATGTGGATCGAAAAGAAGTTCTATGCAAAATGCATAGGTTATGATGGTGGTGCCAAGCCTTGCAAGTGGTATATATCTGCTAGACGCCAACCTGATGGAAGGAAAATAAGAGTGAATCAAATTCCAAAACCTCATACTTGCATTACAAGTTCTCAAACAGTTACAAAGATGACATCACAATTATGGGTTGCGAAAAGATCAAGCCCATTTTAGCCACAACACCAAACAAGACCGCAAAGAGACGAAAATAGACTTGGAAAAGTACCCATTAAGCTGAATTATACTACGATGTGGAAGGCAAAGCAAAGGGCAATGAAAGAGCTATATGGTGATTGGGCAAATACCTTTTCGAATGCTTTATAACTTCAAAGGTATAGAGAAGAGGTCACTGGCGGTGTTGTGGAGATAGATACCGAGGTAACGGTGATGGGAAAGTCTTCTTCTCTAAATTCTTCATGGCTTTAAAGCCTTGCATCGATGGCTTCAAAGCGGTTGTCATCCATATTTGAGTATAGACTCATCTTTCTTGACCGGAAAGTGGAATGGTCAACTAAAGATGCAATGCTTTAGATGGACACAATTGGATGTTCTGTAGCTATTGGCATGTTTGATGAGAGAGGCATCATGGACATGGTTCATGATGCAGTTGAAAAAGATGCATAGGGCCGATCTCTCCATTGGCGGTGCACAGATGCATGTAAAGGTTTAGAAAATGCTGAAGATTGTTTTCCTCATCTTTGGCCGAGAGGGAGTGCTTGACCATATGTGGATGAATTTGATCAAAAATTCGGAGGAGATGATTTTGGACGCATGTGGCGCCAGCAAGATCTTACAGTGGACACATTCATATCACCTTGAGAAGATTAAGGCGGCATGCTCGAGGAGGATAGGGTCAAGTTTTGTACATGGTTGAAACCTACCATTCTCTTTTATGGTACAGTCTGGTTTTAACACGCCATCAAATGTGATCATATCAACAATAATTTGGCGAAAGTTTCAACAACAAAGTGAAGGAGTTAAAAGACTTGCTGTCCATGACATGGTTGACGGATCGGGATCATGATCATGAGGTTGTGGGAATTGAGAAGAAGGCTTGGTGATGTTCTTCAAGGAGATAAGCTTCGATGTTGTGCGCGGTGGTCAACAGAGCGAAATCTTGCACATTTGCGTGTTGAGAAATCCTCATTGTGGGGTCTTTGAAGTCGAGATACAAAGACGGCAGAGGCATGTTGTTGACACTCAATTGCATGAATGCACATGCCTTGAGTGGCAACACACTGGAAGCCTTGTGAGCATGCCATACTTTTCTTGGCCTCCAAACACAAGCTAAATATGCACCCATATTTGCATGAGTATTATTCTAGCAAAATTCAAGGCTGCATATGGAACACCAATTCCAGACTTACAGATCGATCTCGGTGGCTGAAGTGGACATTCGATTCTCCTTGTGTCCTCCTTTGATGAAAAGAAAGATGGTGCCCAAGCGAGTAGATTCAAGGCTTGGTTTGAGAAAGGTGGGAGCGAAGAAGGAAAGAAAGATGCCAAGCCAAAAGGGCCCAAAAGGTAACAAGAATAGATGCAAACTCATGAAGAACTTGGACACCGAAATGGCTCTACCAAGTGCGATACACTTTGAAAAGCCAAAGTATGTTCATCCAAAATCTATCCCATTTCTTGTTGATGATTTTTCCCCATTAACTTGCTTGTTTTCGGAGGAAGCGTGGAGAAAAAGGCCCACCTCTTGTTGTTGAATCTTTGGCCGATTGAAAAGGGCAAGAATCAATGGCCAAAGAAAGAAGAGAACTAACGGATCATGTTTGGTCTTCGAGGTGCAATCTGAACTTGTTTTGGAGGATGATGTGCAAACTGTTGAGGCTTTAGGGCACACCGTTCGATTTGGAAGCTCGTGCAAAATGAGGGCAAATGAGCTGTTGTTGAGGCTCTAGTGCAAAATGAGCCATTGTTGAGGCTCTGTGCAAAATGAGCTGTTGTTGAGGCTCACGGTGCAAAATGAGCCTGTTGTTGAGGCTCGGTGCAAAATGAGCTGTTGTTGAGGCTCTGGTGCAAAATGAGCACATTGTTGAGGCTCTGGTGCAAAATGAGCATGTTGTTGAGGCTCGGTGCAAAATGAGCCTGTTGTTGAGGCTCGTGCAACCCGACCAAGTTGTTGAGGCTCGGATCATGATCATGAGGTTGTTGAGGAGGTGCAGGAGGTGAAGGAGACTCTTGGACGTCTTGTGGGGAGGCCGGATGGTAATGGTAAGAAAAGAAGAGCATAAACCTATTGTGTGGTGTGAAACTTGTGAAGGAGAAGAAACGAGGGGTAAGAAGAGCCAAAAGAAATAGACATTTGTTATTGTAAACATTTGTTATTGTTGTAAACATTTGTTATTGTTGTAAACATTTGACACTTGTTGTTGTAATAATTTGGCACTTGTTGTTGTAAACATTTGTTATTATAATAATTTGTCACTTGTTGATAATTTGGACAAAATTCAAATATGATGGTAAATTTGAATTTCAACATATGTAGCTATGTCACTTTTCTATGTTTGTATGAGCTTCCAACGTTTTTCATATGTACAATACAACTCATCCTCACCGATCCCTTTGAAGTACAACTCACCTCACCCAAATGGGGTAGAAATGGGCTCCAAAGCTAGGGTAAACCATCCCATTTCTAAGCAAGTTTTTTTTCGACCATTTCTAAAACCAAGTTAGATATTTTTCCTCAGAACTATGTCACATAACATGACACCATGCGAAGGTTTTGTATTTTTTTGATTTTTTTTTTGAATTAGTTATGCACATTTGAATGTCTGGTCAAACTTGAAGGGTTTTCATAAATATTCTTAGCTAGGGGCTGAGGCTCGCAAAACTAGCATTGGATCTCTGATGAAATAGCATGTTGTGAACCTAAAAATTATTTTTACAAAAAATCATCAGCATGGAATCATGTACCTGTAGTTCATATCTTACCCACTTCCAGCCGATTCGGCAGGATTTGTCTTTTTCACCAGGGATGGAATAAAAGGTTTGAGATACTCACGTTGGGAAATTGTACATTCTAGGTGGTCTAGTATTTTTAAAAAATAGGATGTTACCATTTTGAAACTTCAATTTGGTGGTTGCTTCACAAATCCCCCCTCTTTCGGCACTCAGAAAATAGAAAATGATTTTCTGTGCGTTAAAAAGGAAAACTTTGTGCTACAACATTGTTAGTCATCCCATTATAGACATGCATGCCAAATATGGGCACATTATCACAAACTATGCCTTGATTCTAGCCATATCATTGGTCATTTGACCCGAAAGCCAGAAAACCTCGGAGGAGATAGGTCATTTTGTGAAGGGTTTTTTGAAATATGATCAATAGACCAAGTTTGATATTTTTCCTCACAACTATGTGACATAACATGACACCATGCGAAGGTTTTGTATTTTTGATTTTTTGAATTAGTTATGCACATTTGAATGTTTGGTCAAACTTGTGAAACCCGTTATTGCATCCTAAACCCGCTAACCCTAAGGACGAATGAGGACCGTAGATCTAACCTAAGGCCGAATGAGGACCGTCCGACATGGTGGCTGGGCGATCCGTGGAAGGGCTTGTTCAACCTGATTGCTTGGCGTCTCTTAGAAGGATTTCGTGGCTAGCTCTTGGCGATCCGTGGGATGGATGATTCTGGAATCTGATTGGCTTCATCGTTTTACGTGGCATCGGCGTGGCATCGCATGCGAGGCGGGCTGCACCATGCGGCATCATGCCGCCTAGCGTCTGATCTAGCTATTTTACGTCCAACGGTGACTGCGGTATTTACTCCCTCCGTCGCATTAAATAAGTTTACGTGTAACAACTTTCTCCAATCAAACTTACTCCCTCGGGTTCATTGTAATAAATGAGACTTTGCATGATCGACATCTATGTTATTTTGGCTTGTGGATAGCCTTAGGCTGGTCATAGTGCTAAGTAACTAAGACTAGTAACTTGCACATGTTACTAGTTGATGTTACTACCTTCATAGTGGGTGATAACATATGTATGGTGTCATGCAAGAGCTAATTAATTAGGTTGTAGACTCATATGATCTTGGTTATGTGTGATGTTATGGTAACTAGCTAAGTTACTACCTCTCTCTCTTTCTTCATTAATTGTCATGCCATGTCACCAATTTGCCTAATTGGCATTGCATGTACATGCATGTTACTACCTAAGGGCATCCACTATGTGCAAAAACCACACCTTAAGTCCTATGTGGCAATGCTTGTAGTCTACTTTATACATAGTGGAAGAAATAAGAGTTGTCCGTAAGCTTGTAGGTGACCTTAAGCTTATGGGTCCACAAGCAATAGAAAATAATTTACTCTCTCTTCCCTCTCATGCATGAGTATGTAGGATGAGACATGTGGGTCTCCCACTTATAGCTAAAGTTCACCTTATACATAGTGGAAGATTTTACAAGGAAGATGGGTCCCACCTTATGGCTAAAGTTTACCTTATACATAGGTGATGCCGGTTACTCCCACTATGACTAGTCTTAGGGCGATCTTATGGACTACTTTTTGGCTTGTGGATAGCCTTATGGACTACATAGTGGATGCCCAAGTGCATTGGAAAGGTAGAAGTACATTTTTGTGGACAAATTTTGAAGCCAAACGACACAAATTTTGAAGCCAAAATAAGCGTCTGGCACACTCGAGACCGTTGGACCGAGCGTGGCATGCGAGTGGTAGGCGGCGCACCATGCATGCAGATGCAGGTCGGGGGTGGTGCGGGTTACTGATCGTCGCATCCTAGCTATTTTTTTCTCTCTTCGCATTGATCACGTCCGCTACCCACATCGCAACGCCTTGCAGCGTCTCGTCTCGGCGTCTGGCGGGCTGCACCATATGCAAAGCTGCCACTAGCGTCAGATCTAGCTATTTTATGTGCAACAAATGCCCCATTAAATAAGTGTACGAACAACTTTCTTGATCAAATTTACTTCCATCTGGTTCATCGCCATACAAAAAGTCAATATTACTCCCACCGATTTTTCTTATGTGCCAATGAACAACTACCTGGACGCTTTTTCTCTTCGAATTAATGCACATGCTTGCATGCGCCCCCTTGCATGCGAAGCGTCGCATCCTAGCTTATTTTTCTCTCTTCGCATTGATCACGCCCGCTGCCCGCTTCCGTCTCTTTCGCATTGATCATGCATGCGACGCGTCTCGTCTGCTGCGCCAACGCGACGCTGGATTCCCACGCCCCTTCACGCTCCGCCTCAATAAATAGGCAAAACGCCTTTGCCTCCTCATCTCATCTTGCCCTCATCTCTTCAACCTCGAGCCCCCTTTGCCTCCTCCCCGCCCCCAAACACTCCGACATGGCGACCTCCCTTCCGCTTCCCTTCCGACGAAGAACTCAGCGAGGACAACCACCGGACCACAGTGGTGGGAGCAGCCCAGCGCCCGCCCAAGCGGGCAAGAAGGAGAAGTCCCCGCCCGCCTGGGAGACCAGGCCCCGTCCACAACCCGTCCCCAACCTCCCGGCGGGCGACCTCCCTCCAAGCCCTCTTGGGCTAAGGCGCGAAGGAGGAGGCAAGGAGGAGGCTCGCATGGCCAAGTGGGAGAAGGAGGCCAATGCCTTGAAGAAAAGGCAGTGGAGGAGGAGCAACGGAGGCCAATGGCCGAGTTTTCCTAAGGAGCAATGGAAGGGAGCGTGGGAGGCGGCAGCGTGGGATGCGGCCGAATCTTGCGGCTGCACCGCCTCCACCGCCGATGGAGTAGGGGTTAAGGTTTAGGGCTAGCCGGGGTTTAGGCGGGCGCCTATTCCGCCTTCCCTATATTAATGTACTTTTTATTTTTATTGTAAGAGCTCTTATTGTAATGTCCGTTATCTATCTAATATAAGTAAGGTTATCCCAATATTATCGGCCCCAATATTATCTATCCCTTGTTTCATTGCAATCTGTTTTATTTTATTGTATTGTCATTTGTCAAAACACCCAAAACAACAAGTGTATAAAACAAAAGACACAAAAACAAGTTCATATAATATTTATATATTTACAAGTGTATAAAACAAAAGACACAAAAACAAGTTCATATAATACTGTGCAATATTTATATATTTACAAGTGTATAAAACAAAAGACACAAAAACAAGTTCATACAACACATGGTTCATTTTCAAATAAGACATTTACATATTTACATAAGTTAAAGGAGCCCAAGTTATGTTAGTTAAATGGATATCTTTGGACTTCATTTATATATGTACTTTTGCAAAAAAAAGATTGCAACCTGAGCACGAGTATCTCAGATTCACACGTTCCTATTTAGATTGTACTTGAGTACTTTTTTTTGCCCAATCAACATATAGTTACTATTGGGCCTGGATACGTCCATTTTGGCATGGCTAGGTTATATTTGGGCCGCCTTTTTCAATCCTCGTCAATTGTTTTTACTTTTCAACCTCCCTCCCTACACGGGCGCCTGCATCGATAAAAGGAACACCCATTTAAACTGACGAACGGAAGAAACACTGCTTTCCAAACAGGCAGCTCAAAATTAGCCCGAATTTGTGTTGCATTTTATTCAAGCCAAAGACATAGACCATTACATCCATTACAAAGCATCACTCGAACACCGACTACTGTCTAATGACTAACAATGAGGAGATAAACTAATCCGAGAGAAATTACACAAAATAAAAAAAACGGCCATCGATTGTCCCGCTTCTTCAATTCGATGATTTGCCTTAGCTGCTTGTTCATCTTCTTTAGCTCGGCCTTCACTTCCGCATCCACCGTAGTACCGCCAATGAAATGGGGTTGCCACATCCCAATTGCTCCACCACGACGGGTTTTCGAGCTCCGGGATGCTACCTCCACCCCAATCGCTCGATGTACTCATCAAGCCACTCAAAATGCCCACATTTTGGCGGTCCTCAAATCGCAGAGATGAACCCTAAATCCCAAATTCGATGAAATGCATGAAATTTCAAAGAAAAGCGAAATTACGCTGAACACTCGAGATCTCACCTTTCCCTGGCTTGCTCTCACACTTCACAAATTCCCGACCAATGTTGCCGTTCTTGTCAATTGGATGTGACAAGCCGCCTGAGGGCAGACGGGGCAATCGGGCACCTCCTCATCGGCACCGCACCATACCGAGGCCATGGCGGTGGAGGAAGCAGAGCTCGACATCCTCGCGCTGCGCACTTGCTCGCCGGAGAAGAAAATGGGGATGAGATGTGGAACGGGCGGAGTGCTCGGGTCTGGAGGCGGATCGGGGCCAACGGCTCTCTTCAACCACAGGGTGGGTCCCACGATATGAGGTGGACATCAGGTGAGTTCCGCCGTGACGTGGAGAGGCTGTGGGTCCTACTGTGCTCAGCTGATTCGAACTCGTTGACGGTCTCGTGGGTTAAGTGGAAGTGTCGCACGGGAGCTATTTGCCGCTTCAGAAGTGTCGCGTGCGAGCTATTCTTTTCAACGATGTCGTGTTCCTTCCAATTCCATGTAAAGACGTCGCATAGGAGCTATAAGCCCATTCTTTGTCTTGCTAGTCCACTCTGCTGCTGTTGTTTTTTCGTCATGGAAAAATGATGATAGTTCCTCCGATCCTGTGTCGCTGATTTAGTGACATTTATTTTAGATCGGAGGGATTCCTAGTAGTTTTAAATGCCTGACTAGATCTCACAAAACCTCAGTCGATTGTATCCGAAATTAAAATCCTTTTCTCCACTGCATAATATTTCTCATATCTGAATATTTTAAAATCTGAATTGATCAATTTGAATATTTTTTAAATACGAACAATTTTTTAAGTTGAACATTTTTAAAATCTGAATAGTTTTTAAGCTGGACGATTTCTAAATATGATTTTTAAATAAACATTTTTAATTGTGAACAATTTTCTAGACTTATTCAAATGTAAATATAAATTTGAACAATTTGCTAGTTTGAAGTTTTCAAAATCTAAACATTTTTCGAATTTGAACAATCAAAATCAAATAATTTTCACAATTGAATTTTCCTATTTTGAACATTTTGAAGTAAAAATACAGAAAAAAAAACACAAAAATAAAAATAGAAAAGTAAAAATAAATCGTGTTTGGGAGTATCCTGTTAAGCCGTTAAGGATAGTTGCACATGGAGCCAGGTTCTCTCCCGCACCGAGCATAGTGAGTCTCACCATGGCCCGTCCAAAAGAGTCCCAAATAAAATGTATTGTTTTATATTTTCCTTTTTGTTTAATTCTAAAAGATATTAAACTATTGAACAAATCTTTAAATTGTAAATAGTTTAAATTTGAAAAATGTTCATATTTAAAAACTTCAAAAAACCAAACTTGAAACTTATTTACGATTGAAATTTTTCAAATTTTAAAATTTGTTCAATTTGAAAAGTGTTTCGATCTAAAAAATTCAAATTTTGGAAATCTTTAGATTTTATATTTATCCTAATTTTAAAATTGTTCTAATTTTAAAAAGTACAAACTTAAAAAAAATTGTATTACAAAAATGTTCATCCTTTTCAAAGTTAGAAAAATCAATAAAAGAAAAAATAAAAACAAGAAGGAAAAGGATAAGACTAGAAGTAGAAAACCAAAAAAGCGAGCACAAATAACAAAAAAAATTAAAAAGATAACAAGAGAACTGGAATAAAGCTTAATAGGTTAGCCCACAAGCTTGGAGGGGTGTGCGCAGCGCATTCTCGCACGCACTGTGTGGCAAATAGGGTTTGCCGACATGGCTTGGCCAAGAAAAACATCTTCCTGGAGTAGCTTTGGAATGGTAATAAAAACAAAAAGGAAAGGAACACAACAAAATAATGTATTGAAATGTGTAAGGGTTAATGTTGACACTGGTGTTAAAGTGTAGACTAATGTTAACTACTAGTGTGTACACATGTTTTAGTTCAAAAGAGATGGTGTAAGGTGATGAGGGACCCCAATTGGCTACGAGAAGAGCATTTCTCTTTTTTATGTTTGAGTTTAATAGAAAACACTGCATTATTAATAGGGACAGTCTCGATGAGCTCTTTGGGGATGCCAAATAACCTATATACATCCTCACACCAAATGACCATCACACCTACCCGAGGAGAGCATAGAACATTGGAGAAAATATGCATGTTCCGAGGTTTCTGCTAAATCGACGGGCAATCTAGCACCATCGGTGAAAGTGTAAGATGGTTAACCTAGAGGGGGTGAATAGGTTTCTACAAATTTCTTTATAATTTTTGCAAGTTTTAGGATTTGCGAAAATAAGTGTGCCTAAATGCAAACTAGGTGAGGCAACCTAGATGATGATACAAGATACTTCAAGCTCAAGGCTATCACAAAGTAAACAATGAAAAGATTCGGTTTGGGAATAACGAAACACGCAAAGAAGATGTATTCCGTGTTCACTCCTTTTGGGAAGGGGCTACGTCACGTTGGAGAGGTGTGAGGTTCCAAAGGATTCCCCAACTCCATGAAGGCTCACTTTCTTCTCCAAGCCTATCTCACGGAATAGCTCACTTACTGGTGGTAGACTTTAAGGTAGTCTCCAAACCTCATAGACTTTCCACGAAAAAAAATCAAGTCGAATGCCTCCAAGCGACCCTAGCCTCCTAGGATTTCCCACAAACCCAAGAGTAACAAGCTAACTCTATGAACTCAAGGGGGAATGAACTTTGGCTTGGTCGAAACGTAGATCGGGACCTCCTCTTCCTTTCTACCAAAGGAATTTGGATTTGGTTGGGTAGAATGGGAGATCCTCAGGCTTTTGTGTTTCAACAATGGAGAGAGAGAGAGCTTCAAGAAAGAATGTGAACTGGAATGCCTAACATGCTCAAGGTGGAAGAAAGTATATAGCCGTTTCAAGAATTTTCACAAGGTTCGGTTTTAAGTTCGGTTGGACCGGTCCACACATCGGATGGTCCGGTTCTCAGCCCGGAAAATCGGAACCCAACCGGGATTGGCTACTGACACCAGCGTCGGTTAGACTTGGTATAAGTAAACCAGGAATCCCGGTTCTAGTTCGGTTTTATGGTGCTGACACCGAACAACCCGGTCTGTGAGTCGGTTCAACCGACCTGTACACCGGATTTGCAGAAAAGCTTGATAGATAGAGTTTCTTCTCCTCTCTCTTTGGTGATGGTTCAAGTAGGTGTATGGGATGTGTATATGGCTTAGGAATTCATCCCCAACAAGCTCATCGATAGAACCCCTCTTAATAGTGAAGTTACATAAAAAGGTAAAACTTCGGCGCAAAGCTTCGTTATCAAAATGGGAGGGTCTACGATGATCTTCCATCACACCATCGAACTAAAACCTGTGTAAGACACTAGTAGAACCATTAGTCTGCTCTAACTACGGTGTCATTGTCAACCAAAATAGTAGAGCGTAAAATACCCTTTCAATCTCCCCCTTTTCGGTTGGTGATGACAAACCGAGCTAGAGTTCACAAGGATATCATAAAGAGCAATTAACGGGGGGAATTCCATAGGGACATGTGTAAAGCTCCCCCATAAAGTATGCACTTGGTTGAATTTGCGTTTGAATGCAAAGTGCACCTAAATAGCATATGAAGAGCTTCCCACATTCCTTCAGGAGAGTAGGCATGACAAGACATGATATAAAGCATGGAGATCTAAATAGAGATAGACAAATAATAATGATACACATAGTGTTATCACCGTATTTTGGCCAAAGACGGAGATGGGCCGTGATCAAGATGGGCTTGGAAGATACATATATTCAACGTGTTGTTGGATCGGCCTAGTGCGTAGATTTGGGCTGAATTGCCCGTGTATCTTGTATCATAGTAGGATTCGTGTTTGTTTAGGTTCCGTTTATGTTTAGGTAAAGATAGAGTTGTAGAGTTATTCCAAAAGTAGAGAGTCTCCGGACTATAAATATGTACCTAGGGTTATTGAAAGAGGAGGACAACCACGTTCACGACAAACACAATCTCGGCGCATCGCCACCCCTTGTTCTTAGGGTTTCTTTCGGGTAAGTGCCATGCTGCCTAGATCGCGTCTTGCGATCTAGGCGATTCACTTATTCGTTACCGGTTTTACTCTTGAAGCGTTGTTGATGGCGGTAATACCATTATCATAGATTGTTTGAGGCTAGCATCGCACCGCTTTCGTTATTATCATCGGAGTTATGCTACCTCTAGCTATCTCGCTACCCTTGCACCGTGTCCCAAAGTGCAAGGTAGCACCTATGATCTTTATTTAGTCGATTCGATCTGTTATAGTTGTGCCTTGTTCGTCAAGGTTTAGTTTAATATCTACGTAATCGGGCCTTACAAACGGGTTGAACGATCCGGTAATGCATAAGGATGTGGCTTATTCGTTCTAGAGGATGTTCCAATTGGCTTTATGTTGGTTATTAGGCCTTCTCTAGGGTTGATATTCTTCATCTTTTGTACGTACTAGGCTCAATTACGCGTAGGACGTTCCAGTTATGTGGTGAAAACGTTAAACTATCGTAGATCGATTTAACTTGTAATGATCAAGCAAAACCCCATGTTATCATGAATCTAACGCAGAACCATGGGGCAATCGGGTCAGGGAGCCGATTCTGTGGAAACACAGGAGCCGATCACGGCTCGAATTTTACGATACTTGTTTATCATGCAGGAAATCAATTGGAGCAATCCTTCACCTTCCGACCAGGCATAGGTCGTGGCACGCCTCGAATCAAGCCGGGCGTGCGGAGCTTTTGCGGCCGTCGCCGAGGGACCAGGGCCCACCAGCGATCCTGGAGCCTCCGGCTCTCCGTGTTGCCGATCGCTGCTCGCCGGGTTTTTGGCAACACATTACGCACGCCCGGTGGGACCTTCAACAACATCTACATCAACACCGACGCTGCTATGGAGAATGGACCACTTACGACGATCTGCTGGCGAGCACAAGGCCAAAGTACGACGAGATCAAGGCCCTCTTCGAGGAAGACCTCATCGGCTCTTTTGAGAGGACTCGTCGCATGGCATCGTGGAAAGGGTTCTCCGAGGCGCTCTTAATGAGGTGGATCTGTCTCTTCCTTGGAGGAGCGCACGTGGCTCTGACGGAAGTCAACTACATGGTGGCTCATTCTTTGCACCGCCTTGAGAGCACAGTGAACGCTTTGGCGGGTCGCGGTCCGTAGTCAGAGATCATGAAGCATCAGTACTCCCGTCGGGACCTACTTTAAGGACTCACCAGGGAAAGACCGCCTGCACCAGGCCGCAGATCCCGTTCGACTTGCCGCCCGTAACCGCCGGGGCAGCGGCTACGTCGTCTACAAGGTCGAGGCGACCCAGCGATTGCCAATTCTGTTCGAGCCACCTAAGGAGATCCCACACGGATATATATGCCTACGTCTTGGGACCGCAATAACTCGACGCACCAAACAGATTGCAACCGCTGGAGTTTCTGCGCAGAACCCTTGGGCGGATCTTCGCGGCGAGCGTGTCCGAGCGGCGATGGTCGATGGACGACGACAAAGCGGCGTGGCTAGCCAAGTATGCCATGGAGAAAATCATGAGAATCTAGCCTCTAGCTCAAACAAGGAGCAAATTGGTACCATCTGAGGACGGTTGACCGTCTGCGAAGAGAAGGACAATCGGCTATTCAAAGCCGTACCCCAACGAAGTTTGATCTGATTCCGCCGCCACCCAAGTATAAGCTCCCCGAGTTCTCAAGATTCAGCGGGTCAAGGGTCAAGCTCGACGAGCACATAAGCCGATACCGCACAACTAGGCATGATTTCGATCGATCGATGCGCGTAAGATTCTTTGCGCAATCTCAGGACAGACCTTTGGGTGGTACACCTCACGCCACGATTCAATTCATACCGGAAGCAATGGAAGAGCGGTTCCACATCCAAGACCATTCGAGGCTACCGAGGCTGGCATTGCGCACTGGCGCAGCGTAGCAAGGAGAAATCAGAGCGAGTACATCCAGCCGGGACCGTCAAGAACCGATGTTACTCGGCTCGGTTAATCGAGAAGGAAGCCGTCGAGCTAAGCGGTGTTGGGTCTCGGACCCGTCAAGGATTTGGCATTCGGTAGAATACAACTCATTGGCGCACATGGCCTTAAACCGGCGATGTATGAGCAAGCGCCACCTCGAGTTGTACCAAGACAAATTCAACGTCCGATAAGCCCAGTCGTTGCGGAAGAAGAAGATCCGACGCAGACCGTGGAGGTGGCCGAGCCGAATGGGCTCGGGGCGATCCTGTGCCTGCAAATGGGTGAAACAAAGAAGGGCCTGCGAAAGGGTTCGACGATGTGAGCAAAGAGCAGATATTCGATCATCTTTGAAGGAGAAGCGGTGAGATTACCCAAGGCCACAAAATCCCTACGGCTCAGAGATGAACGGGAGACCATATCGCAAGTGGCATCATTCGCTCACTCACACCACCAACGAGTGCAAAGAGCTTCACGCCAAATCCAAATGGCGATAGAACAAGGTCGTTCGATCCTTGGGCGCGCCATGAAGGTGGACACAAACCCATTTCCGGCGTCAACATGGTAGAACTCGGAAGCCCGAGGCGTAAGCTGGATTTCGTTCGCGTTAACATGGCGGTCTGGATACCACCATGACACGGACAAAGAGAAGTGGTCGCTCCGGGCAAGGAAAGAAAGGAGGCTAGTCCATGCGACCGCCCAGCCACAACGATGCAAGATTTTAACAGAGGAACAAGTGAGGAGAGTGCGATATCGGCCACATTCCACGATCTCCTTAACAAGTATGAGCGCCAAGATGACCAATGTCGCCAAAGACACGAGACGACGGAAGATATGAACACCTTGCTAGGGGACCGTCGAAGGAAGGCGCAGATAGGCATTGGGATTGTCCTTTCTTCAAGTATTGCTGGGGCACGGGAATGAGCCGATGGCCTACAGACAACCGCCCGAATGCAACCAGCGGAAGGAGGACACGAGGCGGTCGATTCAAACGCCTAGGGCCTCTTCCGCCCCAGAGCCGACACAAGGAGTCCGCTCGAGCAGGAGACCTCGAGAGCAAGGATGACAAGGTCAAAGATGTATCACCGTCCAAGGTGGTGCCCACGGACTGAGACATACCGACCCGTAGAGTGCGGGCTCCGTAACCTAGAGGAAGCCAAGCGTAGTATCTCCACGCTTTGAAGAAAGCACGCCGATCTGGCCAAAGTGAACAGATGTGGAACGGAAGACCGACCAGGAAAGAGTGGCGCTTAAACCGTTAAGAGCCGATGCAAAGACATCGGCTAGCACAAACATGGTGTTCGTGCTCCCGTCAGAATTCTGCGCGCCAAGAACCGACGAGCGACTCGTGGCACAATTTGACTGCGGCCCACGGCCGGTTATCTTTGAAAAGCCACGTGAGAAGGGTTACAAACATCTGAAAGCCCTGTACCTGCGAGGTTACATCAATGGGCAACCTGTCAGCAAGATGTTGGTAGACACCGGGGCGGCAGTCAATATCATGCCATACTCCATGCTACGACGTTTGGGATGCTCCACTGCAGATCTGATCAAAACCAACGTCACGTTGAGCGATTTCAACGGTCAGTCTTCGGGAACACAAGGTGTATCGAACGGACTTGACAGCAAGGTGAAAACCGTACCCACGTCATTCTTCGTCGTGGACAGCAAAGAGCACTTACGCCTTGCTAGGAAGGGATTGATTCACGCTAATTGCTGCATCCGTCCACAATGCATCGATGCGATCCAAAGGATGGAGACGAAGTCGAGGTCATCCACGCAGACGATTCTATCGAGATCTCCATAGCTGGCATGAACGTGGGAGGCGAAGACCAAGAGCCGATCTCGAATCAATCTAGACGGCGAACGTATTGAAGCTACAAAAACGGGTGAGGCTGGTCTTATCCATCGGCCTTACTGAGTAGAAGAGCCCACGATCACCAGTGGTACGGCGATCCTACGATCGCCACAAAAATAAAAAGCGGTGATCATACGACAAGCTTCATGTAGTCGTAGCAGAGATGCTCGCCATCGTAAAATAATAAGGTGTAAACCGTCCTTGACAGATGCAAAAGGGGGGCCGATTCAGCGATCGCCCAAATTATTTTGTTGTCCTCACCCACCGCTTGCCTGTGTTTAGCGTCGATTTGACAGTGACGGAAAGCTAGGGTATGGGTTTACATCCGCCGATGAGCTAGAAGAGATCGACATTGGTCCCGGGATAAGCCACGACCAACATTTATCAGCAGAAAGTTAGAGCCAAGTCTGCGGGGCCCGATGATAGCCCTGCTGAAGCAATATCCAGATTGCTTCGCCTGGGACTACACAGAGATGCCTGGATTGGACAGGAGCATCATCGAGCATCGTCTCCGCTCAAAAAGGATTTCGCCGCTTTCAGAGCACGCATTTACAAATGAAGGCCGAAATTCGAAGAAGTCAAGAAAGAGGTCGAAAAATGTTGACGGCCAATTTGATCGAGACCATGCGGGTATGCCGAGTGGATTTCTAGTATCGCACAGAGAGAAGAAGGGTGGCCAATGGCGGGTTGCTATAGATTTTCGAGATCTCAACAGAGCTACCCCAAAGGATGAGTATCCGATGCCGTGGCGTAAACATTAATCAATGCAAAGAATGGTCATAAGATTTTGAGCTTCATGGACGGCAATGCCGGGTACAACCAGATCTTCATGGCTCCAAGACATACACAAGATCGCATTCGAGTCCGTGGTCCGTGGGGTTATTTGAATATGTGGTCATGACGTTTGACTGAAAATGCCGCGCACGCACTAACGGGCCATGAATTATATCTTCCATGATCCGACGGCAACCGTGGAAATCTACATCGATGGCGTGGTGGTCAAGTCCGCTTCAACGCACGGACACTTGGACGATCGCAACGCGTCTGGACCGAACAAGAAAATTCGCCTACGGATGAATCCAAAGAAGTGCGCGCTTCGGTGACGGCCGTTCTTGGGTTTTTGGTCCATGAACGCTGGATTGAGATCGGCTCGAAAAGTCGAGGCAAAGTCACGAACAATGAAGCCACCCACCACCAAGAAAGAACTGCAGTCCTTATCGGCAAGATCAACTTCAGACGATTCATCTCCAATCTATCGTGAAGGATTGAGCCGTTCATGGGACTAGTTAAGATCAACCGACGAGGAATTCAGGGGCAGAGCAACAATGAGCCTTTGACGAGATCAAAGAGTACCGACAAAGCCACCGATGTTAGTTCCACCTCACTGATAGGCCATTCTACATTTACTTGTCGAGAGACACGCCCATCGCCTCGGTAGTGGTGCAAGTTTATGATGGAGCGAGTCTTTTACATAAGCAGGAGGATGCCGGACGCAGACAAGGTATCCGATATCGATAAGTTGTGCCTTCCTTGCTTTTTCACCTGCACTAAGTTGCGGCACATTTTGCTATCGAGAGATCATCATCATATGCAAATCGGACGTCATAAAGCACATGCTTTCGGCTCCTATGTTAAAAGGCCCTGGGCAAATGGATGTTTGCATTGTCGGTTTGACATCCGTATCAACCGAAGCGATTAAGGGACAGTGTACCGCGATCTTATCGAAAGGATCAACACTAACATAGCCAGACCCATAAAAGCGTGGGCTATGTTTTTCGACGAATCAGTTTGTGACGATGGTGCATGATCGGCATTTTACTCGTCGCCTGTGGGGCAACATTTTCCTTCTCCATCGATTGTCTACCTCTCGCACTAACAATGTAGCCGAGTACGAGGCGATACGCAAGGGGATGGAGTTACTCCGGCCGGGCGAAGCAGCAAAGGGAAATTTTGAGACTCCAAGTTGGTGATTTCCCAGCTCACGGAGGACTACAAGTGCGAGAGCGAGTCCCTCTTCCCATTATGGCTGCACCGGCCATGAAATGATGACGCAATTCGACGTCAACTTCACTTGGATCCCACGAACGCAGAATACCGAGGCGAACGATCTTGCGCAGATAGCTTCGTACAAGGATGTGGTAGAAGGAGCCGATGTTCGTACGCCTTAGAAGCAGACGATCGGAGAGCCAATATCTTCAATTACTTGAAAGATTCGCCTGGGGCACCTAAACGGATAAGGTACAAAGCCATGAAGTACGTGCTTATTGGGGATGACATGTTTTACAGACTGGAAGGGCTATTGCTCAAGTGCTTGGGGGACAGAGGCCAATCAGCTCCTACATGAGGTACACGAAGGGGCCTGTGGAACTCACCAATCGGCTCATAAGATGAAATGGTTGATCAGCGATCGTGGTTTTATTGGCCCACTATGCTTGAGGACTGTTTCAACTACTACAAAGGGTGTCAAGCATGTCGAAATTTGGAAAAATCCAGATGGTACCACATCGAGAATGAACCCCATCATCAAACCTTGGCCATTCCGAGGATGGGGCATGGACATGATCGGCAAGATCAATCCTCCATCAAGCAAAGGCCACATGTGGATTCTGGCTATCACTGACTACTTCACTAAATGGGTAGAGGCTGTCCCGATGAAGTCAGTAAACTCGAGGGATGTTATCAATTTTGTGAAAGAACATGTCATCCATAGATTCGGGATTCCCCAAACTATCACGACCGATGGAGGTTCGGTTTTAATTTCTCAGGAGTTTAGAAAGTTCTGCGAGGACATGGGGATTAAGCTGATTAGATCATCTCCATACTATGCTCAAGCAAATGGGCAAGTTGAAGCGTCCAATCAGAGTCTCATCAAGTTGATCAAGAGGAAAGTCGATGAGCACCCAAGGCGTTGGCACGAGGTTCTGTCAGAGGCGTTATGGGCTTATCGTATGTCATGCCATGGAGCAATAAAAACCTCACCATATCATCTAGTATATGGACAAGAAGCCGCCCTACCGGGAAATTACGGTTTGGATCAAGACGCGTCACTTTTCAGACGATCTAACGATCAAGAATATGCAGCCCGATGAGTGACAAGTAGAGGAGTTAACCGAGCTCGTGTTATGGTCAGGAGAAAATCAAAGAAAACAAGGCCAAGGTAGCTCGTGCATACAACAAGAAAGTGAAGCCAAAGGAGTTCCACGTTGGTGATCTGGTATGGGAAGTCGTGTTGCCTTTGGGGACTAAGGATGCAACATATGGTAAATGGTCTCCAAATTGGCACGGTCGCATGGGTCGACCAAGTTTTAAGAGGAAACGACACATGCTCGAAAGCAGCTTGGATGGAGTAAAGTTCGATGGCCAATGGACAACATCTCAAGAAATATTTCCCAAGCATGTGGGATGTTGGACAGTAAAACTGGAGGAGCCGTTACATGAAATCGGCTAGGTAAAATTACGAGAAGTGATGGACAGGTAAAATATGGGGGCCGATGCTGGAAATCGGCCGAGTAAAAACAAAAAAAAAAAAATTTACATATATGTAGCCGATGCACGGTCATCGATGCTAGAGGTTCACACATGTTACAAAAAGGGCCACCTCTACGGTCTCAGCCTCGTCATCTTCATCTTTGCTTGTCACTAGTTGTCTGTGCGGGGCACGTTTTTCGGTGGGCAATTGGAGATTTGGGCCGTTTGTGTTTGAATCCACCGTGTTGAGGAAGGTCGCAGGTCGTCATTTGAAACCAAGAAATGGCCGTTGTGATGTGTCTATGGATGCGACTGAAGGTTGACCTCGCTAACGCCGGAGAAGCCGATGGGTAGTCATCGCTCAGGCGATTTGACTTGTTTGATCAGATACGCAGAGATGATGAAAGCCGATACGGTGTCATCGATCAAGCATTAACCTATTTCGTTATCGGCAAAATTGAAGCCAAGAGAAACAATATTTGGGAATCAGATTTTCATTCATTCAAAGATCATTGCTTACGTGATGATCGATTACAAGAGGGCCTACTACCGCTATGGCCATTACTCGATTCCTAATCTAAGCGAGGTCGCCGCCGCCGTTGCCGCCGCCGCCGTCCTCTTCGTATCTTTCGGCGCCGCCCCAAAGATCGCCCTCGCCGCCGCCGAAGAAACCAACGGGACCTCTTCGTCTCGTCATCTTCAAAGATCTTCGCTGGACCAGAAGCGGAGCGCGGATACTGCCGGAGGATGTGTCTTCCGATTCTCTTCCTCAACGGAAGAGTCGACGCCGCCCCACCGACCTTGTCGTCAGCCGCTTCGCCTCCTCGTCGACGAGGAATCAGAGGCTTCGCCGCCGGGCCGTGGACGATCGCTCTTCGACCAGACGGGACGGCCGAAATCCCTTTCGCCCCACCATCGTGGCGAAGTATCATATCGCCGTGGGCGGATGCTCTGGAGTTGGTTCTCGGTCGCTAATCGAGTTGGAGGCGTGGGAGGACACCTCGGAGGAGGCAGAGGAAGCCATGGAGAGAAAGAGGGTTTTTCCGGCGATGGGAGAGGGTTTTCTGGCAACTGGAGGAAGATGGGGACCGCGAATCGCTCAGCTGATTTAAATAAGGGAATAGTGGATGACGGTTCAATGCCATGGCGGTTTCCCAGTTGCCGCCAAAATCGTCAAATCACGCGCAGAGGAGTTGAAGACAGGCATCATGATGAAGGGGTAGCGTGATTTGTTACGTTTCCGCCACGATTCTCCAACGCTAACCCGACACGAAAAAAGGGAGGAGAAGAGGAAAATGACACGAGTGGTTTTGGAATTATCATTGCCAAAACCAGGGGGCATGTGTTATCACCGTATTTTGGCCAAAGACGAGATGGGCCGTGATCAAGATGGGCTTGGAAGATACATATATTCAACGTGTTGTTGGATCGGCCTAGTCGTGAGATTTGGGCTGAATTGCCCGTATCTTGTATCATAGTAGGATTCGTGTTTGTTTAGGTTCCGCTTATGTTTAGGTAAAGATAGAGTTGTAGAGTTATTCCAAAAGTAGAGAGTCTCCTGACTATAAATATGTACCTAGGGTTATTGAAAGAGGAGGACAACCACGCTCACGACAAACACAATCTCGGCGATCGCCACCCCTTGTTCTTAGGGTTTCTTTCGGTAGTGCCATATGCCCTAGATCGCTCTTGCGATCTAGGCAAGATCTACTTATTCGTTACCCGGTTTTACTCTGCATCAAGCGTTGTTGATGGCGAGTAATACCATTATCATAGATTGTTTGAGGCTAGCATCGCACTGCTTTCGTTATCATCGGAGTTATGCTACCTCTAGCTATCTCGCTACCCTTGCACCGTGTCCCAAAGTGCAAGGGTAGCACCTTGCTTGATCTTTATTTAGTCGATTCGATCTGTTGTAGTTGTGCCTTGTTCGTCAAGGTTTAGTTTAATATCTACGTAATCAGGCCTTACAAACGGGTTGAACGATCCGGTAATGCATAAGGATGTGGCTTATTCGTTCTAGAGAGGATGTTCCGGTAATTGGCTTTATGTTGGTTATTAGGCCTTCTCTAGGGTTGATATTCTTCATCTTTTGTAATGCATTAGGCTCAATTACGCGAGGACGCTCCGTTATGTGGTGAAAACGTTAAACTATCGTAGATCGATTTAACTTGTAATGATCAAGCAAAACCCCATGTTATCATGAATCTAACGCAGAACCATGGGGCAATCGGTCAGAGGAGCCGATTTGCTGTGGAAACCTGGAGCCGATCACGGCTCGAATTTTACGATACTTGTTTATCATGCAGAAATCAATTGGAGCAATCCTTCACCTTCCTGACCAGGTATAGGTCGTGGCACGTCAACCAAGCCGGGACGTGCGGAGCTTTATGGCTGTCGCCGAGGGACCGTGGCCCACCAGCCCTGAGCCTCCCGCTCCGTGTTGCTAGTCATCACGGTGGGTTTTGGCAGGCAACACATAGTCATAGCACAATATAAATATCCATGGTTCACACACATAGCACAAGCTTGTCCAACATACAGAATGAAAGCAAGTAGTTCAAGCACGAGAGCAAAGGGAAAGCACAATGCCATAAGAAGCAATGAGAAAGCGAGGGGCATTGTGTAAACGGCAAACCTCGGAAAACCCCCCGCAAGGAACCCATAGATATCTAATAGAACTCTACTCTTCTCCCCCGTTGGCATCGAGACACCAAAAAGGAAGAGAAGTAGAGCGATGTTGACGTATCCTAACTAGAAGAACATAGGAGTCGGAGGAGGCGGAATGGGAGCATCTCCATCTTCAGGGATCTCGTCACTATCATCATCGTCATCAACGTCTTCATCATCCGAGCCACGAGGGGTAGCAGAGGAACCACTGGGACCAATAGGAGCAAACTGACTGGGAAAGTAGCCATAGAACATAGCATCATCAAGTGGCGGCATCTCATATTTGACATAAGGAACATGAGTCATCTCGGGACCATCCGATGGAGGAGTGACGTTCTGGGTCGCGAGAAACTCATTATGTCGGCGCCGAGTCTCCTGGATCATCTCTAAAGCCTTGTGGCCCACATCATAAGAAAACGACACATCTGAAATAGCCTCTTAAAGAACTTGGCAGCACCACCCTTGTGCCTTGGGTGAGAGGAAGACTCACCAAAAGGACGACGAGAACCATCCCTAGTAGAAAAGTGTGGCCGAGGGTCATGAACAACTTTGGTGCGCTGTTCAGGAGGCCGCATCTCAGGAACATCAGGAGTTTGGGCATAGAGACATAGATTAAGCATTTCTTGTTCCTCTCGCTCGCCCTGTTGGAATTATGACCTAGAGGCAATAATAAAGATGTTATTATTATAATTCTTGTTCATGATAAAGTTTATATTCCATGCTAGAATTGTATTAAGCGGAAACTTTAATACTTGTGTGGTTTGTGAACAACACCGTGTCCCTAGTACGCCTCTATGGACTAGCTCATTGATCAATGATGGTTAAGGTTTCCTAACCATAGACATGAGTTGTCAATTGATAATGAGATCATATCATTGGGAGAATGATATGGTGATGCACCCCAAACTAAGCGAAGCAATTAGATTGTGTCATCGTGTTCGTCTTTGCGGCTTTTCCTATGTCAAATATTGTATTCCTTAGACCATGAGATAATGCAACTCCTGGTACCGAAGAAAGATTTGAGGTCATCAAACGCCATCCTATGAGAGGGTGATCATAAAGGTGTCTCTCGTGTGATCGGAAAGTATCCATGGGTTGTATGTATCGAGATGGAATTTGTCCTCCCAAGTCGGAGAGATATACTTCGGCACACTAGGTAATCGATATCAACACCGCTTGCAAGCATGTGGTTAAGGAGTTAATCACAAAGTGATATCGGATTACGGAACGAGTAAAGTATTTGCGTGAGCAGATTGAACTAGGTATGACGATACCGACGATCGAATCTCGCAAGTAAAATATCGCGAGACGAAGAGGAATATATATATGGGATTGATTGAATCCGCATCGTGGTTCATCCGATATGATCATCGATGAATGTGGGAGTCAATATGGGTGCCTAGACCCAGCTGATTATTGATAGAAGATCATGTCTCGCATATTCTCGAACCCGCAGGTCACACACTTAACGATCTCGGCGCTAGGATAGATTGGATAATTGGTTTATGAATTTTGTTTCGAGTCTCGGATGGGATCCGGATATCACGAGAGGTTCCGGAATGGTCCGGAGAATAATATTCATATAAGGCAAAGGCAGTTTTTGGAGTTCGCATTGTTCAAGTTAATCAAGATTGTCGAAGCTTCTAGAACCTTCCATAAGGGGACCAACGTGGCCCCACCTTCCGGGAGGGGCATGGGCCTATGAGGGAGTGTCTGGCCGCATTGGGACAGGGGCACAAGGCCCCATAGGGCCCAGCGATTCTAGAGAGATTTAACTCGCTTAAATCTCGGGATAGAATTTCTAGAAGAGGGAGAGTTTAAATCGCTTAAACTAGAGATAGGATTTCTAGAAGGAGAGTTTAAATCGTTTAAACTAGAGATAGTCTTGGAGGAGGGGCAAGGGCTGGCCGCCCCCCCTCTATAAATAGAGGGCTGGTGCGCCCCCTCCCTAATACACACCCTTCCTCCAAGCCCTAGATGCCTTGCTACCTTTCCTCTCTCCCTCCCGACTGTTTGTAGGCGTAAGCCTCACGCAGAAATTCTCCATCATATACACCACGCGTCGTGTTGTAGATCCAATCTATCTCTCCACCATACTTGCTGGTCCAAGGAAGGAGGAGACGCCGAGGTGCTACGCGTGCATCTCACGGAGGCACCGCCACTTGTGGTGCTAGATCGATCGGATCAGGAGGAGAAGCGAGTACGACTACATCACCCATGTTCCGATTTAACGCTCAGTGCGAATCTTCAAGGGTATGAAGATCTAATCCAATCTCTCGTTGTTTGCATCTCCTAGATTAGATCTTGGCTTTCCTCTCGCTCGTAGAAAATTTTGATTTACTATGCCGCCAAACCCTTCAAAGGGTATCGAGCTAGATCTATGCGAGATGTGTTTCACGAGTAGAACGCAACATGGTTGCGGCGCTGATGTTTTCTCGCTGAAAGCCTCTTGTTTGTGTTCTTCTTATGACGCGATAGTGAGATTGAAGCGGTCCAGCCAACCTTACGCGACGCCGTCATGAGACCGGCTCCGCACTTGACGTGGTGGCTTGTTCCACACATGCGGCCGTGGATGTCAGTTTCTCACTATAGTTGTCATGGATTAACACCGAGTTTGGCAACCATAATATCACCGCTGTGGCTTTCCGTAGGTAAGAATCGTTTAGCATCTACTCCCATAAGCCACGTAAAACATGCAACAACAAAGTAGAGGCGCCTAACTTGTTTTTGCAGGAGTGTTTTCGTGATATGGTATGGCCCAAGATGTGATGTGTATATTGTATGCGATGATCATGTTTTGTAATGTTTCACGACTTGCATGTCGATGAGTACACAACCGCAGGAGCCATATGGTTGTCTTTATAATTGTGTATGACCATGAGTCAACTTCTTATACGCCATGTAATAGCTTTACTTTATCGCTAAGTAGTTAGCAATAGTTGTAGTTGCTATTCGTGGTGGAGGCAATCATGGTGGAGTGATGGAGATCATGCCGAACGCACAAGATGGAGATCATTGGCGAGGATTGGCTATACCATGTCACATAAAGTTATATGCATGTGATGTTTATCCCTTTATGTATCTTATTATTCTTAGATTGCGGTTTAGCATTATAAGATGATTCCTCACTTAAAGATCAAGATAAAACCGTGTTCTCCCAAGTATGCACCGCTATGAAGTTCGTCGTGTCCAAGCATCACGTGATGATCGGGTGCTATAGACTCTACGCTCACATACAACGGGTGCAAGCCAGTTTTGCACACGCAGAAATACTTGGGTCTAGCTTGACGAGCCTAGCATGTACAGACATGGCCTCGGAACACAAGAACCGAAAGGTTAAGCATGGGTCATATGAATGATATGATCGACACTTTGTTGTCCACCATTGAAACCACATCTCTTCTCGTGATGATCGGATTAGGTGTGGTGAATTTGGATCGTGTTCACTAAACAACTTGAGGGATGTTGAATTTAGTGGGAGTTCATCTAGTAATTTGATTAAGTTGAACTATTTATCATGAACATATTCTAAATTGTACTTGTAAATACTGTAGATCCAATGGCCAAGTCCAACTTCAATTTCAACGTTTTTGCTGAGAAAGAAAAGCTTAGAAACAATGGGTCTAACTTCACCAACTGGTTCCGCAATCTAAGAATCATTCGTCACGGACAAAAGGACTATGTCCTTGAGAAAGCGTTAGGTAACCTCGCCGTAGATGCGCCAAATTGATGAAAAGCTGTTTATCACCGCAAGGATGATTATGATTTGATTAAGATCGTCATGTTGTATGCTATGGAATCGGATCTTCAAAATCGTTTTGAGGAGTTCGCCGCCCTTTGAGATTCTCGAGGAGCCGAAAAAAGTACATACGGATCTCAATGTCGCGGATCCATTGGCTAAACCTCTTTCCATAAAATATATGATCATCATCACCTCAAAGGCCATGGGGTGTGAGATTGTTGTACTAATCCAGGTAAGCATTTGTCGTGAAGATTGGATTATTGATAGAAGATCATAGGATAGATTAGATAATTGGATGGTCCAGAATAATATTCATATAAGGGTAGATCCAATCTATCTCCACCATACTTGCTGGTCCGAGGAAGGAGGAGACGCCGAGGTGCTCGCACGTGCATCTCACGAGGAACCGCCACTTGTGGTGCTAGATCGGATCGGATCGCGAGAAGGAGAAGCGAGTACGACTACATCACCCATGTTCCGACGAACGTTCCGCTGTGCGAATCTTCAAGGGTATGAAGATCTAATCCAATCTCTCTCGTTGTTTGCATCTCCTAGATTAGATCTTGGCTTTCCCTCTGTTCGCTCCGTAGAAAATTTTGATTTACTATGCCGCGAAACCCTTCATGCCCACCATCACACCAGGCGGTACAACCTTATTGAGCAGCTTCTACACATGCACGCAGAAGGTGGGAGTCATCCTGTCCAAAGCAGCCCACCGCAGCTCACAGTACACAAAGTCACATCCATCAATCTTCCTCAGTCGGTTAGGGTGACAGTAGTATAGAAGGTTGGAAAAGTACCCACGACAATTTGTAGAATCTCCAACATGGGGAACAAGGGACTAGCGGAAGATACTGGCCAAAGTGTGATAATAATACATGCCAGTCATGCATTTAGGACTCCCGTGAGAATCCCTGGGATAGCAAAAGGCACGAGTCTCAGCAGGTTTGACCTTTTTACTGTGAATACAGAAGTCTCCTCCCTTACACGTATAACCCATAACTTCAACCAAATAAGCATAGGTGGCACGAAACCACCACGTGCTACCATCCAAGTCATAGTGCGGTCCTCATCATCATGAAAATAGACTGCAAAAGAACTTTAATATACTCGTAGTAGTCCTCCTTGAGACAGACAAGGTCAAACAAATACATCTTCTTCAGAGCATCATCAATAAAGTGGTAATCTAAGGATGCATACATGTTGAACCACTCTGGATTGAAAGCTGCAATGTGACCGCAGGGAGTGACCCAGAACTGAGTGTAAATGTGATCCCACATCATAGCCCGAGTCTCAGTCCAAAACTTCTTGTCAGATCCAATGTAGGTACAAGTCTTGAAACGATAGGGATTCTGCTTGCGAAGAGCCGGGTATTGACCAATCTCCATAAACTTCAGATTTTGAGTAGGCACCTCTTCATCCTCAGCCTGAGAAGCGGGTTGCTTACCCTTGTTATCCTTGAGCTTGATGCGACCAGGACGAGTGATACCCTCAGGCTCACGCTGCACAGTCTTATTAGCTCGACGAGCCCTCTTGCTCCTGTCAGACTCCTCAGGCACATACTCATCATTCACATAGTCATCATCTTCACCGTGAAAAAAGAGAGAGGTTGGGGAGCAGGATAAGTACACATGCCATAGGAGAAAAGAACGGAGTAAAACTTGATTTGGGAAAGTGCATGGTAAAAGGTTACGCAGAGAGGTCCGGGTGCGGTGGATGGATGAACGGTTCCAACCGGATGGTCTAGTGGCGGCTTGGCCGAGGGCAACTAGGCGGTTCGCGAGCCGGAAAATCGACTCAGACTTGACATCCGATTGCAAATGCAGCCTAATCAGTTGTAAACCGAGATCCAAAATATCCATCTATGCAATGTAAAAGATTTACCAATGAATCAAAACTTGCACAAATACTGTTTTAACAGGAAGGGTAGGCCATGGTTTGATGTGGGTGGCATACAAGAATAATGTGGACCCCTAATTTGCCAAATCCAACAAGATGTATAGCAAAACATTGGGATTTGAAAAGCACATGAGGGGGAGCAAAGGATTTACCCAAGGACATGGATTACCTTGAAGGAAAGATCCCTTGAGGAGGAAGAACACAAAATTCTCCCAAACCATCAAGATGTAGAAATTCCTTTGGTGGAGAGCCTCCAAAGGTCCTTCTACACAAAATGGTGGCATGATCTATGGATCCTAGGGGTGGAATCAAGATAGGAGAGGAGAGGGTGGGTGGGGCGATAATGGGAAGGTAGGGGATGGGGGAAAGGTAAATCATGGAGGGATGAGAGAGGGCCATGAAGAAGGAGTAAAAAAATTCTGAATCCCAGTTTTAAGTTCGATTAAACCGAGATCCAAACCGACAACCTGGTACAGCCGGAAAACCGAGCGAATCGAATGCGATCGACCGAGGCTCAGATAGATTCTGTATAAGTAAACCGGAAATCCCGGTTTCAGTTTAGTTTTCCGGCACTGGTACTGGACCACTTGGTCTGGGATCCGGTTCAACCGAGCCAAAAAACAAAAATCCAGAAAACTCTGAAAAAATTGTTTTGAAACAAATTTTTTTTTGAGGATGGCATGTGCATGTAGAGGAAGATAGTAGACTCCAAAAGGGTAGAGGAAGCAGGTGATCTAGGCATGCCTATTGGGGAGAACCAATTTCAACCACACAATAGGAACAATAGGAAAGATTCGAGAATATCAAGAGTCAAAAGAAGATGCAAATGAACCCATAAAGCCTCAAGAAGGAAAACATTAAGGTGCATGGGAGGTAGGAAATTGGCGGGGGATTTTCCCCTATGTTTAAGCACATGTGTCATGGCGCCTCAAAGATAGATGCTTGGACCCATATAATGACACGAGATCAATTTATGTTGCACACATAGGTAAGCATCATACCAAGAAAGTGGTAATATGACTATCCCTACATGTGTTGCGCGACTAGGCTACATAGTACATTAAGAGCAAGAATATAGTGCAAGAAGTATATCAATCCAAGTTCTGAGGATCTAGGATACCGAGTTCTCGCCTCAACATGACAAACCGGGCTTCATCCAAAGGCTTCGTGAAGATATCGGCCAATTGGAACATCGTACTCACATGAGTCAGATTGATGTCACCATTTGCAACATGGTCATGTAGGAAGTGGTGGCGAATGTCAATGTGTTTGGTGCGGCAATGTTGGACGAGGTTATTGGCAATATTTATTGCGCTTTTATTGTCACATAGAAGAGGCACCGTACCAAGAGAGACACCATAGTCTTTCAAGGTTTGTCTTATCCATAGCAATTGAGCACAACAAGATTCCGCGGATATGTATTCGGCTTCGGCAGTGGATAAGGTTATGGAGTTTTGTTTCTTGGAATACCAACTCACCAACAACCGGCCAATGAATTGGCAAGCCCCAAAGGTCGACTTTCGGTCAGCCTTATCACCTGCCCAATCGGCATACGAATAGCCAACAAACTCAAAGGTTGACCCCTTTGGATACTAAAGCCCGAGAGTAGAAGTGAGAACAAGGTACCTAAAAATCCATTTGACCGCCATCAAGTGGCACTCCTTGGGAGCGGATTGAAAACGAGAACACATTCCAACACTTAACATGATATCTGGCCTAGAGGCACAAAGGTAGAGAAAGGAACCAATCATAGAGCGATATACCTTTTGATCCACGTCCTTCTCACCTACTCCAAGACCAAGTTGTCCATTTAGCGGCATGGGTGTATTCATGGGATTATCATTGGTCATCTCGAACTTCTTGAGCATGTCCTTTATATACTTTTCTTGGGAGATCAAGGTGCCTTGAGAAAGTTGTTTTATAATGAAGCCTAGAAAGAACTTCAACTCCCCCATCATGAACATCCTAAATTTCATAGTCATCAACTTGGCAAAATCTTTGTTGTGAGATTCATTAGCTCCACCAAAGATAATATCATCAACATAAATTTGAACAATGAATAAGCCATCCCTTTAACCCGCTTTGGTGAAAAAGGTGGAATCGACCTTACCCATGCTAAACCCGTCCATGAGTAGGAAATCCCTATGGTTATCAAACCAAGCACGAGGATATTGATTTAGTCTCAGAGTGCCTTATGGGTATATACACATGGTTGGGATAGCGTTTTCGAAACCCGGGTTGAGCTACATATGCAACCTCTTTCAAGGGACCATTAAGAAAAGCACTTTTCACATCCATTTGATAAATCTTGAAGTTATGAAAATATGCATATGCAAGAGACTAATAGCTTCAAGGCGAGCAACGGGCGCAAAGGTGTCCTCATAGTCGATACCTTCTATTTGGGCATACCCTTATGCCACTAACCTTGATTTGTTTCTTGTGATGATTCCATTTTCATCTTTCTTGTTCTTGAACACCCACTTGGTCCCAATGACAGTGATGCGATGATCTTTAGGCCTCCACTAGAGACCAAACTTTATTATGTGAAGCACTCGAGTTATTCTTGCATGGCAATGACCCAATCCAGATCCTCCAAAGACTCATGAACCTTGAGAGGCTCAAAGCTGGACACAAAAGCATGATGCCCACAAAAGGTTGTGAGATTCTTCTTCTTGGCACGAGTCTCTATCCCTCTTGATATGCTTCCAAGGATATTATTGACTTGGAGTCCACTAGCAATGGAGGCGG
Organism: Avena longiglumis; assembly: GCA_030063025.1. Taxonomy (NCBI): domain Eukaryota; kingdom Viridiplantae; phylum Streptophyta; class Magnoliopsida; order Poales; family Poaceae; genus Avena; species Avena longiglumis. Next base: position 563,089,224 of record CP125976.1, read on the forward strand.
CCTTGATCTTCCGAATTGTGCCTTCATGATCAACAAATTCATCTTTTGAGGGACCTTGATCATTGACACGATCTTGGGCTTGACCTTGAGGTGGAGGAGCTTGTTATTCTACTTGGTCTTGCTCAACGGATTGAGGGCTTGGTTCTTGTTCTACGGTTTGCAAGACATCTTGAGAGAGATGTTGATCTTGTGGTGCACTTGATGACTCAACTTGAGTATCTTGGCTCTTATTGAGTTGAGCTTGATTCTCCCCCATCATCTTGCTGAACATGAAAGTGAGATTTGGTGGAAAAAATATGCCCAATACCCATCAACTTGATGACTTGAGAGGAATCTCCATCACCTACATCACATGAAACAACTTGCCCCTCATGGGGGACATTATTCTCCCAAAACTCCACGTCACAAGATACTTCAACACAACCATTGGTTTTGTTGTAGTATCTATAGGCATGAGAGTTTTCCGCATAACTAACAAAGATACCCTCTATAGTTCTAGATTCGAATTTACCGAGCTTTTCTTTCTTGTTCTTGACGAGGAACTTGCACCCAAAGACACGGAAGTAGTTGACATTGGGCTTCTTACTTGTGAGAATATCGTACGAATTCATGTCAAAGCGAGCTCGGAGGAAGAGCCGGTTCGTGTAGTGAACCGCGGTAGCAATGGTTTCTCCCCAAAAGTTGTGGGGTGACTTGAATTCACTCAACATTGTTCTTTCCATCTCAATAATTGTCCAGTCCTTCCTTTCAACCTCACCATTTTGTTGAGGGGTATAGGGAGTTGAGAATTCATGCTTTATCCCCTCATCTTCAATGAACTCTTGCATGGTGTAGTTCTTAAACTCGGCATCGGTCGCTCTAATAGTCTTGATCTCCACTTCATGAGTGTGTTGAGCTTGCTTGGCGAAGATCATGAACTCCTTGTAGGTCTCATCCTTTGACTTGAGGAGGAAGACCCAAGTATACCTTGAGTAATCATCAACAATGACAATACCATAATTTCTTCCACCAAGAAAATCATAAGTTGATGGCCCAAAGAGATCCAAGTGGAGAAGCTCCAAGGGTCTTGACGTGGCCACCTTAGTGCGTATGATGATGCTTCCCGCTTGCTTTCCTGAAATGCAAGCACTACACACACGATCTTTCTAAAAGGAGACATTGATTAGTCCAACAATATGCTCACCCTTTAGGAGTTGATTGAGATTTCTCATGTTGACATGGCCTAGGAGACGATGCCAAAGCCATCCCTTGTCAGCCTTGGCCATTAGACATGTAGGAAGGGATTGGCTCTCTTCCGAGAGGTCAACCATGTAAAGGTCGTCTTCCACATGTCCAATGAGGACCAAACCGAGATCATCACTCCTAAAGACTTTCACAAATATTTTTGAGAAATAGGAATCATAACCGGCATCCGCAAGCTGTTTAATTGAAAGTAAGTTGTAGCTAAGGTTTTCAACAAGCAAGACGGTCTCTAGGGACAAGGCCTTGGTGACCACCAACTTTCCATAACCAAGTACCTTTCCTTTTGAGTTATCCCAAAAGTGATGCTTGACATTGAGTTGACATCGTGAATAAATTGATCAAGACCACTTCTACCTCCGGTCATATGATTGGTGCATCCACTATCAAACACCCATTTTGATCCAATCGAGGCATACCCTACAAAAGCAATTCTTTGATTTAGGAATCATTGAGTAATGGGTCCCCTAGCATTAGCAACAAGATCCTTTGGTACCCAAATTGAGTACCACATGTAAGTATAACCATTGCAAGGGCCAACACATTTGGAATATATATCTCCTTGAGTGCTCTTACATAGCACATAGGATGGATTAGATTTTCCCGCATATTCACAACATTCTTCTTGACTTGGTCAACCACATTGTCCCCTTCTTTCACAAAGTTTATCTTCTTTGGTGGAATGGCATTATTATTGTTGTTCTTTGTGTCAAAACCAACACCTTCCTTGGAAACCCTCGTCCTTTGACGAGATAGAATCTCATCAAGAATCTTTCCCTTGGAAGTAGGTGCATGACGCTCTTTATCAAGTTGCTCTTTCAACTTCTTATTTTCCTAAATTAGGAGAGTTTGATCAAAGGTAGAGTTAGTAACAAGAATCATTCTCAACAATAATTGTATCCTTCAATGTACCAAGAGCCTTCTCATAGGTCACTCGAAGTTGGTCATGGTTCTAGCCAAGTTTTATGAGCTCACACTTGACAAGCAAACTAGACTTTTCAAGGTGATCAACATCCTTGGTAAGAGAAGCATGAGCAACCTCAAGCTCTTACTTTGAAGCATCAAGCTCTCGGGACAAGGAGTTAGCCCTATCAAAAGTGACCATGTCTTTTGCCTTATAAAGCTCAAAGGTCTCAATTTGTTGTTTAAGAAATGAAGTTGTGTTCTTTTCCTCACATAGATCTTGCTCAATAAGATTGAATCTTCGTTTCTCATCATAAATATGAGATTCCAAGATATCAATGGTCTCTTCACGTGAGTTGACAAGTTCCATTAATTGCTTGACTCTAGCACGAGAAATGCAAGGAAGAGACTTCATGATAGCATACATTTCTTGTATATATTCTTCACAAAATTCATCATTATCACTATCATGGTTACTCTCAAGATCATCCAAGACGCTAGATAGAGACAGAGGAGAGGAGATTACCTTGGAGATCCTTTCCATGAGACAAGTGGTGGCGGCCTTGGGAGTAGGAGAGTAATCGGTGTAGTCCTTGGTGTAGTCGTAGGTGAAGAGAGACCCGTGTTCGACAAAGGCCAAACCGGCCACACAAAAAACCTTCTCTTCATCCTCTTCCTCCTTATCAGATATGTATTCTTGACCTAGGAAGCCTTTTCTATCACACCTATTATTCCTCTTGTATCTTTCATTGACAGGGTTGGGCTTCAATCTTGTCTTGGCACCCTCTTCATACTTGGGTTTATCAAGCCTCTTCTCATATGGACATTTATTGGCAAAGTGGCTCGACTCATCACAATTGTAGCACGTCCTTTTCTTCTCAATTGATCCCGTTGAACTTCTCCTTCTTTGGAACTTCATATTCTTGGTGAAGAGAGGAAGTTGAGAGAGAATATCATCAACTCCATCAACATCGCTTTCTTATTCACTTGCAACATCTTATTGCACATGCCTGGCCTTTAGTGCTAGAGAGTGGGAAGACCCAATAACACGATTGATCTCCTTGATCTTTTAAAACATTTTGTCCTTCATCCATCAAGTTATCTGTGGCAACAAGATAAGAGACTAGATCATCGGGAGAGAACTGATTAGCTCTATCAAGGAGTTGCAAGTTCAAGGCAAGCTTCTTATCGGTTACCGCGATCATAGAGACAATTTGGACTTGATGAGATCATAATTAAAATTGAACCCATCATCATACTTCTCACAACCTAGGCCACCAATCTTCACACGAAGGGCAACAAGTGTCTTGTATACTTCACATGGACTCACCATCATGATTCATGAACATGTTCATCTCCGACTTCAGCCTTCATACTTGGACTTTTATAAGAGATGTTCCTCTTGGAGAATGACAATCCTATCCCAAAGATCCTTTGCGTGGGGATGTCACGACTTGATCATGGAGAGAGTGGTGGATGTCACCTTATCTTGTCACAAGTCGTTGCATTTAGTTGATGGTCATAGTACTCTCCCGTGAGTGAGATGGTTGGGATCATGTGGGTGGAAGCCGGTGCACACAATCTCCCAAAGCTCAACGTTGCAGCTGCGAAGATGAGATTCCATAGAAGCTTTCCAATGAGAGAAATGAGTTCCATCATAATAAGGTGTGGGACCTAAACCATTGATATGAGGCATGATGTTCTTTTGCTTAGGATAAACATAAGGAAATTGATTAGGGCGCTGAGGTTTTGACGAGTTGCACTCATGAGCGGACTCAAGATCCTTATCATTTCTAGTGTCCATTGGTCTCACTTGAGGTACTACCAATGGGTTACCAAGAAAAGCCCCATCGCCAATAGCCTTAAGTTGTCCTTCTAGGAAACTCATTCGGCAAGGAGATTGAATCATCCTTGGCCTTTTCAAGGGCACTTTTGGCCATGATTTCACGAAGCTCCTTGATCGAATAAGTCTTTTCCTCCTCATCATCGGAGAAAACCATATTTTCTCTTAGGCGGTAAACCCTTAAAAGAGCCCTTGGCTCGATACCAATTGAAAGTGTAAGATGGTTAACCTAGAGGTGAATAGGTTTGTATAAATTTATTTATAATATTTTGCAAGTTTTAGGCTTTATGGAAAATAAGTGTGCTAAATGCAAACTAGGTGAGGCAACCTAGATGACGATACAAGATACTTGAAGCTCAAGGCTATCACAAAGTAAACAACACAAGTAAGAGATTCGGTTTAGGAATAATCAAGCACGAGAGACTTAAGATGTATTCTCGTGTTCACTCCCTTTGGGAAGGGGATACATAATGTTGGAGATGTGTGACTCCACGAAGGATTACCCAATGCCACGAAGTCTCACATTCTTCTCCGAGCCTATCCCACGAAGAAATAGCTCACTTACTCATGGTAGAATTTAAGGTAGTCTCCAAACCCTCACAAACTTTCCACAGAGCAAATCACAATCTGAATGCCTCCGGGCGACCCTAGCCGCCTAGGGTTTCCCACAAACCCAAGAGTAGCATGCTAACTCGATGAACTCAAGGGGAAATGAACTTTGGCTTGGTGGAAACATAGATCAGGACCTCCTCTTCCTTTCTACCAAAGGGATTTGGATTTGGTTGGGTAGAATGGAAGATCCTCAATATTTTGTGTTTCAATAATGGAGAGAGAGATTCAAGAAATAATGTGAACTGGAATGCCTAACATGCTCAAGGTGGAAGAAAGTATATTTATAATCCAAGGAGAAAAACTAGCCGTTTCAAGCATTTTCGCAAGGTTTGGTTTTAAGTTTGGTTGGACAGGCCCACACACCGGATGGTCCGATTCTTAGCCCGGAAAACCGGAACTCAACCGGGATTGGCTACTGACACCAGCCTCGGTTAGACTCGGTATAAGTAAACCGGGAATCCCGGTTCTAGTTTGGTTTTCCGGTGCTAACACCGAACATCCCGGTCTGTGAGTCGGTTCAACCGACCTATACATAGGATTTACAAAAAAGCTTGATAGTTAGAGTTTCTTCTCCTCTCTCTTTGGTGATGGTTCAAGTAGGTGTATGGGATGTGTATATGGCTTAGGAATTCATCCCCAACAAGCTCATCGAGAGAACCCCTCTTAATAGTGCGGAGTTCCTAACAGGACTCAAGTTACATAAAAAAGTAAAACTTCGACGCAAAGCTTCGTTATCAAAATGGGGGGTCTCCGATGATCTTCCATCACACCATCGGACTAAAACCTGTGTAAGACACTAGTAGAACCATTAGTCCCCTCTAACTACGGTGTCTTGTTCAACCAAAAATAGTAGAGGGTAAAATACCCTTTCAATCGGTCATGTCACCAGTTTGAATCAGTGACCGCCGGACTGAACTAGTTTTACCACATCGCTATTTCGACGCTCAGTTCAGCGGGGCGTCGACTATTTTGGTGCACGACAAAATCGGCCAGCGTATGATCCGCAAGTAGGGAGTCTGAACCGTTCGGCCGTCCAGGCCGCTGCCACCAAACTTACCACCGATTCTTCCTTCATGGGTTTGGTTGCACCCAAATCATCATGGGCTTTAGGGATCTTAATAGATTGTCATGTGGGCCTCTAGCTGGGCCGGACCAGATAGGCTAAGGGCGGATGCACAATAACCACACCTATGTCACTTATATCTTGTGCTATCTTGTTTAGCTTAACTTGTGGTTGGTGCAATTAGTTGAGTCTAGCGTATTTAGGTTTTGTGATTATAAAATAAACATTAGTTTAACTTTACATTCTTTCAATCTAAAACTGTAATAGTTTCTAAATTGCCTATTCAAACCTCCCGAGGCGATGTCTATATTCATTCACTAGTGCGATTGCGTAATGCTAGAATGCCCACGCACTGCTTTTCACTCTTTGTCTGTACTAATATCCATTCGTCTATATAACTGATTCGTCTCATCAAACATTTTGCTTGACAGACGCGCCCGGAGATGCATGGAGGAGTCTAGTTTTATAAATAGCGCATTGGTCAGGTCTTCAACCTGTGACTTCTTAGCTCGCATACCATATATAAATTTATACACTAGCCAACGCAAGGAAAAATCTGATCTAAAGATAATAATATTCCAACATGGTTGGCCACGGTCGCCTGTGGGAATAATTTGATCACACCTCCCACAAAGAGGACATTGCTCGATGGGCCTGACATACATGAACCCCTTACAACATAGACACCAATTGGTGCACTTCTCTAGCGACATCGGTTTTCTCACGATCCGTGACCGATGCCGTGGGAAAATATTTAAGACAATATAGTATATGTATTTTGTTTTAAATGATACTTATGTATGCTTTCTAACTCTAAATATAATAGTTACACTATCCAACAATGCATGGTTCTTTTGGATAATGCTTGAAAATGAATATGGGAATCATTATATAAGAATATTGCCTCTTTTAGATAAACATTTCCAGATGAAGTCGTAGTTGATTGTGGTGTATGGCCCAACTAGCTCAGCCAGAACGAAATGGAAGCTTCTCTGCCGAATTTCCAACTTTATGCGATAAATGCAGAGGGGTAAATAATGATGGGAGATGATTTTAAAATCATGAGGTAAATTAGTGATAAAAACAAACCTTGTGTTCTTCCTAGATGAATCCATCTTTATAATTCCATTATTGCAGTTAATGGATTAACAAAATTAAAATCATTGGTAGGTTGTACCCCTGGCCCAATAATTTACCTAATCACATATTTTAAAAACTAAATAGTGACGTAGATACGAGACACGGATACCGGATACCCTCACAAGGTAAAACGTGGCCCATCATGGAGGTGGCCCAACACGACGGAACAACATGCTAGACCCGGATGTCGCGCCGACTTGGAACCCAAGATGGCGGGCAGCTAGGGTTTGCGAGTGTTCTAGTCGACTATGTATTGGAGTAGGGATCCTCCACCACTAGGGACATGAAATCCTTGAGGAACGCCCAGATTAGAGAGGCCTAGTCTACAACCACTGCCCGAGCTATGAAGTCGGCGGATACAATGTAAATTGATCTATGATCATATAGTGACTTATAGGAGTAGGGATCCTCCACCACTAGGGACATAAAACTGGATACATCGTGTGCCATCTCACTCTCGGATTGCCCTATGTCGCCTTGCTCTACTATTCTCTTCGTAACATACCCCGTGTAGCATCTGCCGTTTGACTCTGCGATAGATAGAAGTCTAGTTTCTTATGAATGGGATCGGGCTATTCCACTTGCTAGAGTTAGAGGCCTAAATAGAGACAACTTTGTTTCCTCGCATGTCATGTGACGATCCCCTCCATAATGCAACTCATTTAGACATGAGACCTGTTGGGTGGAGAGGAAACGGTTGTGATATATGGTGAAAGGAAATTGGTTAGATTATACTCATTATAAATATGATATTGATAAATGACAAGAGAAATCTAGAAGAATAAGAAAACATCTTAAAGGCTAGCGTATAAATGTTGAAGGAGCTTATAGAAGAGAGAAGGAAGAACTGCCTCCCAAACTAGACAACTGGACTATGGAAAATCAAACCACCCCCACCCCCTCCCTCCAAGGTGAAGGTGTTCTATGATTGATGCTTAAAATTAACATCTTAATTAAGGATAACTTACTGAAAAGAAGTTAGACAGGAATTTGTTAACTCCCAAATTACACGAATCATGAGACAAATCCAATGATAAGGAAGCTGTCTACCTGAGACATAAAAGGTTCTCGGGCCCGAGAACTAGCAATCCATTGAATTAATACTTCATCCGTCTTAAAATAAATGTCGCAGATTTGTCAAAATTTGATGAATCTAGACAATATTTAGCATATATATTGATCCAAATTTAAAAAATCTTACGATATCTATTTCTAAACGGATGGAGTACTAGTATAACAAATAAAAAGAATCTAGCCGCTAGGTGCGGCTCTTGGTGCAATTCGCATTAGTGAACGTGTCTCGTTGGTACCATTACATTTCTTAGTTGCCTACATCATGCACGGGACTATGGGACGGCGATGTGCCGTGCTGCAGCTTGATGAGGTTGTAGTACATCCCCGCACGGCCGGCGGCGATGAGCTGGTGGTGCGTCCCTCTCTCGGCCACCTTCCCGTCTTTCACCACGGCGATCATGTCGGACTTCTGAATCGTGGAGAGCCTGTGCGCGACGACGACGCACGTCCTGGTCCCCTGCAGCATCCTGTCCACGGCGTCCTGCACCAGCCTCTCCGACACCGTGTCCAGCGCGCTCGTCGCCTCGTCCAGCAGCAGGATCCTCGCGTTCTTCAGCACCGCCCTCGCCAGCGCGATCCGCTGCCTCTGCCCGCCCGACAGCTGCGTCCCTCGCTCCCCGATCTGCGTCTCGTACCCGCTCTCCATCCCGCTGCAATAACAATCCATCAGTTTCACCATGTCTACATATCGATCAGACATTCATCAGATTGTACTGTATGTACGTACCTGATGAACTCGTGGGCGTTGGCGAGCCTGGCGGCGCTGGTGACCTCCTCCTCGGTGGCGCGCTCGTCGCCGTACATGATGTTGTCGCGAATCGTGCCGGAGAAGAGCGTGGGCTCCTGGCTCACCAGCGCCACGTGCGACCGGAGGTGCGTCAGGCTGTAGCTTCTGATGTCCCTGCCGTCGATCAGAACGCACCCTTTCTGCACGTCGTAGAACCGCTCGATCAGCCCGATCACCGTCGACTTCCCCGACCCGCTCGGCCCGACCAGCGCCACCGTCTTGCCCGCGGCGATCTCGAGGCTCAGCCCGGCGAGCACCGTCACATCGGGCCGCGTCGGGTAGCTGAAGTGCACGTCCCTGAACTCGATGGCGCCCTTGATCTTCTTCCGCTTCTTCTCGTTGTCGCCGTCCGACGACTCGCTGGCATCGTCGGTGGTGCCGCCGGATTTGATCGTCGGCTCACGGTCCAACGTGTCGAGGATGGACCGCACCGCGTCGCCGCCTTGCGCCAGGTCCGAGGTCAAGGACCCGGCGTCGGCGATGACCCTTCCCATGGTCATGAGCATGAAGAACACCTGGAACAAGGGCGTGGTGGTGATGAGCCCGTCGACCATGAGCTTGCCTCCGTACCACAGCCCCAGCGCCATGCTCCCCGTGCTGCTGAACTGGCACAGGCAGAGGCAGAACCCCGATAACCAGGACTGCGTCATCGTGTCCTTCCTCGGGCCCACCTGCGCGGCCTCGTACAGCTCCAGCATCCGCCGCTGCGACGAGAACGCGGTCACCGTCCGGTGGTTCACCACCGCCTCGCCGGCGAGCTGGCTCCCCTGCACCTGCGCCTTCTTCGCCTTCTTCGACCCCGCCGTCATGAACACCTTCTTGAAGTAGAAGCTGGCGATGATCAGCGGCTGCATGGCCATCATAACCGACGCGAGCCGCCACGACACGGACAGCGCCAGCGCGAATCCCAGGGTCGCCGTGGCGGACGCCTGCACCAGCAAGCTCATGCGGTCCCCGACGAGGGACCGGACCTTGCTCGCCTGCGTCGCCAGCCGCGCGGACACGGCCGCGCTCGAGTTGTCGTCCTCGTCGAACCACCCGACCTCGAAGGACAGGATCTTGGCCAGCATCTGGTCCCGCACGCGCTCCGTCAGCCGCTCGCCCATCACCGCGAAGTTGTAGTGCTGCACGATGTTGGCCGTGATGCACACGGTTGCGATCGCCAGGAAGGCCAGGGAGAACACCCTGGTCTTGGCGCGGATGAGCGCGGCGTCGCCGAGGTAGTACACCGCCGGCAGCGAGCCAAGGCTGTAGGAGTACAGCGGCAGCACGGCGCCGAATATGACCGCGCCGGCGCACCCGAGAAGCCCCTGCTTCCACTCCGGCCGGTTCATCTTGAGAAGGCGGAGCTGCGACGGCTTGCGCGGCCGTGCAGCCGCGACGGAGGCCGCCGCGGGGTGGCCTTCTTCCACGGGGGCGGACTCGAACGACCAGAACGAACGCGCCGGGCTAACACGACGTTCACTGGCCGGCGACATGATCTCCACGCTGTGGAACGGCGTCAGGTTGATCTCCTCGTTCTCTACCACGCTTTGTTGGTGCTCCTGTCTGGGCACGGACGAGTTCTGCAGCTGAAACATCTTTGCGTAGACACCGCCTTCGTCCATGCCGAGGAGCTCCTCGTGCGAGCCGAACTCGACGACGCAGCCACTGTCGAGCACGGCGATCGTGTCGGCCTTGCGGAGCGTGGAGAGGCGGTGCGCCACGATGACGGTGGTCCGGCCCACGGACGCCCGGTCCAGCGCGTCCTGCACGGTCCGCTCCGACTCCGAATCCAGCGCGCTGGTCGCCTCGTCCAGGAGCAGGATCTTGGGGTCCCGGATGAGCGCGCGGGCAATGGCGATCCGCTGCTTCTGCCCTCCCGACATCTGCGTCCCGAACTGGCCCACATGCGTATCGTATCCTTGGGGCAATTTGGTGACGAAGTCGTGAGCATTGGCCATCTTGGCCGCGGCGACGATCTGCTTCATCGTAGCCGTCTCGTTGCCGAACAGGATGTTCTCCTTGATGGTGGTGGCGAACAGCACCGGCTCCTGGCTGACGAGCCCGATCTGGCTCCTAAGCCACTCCACGTTGAGCGTGCCGATGTCGTGGCCGTCCAGCGATATCTGCCCAGCGTCCGGGCTGTAGAACCGCTGCAGCAGCGCGATGAGCGTGGACTTCCCGGACCCGCTGCCGCCGACGAGACCGACGGTGGCGCCCGCGGAGATGGTGAGGCTCACGCCGTTAAGCACGCGCGTGTCCGGTCTGGACGGGTACGTGAAGTGCACGTCCTTGAACACGATCTGTCCCTTCACGCTCTTCTTGGTGTCGCCCTTCTCGCCGGCCTCCTGCAGAGGCCCGAGCTTCTCGATCATGCCACGCATCCTGGCCGCCGCCGCCGTGGCGTCGACGAAGTAGCGCAGGTTGGGCAGCGCCATCATGATGGACATCCCCGTGAGGACGATGCAGATGGCGGCGACGAAGACGTGGCCGCCCTGCGCGTTCTGGTGGATGATGAGGAGGCTGCCGATCCAGGACATGAAGGACCAGACGGCGTAGATGACGCCCATGCTCCCGATGACGGCGCCCTTGATGAGCCCCTGCCTGATGCCCAGCTCCGTGCTCCTTGCCAGCGCGCGCCGGAACCGCTCCAGCGTCTGCCGCTCCCCGTTGTAGGAGGCAACGGTCCGGATGGACGACACGGCCTGCTCGGCGATGCCTCCCGCGGCCTCGTAGGCCGCGCGCGTCTCCCCGGCCGCGGCGGCCATGCGCTTGCCGAGCACCACGCACGGCACGATGAAGAGGAGCGTGAGGGGCAGGCTGGCCAGCGCCAGGCGCCAGGAGAAGACGAAGCACACCGCCAGCCCTCCGAAGAAGAGCGCCGCGTTGGCCAGGATCGTGGGCAGCTGAAATTAGTTAGTTGACACGAGTGGAGCAGGCGGGGTTAGCATGCTTCTGGGGTTCTGTTTGTGCTGACACGTGACGATCGAGAGTGACGGGTGAGACCTTCTCGGCGAGGAAGTCCTGGATGGAGTCGGCGTCGTCGGAGATGGTGGAGATGATCCGGAAGGTGGTGGCCCCTGCCTGCGCGGACGGCGCGGCGTCGAAGAACTCCACCTCCTGCCGCAGCACGGCCTCCAGGTACAGCCTCCTCATCCTCGACGCCTGCCGCTCCGCCGTTCTCGTCCAGCACACCCCCTCTGTTCAGATGACAACAACATTATTTTCTACTAGGTGAAAGGACACCAACCATCTCCAAAATGCCACGTTAAAATTACTGAATCAAGTCAGGTTAGAACTGTTATCAGTACTGAAACGGGATTGCTCTGCTTACCTAGAAAAGCGCAGGCGCCCACCGCAATGGCGACATACAGCAACCGAAGCGCGAACTGAAAGATTCAGAACATGCACAACAACAACGTCATTATCTAGCGACAGAAGAACACGACACAGTACTTTTACACACGATATGTTTTTTACCTTGTCGACGGAGGCGGAGCTGAAGGAGCCGTCCCCGGAGCCTGCGCCGCCGTAGCTGTTGACGATGTCGCCGAGCACGAGCATGCCGAGCGGCTGCATCATGCCGTCGCCGAAGCTGCCCAGCACGCCCAGCACCATGAGGCACAGGTCGTGCGCGTCCGCGTACCGGACCAACTCCAGGAACGACGCCTTCCCAGCCGCCTTCTCCTCCTCCATCGTTAGATCGATCAAATCCAACCGAGCTAGCTACAAACCTTATTAACCGTCGTCGACAAGTTTCCAATGCGACGTGGTGAAGAGACGGGACTAGGTTGTACTAGCTCGTGGTGGATAATTTACGAGGACAAGGATCGTCCTCCTCCAATGATGGGACGGAAATGGAACCAAGCACTACTTATCGATCACTTGCGCCAGACTGGCTGGGCTGGGCTGGGCTGGCAGTGGACGTAGTATGAAACCAAAAAGAATATCTTACCGTCAGCCCACTGGCGTACGTACGGTGTTGCATTGTACCGGTAAGGACCTTATGTTACTCCGAATAGGATTAGCACAAAATCGTTGGTGCATATGCCATTTCACAGCATCCATCGGCGATCGATATCCATGGCTGCTGGCACAGCTAGCTAGCCAATACTAGTACTGGTTTCGTGTCACGTAGCCCAGTGGCGGACGGAGGTTTAACCGGCCGGCGAGGCGGCGAGGGATCTGCTGACCGATGGTTTCGGCGTTGGACATTTGGTGACGCGTCCGACTCTTGTCTCCACTCCGAGAGATCGATATATACGGCCAAAACCGATTCCGTGCAAGAACCGGCGAGTACGTACAGACGGGAGCACGTCACGCGTTTCGCCTTGTGTTACGTTCGGACACGAATGTGCCTTTCAGTTCACACGAGTGACTCGTTCCGTCCCGCGTATTGGCGTATGCTTGGCTCAGACTCAGAGGAAGACAGCTTTTGCATGATTGGGAACATGTGTGTCTTGTTTTAGTGTGTAGATTTACTCAAAACATGAATGAACCTATATACTAAAACTAGTCTATATACATTTGCTTCATAAAGCTAAAATATCTTATATTTTAAAACGGAGGGAGTATCTATCTTTTGTACTCGTTCGTTATTATTTACTCTGCCGGCCATGCTCGTCTTTTTCATTGTCTCCGTCGCCCACGGACGCATGGTCTCTGCCAACGATCCCGTGGAATAGGAAAACAGGAAATGGCATCATATATCCATATCAAGGCTCGCGAGTACGTAGCATAAAACCACCACTTTTCAGCTTTGATTTTGAAAAGCCATCACTTAGCAGCTTTCCTTTCCAATATTTTTTTTACGTTTTCTATAATATAGAGGTACCCCTCATTACTACCCCTGTTCTACCCGCCTCCTAGTGCGTTCCCGCGCAAGTGTTTTCATCGCCCGTTGGATGCATACAAACACTGCTTTCACCCCACGCTCATTTACCACCGTTAGATCTGGTTATTTTTTGTTTGCTTCTTTCTTTATCAAATTTTCCCATGACATGCGGGTTCATAATTCATCGTGGCCCACGAATCAGGAGACAAAGTCCCCTCGTTCACGTCGCCTGGATTTGTTTTCTGGTGCATGCACGGTGATAACCTAGCAACCAATCCCTCCCCTCCTCAAGCCCAGCCTCAAGCCCCGCGTCCCTTTTCTTCTTAACCATCACACCCCTCCTCCTCTCCTCTCTCTCTTGAGCTCCTTCGTCTCCACTCGACGATCTACACTGCAGGGGTCGGCTCCTGCCCTCTCTCCTGCGCTCCTCCGTCTCCACCCTTCGAGATGGGGTGCTTGGTGGCCGCACAACAAGGTAAGTAATGAACGACTCCCCTTCTCCTCTCTATTTCTTGAATTTCGGAAGGATTCATCTTAATTTGAGATGTTAATTTGCGGTTTGCCGCGATGCAGCGTGGGAAGCCATTAGAGCAGAGAAGAAATGCAGATGTGCTTCCTAGGGTTGTTGCTCATGAATATGGAGAACATCTCCCTCCTCATCCTTCCCAATTGGCCTCCCCAAGATGAGCTCTTTCTTCCGACTCGTGGCACAGCTTGGTGGCGGCACAACGACAAGGTATGAAATCAACACCTCCCCTTCTCATCTATATTTCTTGATACTTAGAATGGTTCATCTCGATTTGAGATGTTTGTTTGTGGAAAACTGTTTATAGGAAGAGCAAGGTGGGGTTGTAAAACTCCACGTCCAAGAAAGCACATCAGCTATTGTAGTTCAACATAGAGGCTTATTGGTTGTAGTTGTTTGGGTTTTCAAATTGTTGCAATATGTCATGTTGCCTTCACTAATTGGCAAGTTGATGTTCAGTTTGTTGATTTCCATGACTGTAGCTCCCATTGGAACTATAAGAATAGACAATCTAATTTTGGCAAGCTATAATTTGGCTTGGGTAAGTTGTGCGGATCTGATGCCATCTCTTATTTTTTGTTCAGTGGACCATTGTAATGATGCTGCTATACTACGAGGATGTAAAAGTGAGTGCCATTTGTTCTTTTTGCTTACAAAAACTTCCATTGTAGATGAAATAATTATTGCTCTGCGAAAAGGAATTTGACCTTTTCATACAACAATGTTGGTTCAAGAAAGCGGGGAGTGTCAATAGCAACCATCATCTTGTGTTAGTTTTGAAGGTAGTGGAGATTTTTATGAATATGACTAGAATTTTTTCTATGTTATTCAATTGAATATATAGTTGTTTCACTTGACTTCTTGGTGTTACCTTAATAATGAAACAGCTCCACGATTTTTGCAGAATAACTGCAAGGACTTGTTCCTCCTTAGTCTCCTCTCTTCCCTTAGTTCATTACACACATCATGTTTTTGCTTGTCTAAGTTGGGATTTCCGGAGGAGAATTCCATGTGGTTTTAGTCTTTCAGACTTCACCAAGGGGAAGGAAGAAGGCACATTTAGAGCTGCCCAAAAAAGTTTGTCTTGATGTGTGATAAATATATCGGGTTCTAGCTCTTTCATGAATCAATCTTGATTTTCCATGTCTCTGGTAGATAGTCTTGTAAAGAAACTCCAATCGAGTAGATAATCTTTGGATCTTGACAATTGGTGTGTCTATCAAGAGAACTTCTCGTTATAGGTATCTACGGATCATCATGGCGAGCTTCATCGACGGTTACTTCTTCCTCTTTTGTCTCTAGAAGGGTTGTGATCTTCTAGACCAATTCGGCGACTTCTCATTTGTAACCAACAACATCAACGCCGGCTCAGAGAAGAGCGACAGCGGCGGCGCGTCGTCGACACGGTCTGGAGGTTGAAGACGGGTATATCGAGGATTTTGTTGTTTTTTTCGTTTCTCTTGTGGTGCTTTATACTATCGTATGTTCCTTTTAATGTCAGAGTCTTTTCCATAAAAAATATTAAATCTCAATCACCTCTATACTCATTGGATCTCGAACATCAAGATCCATGTAGAGCGAGGTGTCTGTCTAATTCATCATGTAGGCATTGTTGGTATGCGAGCATTCGAGGGCCAGACGATAGCTCCTATTCCCTCTCGCTACGGGCGCGCGCTCCGCCTAATGTAGCTCCTTCATGGACCGCCCCAATGCGGCCCGGTAACATGTATGTTTTTTTATTCTATGTTTTCCTTTTCTATTTTTATAATAATAAAAAAATTAGATTTTGAATAATTTTAAATTTATCAAATGTTCAACTTTAAAAGTTTTCAATTTTGAAAAATATTCAAATTTTTAAAATGTTCAAACTAAAGAAGTTCAAAATTTAAAAATATTCTAAAAACCTAATTTTCGGATTTTTTTTTACTTTTGTTTAGATCTAAAAATTGTTCAAAATTTAAAATTGATCTACCGATAAAAAAAGGAAAAAAAGAAAAGAAACTAAAAAAGATAATTAGAAAATAACGTACCTATGAATGGGCCGGTTCAGGAAGAAAACCTTCACGCCGAGCCCCTAGGGAGCACACAGGAGCCCAGGGAGTACACACAATGTGGAGAATAGGAATCACCATGATAGACTTGTCATGCTCATTCTATTTCTCCCGAGTTTGGGTCCAATTGTATGTGTGTGGGCTTTTTTACCTAATCTTCTTTCTTTTTGGAAAATGATTCTCCCGGTGATCATCATCGTCCGGGTGGTGGAACCGGGTGTTGCGTATTATGCGTTGTGCGTGGGCCCACATCTCACCTACCCCATCTTATCTCTTCCCAGTATGTTTCCTCAACCTCCCGATTCCTCTACCCTCGCGCTTAGCCATGGCGACTTCGAGGCTCCGACCGCATCCGCGCCTGGCGACCTTTGCCCGCCTTTGAGCCAGGCGACCTCCGCTCGCCTTCGAGCCCGGTGACCTCTGCCCACTGCTATTCTTCCCCTTCACTGCTCGGTGCCCTGCATCTCCGATCACCGCATCAACTCTCGATGCCGCCATTGACCCCCACGGTTGGTCCGCCTGGCCACCTTGCAACAAGGAGGTGTGTCTCCATCTGGGCCGCCATGGCCTCGCCCCACTTCTGCTGCCAGGACGACGAGGCTCTCCTCCGATAGGGGCCTCTTCGGAAGCCATCCAGCTGCTCCCTCTCTCACACCTTCGGCGAGGACACTCCTATGCACGCTACCTATTGCGACGGATTTTTGCTGCCGACAACGAGTGGATTTTCTACCGAAGGCTTTGGTTGTTTCTATCAAGGCCCCTGGATTTTGCTACTCTGGATTTTTGCATTTTTAGAGAATTGTTGGGATGGTAATTTGCTACATATCAAAATGGTTTTGCTACATTGATACATTTTTTTGCTATCTTTGTTTTTTTTTTCCTACAATACCATAAATTTTTTGCTACAAGTTCTCTGACGAGGTCTTCCGGCTAAATTCTCCGGCGAAGTAGGTATTTTGCTACATTAGAAGAACTTTGTTGCTACAACCGTCTTGTGATTTTGCTACAACAGTGTCAACTATTTGCTACAAGGTCTCGGATGAGAATTACCAGCGAGTTTTTCCGACGATGACTCCGGCGAAGTCGGTTTTGCTACATTAGCACATTTTTTTGTTGCATGGTCTCCGGTGAGGTCTTTGGCGAGACGTTCTATTTCTGAAACAAACTGGGTTTTTTTGCTTCGGAAGCAAACGCGGGGACATATGTAGCAAAAGCGGGGTGTTTTGCAGCAAATGGACACATGGCAGCACGGGAAGCAGGATGATGGGAGCTCCCCCATAGTCCGGGGAACGCCTAGCACTTGCCTTCTTTTTTGTGTGTGGGCATTTTCCTTGTATATTGAGAGATAGGGATATGTGAGAATTAGATGATTTCTCTTTTCCTAGTTATGTTTGTTGGGGTTCTGGCGCAGAAAATCAAAAAATTTACTACGCGATAAACCCTAATTTCCCAAGATCTATCTACTAGCAATGCAGTAACGGAGGAAGACATCAATAACATACCCTTTGAGACCAAGAGAGCGTTACGCTCATGTAGAAGCATGGTTGATGTAGTCGTACCCGTCTGACCTCAAGGTCACGAAGCTCCTCGCACATCACCCCTTGTCTAGGTCCTCGCATGATGGCCTGGATAGCTTCAATAGCCCCACCAAGTTTCCACAGACATACGGTGCAAGACAACGACTCCTAAGTTTCCTTCTTTCTTTCCCCAAACAACCCCGGATCTCCCTCTTGGTTCTCTCTCTTCTAGGACTCCTACTTACAGGTAGATCTCTAAGCATCATAATGCCCTTAAGAATGCGTCCCTATGGTTTAGGAATGTCATAGACATGATATCTATCAATGATTAACAACGGGACCAAGATGCCCATGATGACCCCTATGCACTCACGATTCTCCATCGTCTTGAACCTTAAACAATATGTGTCTTGTTCCTTTTTCTCTATGATACTTGCATTGTCCGATACTCGATCATCGACATCTCCATGTCGGGTTCAACCTCCTTACCGACAATGCTACTTTTAACTCGTTTAGATAAGTGATATCCCTGTGACCTAGTCATATGTTGTGCCCCATATTAGATATAACTTATCTGAGTGGGCCTAGAGTATATTCCATCACACAGATGGACAAATCCTGCTCTTGACACACACGCCTCAACTAGCCCCTCCGATTACTTGATCACACCTTTATAATCACTGATTCACAGAGCGACGTTTGATGCTCTCTAAGAACTCTCTGGTGATAGTGATTAAATATGGTCTCACGGTCTAAGGAACAAGTCACTATGTTTCTGACAATTGCAACTATGAACTTTGTGATATGATCATGTTGCAAAAATCATCTGTAGAACAGTGTCCACCATCTCATTCTCCAGTAATATGGCTCCATTGTCAATAGTGGCCTAAGAACCAACATGATCAGGAAATCTTGACCATCCGTTGACCAATGAACTAGTTAAATAGAGGCTACTAGGACCTGGGTTTGTTTACATATCTCACCTATATCAATGTTTCCTATTGATATAGTTATAGCATGATATAAAACTATTATGAACTAATGGACTGTGATAATAAACTTCTTTATTATTTGCCTTTAGGGCACAATTCCTTCAGTTTCCCACTTACACTAGAGTTCAAATAATCTAGTTGCATTGCTACTAATCATAAACCATATCTAATATGTGTTTATCGATCATGCTTGAACATGGAGTACTTACTGTCCTAAATCTGTTTTACCAAATTCATAAGGTCCTATTTTGCAAATCATTAATGTCACCTATTTAACATTAATCCCATTAACATATAATGCACTATTAGCATTTTTGTGACAAAGTGAGACTTCTGTTTTTCTAGTATATATAATGATGATCTATCGATCAATTGGATTTTTCAAGATGTCATATATAACTATAAACACACTTCAGTAGAAAGTCAAACTTTCTTCAAACCAAAATTATACTTGCTAATTATGAAGTATCCTAATACTTCTATATCTTTATAGTTTAAATCCAAGTGCAACACTTGCAACTTTGATTTTGACCATGCTTCCTTTGCGCTAAACTTAACTCTGATTCAGTGGTTAGCTCATAAATCATTCTACAATCTTTGTTCTTTATAGCTAAGAACATGGATCAGATTATGTCTAATTTCATCTAAATGTTCTAATCATTTCTAATACCCATCACATTATTCACCAATATGTCAATTACATATTCAAGAACGTTGTCACGCTCCCACTCAAATGTACCAACATATTTGATATTTCAGGATGTCACTCATCTCCCACTCAAATATGTCGAACACATATTCTATTGGGAAAACTCCTTAGCTCCCACTCAATTTAAAACCCTTCTCGATAACCTTGGCAAATCCTAAATTCTTTGATCTTGCATCAAATTGATAATTTCTGCTACAATACTTCAGCAATTCCTAATTGATCAAAACCTACCTGTTGTACTAGCTACACCATTTCTCTTCAATCACATGAAGAAAGTGCAGTTTTGAACAGTCCTTAGCCAATTTCAAAAATTGGACTTATCTGCTGGTTGAATCCAATAGGCATTAAGCACTTGTTAAACAACTTTATGATAAAAACAAGCCTTTATGTCTTTCTTTTAAGTTTCATTTCCATCCTTTCAACTTTGTAGTTTACTGGGAAGGATTAAGTAAATTCCATTACTTAATGAGATCAAGTAAGTTTTACCTCATAATCTCAAATGTTACTTAATTTGGGATTTCATGACTCTAAGTCATTTCTTGTATTTAGGTCCATCATATTTTTCTTTGTAGTTTATAGGTATGTATTATTCCAATAATAAGACAAGTGAATCAAGAATGAAATTCTGCAAGTGGCAGAACAAATTCATGAATCCTACTTTTATAAAGTATTAGCTGAAACATTTATGATCACATCATTATAGTTTCCCTCTAGTTGTCTTGTTTGTTTCCAGAACATATTTTGTTCAACATTCTTAACAATTCATAGGTAAGGACAAACCTTTTGCCTACACTTATGCCCTTCCACTAACACTTCTATGAGAAGACACTTTCTCAAATAAGTACCCCATTGAGACAAACAAACTTTGTCCTTTTCGGGTATTAATTTGTAATTTGTGCTCATAGTCTTAGTAAGAACGCACCACAAATACTTACTATTCGCCATGATCTCGAACTGTCGAGATATCTAGAAACTCGAGCTTGGCACATCTCATGTGCTATTGTTTCCATGAATCTTTAGATGTTCCTTATGTTTCATTGAGTGTTTACTATTTCAATCTATAAATCTACTATCTAACATTAATCCTAGTGAAATTTATTTTAGACCATATGTATCTTATACATCATGATTATGTTGCATTATACATATCAAAACTATTTGATTAGTGCAATCAACATAATTTGTGAAACTGGTTTTCACAAGTCCTTATATGATATATTGCCATTAACTATAATTCAAAGTCACTTGGATCAAATCGCTAAGACTTTAACATTCTTGTTAATTCTTTACCATAGTACATGCGGAGTTATCATAGTCGAAGGAGATTACAAGAGATCAATTGCTTGTGCCTCAGTCGGATCTTCGCTGGCCGAGTCACTGGTCATAGCGCAGGAAAAGCATCAAATGATAGAAGTGGAAGCATTGGCCAAAGCATCACAAATGTCTATGCCAGCACTCACTAATCCATGGCGAGGTATCTTTCAAGCTACCAAGGAAACAAAGAAGATACAAAGTTGATGAAACTTTCCAGGCCTTACGCTACCATTGGTGTTGGGCTAATCGACAAATAGGAAAGAGAGCTCACCAGCTTCCTCCGTGAGAATCGGGATATCTTTGCATGGTCCACACAGGACTTGCAAGGAGTTCCGAGGGAGCTGGCTGAGCACTCTCTTCATGTAAGGCCAGATGCCAAGCCGGTGAAGCAACCCATCCGTCGCTTCTCCGAAGATAGGAGGAAAGTGATAGCCGCCGAGATAGCCAGGCTCTTGGATGCCAGGTTTATCATGGAAGTACTGCACCCAGATTGGTTGTCAAATCCAGTCTTGGTCGAGAAGAAAAAAGATGACCCGAATGTGGCAGTGGTGTGGCGCATGTGTATTGACTACACGAACCTCAATAGGGCGTGTCCAAAAGATCCATTTCCTCTGCCACGGATCGATCAAGACATTGATTCTACTACCGGGTGTGAGTTGTTGTCGTTTGTGGATGCGTATTCTGATTTCCACCAGATACCACTGAATCCGAATGATCAAATAAAGACATCTTTTATCACCCCGTATGTGGCTTATTGCTATCGTACTATGCCATTCGGATTGAGAAATGCAGGTGCAACATACCAAAGATGCATGCAAAAATGCTTGGAAGATTAATTGGACAAAAATATTCAAGTATACGTCGACGACGTGGTGATAAAAACCAAACAAAGTCATACTCTAATTGAGGACTTGCGTCAAACATTTGCAAACTTAAGAAGGTTCCGGATGAAACTTATCCCGGAAAAATGCACATTTGGTGTCCCGGCTAGAAAATTACTTGGATTTCTCATGTCCAGCCGAGGAATTGAGGCTAACCTGACTAAGATCAGGGCCATCTAAAGAATGGAATTGCCGAGAACCCTCAACGATGTCCAGAGGTTTACAGGATGCCTGGCCTCCTTGAGTCGGTTTATTAGTCGGCTAGGCGAAAAAGCCTTACCATTATATCAACTGATGAAAAAATCAGACAAATTCACATGGACATAGCAAGCTGATAGCGCTTTCCATGAACTCAAAAAGATGTTGGCAACAACACCAGTATTAGCCTCACCATTATCCAAAGAGCCAATTCTACTCTATGTCGCTGCAACCAACAGAGTTGTAAGTGAAGTGATAGTGGTAAAGCGTGAAGAAGAGGGAAAATCAGTCCAAAGGCCAGTTTATTACTTGAGCGAAGTGCTCTCCATATAAAAGCAAAATTACCCCCATTACCAGAAAATGACATATAGGGTGTATATGGCAGCAAAAAACCCGAAGCATTATTTCCAAGAACACCCAATCCGGGTAATATGCGAGGCACCTATCTCGGATATTTTGGGAAGCAAAGATGCCAGCGGTTGAGTGGAAAAATGGGCCATAGATCTAGCACCATACACTCCACAGTATGATAGGCGAGATGCAATTAAATCTCAAGTCGTAGCTGATTTTTTCGTGGATTGGATGGAAATGCAATATGAGCCACCACTGCCAGACCCTAATTATTGGAAGATGCACTTTGACGGATCCAAGACAAAGATGGGTCTGGGTGCCAGGATAGTGCTCACATCACCAAAGAAGGATCAGCTCAAGTACGTGTTGCAGATCCACTTTGTTGCATCTAATAATGTAGCCGAAAATATGAAGCACTTGTTCATGGCATAAAAGTGGCCAAGAAAATTGGAATCAAGAGGATCGTGTGTTTTGGTGAATCGAATTTGGTCATTCAACAAGTCTCTGGGCATTGGGATGCATTGGAAGCAAATATGGCACTGTGTCGTTTTCATGTGCAACATATTTCGGGATACTTTGACGGGTGCAAATTTCATCACATACCTAGAACAGAGAAGTATGCAGCGGATGTATTATCCAAGTTAGTCTCATCTCGACAAGCAATTCCACCAGGAGTAGCATTGGAACATCTCAGAAAACCATCGATCAAGTCGTCACCAGAATCCGAGTCAATTAGGATCATCCCAGCAAACTAAGAGTCAGATGTTGTGCCAATGGACATTGACTCCGGGGCAGGTTCGAGTAACTTGGGGACTATTCCACTCACCTTAGGGGTTGCCGGATCACACTCGGGGACTCCTCAGGTTATGTCGGCCAAGCCAATGGAAATCGATGAGGAAACATATCCGGCACCAGTGATACCAACCTGGGCGCAACCAATATTCAACTACTTGAAAGATGGAACGTTTCCAAATGACGAGATACTGGCAAGGCAAACAGAAAGAAGAGCAAAAGCGTTTACAATAATCAACAAGGAGTTGTACAAAAGGAGTGTGACAAGCGTATTGCAGCGTTGCATAAGTCCAGAGAAAGGACAAGAAATATTATTGGACATTCACCAAGGATAATGTGGGAACCATGCAACGTCAATATCATTGGTAGTCAAGGCATTCTGACATGGATTCTACTGGCCAAGTGCACTGGTTGAGGCACAGAAGCTAGTAAGAAAATGCAACGGTTTCCAGCGTTATGCGTCAAAGTCACACTTGCCAGCACCTGAGTTAAAAACTATAGCAATCACTTGGCCATTCGCAGTATGGTGCTTGGATATGGTAGGGACATTCAAACCAGCGAGGGGCGGCATGAATCACATACTAGTAATGGTTGAAAAGTTCACCAAATGGATAGAAGTGAAGCCCATCAAAAAATTGGATGGAAAAATAGCTGTCACGTTCCTAAAATATATAACCTTGAGATACGGTTACCCGTACAGTGTGATCACAGATAATGACACAAACTTTGCCGAAGGAACTTTCGCTCGCTTCTATGGGAAAAAAGAATAAGACTTGACGTAGCATCAGTTTCTCATACAGAATCAAATGGACAAGTTGAACGAGCTAATGGATCAGTTCTATCCAGGATAAAACCCCGCCTAATGGAGCCACTCCAGAGATCACCTGGTTGCTGGATAGAGGAACTACCCTCGGTACTATGGAGTTTAAGGACAACTCCGAATCGATCAACAGGCTATACGCCGTTCTTCCTTGTGTATGGGGCAAAAGCAGTTTTGCCTGCCGACATAGAATATGACTCACCAAGAGTAAGACAATACTCAAAAGCCGAGGTAAAAGAGGTCCGAGAAGATGGAGTTGACTTACTCGAAGAAGTAAGGGAATTGGCATTGTCTAGATCCACCATATACCAAAAAAGTCTCTGACACTATCATAGCCGAAAAGTTCAACCTCGTGTTTCCCGAGAAGGGGATATGGTGCTCAGGCTGGTGCAACACATAGCTGGGATGCATAAGCTATCACCCCCATGGGAAGGGCCATTCATTGTAAGCAAATCATTGCACAATGATTCATATTATCTAATAGATGCTCGTGAAGCACAAAAGAACAAAACGGACAGATCGGGTGATGAGACCAAAAGGCCATGGAATGTGGTATTGCTCCGTCCTTTCTACACTTAGGGGAAGCAGTGTATGTATCTCTCAAACTCTCATATGTCGGATACTCATGCCGGCTATGTGCTGATAATAAAATGGTATGACTTGAAAAACTAACTCGGGGACTACCCCTTATGTTTATCCTTTGAAATTCTATGTCGGCTAGCGTTGACACTTGAGACTTATCTCCAAACAAGTAATGTTTACTCGGATAGAATAAATTCCTCGACTATGCTGTTGTCCAAAAACACGGCTTCATGACAAGCAAGAGGAAAAGATCAACGACGAGTAAACATGAACACCGGATAAGTAAAAGGAAAAAACGCGAGTCGACCCTATGTGTTTTTTAACTAACCCACTGTAGGATTTATTGGTTTGTATGTCAAATGATCCTAGGTCAAGTGGTCTGGTTTCATATCCGCTAACTCAATCCTTAGAACTATGAGACTCTAATGTCGAACGCCAAAAAAGGTAGACAAGAGCCAAATTCAAGGAAAAGAGGGAACGACGAAATGAAAATCGGGACTTGCCCCTCGATGATTGGCATTCTGAGCAAATTAAAAGTTTAAGCCTTATCAAAAGGCACACACCCAAAATAATTGCACTGTATGTTACATCTGCACCCGGCATACCAGGGATCTCATCAAGGTTAAGTGTTTTTCATAACCAGCTTAAGCAGCAGCTGGACTCGAAGGAGTGTTTTTGGGGCTGGAGCTAGGAGCATCATCTGGAGCATCTGCCGAGTCAGGTGCATCGGCGGCCGAGTCTGCAGGACCATCTGACTCGGTGGCCTCGCTGTCAACACCTTCGCCGCTGATTGGCCCTCGGCAAGAGGCTCACCAAGGTCAAGGAAGCTGGGCCCATCGCACCAAGCATGCACTAGGGCATATTCGACCATGGCATAAGCTCGCTCCTAGCGCTTCTTGATGAGATCAGGATCGTGAATCCACTTACCTTCAACCCTCATGCGTTTAATAACATCAAGGTTGATGTCCTCGTACCATGAGAGCACAAAGGCAAGGGCCTTGTCCGCTGTAGCTCGACCTGCCGATTCATGCCACTGTTCCAGCCTATCTTCAGTAAGAAGCAACTTGGTGGCCATGGGCTCGATAAGCGCAGGCACATCCTCATCCGGCCAGAGCATCCTGAACGCATGGATTGCCGACTTAAGCAAGTCGACACCACATGACTTAAGAGTGGTTGCACGCTCTGACAGCATCGCCAAGTGCCCATCAATGGTAATCTCGCTGTCAGCAGGAGCTCCAGACTCGGCTCGAACCTTCTTCATGGCCCTTATCGCGAACATCTCAGCCTCGGGGAAGTTCTCTGCAAAGGCGAAAGGACATTAACAAAACAGTGAATAAGAGGCAAAGAATAATGATGAGGGTACAGTGGAAAGGGTAAGGACTCAGTACCGAGAAAAGAGTTGATGGCGCCAAGTTTTCTTTGCCAAATCTTAGCCTTGGCCTGAAGAGCGTCCAGATCCTAGTGCGCCGACTGAACGGCCAACTCGGCCTCTTTGAGCAAGTGATTAGTTTTCTCGGCACTGGAAGCATGTTGGCTATCCTTCTCGGCAAGCTCCTCCCGCAAGCCCTTCGCCTCAGACTGGTGCTTCTGCTCCATATCCGCCATCTGCTTCTTCAGCCGAGTCACCTCGTCTCGCTCCTGTTGGAGCTCGATCCGGTGCTTCTCTGCTTATTTGGAGCATGCGACTCGTCAGTAACATCAGGCTATCTCGGATCCGTCGAGATGAAAATGAAAAAGGAATAAGCATAAATGCAGAGCGGTGACAGAGTTTCTAAGAGCTTACTTTCAGCATCGCTGATCTGTAAGTGCAAAGCATCGATGGTGGACTGAGCAGAAGCTGTGGAAAAACAATGCGAAAAATTCAAGGATAATCAAGAAGAATTTGCCGAATAAAGGCAATATGAGTAAGGAAAAGCACCTTTGCCCTGAGCCTCAGCTTTGAGATCTTGGTAAGCGAGCTCAAGCTTTCTATGCTCCAAGAGTAGAGCCTGATGCACCTTGGTGCGCTCATTGTGCGTGAGCTACACAAAAAAGAGATAGTCAGAAGGTGTGTGATCAAGCTCACAACTGAATAACAGTTGGTTTCTAACTTAGACCTTATGGCCGACTAAGTTCCTTACTCGACAGTAACCTCGGAGACTAGGGATCAGGTATAATAAAAAGATACTCGGTACGCAAAAGAGTAAGAAAGTTACATACCTTGTTCACTTTATCTGCCTTGGCCATCAAGGCGATGGCCTGCTGCGTCATATCCAAGATGGCCTTGGGGCCCAACTTCATCTTCTTACCAGCACCAGAGCTCACCTCTTGCTCACCAGCGTTCGAACAGCGTAACGCCTCCTGTAACCAAGACAGCTTCACTGAGGCCCGGTCAGGACTTGCCCTCTCTTCAGGGTAGTTCCTACGCCAGCGCGAGTAGCAGCATCGCAGGTGTGCAAGCTGCCAGCTCTAGAAACGCTGCCAGAGCCGGCAGCTGCAGATTCGCCCAACTTACCTGCCGGAGTGGGTGCCGTTGTTGATGTTGTGGGCCGAATCTGTGGGGTGGTGCCTGGGCATGGATCAAGGTCAGCTGCTTGGTCATTGAGGGCTTGCTGGTTGTGGAACGAGCCTGGCCTTGTGCAGCAGGTCGAGTCTGATCTTTGGCCAGAGAGGCAGCAGGAGTAGGTCTAGAACTGGTTGGAGAAGGTGCAGGAGCCAAATGAGCGGGCTCAGCAGCAGAAGAAGGGGCAACAAATGGATCAACAGGTACACTAGAAACTGGAGAGCTAACATCAGGGGTCTTCTCGGCACCGATATTGCTGGCGCTGGGATCGAGGGTCTGTTCTAGCAATACAACTAGAGAGCTAGGCCGGGTCTCCTCCGACGGGTGCACCGCCGGGTCAGCCTCACTCTGAGATGCATGAGTCTCAGTAGTGCGGGCAGTGTCCCGGATGGGATTATGCATAGCAGTGTCGGCACGAGGAGGAGGAGCTGGCCTTAATGGCGAAGAATCCATGCTTGGTGCGTCTTAGCTAGTAGACAAGGCCGCCACGCTGAAAATAAGAACAGAGGCCTATAAGAAAACAATCATAGAACTGGAGAGAAAAATGAAAGGTAACGAGCGTAAACACTTACCCGGAGACGGTCGGGTCATGCGGAATGCAACGAGTGACTAGGCGCCCAGCAGCTTTGCGAGTTTGGGTTAACGTGGCAGCAAGAGGAGTAGCAGGATCAACCTGACGCTTCTTTGAAGGCTGAGTGCTGGAGGAGGCTCAGCGTCGCTTACCCGGCTTGGCAGCAGGGATCTTTACGAATCCGCCCACAGCGAGAGGGGGAACCTCGTGTACCTGGCCAGCTGCATAAGTAAATTACGATCTCATTCGGATAAGTCAGAAAGTTAAGGTCAAAAGACAAGTACCTCTAGAACTTCGCAGTCATTATCATCATCGGCATACCAATCTCATAAGGGATTTAGAGTAGAGGTCTTACCAGGAGTAGAGGCAGCAGCAGCATGCGGGATGGGCATGAAGCACTCCAAGTCAAACTCAACTTTATCAAATTCGGAGCGATCCTCATAATAGCCCCCAGGAGGGACAGTACTGTCATCAACCTGGTGAACGATATTCTGCGGAATACAAATAGAATAAAATCAATAAATAAAGGAACAATAAGTGAACAAAATAAGAGTTATGTCGGCTCGAAGATGACTCAGACGCTTACTCAGAGGACAAGCCTATCCCGACTGAAAGGGGGGCAGCTCCAGGCCCAGTTATCTGCTAAGGTCAGCTTGAAAATTGAGCTGACTCGGCGGGCAACAGAGTCATTGGTAAGCTCCAGCATGGAGTGCTGGGTAGGATCTCGCGGCCCGCTCATGAAGCACATCTTGTGGCTTCTAGCCTGGATGGGGATGACTCTGCGTGCGATAAAAGCACACGTGAGATCCTCCTCAATAAGGTGGAAGTTATCATCCGACGAGAGCAGCCTCTCAAGGATCTCGTGAGCCTCATTCACCGCGGCATTCTTGTCACGCGGGTCAAGCTTCCAGAACTCCTTTCTAGGAACCTTGTCCTTGAAGGAGGAAGCCGGATGTAATCGTTGGACCCGCTATTCTTGACATAGAAGAAAGTTCTATGCCATTTCTTGCAAAAATCTATGTCGGTGACCCGAGGAATGACTGGCTCTTTCCTAGGCGTGATACTAGTGGGACTTTTCTCTCCACGGTTAACACCGATATCAGGCACTACTTGAATCCTAAAGTTAAAATACTTGGCCCAGAGAAGAACAGTGGGCCAAATGCCGAGATAGACCTCGCAGGCAGAAATGAAGAAAGATAGGGAACCAATCGCATTGGCAGGCAAATGGTGGGTTTGAAGATGGAAAGTTGAGAGGAAAGAAACGAATAAGTTGCTAACATGCAAAGCAAAACCGCGCTCAAAGTGTGAGAGTAAAACTACCCTCTCATTAGCCTCGGATTTGGGAGAAATCTCACCAGAGGGGAGGCGACAATCAACCTCGAGCAGGATGCGCCTGGTGGAGCGCAGCCACTCGAGTACCTCCGCGGAAACTTCTGAGCCCTCCCAGCCGCCGCACTCGCCGGCGGCGACCTCCCGCTCCTCTGCCCCCTCAGCGGCGTCGTGGGCGTCCATGATGTCACTGGTCTCTGGCCCTTCCGCAGTTGGAAGAGGCTTGGAGGTGCGAGGAGCCATAGTAGAATTGGAAGGGAAGGAAAAGAATCGCAGGAGAGAAGCAACGGAGAAGAAGAACCGCAAGGAGGCAGTTAGGATTTGGGGGCACAAGGAAGAAGAAGATGGCAGCGGGGAAACTGAACGGGCGAAGGAAGTTAAGTTTCCCTCACCCCTACTTAAGAGGAGTAAAAACCCCAAGCGTGGGATCTCCCTACGCCATGCGCGGCCGTGTGGCCGGTACACGGCAGTGTAATCAGCGCACACCACGTGTAGGCACTACACAAAAAATCCTGGGCCACGTCACGATGCGCAAGACACGAGGCGCTGAGCGATGGGACTGCCATAGTGACGGGGAGTTACTGCGCCACCGTCACTGTGTGGTCAAGATTTGGGACAAAATTTGAGGCAACTCATCATGATTACGAGCTGTCAGTGACTAAGGCAAGCTAAAAATGACTCGGCAGCGTACAAAGTGACTCGGCCCAAGGAAAAAATGAACCATAAAGTCAAAGATAAGACTCGAAAGGAGCAAGTTAGACTCGCAAAGATCGAGATTATGCCGAAAAGTGCGCCTTAAGCAGTAAAGGCAGAAAGAAAAAGAAGTTTCAAGCACATTAAAGGAACCTGGAGACGCCTAACAACAAAAACTGCTAGGCCTCACCAGCTTCGGGGACTAATGTCGGGGGAATAACCCCCGGTAGGGTCATAAGGGGTAAAACATTGCCCAGCTTGGCTTGTGTCGAGTGAAGAATAAATCTGGCCGGGTAACAACGGCCGGGTAAGAAGGACATGTACGACCGACATGAGAATTATGTCGGCCCGTATAAGACAAGTTTGTTTACCTTGTAGGAAGCAACGAGCCGAGTCCCACGAGGGAAGGCCGAGTGAGAAAGGACGCGTGGCAGCTTTCCGAGTGAGGTTCAGGAGGTACCATGGTAAAGCATGGTCAAAAGAGAAGGGCGACGCCGGGTGACACAAAAGGAGTCGGGTGACGCCTAAAGCAAAGGATGACGTACAAAGACGTTGTATGACGCCAAAAGAGCTAGAGGATACATACCAGAAGACCGTTAGCTGTCTAGCTTTGTGGACTGGGTCAAGGGGCTCAGGGCTAGCCCATGACCTGGCCCGTACAGTAAAGACCAAGGTCCAAACAGTAACCCTAGAACCCGAAGGGGTGTAACCTAGCTACCAACGCCTATATAAGGAGGGGCATAGCTAGGGTTTGAGGAGGTCGGACCAAGTGGGAAACTAGTGCCCTGAGGCTTTGCTCAAACAGCTCAAGGAGCACTTGTAAACTTCTAGTATCAATAAAATTCCTAAGTGTGGAGAGTTCATCTTGTTCTTCGTGCGCGACTAGACCGTGCACTCCCTCCCCGGTTACCACAAGCGTCCATTCGGCCCCCAACTTAAGCCTACCCATGGCATCTGCCATGACACCACCACGACAGAGCTATCATTGCCCCTATCATTGGCATCTTGAAGTGATTAAGGTTAAATTGACACAAATATGAGTATATGCTTGACAAATCAAAAGTTGAAAATATCATGCCCCTTGCGTACGAGTACCGAACCTCATGCTACTCAACTTTGGTCAGAAGAAATTTCTTGTCATTGTAAGTATATGTGTATCATAGAGAACCGCCAACGGGTACCCCTTGTCCCATGACACAGGAGCTATCTCATATCAAAATGACAAGGCAACAGACAATGAGCATCTCAGTGATCTTTTTATTTGCTATTTGCATAGGTTTTTATTGAGGACGCTTCACATAATGCTCATTATGGTTACGTTGTAAATTTCCACCATGATTAGGCATGGCTTAGGCTAGCCGCCCAGACGTTTGTCTAACACACATACAAACTCCATGAACTTACAAGCTCCCCTTTTATTTCACACCGCCGGGATCCATAAACAAAACAACATGATATCAACTGAATATAATAAGTGCAATGTCGAAAGTGTTCCCCATGACAACATGGTTCTGCTAACTCCCAACTTATAACTTGCAAGCATATAAGCAACATAGATGGGCACAATGGTTCAAGTTTATTAAGTGCAAGAAAATAAAGTGTGCCATCAAGTTCGTGAGAGCTTTAATCACTAATTTTCACATAACAAATTAAATTTGGAAGATAGACAAAAACATGAATATACTTGGAATGGTGTAACACAACATGCATAGGAATTTATAGTGGACTCATTCGAATAGAGATCATACTTAGTACAGGTCGAGGCTAGCAACAGACTGGAAGCAACCAACTAAGAGAGCAATAATGGCCATAATCATGCAGAGCGACAAAACATTATTAATTAAAGCATAAAGTGATATCACAAGTCAATAGCTAAATGAT
Organism: Avena longiglumis; assembly: GCA_030063025.1. Classification (NCBI taxonomy): domain Eukaryota; kingdom Viridiplantae; phylum Streptophyta; class Magnoliopsida; order Poales; family Poaceae; genus Avena; species Avena longiglumis. The sequence continues at coordinate 563,120,450 of CP125976.1, forward strand.
CATAGAGGCTAAGGTGAATGGTTCAAAGTCATAACATGGTGTAAGCATGTGCCAAGTCAACCCAAATAAAGCATCAAAGGAGAATACCACAATATTATGCTTTTGTATGCTAAAACAACACATGATTCTTTCAAGGCACATTAAGCAATCTCAATTTTTGGAAACAAGTCATGCTATACAATAATAACTAAGTATATGGTCAAAGCAACATCTAACATGACATGATAAAGTCTAAGCCACAGTCGAAACAAACTTCCTTTTATAGCACTATAAGCATGAAACTTTCTACTCTTTTCCAATACCAATCGACTTATTTGAAACAACTCACAAAGATAATTATCAATAAAGATCAGAGAGCTTGTCTCACCTAACTACAAATAAGAAATAAAAAGTTCTAAGAAAAAAGCATAAGAAAACTAAAACTAAACGCAGTGCTAGCAAAAGTGAACACTCACAGAACAATAAGAGTGAAAACTAGAGTGTTCTAGGCAATGAAGAACTAGGTGTGACTTCTCCAAAATAGGTGTGTTGGGGTCCGACCAACTTATTACAACAAGAAAAGCAAAATAAAACTAAAATCAAAAACAAAGACGCTTCAAGAACAACATATAGTGCATGAAGCAAAAAATAAAGTGTCTTGAAAGAAAACCTGAGATTTTTATTGATGAAGAAGGGGATGCTTGGGCATCCCCAAGCTTTGACGCTTGTACCTCTTGAATATTTCTTAGGGTGACATGGGTGGCATCCCCAAGATTGAGTTTTTGTCCATACTTCATCTCATCACATAATTCTCTCCCTACACTTGAAAATTTCCTTCATACAAAACTTCACACAATCTTCATTAGCAACATTAGTATATTCAAGATAATAAAACTTTGGGTTCAGTTTCAACTCAAGTAAAACTTCTAATAAAACATATACTACTATATCAATTCCTTTTAAAAGATCAAGTGATCAACAAGAACTCAAAAGAAACCGATTAAGAGGCAAATGCAAATAATGGCAGAAATCTGTCAAAACAGACCAACAGGTAAAGACTGATTTTTTCGAAAATCTTCTGTTGATCAAATCGAAAAGTGGAAAACTAACAAAATTTTGGTAAATAACCGGGGAATTCACACAAAAAATTACAGATCAATCCTACTAACTGGGATTTTTCACGATTTTTTACGTGAGACATAGAAATCTGTTTCGGGACAACAACTTTTCCAAATCTTACTTCCCTCTCTTTAGAGGTTATTCTTGGCACAAAAACCAAACAAAAAGGATAAAGAGAGGTTATTAAAGAGGCAATAACTTCCAAGACTCAACAAAAGGAAAACTTACTGAAATAAAAAATTGGGTTATCTCCCAAGAGTGCTTTTCTTTAACGCCTTTCAGCTAGGAACAAGAAGCAAGAATCAAGTATTTTCAAATAAAGAAACATTCACATCAAATTTTGTTCCAATAATAGAATCAAAAGATAGCTTCTCTCTTTTTCTAGGGAAGTGTTCTATACCTTTCTTGAGTGGGAATTGATATTTAATAGTGCCTTCTTTCATATCAATAATGTCACCAACAGTTCTAAGAAAAGGTCTTCCCAAAATAATAGGACAAGAAGCATTGCATTCAACATCCAAAACATAGAAATAAATGGGGACAAAGGTATGGTTAACCGTAATAAGAACATCATTAATTGTCCCCATAAGTTTCTTTTTAGCATTATCATCAAGATGGACATCCAAATAACAATCTTCCAATGGTGGTAAATCAAGCATTTCATAAATCTTTTTAGGCATAATAGAGACACTAGCACGAAGGTAACATGAAGCTTTGAATTCAAAATAATTCGCTTTCATATTAATGATGGGCTCCCAACTATATTCTAATTTCATAGGAATAGAAGCTTTATGTTTCAATTTTTCTTCTTTAATTTTCATAAGAGCATTTGTAATATGTTCTGTAAAAGCCATATTCATAGCACTAGCATTAGGACTTCTATCAATATTTTGCAAGAACATAATTAATTCAGAAATATTGCAACCATCAAGATCAAAATCAATATTATCATTCAAAGTAGTAGAACTATTGCCTCCCATATTTCTAAAAATTTCAGCAGTTTTATTGGAAAAGGTTCCATTGGGTTTAGGCAATGTTGCAAAAGGAATGGGGACTTTAGGTGGTTTTCTAGCATCAACATTACTAGTTGTGGTAATGGTACAAACTTTAGTCATACTGCTATTTCTAGCAATTTTATCTTCTCTTTCCCACCTAGCATGCAATTCAGCCAACATCCTAACATTTTTATCAATTCTAATTTGTATGGCATTCAGGGTCTTGCTTTCTTTAAAATCATGAGGCATTACCTTTAATTTAAGAAGTTCAACATCATGGGCAAGGCTATCTAATTTAGAAGCAAGATCATCAATTTTTCCAAGATTTTCCTCAATAGTTTTATTGAAAGCAGTTTGTTTACTAATAAAATCCTTAATCATGACTTCAACACTACTAGGAAAACGATTATAGGTAGATTTTAATCATGTGGCGCATATAGGGAAAATGCTCCACTAAAATTAATTCTGTGGCGCATATAGCAAATGCTCCACAGAATTCTTGCAATTACGTGGCGCATATGGCCATATGCGCCACAGAAAGTGAGAATTCGGTGATGCATATAGCCATATACGCCACAAAATTTCTGTGGGCCCTATGTGGGCTTGACCCAGCACATGGGCATGCCAGAATTCTGTGGCGCATATGGCTATATGCGCCATAGAATGTCAAAATTCTATGGCGCATATAGCATATGCGCCACAAAATTCTCACTTTCTGTGGCGCATATAGCCATATGCGCCACAGAATGTGTGAAACAGATCTAAAAAAGGTGGCATTCCCTCCTACCTACCACCACCCTTTCCCTTCTTCCCACCTCCAACTAGCTTGTCCCTCTCCTCCCTCCCACTCCATTTTTCTCATACTCACCTCCATTGTTGATAGCTAGACCTCCTTTGGTTCATGTACTTGTGAGGGAAGATACTCCTACTTTGTAAAGGTACTACACCTACCTATACTTTTCTCCTCCACCGCTATGCTTATGCATGGTTGTGGATTTGTGAGGTGTGCATAGGTACTTGTGTGTGATGCATGTTTTGTGTGGCCGGCGGGTCTTAGAGCATGCATGTATATATGGATGTTTTATAGGTGAAGATTGGTTCCGCGGGCGGTGTGCGATGGCGAGACGATGTTCCTTCGCTTTGTGTTGTTTTTGTTGAATGCATGCATGCTTGCTTCTGGAGGAGCTTTGTCTTGTGCTTGAATGCATGTTGCTGGCGCCGGGTGCATGGAGGTTTGCCGAAATGTTGATACACGTCCATTTCGGCAAATTTCTGCACTAGCCATACGTCCTACTTTTAGGATTGGTCATGCCGAAATTTTCCGGAGATCATGCATATATGTGTGCGCGTCATGTGTGTGCGCATGGTTCTAACACTCTCTCTTTAATTTGGTCTATGTTCATGTGCAGGCGACCATGGTCATCCATATGAGTGAAAACTGGGTGGTTAGATACAAGGCTGACGCGGTGGCCGATATGGTTCAGAACAACATGACGAAGATAAGATGTCCGTGTCGAACATGCAAACACCGGAAGTAGATCAACCCTGATTCCGAACAACCGGAGTCTCACCTTCTCACGCGTGGTTTCATGCCCGGCTTCTTAGTGAATGAGCCACCGACAGATGGTCGTGGCCATGATGAAGAAGAGGCCAGGGGCGGGGGAGAAGACGAAGGGTCTCCCGGACATGGTCATCATGACGAAGGAGAACATGATGATCATCATGAAGAAGGAGATGTCGACGGACACGATCATCATGAAGGAGATGATGCGGGCGGATGGTGGTGGTGGCGGAGAAGAAGAAGGGACACGGCGCTAACTTCGCCTTGCGGGACCCTCATCTTCAAGAAATTCTCCTCAGCGGGGCGACCAACGAAAGCTGCAGAGAAAGCCAAGATGGCACAGATGGAGGTAGACGGGAGGACTCCATTGTATCTTGGGTACCGGCCCGAGGATACACACTTGAGTGTAACGCTAAAGGCTTTGGATATGAAGGTGGAGCACAAATGGACCGACACTAGCTTCAACGCTCACATGAAATTATGGCACGCTCGTCTTCCCAAGGACAACACACTGCCAACAAGTATCGAGGAGGCGAGGAAAGTAGTTTGCCCACTAGACATGCCGTACGTGAAGTGGTGTGGTACAAGAGAGGGAACAAGAAAGTTCCCCGAAAAGTGGTGTGGTACTTTCCTATCACTTATCGTCTACAGCGGTATTTCGTAGACCCTAAGGAAGCAGAGCTCATGCAATGGCACGCGAAGAGGGAGAAGCTGGAAGATGATCCGGAGAAGGGCAAGATCCTGACACACCCCACGGACGCTAGCCAATGGAATGCGCTAGACATCAAATTCCAAGATGAGTTCGGGCTCGATCCAAGGAACATCAGGCTAGGCATGAGCACCGACAGACTCAATCCCTTTGGCAACCAGAGTAGCACTCACAGCACCTGGCCCGTGTTTGTATGGCCGTACAACCTCCGCCCTGGCTGTGCATGAAGCAGCGGTACATACACATGAGTATCCTTATCCAGGGGCCAAAACAACCGGGTGTCTACATGCATATGTATCTCGGGCTCCTGAAAGAGGAGTTAGTGGCGTTGTGGGAGACGTCGGCACGTACGTGGGATGCCTACACTGGAGATTATTTCGACATGAGAGACGTGTTGCTCACGATGGTGCACGACTATCCTGGTTACGGATATGTAGCGTGCTAGGTGAACCATGGATTCTGTGCATGTGTTAGGTGCATGGACAAGACCCCGCATCTGCAGCTGACGAGGGATCCCGGGTCTTCAAAAACCGTGTTTCAGAGGACTCGAATGTGGCTCCGCAAGGATCACCCTTGGAGAAAACGCGGAGACCTGTTAAATGGAAAAGACGAGCTTGATAATGCCCCACGACAATTGAGCGGCGAAGAAATCAAGGAGCTTCTAGACAATTGGGAAGAGTGCCCTGTTCCAGGAAAGAAGCGGCCGAGGGAACAGCCGCCACCATTGCATGGAGTATGGATGACGAGGTCTGTTTTCTGGGACCTGCCTTACTGGAAGGCCCTCCACACGCCCCATAGCCTCGATATGATGCACATCACGAAGAACGTTACCGAGAGCCTGCTCGGCAATCTGATGAACATGTCGGATAGGACCAAGGATGGGCCGAAAGCAAGAAGCAACCTGAAATTGCTTGGCATTAAGAAGGAACTTCAGTACCCCGATAGTGACGATGCCGACGATGACAATGAACAGACGGAAGGGGCCCAGGGTCGCCGCAAAAGGGCTAAGAAGAATGGGGTGGTGCTGAAAGTTGCATGCTTTACTCTAAGCGAGGAGGAGCTCGAGAGGTTTTTTAGTTGCCTCATAGGAGTCAAGGTTCCCCACGACTACTCTGGGAAGATAAGTAGATATCTGGACATAGCGAAGAAGAGGTTCAGCGAGATGAAGTCTCACGACTGTCACGTGCTGATGACGGTGATACTCCCTGTTACGATCCGAGGGATAATGGACGAGCACGTCCGTGAGACGCTGTTTGGCCTCTGCAACTTCTTCGACGTCATCTCTAGGAAGTCTATCGGCGTGAAGCAGCTCGGCAAGCTACAGGAAGAGATCGTCGAGATACTATGCAAGCTAGAGATTTACTTCCCTCCCACGTTCTTCGACATCATGGTGCATCTTATTGTCCATGTCATGGATGACATCATCCATCTCGGGCCGGCGTTCCTGCACAACATGATGTCGTTCGAAAGGCTGAACGGTGTCATCAAAGGATTCGTTCGCAATAGGTCTCGTCCAGATGGAAGAATAGCCAAGGGATTTCTGACCTACGAGTGTATATCCTTCTGCCAGAACTACCTAAGCATCGAGAACCAGGATGTCGGTCTGCCCACCAGGAAGCACCTAGGGAGACTCACTGGATTTGGTCACCGAAAGGGCTACCACGCACTCCACGTTGGCATCAAACTCGAACGCGCTGACTTTGACAGGGAAAACCGAGTCGCGCTACACCACATAGAGTTGGTCGGCCCCTGGGTGGATGAGCACAAAACCTTAATCGAGCAGAAGCTCGCTAATAACCTAGGCAAGACAAGGAAGAAGGGAGACGTAACTAGAGAGCACAACGCCAGCTTCACGGGGTGGTTCAAGAAAATGCTACTGGAAACTCCCATGCCGACGCCTTATACTGAAGATCAGAAAATCGTATTCTCACTCTCACAGGGCCCCGAGCGCAACGTTAGGACCTATCAGACATATGAGATCAACGGCTACAGATTCTACACCAAGGAGAAGGACAAGAATAGCGAATACCAAAACTCAGGAGTAACTATGCTATCATACGCCAATGATGAGACTGATGTCAAGGAAAGATTCTATGGAAGGATCAAGTAGATATGGGAACTCGACTACTGCGGAGTGACGGTGCTGATGTTTCGTGTCAGATGGGCCAAGAGTGTCGAAAAAGATGGCCGGTTTTTCACCACCATGGTTATACCCGATGCCAAATCGAAGAACACCTCCACAAAAAATGAGCCATGGATGCTCGCTAGCAAAGTTGATCAATGCTTCTTCATTACCGACCCGGCAAAGCCAAGCCGTGTTGTTGTGAGGAGGGGAAAGAGGAGCATCATCGGAATCGAAGGAACTGCCAACAAGCAAGACATCGACAAGAATGGCGATCCCAAGATCAAAGAGGAATTCGACAAGTACTTCGACAAGCCTACTACTTATGCTAAAGTAAGAAGGAAGACCACCCTACCGGCTAGTGGTTGCCCGTACACGAGAAGAAATCTCAAGGTAGCCGGCCTAAAGTATCCTACCGCAAAGAAGAAGGGCAAGAAAGTTGTTATGAAGAGACACTAGTGCTACCTCGGAGCCGACTTAGCGATTTTTGACACCTTTTTTGTACTAATTAATGCATGCGGATATATTGATGTGGGTGTGTGTGTGACAAGCATATAATATATTATTACCATCCTTAATAGGCAAATATATTATTAGTTCTTGTTTTTAATATATTATTACCATCCTTAATAGGAAAATATATTAATTCTTGTTTTTAATAGTAAAATATATTAGTTCTTGCCTTAAATATATATTTACCATCCTTAAAATATTAAAAAAAATTGGGGCTGCCAGGAATTGAACCTGGGGCATCACTGTGGTGGAGCAAGCGCTGAACCAATGCAGTGAGATGTGTTTGATGTCACATATGTGCAACAATCATTTTTGTACCATCAAGAAAAATTATGGCATATCTATGATGCGCCATGCATTCGTGACTTAGCCATTTTGAGCCACGCGGCGCTTCTTCCCTCTTTTGTTTTCCCCCAAACCGTTTCGACGAACCCTAGCTATCTGTGTGCCTTTTTCGATCTCGCCCATAGCCGCTTCTCATTGTCTTGCCGTGCCACCGTCCACCATCGCCACCACCACCCCGCAGGTGACCCCCGGCCCTCCCCTCCTTCCCTGCCCCTTCCTCTGTCCCACAATGACCTCGTCGTGGTGCATCAGAGCACCGGGGAGGAGGCTCCGCCGGCGTCAGGACCACCGCCACCATACCCGCGGGTGACCTCCTCCCTCCTTCTTCCCTGCCCCTTCGTCTCTGTCCACGCTGACCTCGCCGTGGTGCACGCAGAGCACCAGGAGGAGGCACTGTCGGCGTCCAGGACCACCATCGCCACCACACCCCGCGCAGGTGACCCCCTCCCCTCCTTCTTCCCTGCCCCCTTCCTCTCTGTCCATGCTTACCTTGCCGTGGTGTGCGCAGAGCACCAGGAGGAGGAGGAGGCTCCGCCGGCATCCAGGACCACAGCCGCCACCACACGCCATGAAGGTGACCCCCTCCCCTCCTTCTTCCCTGCCCCTAGCTTCCTTCACTGACCTTGCCGTGACCTCGCCGTGGCCTTGCTAGATAGTCACTATTTTTGCTCGACCCTCACATTCCCAAAGAATACATCAAGTAGAGTGGAAACTCTTCCTGTCCTTCAGTCACAACTAAAACCTGTACACCACACTTATCAACTGCATAAATGCACAAATGCAATAAGAAACAACTGCACAAATGCAATAAGAAACAACTGCACAAATGCACAAATGCAAACCTTCAGTCCTAGCATAAGAAACAAATGCACAAATGCAAACCTTCAGTCCTAGCATAAGAAACAACTACACTAATGCAATTAGCAAGAAGAGATCATAGCCAGCATATGCAAAACTGTGGCATCCCGCAAAAACCACTACTAGAAAAACGCGTTGTTTTTGTGCATTGCATCATCATGACCGCATGCTCATGTCATCATGCCACATTGCATTTGAGCATCGTCATCATCTTGCAGTTGCTTGCATAAAACTATTTTCGGAAAAACCTAATTTGTTTTCTAAACGCCCCGTCTTTGTTCCAAACACAAAAACCGGGTCTCCGGATTATTTTGTTTTGTCCGCTGTCGGTTTGCAAAAGCGCTAGTTGAAATAAATAAATTAATTAATTATTTTAGTGGGGGCAGTCGAACGGGCCGACCCGACCCGGTCGACCACCTCCATTACAAAAACGGTCCACTAAACCAGCCCCCCCTAAATCCTAGTCCCACCAAATCCTATCCTACCCACCTCTCACAGCTCGCCACCTCACCCCTGGCCCCAACCCCTACCCACCTGCCACCTCACCGATCCAACAATTTTCCCCTCTCCATTTTTCTCACCCAGCTCTGCCTCACCCACTCTCACCCCCCCTGGGCCCCACCTGACCCGCCCTCTCTCCCCCTGGCCCCACACGTCATCCCCACCCCACTCAACCTCACCCCCACCACAGCCCACGCCCCGACCCCACCCTCCGGCCCCACCACGTTCTCTCTCTCCCTCCCCACGCGTCCCCCACGCCACCTCACCGCTCCTCACCGCCCAGCCTTCGCCCCGCCTCTCTCCTTCTTCCTCCGCTCAGCTCATGCCCGCCCTCCTCCTCCGCCACCCCGGCCCGAGCCCCCTCACTTTGCATCTCCCGTCGGCCGCCCTCGCGGACCGCGTCAGTTCCTCCGTCCCTCCGCCCGGCGCCGCCCGCCCGCGGCTCCCCTCGAGCTCCTCTCCTCCCGTGCTCTCTCGCCGCCCCACGCCTCCTCCCGCCCTCTCCTCTCCTCGTCCCGGCCTCCGCCTCCTCGCCCAGCTCAGCCGCTTGCCCGTCCACCTCGCCCGCCCGACCCGCGTCGGCTCCCTCCACCGAAGCCCGCCCGCCGGCCGAGCCGTCTCGCCCGCCACGCTCCGCCGTCGTCTCCTCCGCGCCCGCCCTTCCCTCCTGCGTCCGGCCCGGCCTCGCCGCCGCCAGTCAACTCCCTCGCCGGCGCCCATCTCCGACCACCTGGCCGCCCGTCCTCCTCGGCGTCCGTCGCCAGCACCTCAACCGCCTGCGCCTGGCAGAGCTCTGCCCCGCGACGCCCTCCTCCGCCTCGACGTCGCCGCCATCGCTGTGCCATCCCTTGTCCTCGCCTCGCGTCGGGCCCGCATCGCCGTTGGGGCCGCCCTGAGCCGCCGTCGTGCACAGCCGCCGTCTGCCATCCTCTTCGCCAGGGAGTCGCCCCATCGTCCTCGTCATCAAGGTGGTTGGCGTTTTGTTGGTGAAGATTGGATGGCAGTGTGCGTGTGAAGCTACTGCATGTATGCGTCTACATCGACAAGAACAATAATTAGTACACCAGGAACAACCTATGCAAGATAACCCGAAGACTGGTTCCGCCGGACGCCATGACCTCCTTCAAGGATCCAATGGCCGAGACCCCGGCGCGACAAGTACTCCTTCCCGGACCCGAACCCCGGTACCGGACAAGTTCGCCATCGACCTCGAGAACGCCTACACGGAACAACAAGACCGCCACACGGACGCGAACCACAAGACCCTGAGGCCCCGAGCCGAAGACCGATCCGAAGCGCCAAGACCTCCGACAGGGAACCGACCAGTTCGCCGAGAACCGCACCCGAACCTGAAGCACGACAAGATCTGCCCCGTTGTTCGAGAACGTTCCCGCCGAGACCGATCCGCCGAACCCTGGACCCTGAGACCGAACCCCGAACCCCTAAACCCTAACCAAGATCTTCGACCCCGATGTGTGACCCCTTTTCTCGAGCCCTATTTTATAAATGAAATAACAACTTGTTGCATATTAATTGTTCATCTCGCATGCATTTTGTGTGGTTGGGGGCCTTATGCCGATTCACCTCATAATTAAATATGGGGCCCATATGCGGGCAAATCTAGTCTTATATTGGCCTCATTTAAATTGGTGTAGCGAACCGGTGCTATCTTTTGCCTTGTTAAGACAACATTTAAATTGCGGGGGTTCTAAATAACTTGAACCATCTAATTAATTGTCGGGACCCCGGTTCCACTTAATATTGCCCAATTGCATCGCACCTTTGCCATGTCATACATCATGCATGCATCATGTCCGATCTTTTGCCGTAGTATTAAATATTGCATCCGGTGTTTATTCTAGTGTTTTGGTTCTTCGCGGATAAGGTCGTTGAGTTGATGTGAGCTTCGCCCCGATCTTCGGATGAACCTTCGACAATGTTTTCAGGCGAGCATCTTCCCCCTTTCTACCTATCTTACTTTTATAGTATTTATTCCCTCCTGTTGATCTATTGCTATCTGTGTTGCGATGCTCTAGTTTTTCGTACCCGTGATATCCCTTGCAGCCTTATATTGCCGTGGACACATCCTATTACCTGTTGTTTGGTAGATAGTTGGACTTGCGCGTCGTAGTCGCTTGCTCAAGTGCTGTTGCGTGTCGTCAAGTACCACAGTTGTTGGAGTATTGCCGCATGTTTGATGTTAGAGATGATCATGGCTTTACTTATCGTTCACTTTAATTCCTGTTTAACAACTAAAATTGAAATAAGTAAGCAGAGGCACATGTGGGCAATAGATGTTATTTGGTTGTTAACCGTCCACTTGTGTCCCGTAGGACCCCGAGTGCTTGATACATGTTGCTTGATTTATCGCGCTATCCACATCCGGGAGGATTATGGGACCCCCCTGAGCCAGAGCTTGATTCAGTCTTATTTCTTGGGGCCACAAACTAGTTTGAGGTTTTATTTACGATCCTGTACTTATGCCATGCTTTACTGCTTTATTTAAATTGTGCGATGGATAGCACCTGTACTGTTTAGGATCGTGGCACGATTCCACGGTATCGACAAGCCCAGTTTTGGGTTCCCGAATGTACCGTCCCCACAACCTTGAGTCCGTCTCGAGCCGGCCGGCCGCTATGGTCTACTTAAGGGTGGCCTCAAATATTTCTGAATCCTGTGATTGCTTTGTCATGAAGGCCTCGTTGGGTTTTGATTTGGTTTTTCCGAGGTTGATCGAGTGTGTGTTGCTATTGGTGCACCCCGGCCGGGTAAAACTTTCTGAAAGCCGTGTCCGCGGTTATGGACGACTTGGAGCACAGTATCTCGATCATAGACAAGCATAACTAAAGTAGTGCTATAAATTTGACTTTATAATGACTAGTAATCAACTTCACTATAATGGAATGGCTAAATAATCTGCCCACAATTGCTTGTCTGGGTTGTCGCTTACGACCATTGTATCTGACTAGTAAGTATTGCAACTACAACGGAATGGCTAAATAAAAGTACCAACCACTACTGGGTTTTGGGTTATCTCATGCTAATTGTATCTGACTAGTAAGTGTTACAACTACAATGGAATAGTCAAATAAAAGTGCCCACTGCTTATTTTATCAGGATGACTCTCTATACTTGACTAGTAATTGCTGCAACGTTAACTGAATAAATAAAACTGCCAACTGCGTGAGTTCCTCGGTTGACTTCCTCGTTTGGTCTCGAGGGGGAAACACCAGGATGGGTTTGTTTGATGGTAGCATCAGGTCGGTTCCGAATAGATCTTTCTTACCCCTCTCTGATAGCCGCCATTGTAGTCTCTATAGGTTGTTTAGTGCATGCTTTGATGCCGCCAGTCCACCATACCTATGTAGGCGAGGACCGCCGAATTCTAGCCTCGCTGCATGGCCTCGATCGACGCTCCTCTTTTCCTTTGCCCTTTGTCGGCACCCTTTGTTTAAGCAGGTTTTGAGATCGACGTTATAGGGTTACCCTTCCGCTTGGCCTGGGCAGGGTTATGGACGCCATTGGTTATTCTTCAGGGCTCTTAGACCCATTTGCATCTTGTCCGTAGTCGGACGCTCCATGTTTTCAAGGTGATTTGGATCTTTGTACCGTATATCTGTATTCTTGACTCATGGAGTCGTGTTGTATATATACCTGTTCTGTGGGTCCCATCGAGGACCATGTAATGTTATTATCGCTTTCCACCCGCATCGAAAGTGCTGGTGGGCACCTTTGAATCGTTTCTATGCAGGTTTGGCTGGTTTCGCTAAAACTTGCATAGGCGGTCTCGAGGGTGTTACTGAGTGGTATCGAGCTCAGCAGCGATACCCACAAGTCCAAATCAGAGGATAACCTAGCTAACGGCCGAAGTAGAGTGTCCAAAACTATTTTGCAAAATCGGTTGGATAGTTCTGATTAGGTCTGATTTTACTCCTTACCCTCTGCTGCTCTCCTCTCACCTCTGCGCGTTTTGATTCCGCTCTCTTCTCTCTCTTCGAGTCCAGGATATCTCGTGGTTGGGTTCCGTCGTACCTTCAGGGTTTCGTTTCCTCCTTTGGTAACGGTGTTGCTACATCTGGTCTTCGTGCTATCCGAGGAATCCTTCGTCTGATGGACTTCTCTTTGTTCCTTTTTGAGCCTTCCGGTGTTTTCCGACGCGACGACATCATCTACGCCAGATCCGATGCAGAGTCTGCATCGCTCCTTTGTTTCCGAACCTCGTTTGTCGAGATCTTCAGTCTGAATTCCGAGAGTTGGTTGCATAATCCGCCTATTCGTGTGCTGAGTAATGGTTTGGGTGCGCGATGGACTGATCACCATCCGACTACTCTTATCATTCGCTCTTGTACATCGAATCAGTGGATCCAGCGATTTTACTCCGTCCACGGAAGCTAGAGGTGGATTTATTTGTTGATACCTCTACCTTCGACCTTTTGTTCCCGGAGTGTTCTCTCGACGATCACGGACAACGACCTCTTGTTAGTGGTGTCGCGAGGATCTACACGAAGCAAGGAGATCGATCACGACCTTCTTCCCGGTACAGAGGCGGATCTCGAGGGCGAGATCCATTGTTAGTGGTGTCGAATTGTGGCATCCCGCAAAACCACTACTAGAAAATCGCGTTGATTTTGTGCATTGCATCATCATGACCGCATGCTCATGTCATCATGCCACATTGCATTTGAGCATCGTCATCATCTTGCAGTTGCTTGCATAAAACTATTTTCGGAAAAACCTAATTTGTTTTCTAAACGCCCCGTCTTTGTTCCAAACACAAAAACCGGGTCTCCGGATTATTTTGTTTTGTCCGCTGTCGGTTTGCAAAAGCGCTGGTTGAAATAATTAAATTAATTAATTATTTTAGTGGCAAGCGGTGAATCCGACCGGTCGACCACCTCCATTACAAAAACGGTCCACTAAACCAGCCCCCCCTAAATCCTAGTCCCACCAAATCCTATCCTACCCACCTCTCATAGCTCGCCACCTCACCCCTGGCCCCAACCCCTACCCACCTGCCACCTCACCGATCCACCACTTTTCCCCTCTCCCTTTTTCTCACCCAGCTCTGCCTCACCCACTCTCACCCCCCTGGGCCCCACCTGACCCGCCCTCTCTCCCCCTGGCCCCACACGTCATCCCCACCCCACTCAACCTCACCCCCACCACAGCCCACGCCCCGACCCCACCCTCCGGCCCCACAACGTTCTCTCTTTCTCCCTCCCCACGCACGCGTCCCCACGCTACCTCACCTCCTCCCGCCTGACGCCGCCCCGCCTCTCCTTCTTCCTCCTCAGCGCCCCGCTCCCCTCCCCTCTCGCCACCCCGCCCGAGCCGCCCCTCCCAGATCTCCTCATGCCGCCCGCCGACCGCCTTGGTTCCCCTCCGTCATCTCCGCCCGGCCGCCGCCTGCCTCCTCGAGCTCCTCTCCCACGGAGAGCCTCCGCCTCCCGCCTCCGCCACCCTCCCGCCATGCCTTCCTCTCCTCCGCCGCCTCCGCCTCGCCTGGCCCCGAGCAGCCGTCCGCCTCCGCCCGACTCCCCCACTGCCGGCCTCCACCCTGAAGCCCGGCCGCCGAGCCGCCTCGCCTCGCCGCCATGCTCCCGCCGTCTGGGTCTCCAGCTTCTTCCTCCTGCCGGTCTCGGCCCGGCCACCGCGCCGCCAACTCCTCGCCGCCCATCTCCGACCACTGCCGCCCTCTCGGCGTCGTCGCCAAGACTCAACCGCTACGCTGGCGAGCTCGCCCGCGACGCCCTCCTCCGCTCGCCGCCATCGCGCCTTGCCATCCTTGTCTCGCTCGCGCCGGCCCGCATCGCCGTTGGGGCCGCCAGTCGTGCCGCACCGCCGCCCCGCCATCCTCTTCGCCAGGGAGTCGCCCCATCGTCCTCGTCATCAAGGTGGTTGGCGTTTTGTTGGTGAAGATTGGATGGCAGTGTGCGTGTGAAGCTACTGCATGTATGCGTCTACATCGACAAGAACAATAATTAGTACACCAGGAACAACCTATGCAAGATAACCCGAAGACTGGTTCCGCCGGACGCCATGACCTCCTTCAAGGATCCGATGGCCGAGACCCCGGCGCGACAAGTACTCCTTCCGGACAACCCGATGCGGACAAGTTCGCCATCGACCTCGAGAACGCCTACACGGAACAACAAGCCCGCCACACGGACGCGAACCCAAGACCACGAGGCCCGAATCAAGACCGATCCGGCGCCAAGACCTCCGGGAGGAACCGACCAGCCACGAGAACCGCACCAACTCGAAGCACGACAAGATCTGCCTTGTTCGAGAACGTTCCCGAGACCGACCACGAACCTCGACCTTGAGACCGAACCAACCCTAACCCTAACCAAGATCTTGACCGATGTGTGACCCTTTCTCGAGCCCTATTTTATAAATGAAATAACAACTTGTTGCATATTAATTGTTCATCTCGCATGCATTTTGTGTGGTTGGGGGCCTTATGCCGATTCACCTCATAATTAAATATGGGGCCCATATGCGGGCAAATCTAGTCTTATATTGGCCTCATTTAAATTGGTGTAGAGAACCGGTGCTATCTTTTGCCTTGTTAAGACAACATTTAAATTGCGGGGGTTCTAAATAACTTGAACCATCTAATTAATTGTCGGGACCCCGGTTCCACTTAATATTGCCCAATTGCATCGCACCTTTGCCATGTCATACATCATGCATGCATCATGCCCGATCTTTTGCCGTAGTATAAAATATTGCATCCGGTGTTTATTCTAGTGTTTTGGTTCTTCGCGGATAAGGTCGTTGAGTTGATGTGAGCTTCGCCCCGATCTTCGGATGAACCTTCGACAATGTTTTCAGGCGAGCATCTTCCCCCTTTCTACCTATCTTACTTTTATAGTATTTATTCCCTCCTGTTGATCTATTGCTATCTGGTTGCGATGCTCTAGTTTTTCGCATCTGATATCCCTTGCAGCCTTATATTGCCGTGGACACATCCTATTACCTGTTGTTTGGTAGATAGTTGGACTTGTGTGTCGAAGTCGCATGCTCAAGTGCTGTTGCGCGTCGTCCAGTACCACAGTTGTTGGAGTATTGCCGCATGTTTGATGTTAGAGATGATCATGGCTTTACTTATCGCTCACTTTAATTCCTGTTTAACAACTAAAATTGAAGTAAGTAAGCGAGGCAAGTGGGCAATAGATGTTATTTGGTTCTTAACGTCCACTTGTGTCCCGTGGGACCCCGAGTGCTTGACACTGTTCCTTGATTTATCGCTATCCACATCCGGAGGATTATGGGACCCCCGAGCCGTAGCTTGATTCATCTTATTTCTTGGGGCCACAAACTAGTTTGAGGTTTTATTTACGATCCGTACTTATGCCATGCTTTATCGCTTTATTTAAATTGTGCGATGGATAGCACCTGTACTGTTAGGATCGTGGCACGATTCCGCTGCATCGACAAGCCCGATTTTGGGTTCCCTGCCATACCGTCCCCACAACCTTGAGTCCGTCTCGAGCCGGCCGGCTTATGGTTCTACTTTAAGGGTGGCCTCAGAAATATTTCTAAATCCTGTGATTGCTTTGTCGTGAAGGCCTCGTTGGGTTTTGATTTGGTTTTTCCGAGGTTGATCGAGTGTGTGTTGCTATTGGTGCACCCCGGCCGGGTAAAACTTTCTGAAAGCCGTGTCCGCGGTTATGGACGACTTGGAGCACAGTATCTCGATCATAGACAAGCATAACTAAAGTAGTGCTATAAATTTGACTTTATAATGACTAGTAATCAGCTTCACTATAATGGAATGGCTAAATAATACTGCCCACAATTGCTTGTCTAGGTTGTCGCTTGCGACCATTGTATCTGACTAGTAAGTATTGCAACTACAACGGAATGGTTAAATAAAAGTACCAACCACTGCTGGGTTTTGGGTTATCTCATGCTAATTGTATCTGACTAGTAAGTGTTACAACTACAATGGAATGGTCAAATAAAATTGCCCACTGCTTATTTTATCAGGATGACTCTCTATACTTGACTAATAATTGCTGCAACGTTAACTGAATAAATAAAACTGCCAACTGCGTGAGTTTCTCGGTTGACTTCCTCGTTTGGTCTCGAGGGGGAAACACCAGGATGGGTTTGTTTGATGGTAGCATCAGGTCGGTTCCGAATAGATCTTTCTTACCCCTCTCTGATAGCCGCCAGTTGTATCGAGTCTCTATAGGTTGTTTAGTGCATGCTGCTGATGCCGCTTCAGTCCACCATACCTATGTAGGCGAGGACCGCCGAATTCTAGCCTCGCTGCATCGCCTCGATCGACGCCTCTTTTCCTTTGCCCTTTGTCGGCACCCTTTTGTTTAAGCAGGTTTTGAGATCGACGTCGTTAGCGTGGTTACCCTTCCGCTTGGCTCGGGCAGGGTTATGGACGCCATTGGTTATTCTTCAGGGCTCTTAGCCCCATTTGCATCTTGTCCGTAGTTGGACGCTCCATCTTTTCAAGGTGATTTGGATCTTTGTACCGTATATCTGTATTCTTGACTCATGGAGTCGTGATCGAGGACTGTTGTGTAATGTTATTACTTCGTTTTCCACCCGCACGAAAGTGCCTGGTGGGAACCTTTGAATCGTTTCTATGCAGGTTTGGCGGGTTTCGCTAAAACTTGCATAGGGTCGATTCTGAGGGTGTTACAAAAACCAAGTAAAAATAGTTCATCTTGACCTTCAGAATGATATGTCCCAATATCATTAATGATATGTCCCAATATAATTAATGATATGTCCCAAGATATAGCCTGACAGCAAGATATAGCCTGACAGAATGATATGTCCCAAAAATAGTTCACAACTAGCACAAGAATTTTGTCACCTTCTTGCAAGATATCATTAATTTTGTGAGGCCTCTATCATTAATAGTTCACCTTCTTGCTATATCTTTACTGGAGGCCTCAAGTAAAGCCTGTAGAGGCCAGCACTGCACCTAAGAAAATGTTGGAGATATGCCCAAGAGGCAATAATAAAGTAGGTTATTATCATATCTTCATACTTATGATAAATGTTTGCATACCATGCTATAATTTATTAAAAGGAAACATTAATACTTGTGTGATTTGTAAACATAAAAGAGTCCCTAGTAAAGCCTCTTGTTAAACTAGCTTGTTGGTTAATATATGATCATGGTTTCCTGATCATGAACATAGAGATGTTATTAACAACAGGGTCATATCATTAGGAGAATGATGTGATGGACATACTCCTATAGTTAAGCGTAGCATAAAGATCAAGTCATTTAAAATAGTTTATTTGCTATAAGCTTTCTGATACATAGTAACCTAATTCCTTCGACCATGAGATCATGTTAATCACCATCACCGGAAGGATGCTTTGATGACATCAAACACCGCACCGTAACTGGGTGGCTATAAAGGTGGCATTGAGTGTTCAGAAAGTATGGGTTGAGGCTCATGGATCAAGAGTGGGATTTGTCCATCCATATGACGGATAGATATACTCTAGGCCCTCTCGGTGGAATGTCATCCAATTAGCTTGCAAGCATGTGACTGGCTCACAAGGGATCACATATCACGGGAACAAGAAAAGAGTACTTATCGGTAACGAGGTTGAACTAGGTATGCAGAGATACCGACGATCAAAACCTCGGATAAGTAAACTATCGTGAGACAAAGGGAAATTGGTATCGTATGTAAGTGGTTCATTCGATCGCAAAGTAATCGTAGAAATATGTGGGAGCCATATGAATTTCCATATTCCTCTATTGGTTATTGATCGAAGAAGTGTCTCGGTCATGTCCGCATAATTCACAAACCGTAGGGAGACACACTTAAGGATTCGATGTTATTGAGTAGTTATGGAATGATGAGAAATAGACCGAATGCTGTTTGGAGTCTCTGATGGGATCCGGGATATCACGAGGAGATCCGAAATGGTCCGGAGAATAAGATTCATATAAGGAAAGTCCTATTTCGGAATTGGGGAATGATTCTGGTGTTTTCACCGGGAATGTTCTAGAAGGGTCCGGAAGGTCCGGCACTCCGGAGGGGAAGGGTACATGAATGTGTCATAACAAGTTGGAATGGTTGCATCATGTACTAGGTGTCATCGCTGAGCAAAATAAAGGGATAAATCAAATCCTAGCTTGAAAAGTCAAACGCCAATTTGAAAAGTCAAACGGCAAGTTTGCTTGGTGGAGGGATAGTAGGAAACCTACTTGGGGAGGAAGTCCCACTCCCTCCACCCGCCGGCCAAGGAGGAGGAGTTGGAGGAGGACTCCCTCCTCCTAGCCGCCTCCCTCCCACCTATAAAACAAGGGGCAGGGGTGCCCCCTCTTCCCTACACCTCTCTCCTCTAAACCCTAGCCCTAGCCGCCGACCTCACCAAGTCGCCGCCGCCCCTAGGTTTTTCCTAGCCGCCGAGTTGGGGCCCTCCCCTTTCCCTAGCCGCCGGCCTAGCCCTCTCTTCTTGGTGCCTCTAAACCCTAGATCGCCAAGGCCTCTCTCATAGTCCACCATACTCTCGGCTTAAAAAGCCTGCGAGATCTCCCTCTACTTCGGTACCACGCCGTCGTCTTCGGAATCACGAGAGTGCTACAACCTCCATCGATGGAACAAGGGAGAGGAAGGTCTTCGAGTACCGAACGTGACCGATCATGAAGCGCTGCCGGAGCATGGCGGAGGATCGTCTACGCGATCTTGAGATTGGCAAGAGTACGACTACATCACCCACGAGAATCTGCTCTCGTTAACCACTTTGGAATCTTCGAGGGTGAGTTCCTCTATCAACTCGTTGCTACAATCTAGTAGATAGATCTTGGCTTGTTTGTTTGCATGCGGTAGATTTTTTTTGTTTTCCATGCTACGAACCCCTACAGTGGTATCAGAGCCAGGTCTATATGTAGATCTGTTGCACGAGTAGAACACAATGGTCATTGTGGGTGTTTATGCTTTTGTTGTCGATTGCTTCTTGTGTACTTTGCATAATGTGGGATGGTGGGATGAAGCGGCCCGGGCTAACCTTACATGACATCGTTCATGAGACTTGGTCCACGCTTGACATGCAACTTGTTTTGCATAAGTGGCTTTGCGGGTGCCGGTTTCTCCCAACATAGTTAAGATTCAATTTACAACGGGTGATTGACAATACTAGTATCAATGTTGTGGTTCTTGTTCGTAAGTTAGAGCGACACTTATTGAAAGCCCCAAACCACGTAAAATATGCAAAGAAAATTAGAGGCGTCTAACTTTGTTTTGCAGGGGTGTGTTGTGATGTGATATGGCCATGATTGTGATTATATTTGATGTATGCAATGTTCCTTATTGTAAGTTGGCAACCGGCAGGAGCCATATGGTTGTCTTTAAATTCTGTTAAGACCCGCGTGTCCATTCAAAGTAGTTGTAATAGTTGAAGCTGGTGGACGACAACCATGGAGCGGCGTCATTGACCTTGATGCAATGCCGGTGATGATGGAGATCATGTTCGTGCTTGAAGATGGAGATCGGAAGCACAAGAAGAAAGGCCATATCATATCACATATTATGAATTGCATGTGATGTTAATCCTTTTATGCATCTTGTATTGCTTAGTTCACGACAGTAGCATTATAAGATGATACCTCAAGCACACAATTTCAAGTTTTAAAGTGTTCATCCTTAGTAAGCACCATTTCTAAAGCTCGTTGTTTCGAAGCACCACGTGATGATTGGGTGGGTTAGATTCTGCAAGTGTTGTAACACCCTCAGAATCGGACCTATGCAAGTTTGAGCAAAATTCGCCAAACCCGCATAGAAACGATTCAAAGGTGCCCACCAGGCACTTTCGTGCGGGTGGAAAACGAAGTAATAACGTTACACAACAGTCCTCGATGGGACCCATGAGCAGATATATATAACAATGACTCAACGAGTCAAGAATCTGAATATAAGGTACAAGATCCAAATCACCTTGAAAACGATAGAGCGTCCAACTACGGACCGATGCGAATGGGGCTAAGAGCCCTCAAGAATAGCCAATGGCGTCCATAACCTGCCCAAAGCGGAAGGGTAACCTCGCTCGCGCCGAACTCAAAACCGCTTAAACAAAAGGGGTGCCACAAAGGCAAAGGAAAAGAAGGAGCGTCGATCGAGGCCAAGAAGACAGCGAGGCTAGAATTCGGCGGTCCTCGCCTACATAGGTATGGTGGACTGAAGCGGCAGCGGCAGCATGCGCTAAACAACCTATAGAGACTCGATACAACTGGCGTCAATCAGAGAGGGGTAAGAAAGACCTATTCGGATCCAACCTGATACTATCCTCAAACAAACCCATCCTGGCGTTTCCCCCTCGAGTCCAAACGAGGAAGTCAACCGAGGAACTCACAGCTTGGCGGGCGCTTTATTTAATCAGTTATAGTTGCGGCAATTTACTAGTCAGGTTCAGATAATCGTCCTGATAAAGTAAACAGTGGGCACTTTTAGTTGACCATTCCGTTATAGTTGCGGCGATTTACTAATCAAATACAGATAACATGATATAATCCCAAAACCCAGCAGTTGTTGGTCTTTTAATCAGCCATTCCGTTGTAGTTGCCATACTTACTAGTCGGTACAAAGGTATGGCGACAAACCAAACAAGCAATTGTGGGCGTATTAATTAGCCATTCCATTATAGTGAAGCTGATTACTAGTCATTATAAGTCAAATTTATAACAAGAACTTTAGTTATGCTTGTCTATGATCGAGATCTGCTCCAAGTCGTCCATATCCATGGACACGGCTTTGAAAGTTTTACCGGCGGGGTGCACCAATAGCAACACACGCCGATCAACCTCGGAAAAACCAAATCAAAACCCAACGAGGCTTTCACGATCGAACAATCACAGATTCAAATATTTCGGGGCCACCCTTGTAGTCTACCAACGAGCAAGTAAGCTAGCTCGAGACGGACCAAGGTTTGTGGGGCGGTACGGCATGCAGATCTCAAACGGGACTCGATACCACGTAAACGGGTCACAAGTCCTAATAGTACAAAGGTGCTCCTCGCACAATTTAAATACTGAAGTAGCATGGCATAAGTACAGATCGTAAATAAAACCTCAAACTAGTTTGTGGCCCCAAGAAATAAGAGATCAATCAAGCTCGCCTGTGGGGGTCCCATATACCTCCCGGATGTGGATAGCGCGATAAAACAAGGAACAGTATCAAGTACTCGGGTCTTACGACACAAGTGGGCGTCGAAACCAAATATTTTCTATCACCCACCGATGCCTCTCGCTTATTCCAATTTTAGTTGTTAAACAGAAATTAAAGTGACGATAAGTAAAACTAGAATCATCTCCATCATCAACATGCGGCAATACATCAAGAATCGTGGCATATGACGACACACATCACTTGAGCAAGCAACTACGACGCTAAGTCCAACTATCTACCAAACAACAGTAATAGGGTGTGTCCAAGGCAATATAGGGCTGCACGGTATCTCACAGGTACGGAAACTAAAGCATCGCAACACAGATAGCAATAGATCAACAGGAGGGAATAAAGACTATAAAAGTAAGATAGGTAGAAAGGGGAAGATGCTCGCCGAAACATTGTCGAAGGGTTCATCCAAGGTCGGGCGAAGCTCACATCAACTCAACGGCCTTATCCGCGAAGAAGCAAAACACTAGAAGAACACCGGATGCAATATTTAATACAACGGCAGAAGATCGGCATGATGCATGTATGAGGTATGGCATGGCAAGGATGCGATGCAATTAGGTCATTGCTTAACCGGGTCCCGGCAATTAATTAGGTGGTTCAAGTTATTTAGAAGCCCCTCAAATTAAATGTTGTTTTAGCATGGTAAAAGATGGCACCGGTTCGTTACACAAGTTTAAATGAGGCCAAGATAAGGCTAGATTTGCCCGCATATGGGCCCCATATTTAATTATTAGGTGAATCGGCCTAAGGCCCCCAAACCACAGATATGCATGCGAGATGAATGATTCAATATGCAACAAGTTGTTATGATGTTATAAAATAGGGTTTCGAGAAGGGGTTCACACATTAGGGGTCGAAGCTCTTGGGGTTCCAGGGGTTCCGGGGTCGGGCTCAGGGTCCAGGGTTCGACGGTTCCGTTCTCGGCTCCGGGGTTAGGGTCTCGGATCGGGGAAGTGCTTGTCGTATCCGCCTCGGCGTTCTTGGCGTTCGGGTTCTTGATTCCGCATTCGGGGCGAAGGTCTTGTCGCATGTGGGTTGCCGGGATCGGCCTTCGGGGTCTGGCATCTTATCCATGCTGGAGATCTTGTCGGTCGTGACGGTGGTCTTGACGGCTCTGGGGAAGGACTTGGTGCCCGTGAGGTAGACCTTGTCGCGTCCGGCCCTCGGGGTTCAGTCTTCGGATCGGGGGCTTCGGGGTCTTGGGTTCGCGTCCGCGTGGAGAACTTGAGGGTCCAGCGTCTCGGCGGCACTTGTCGCCTTAAGCAGTACATCCGTCACGCCACGACCTTGAAGGAGATCATGACGGTTGCTAGTCGCATCCTCGCATGCATCCCAAGCGTTATACATCGCCATCTCAAATCGCTTTGGGCCCCGTGCTGTGAGGTGAGCGAGGCGGCGCGCGAGTTGCGCTTTGGAGACGCTGGCGGCGGCCGGAGGTCGACGAGGGCGACGCCGGGGGCGCTGGCTCGGCGAGCTCGGCCTGGAGGCAGGCGACGGCCGACGGCGGATGCGCCAGCGGAAGTGGTGGCGGGCGGCGAGGCGCGGAGGCGGCCGAGAGGAGGAGCACGGAGGCGCGGCTGGCGGGTTATGGTCGGGCCTGGGAGGCGGGCTGGCTGACGGACGGAGAAGGCGGCCGCGGCGAGGTTGCCACGGAGGGCTACTGCTGGCGGCTGGCGGGAGGCGCCAGGAAGCGCCGGCGAGGATCCGGGCGGGCGACGCTGGCTCGGGGCGGAGCCCAGACGCTATGGGCGGAGGAGGCTGAGGCGAGGCGGGCGCTTGAGGCCGGGCGGCGCCAGTGGGAGTGGTTGGGAGGCGAGGTTGGTGAGGGCGCCGAGGGAAGAAGCGACGCTGGCGAGGAGACCGAGGCGGGCGAAGCTATGGGCGGGAGGCGCAGGGGGGGAGATGGACGGAGGCGACGGCACGGGCGTGGAGCGAGGCGGGCGGGCCACGGAGCGCAAGGGACGCAAGGTTGCGTGGGGGTCGGAGGCACGCGAGGGCGCTGGGCGGTTGTGCATGCGAGAGGCGTGGGGAGGGGTTGGGAAGAGAAACAGAGCGGGCGGTTGGGGCGGGGCCTGTGGGTCCCTGGGGCTGGGCCAGCCAGGAGAGAATCTGGAAGGCGTGGTTGGGCCTGGGAGGGTGGGGCCAAGGGAAGAGAGAGAGAGGGAGGTGAGAGGGCCACGTGGCGGTGTGGGATAGGATAGATGGAGGGAGAGGTGGCGTAACAGGGATTGGAGGGGTGAGGTGGCTGGGTGTGGGTAGATTTTAGGTAGCTATAGGATTAGGAGTTGGACCGATCTGGTTTTTCTGGGTGGTCGTCGGCTAAATCGCCTGCTCGACCGCCTACTAAAATAAATTAATATTTTATTTGTTTTCAAATAAAACTTTGCAATCCGATATCGGGCAAACAAAAATATTACGACCGCATGTTGATGTTTGAATCAAGAGGGGGCGTTTTATAAAACAAAACGGGTGTTGCGAGAATAGTTTTGGCAAACAATGCATGATGATGACGATGCAATGCACAAATTCAACGCGATTTTCCAGTAGTGGTTTTGCGGGATGCCACAATTCGACATTAACTAACAAAGGATCTCGCCCTCGAGATCCGCCTCATGGTACCGGAAGGAAGGTCGGCGAACTGCGTCTTCTCGCTTCGTGTAGATCCTCGCGACACCACTAACAATGGTCCATCCTCCATCTTGAAATCGGCGACACCACCAACAAAGGTTCGTTGTCCCTGATCGAGAGAACACCCGGAGAAACAAAGGACGAAGATAGAGGTATCAAACGACACGGCCACCTCTAACTTCCATTAGAAGAGGGAAAAGTTACATTGATCCACCAGCTCGATGTACAGAGTAACAAGAAGAGTCGGGTAGGGTGATCAGTCCATCCCGAACCAACTATCAACTCTATACATGGTTAGGAGAATCAGCAACTCAACTCGAGATTTAGACTGAAGACCTTCTTAGGCGGTGCCCGGAACAAAGGAATGTTGCCAGCAGATATCGTATGAAAGACACAATGATTAGGTTTCGCGATGGTTCCATTGGCCTGAACAACACATGCTCAAGGTCGACTCCAACTTCACCAAAGCTCGTCCTTCTCATATGTTTTTCAGCGATACTGATATCCCGCAAGGAACACATAGGGATAAAGAGCTCAAGAACAAAAGATCGGATGAAGGGCACAACAGACAAGTTGCAGATTGATGATCGTAGCACCTCCGTTACCAAAGGGAGAAAGCGAAACCCTGAAGGTACGACGGAAACCCAACCACGAGAATTCCTGGACTCGAAGAGAGAGAAGAGAGCAGATTCAAAACACGTCGAGGTAAGAGGAGAATAGCAGAGGGGTAAGGAGTAAAATCAGAACTATCCAACCGACTTTGCAAAAATAGTTTTGACACTACTTCGGCCGTTAGCTAGGTTATCCTACAGGCTGGACTTGTGGGGTATCGCAACTGCTGAGCTCTGATACCACTCTGTAACACCCTCAGAATCGGACCTATGCAAGTTTGAGCAAAATTCGCCAAACCCGCATAGAAACGATTCAAAGGTGCCCACCAGGCACTTTCGTGCGGGTGGAAAACGAAGTAATAACGTTACACAACAGTCCTCGATGGGACCCACAGAACAGATATATATAACAGCGACTCAACGAGTCAAGAATACAGATATAAGGTACAAGATCCAAATCACCTTGAAAACGATAGAGCGTCCAGCTACGGACCAGATGCGAATGGGGCTAAGAGCCCTGAAGAATAGCCAATGGCGTCCATAACCCTGCCCAGGCCAAGCCGGAAGGGTAACCCTGCTAACGGCGTCGAACTCAAAACCTGCTTAAACAAAAGGGTGCCGAAAGGGCAAAGGAAAAGAAGGAGCGTCAAGATCGAGGCCAAGACAGCGAGGCTAGAATTCGGCGTCCTC
Source organism: Avena longiglumis (assembly GCA_030063025.1). Lineage (NCBI taxonomy): Eukaryota > Viridiplantae > Streptophyta > Magnoliopsida > Poales > Poaceae > Avena > Avena longiglumis. The sequence goes on from CP125976.1 coordinate 563,146,253, forward strand.
GCCACATAGGTATGGTGGATCAAGCGGCAGCGGCAGCATGCGCTAAACAACCTATAGAGACTCGATACAAGGGCGCCAATCGTAGAGGGTAAGAAAGACCTATTCGATCCAACTCGATACTATCCTCAAACAAACCCATCTCGCGTTTCTCGAGTCCAAACGAGGAAGTCAACCGAGGAACTCACACTTGGCGCTTTATTTAATCGCTTATAGTTGCGCAATTTACTAGTCGTTCAGATAATCGCCCGATAAAGTAAGCAATGGGCACTTTTAGTTGACCATTCCGTTATAGTTATGCGATTTACTAATCAAATACGATAACATGATATAATCCCAAAACCCAAAGCTTGTTGGTCTTTTAATCAGCCAATTCCTAGAAGTTGCCATACTTACTAGTCAGTACAAAGGTCGCAGTTTACAAACCAAACAAGCAATTGTGGGCAGTATTAATTAGCCATTCCATTATAGTGAAGCTGATTACTAGTCATTATAAGTCAAATTTATAACAAGAAACTTTAGTTATGCTTGTCTATGATCGAGATATCAGGCTCCAAGTCGCCCATATCCGCGACACGGCTTTTAAAGTTTTACCCGCCGGGTGCACCAATAGCAACACACGCCGATCAACCCTAAAACCAAATCAAAACCCAACGAGGCTTTCACGACCGAACAATCACAGATTCAGAAATATTTCAGGGGCCACCCTTGTAGTCTACCCAAGCAACGGTAAGCTAGCTCAGACGGACCCAAGGTTTGTGGGTCGGCAGAACGATGCAGATCCCCAAACGGGACTGCCGATACGAACGGGTCACAAGTCCTAAAAGACAAAGGTGCTCCTCGCACAATTTAAATACGTAAAGTAGCATGGCATAAGCAGATCGTAAATAAAACCTCAAACTAGTTTGTGGCCCCAAGAAATAAGACCAATCAAGCTCGCTCAGGGGTCCCATATACCTCCCGGATGTGGATAGCGATAAAACAAGGAACATGTATCAAGTACTGGGTCTTACGGACACAAGTGGGCGTTCGAAACCAAATATTTTCTATCACCCACCGATGCCTCGCTTATTCCAATTTTAGTTGTTAAAGAAATTAAAGTGACGATAAGTAAAACTAGAATCATCTCCATCATCAACATGCGGCAATACATCAAGAATCGTGGCATATGACGACACACATCAGCACTTGAGCAAGCAACTACGACGCGCAAGTCCAACTATCTACCAAACAACAGGTAATAGGGTGTGTCCAAGGCAATATAGGGCTGCACGGTATCTCACAGGTACGGAAACTAAAGCATCGCAACACAGATAGCAATAGATCAACAGGAGGGAATAAAGACTATAAAAGTAAGATAGGTAGAAAGGGGAAGATGCTCGCCTGAAAACATTGTCGAAGGGTTCATCCGAAGGTCGGGGCGAAGCTCACATCAACTCAACGGCCTTATCCGCGAAGAAGCAAAACACTAGAAGAACACCGGATGCAATATTTAATACAACGGCAGAAGATCGGCATGATGCATGTATGAGGTATGGCATGGCAAGGATGCGATGCAATTAGGTCATATTAAGCGGAACCGGGGTCCCGACAATTAATTAGGTGGTTCAAGTTATTTAGAAGCCCCTCAAATTAAATGTTGTTTTAGCATGGTAAAAGATGGCACCGGTTCGTTACACAAGTTTAAATGAGGCCAAGATAAGGCTAGATTTGCCCGCATATGGGCCCCATATTTAATTATTAGGTGAATCGGCCTAAGGCCCCCAAACCACAGATATGCATGCGAGATGAATGATTCAATATGCAACAAGTTGTTATGATGTTATAAAATAGGGTTTCGAGAAGGGGTTCACACATTAGGGGTCGAAGCTCTTGGGTTCCGGTTCGGGCCTGTGGTCCGTGGTTCGACGGTTCCGCTCTCCCCGGTTAGGGTCTCGGATCGGGAAGTGCTTGTCGATCGCCTCGGCGTTTGGCGTCGGGTTCTTGATTCCGCATTCGGGCGAAGGTCTTGTCGCATGTGGGTTGCCGGATCGGCCTTCGGGTCCGCATCTTATCCATGCGGAGATCTTGTCGTGGTCTTGAAGGCTCTGGGGAAGGACTTGGTGCCCGTGAGGTAGACCTTGTCGCGTCCGGCCCTCGGGGTTCAGTCTGCGGATCGGGGGCTTCGGGGTCTTGGGTTCGCGTCCGCGTGGAGAACTTGAGGGTCCAGCGTCCCGGCACTTGTCGCTCATGAGTACATCCGCCACGCCACGACCTTGAAGGAGATCTTGACGGTTGCTAGTCGCATCCTCGCATGCATCCTAAGCGTTTATACATCGCCATCTCAAGCTTTGGGCCCCGCGTGCCGAGGTGAGCGAGGCGGCGTTGCGAGGTTGCGCCGGTGAGACGCTGGCGGCGGCAATGAGGTCGACGAGGGCGACGCCGGCGGGCGCGGGCTCGGCGAAGCTCGGCTGAGGTAGCCCGACGGCCGACGGCCGGATGCGCCAGCGAAGCGAGGTGTCAAGGCGGGTCGCGAGGCTGAGCGGCCGGAGGCGGGGAGGAGCACGGAGGCGCGGCCTGGCGGGTTGCGGGTCGGATCGGGAGGCGGGCCTGACGGACGGAGAAGGCGGCCGCGAGGCGAGTTGCCACGGAGGCTCGCTGGCAGCGGGCGCGGAGGCGCTGGGGAAGTCGCGCTAGGATCGGGCGGAGGCGCTGCTCGGGCTCACGGACGCTGGGCGGGCGAGGGAGGTCGAGGCGGCGCGGGCGCCGAGGTCGGCCGGGCGGCGCTGAGGCCGGGCGGCGCGGCGGCGCGAGCGTTCGGGAGGCGAGGCTGGTGAGGGAAGCTCGACGCGGGCGAGAGACCGAGGCGGGCGAGCTGGCGGGTGCGGGCGCAGGGCGGGAGACGGACGGAGGCGGGCGACACGGGATGAGCGAGGCTGGGCTACGGGAGCGCAAGGGACGCCAAGGTCGGGAGGCGAGACGGGCGCCGCAGTATGCGAGAGGCTGCCAGTGGGGAGGTTGGAAGAGAAACAGAGCTACATGGCGGTGGGGCTGTGTGGGTCCCAGGGGTGGGCCAGGAGAGAGAATCAAAGGTGCGTGCGTCGGGGAGTGGGTGGGCTGCGGGGACAGTGGGAAGAGAGAGGAGGAGGGTGAGAGGGCCACGTGGCGGTGTGGGATAGGATAGATGGAGGGAGAGGTGACGGGCGATGGGATTGGAGGGGGTGAGGTGGCCAGGGGGTGTGGGTAGATTTTTAGGTAGCTATAGGATTAGGAGTTGGACCGATCTGGTTTTTCTGGGGTGGTTGTTCGGGCTAAATCGGCCCGTTCGACTGCCCCTACTAAAATAAATTAATATTTTATTTGTTTTCAAATAAAACTTTTGCAATCCGATATCGGGCAAACAAAAAATATTACGGCGACCCGCATGTTGATGTTTGAATCAAGAGGGGGCATTTTATAAAACAAAACGGGTGTTGCGAGAATAGTTTTGGCAAACAATGCATGATGATGACGATGCAATGCACAAATTCAACGCGATTTTCTAGTAGTGGTTTTGCGGGATGCCACAAGTGTATACAACATGAGCAAGCCAGATTTGCTCATGCGGAAGCTAAGGTTTGATCTTGACGAGCCTAGCATGTACAGACATGATCTCGGAACACGGATCACCGAAAGGTAAAGCATGAGTCATATAGTAGATATGATGAACGTGTTGATTATTCGCCATTGAAGCTACATCAACTCTCGTGATGATCGGTTTTGATGTGGTGGATTTGGTTCGTGTGATCACTAAAACAATGTGAGGGATATTGTTTTGAGTGGGAGTTCAACAACAATATGATTAAAAGTTGAACACTATTTATCATAAATTAAATCAAAGTGAATTTGCATAGTTGTTGTAGTCATTGGCATCCGTTTACCACCTTGCGCTTAGTTATAATTGAGATTATAGAACTATAGAATTCTGGTTAGTTACTTTACGAACTGGTATCGTATTGTTTTGAAGTGTTAATCTAAAGTTTAAAAGTCCTATTGCAAACTTTTAGTAAGTTCCGGTTACTCCATGAAGTTTCATAATTGGTATTAAATTAAGAGTGACAATTCCAAGTGTTAGTGTATGAGTATCATGTTTGTCTCCATGATTCTTGATATTCAAAGGATTGTCTTAATATCAAGGTTATCTAGGATCTGAAAGAGTTGTTTCCGAAACCATGATGTGTGGAAGATATTGTGATATCTGAAACGAAGTTTTGGTTCCAACATGACAGAGTATAATATGGCAAAAGTCATGTTCTCATATTTGATGAGAATTTGCAAAGGGTTGGAGACACTAGTTGTCCTAATCCACCAAAAGGTTTTTGGATAGCGACATTATACTCGCGATTCATCTTTATAAGCTAAAAGTAGCTTGATCATGAATAATTCCATGATAAGGGTGAATATTTGATGTAGGTAAAATATTTACCACACCAAGAGATTACTAAAGAATGGAATTTGAAAGCACACCAAACATTTGATGATGGTGATCTACTTCAAAGTGCAAGTCCAAAGACATTGGTATTTAATTATACACGCTTTGGACTATGTGTCATATGTATGACTCCACTATTGATGTTGATAGATTCTTTCAAATGTAAAAGGAAATCTTGAAAGAGAATCTCATAAATATATGGCGTAAAAAAAGACTAGAATTGTTCAGTTTAAGTATATAGATGATATACATGTTATGGCTATATTCTTTGCTTATTAAACAATGTGGTTCTTAAGTATTTGATACTAAATTTGTTGGTGTGAATCGTCATATGAAACAACACAATTCATGAACTACAATGGCCTAAGTAACTAGCAAAAGAATATGTGATGATGTTCATCGAGAACAAATAAAGGGTTATTGTGCTGCTTGTTAAACATCAAAGCTTGCCTTCAAGATTTGTTTTATCAGGTATTATGAGAACAAAAGGGTTGTTCAAATAATTGTCGTAATCCATAAAAGATGGATGATTCACAAATCTCGTTGGAGAAATCACATCCATAAAACTAGTGCTAAAAATGTCGAAAGACAAATTGATTGAAAGATCACTTAGGAAGTGACATCGCAGTTTAAATTATATTGGAAAGAAAACATGAAGAAAATCCATGTGGATGGAATTTTGGAGTCTTTTGATTTTTGATCAAATGACGCTTGTGAAACTTTCCTAGAGATAATTAAAACTTCGTTCATAGGCCAAAAGGGAACGAATGACTAGCTTATTGGAACTTGTACATATTGTTGTACGAAGTCCATTATGTGTAATCAAGAGCGATGGATTTCAACTTCATATGCTTTCTCCGAAAATTTGAGTGAATATATGAATATTTACTTAATAAGGATGAAGTATGAAACATTTGAAAAGTTCAAAGACTTTCAAGATGAAGTGCAAGATCATTGTAACAAAAGTACAAATAGTTTATGATAAGACCATAAAGGAAGATATTTGAGTTACAAGCTTAGCATAATATCTAAGATTTAAGGAATCGTTCCGTGGATTTGCATGTCCCGAAACACCATAAGAGTATGGAGCGTTTGAGATATGTAATTAAACCTTGTTTGACATGGTAAGATCGAAGGTGTAATTCATAAAACTGCCATTATATTTTAAAGATTAAAAGCTTTAGAGACTACCGTTTTTCCACTGAAAAGAGCTCCATCATAATCCGTTGAAATGACACCATATAAAGTTATGGTTTGGGATAAAACCCAAGTTGTCCTTTCTTAAACATTGGTATGCTATTCATAAGAAAGATGTTTGCAACCAAAGTCGGATGAACCTGTCTTTGTATGTTATTTCAATAATCATAAGTAATCCTCCATAACATCGGAGACAAAAGTGTTTGTCACTTAGAACGTCAAGTTTCTTTGAGAAGGATTTTTTCGTGAAAAGATAAGTGGGAGGACAATAGAACTTTGATAAGGTTAAAAGAAACTTAGCTATATGTGCAAAGTTGCAATGAAAAGTGTTAGGAGGCGAGAACAATGCTCATGGCTCACGTGCCTCAAAGGTTGTGGTTACGAAGTTCAAAGTTTCTATTGAACCAAGTAGGTCGAGTAAGCAATCAAATACCAAGATTTGAGGGTTGAATCATTATTTGAGAATAATGAACGTACAACATGCAAAGAAGCGATGATGGGCCCTGACTCCGTAAAATGGCTTGAAGCCATAAAATCCGTGATAGTTCCATACACGAGAAATCAAGTTTTGAACTTGAAGGACCCTCGAGGAAGGTGTAAGACCTTACAGTTGTGTTTGGATCTATAAAGGAATAGACATGGATGTTGCACATCTATGAAATAGTCGACATGTTGGGAAAGAGTTCACAACAATGTTCAAAGGTTGACTATGACAAGATTTGATCTTTCATAGCGATATTTAGTCTAGAAGGATTAATGTAGCAACCACTACATATAATTTTGTTATGTGGTAATTGAATAAACAAAACAAGTTCTTTTAATAGAATTGTTACCTAGGACATGTGCATAACGCGGTCCATAGGGTTTTGTTAATTCAAAGGATGCTAAAAGCATATGCAAACTTCAATGGTTGAAGTAAGCATCATGAGTTGGACTCTTCACCATGATGAAACTGTTAAAGGAGTTTAAATTCGTCGGAGACGATGAAGATGCTTGCATTTGCAAGAAATTAAGTGGGAGCGCTAAGACATGTTTCTAATACATTATGTGGAAGACATATTGTTGATTGGAAATGATGTATCTTTTATTAACACATATTAAGAATTTCATCCCGATGAAAGACTTAGGAAAAACCCAAATATTTGGCATCAATAGACGCTAATATGGTTGTGCCGAAAGTACATAGATGATGTATTGAATGCGTTCAATATATAAACTACAAGAAAGGTTCTTGTCACACAGAAAGGATTGAATGAGTTCAATATTGATGTTATATTCAAGTGTATTGACACTTGGTAAGTGACACAAAGATTCAAGTATAGGTTGATACTTGATGTATGAAATCACAAAGAGTATTTATATCAATCATACTGTGATATGTACAAATCCAGATATGTCCTATGCTCTAAATGTTATGAGCATATACCAGAATGATTTATAAGATGATCATTGGACGATAGTAAGGATATTGTTATGATCTTTTGGAAGAACTAAGAGTATATTATTTTGTAGAAGTGGCAAATAGATGGTTAGTTCATTGTAAAAGTACTACATCGATACTAGTTTTGTCACAAAATACAAATTAAGTTTATCTCAATCTGAACTAAGGGTGGCACAATGTGATGGAAATTAAGTTCCATAATGGATTTGGATGAGTTCCAAAGTTAAGACATTGTGACATACTACAACAAAAGGTCGAGTATATGACGCTATTATAGCAGCTAAAGAGGGCATTTGTGTCAAGTAGTTTGTTATCAAACTAGGTGTAGTTCTGATGCAATGGATAATACTATGAAGATATATTATACGACAATATTATCAACATGTTTTAACCCCAAAGAACTAAAGGTCTCACCAAAGGACCAAATTTATACAAAGCCATCTCATTAGAGAATGAGTGATGCGTAGAGACGCAAAGACATGCAATTACACACGGACCTGGAGGTGTCAGATCCGGAGATCAGTTGACCACTAGCAAACGTGTACTTACAACACCGGAAAGCCATAGGTGTTGAATACACAAAGGTTTGAAACTAGATTATTGACTCTAGTGCAAGTGGGAGACTATTGGAGATATGCCCAAGAGGCAATAATAAAGTAGGTTATTATCATATCTTCATACTTATGATAAATGTTTACATACCATGCTATAATTGTATTAAAAGAAAACATTAATACTTGTGTGATTTGTAAACATAAAAGAGTCCCTAGTAAAGCCTCTTGTTAAACTAGCTTGTTGGTTAATATATGATCATGGTTTCCTGATCATGAACATAGAGATGTTATTAACAACAGGGTCATATCATTAGGAGAATGATGTGATGGACATACTCCTATAGTTGCGTAGCATAAAGATCAAGTCATTTAAAATAGTTCATTTGCTATAAGCTTTCTCGATACATAGTAACCTAATTCCTTCGACCATGAGATCATGTTAATCACCATCACCTAAGGATGCTTTGATGACATCAAACACCGCACCGTGAATCGGGTGGCTATAAAGGTGGCATTGAGTGTTCAGAAAGTATGGGTTGAGGCTCATGGATCAAGAGTGGGATTTGTCCATCCATATGACGGATAGATATACTCTGGGCCCTCTCGGTGGAATGTCATCCAATTAGCTTGCAAGCATGTGACTAGCTCACAAGGGATCACATATCACGGGAACGAGAATATAGTACTTATCGGTAACGAGGTTGAACTAGGTATGCAGAGATACCGACGATCAAAACCTCGGATAAGTAAACTATCGTGAGACAAAGGGAAATTGGTATCATATGTAAGTGGTTCATTCGATCGCAAATTAATCGTAGAAATATGTGGGAGCCATATGAATTTCCAGATTCCTCTATTGGTTATTGATCGAAGAAGTGTCTCGGTCATGTCCGCATAATTCACGAACCGTAGGGAGACACACTTAAGGATTCGATGTTATTGAGTAGTTATGGAATGATGAGAAAGAGAACGAATGTTGTTTGGAGTCTTGGATGGGATCCGGGATATCACGAGGAGATCCGGAATGGTCCGGAGAATAAGATTCATATAAGGAAAGTCCTATTTCGGAGTTGGGGAATGATTCCGGTGTTTTCACCGGGAATGTTCTAGAAGGGTCCGAAAGGTCCAGCACTCCGGAGGGGAAGGGTACATGAATGTGTCATAACAAGTTGGAATGGTTGCATCATGTACTAGGTGTCATCGCTGAGCAAAATAAAGGGATAAATAAAATCCTAGTTTGAAAAGTCAAACGACAAGTTTGCTTGGTGGAGGGAGAGTAGGAAACCTACTTGGGGAGGAAGTCCCACTCCTCCGGGCCAAGGAGGAGGAGTTGGAGGAGGACTCCCTCCTCCTATCCGCCTCCCTCCCACCTATAAAAGGAGGGGCAGGGGTTCCCCCTCTTCCCTACACCTCTCTCCTCTAAACCCTAGCCCTAGCCGCCGGCCTCACCAAGTCGCCGCTGCCCCTAGGTTTTGCCTAGCCGCCGAGTTGGGGCACTCCCCTTGCCCTAGCCACCAGCCTAGCCCTCTCTCCTTGGTGCCTCTAAACCCTAGATCGCCAAGGCCTCTCTCATAGTCCACCATACTCGCTCCGACTTAAGGCAAAGCCCTGCGAGATCTCTCCTCTACTTCCGGTACCACACCGTCAGGTCACCGAATCACGGAGAGTGCTACAACCTCCAATCGAACAAACAAGGGAGAGGAAGGTCTTCATCGAGTATCGAACGGTGACCGATCAAGAGCGCCGAACGCAGTCTTGGAAGGATCGTCTACGCGATCTTGAGATCGGCAAGAGTACGACTACATCACCCACGAGAATCTGCTCTCATTAACCGCTTTGGAATCTTCGAGGGTGAGTTCCTCTATCGACTCGTTGCTACAATCTAGTAGATAGATCTTGGATTGTTTGTTTGCATGCGGTAGAAATTTTTTGTTTTCCATGCTATGAACCCCTACAGAAAATTCTGTCAAAATTCTGGAGGGTCAGTGGAGTCACCAGCCTCTGGATCTTGGGAGCCTTGCTCACCTTCTTGCCTGCACAACCAGAATTAACACTCAAATAGTCAGCTACAAAGAAATTATTCTGCCACAATATGGGACAACCACCAAAGCTACTGTTTTTGCAAAGCTACAAAGAATTAACACTCTCAGCAACTAGCATATTTAAAAAGTGCAAATCTATTGTTTTTGCTGGAGAGATGAAATCTATAGCACCATTTAAAATGCAAAGCTACTGTTTTAAAGCTACTGTTATTTATTAAAGCTGTTGGAGATATGCCCAAGAGGCAATAATAATGTGGTTATTATCATATCTTCACACTTATGATAAATGTTTACATACCATGCTATAATTGTATTAACCGGAAACATTAATACTTGTGTGATTTGTAAACATAAAAGAGTCCCTAGTAAAGCCTCTTGTTAAACTAGCTTGTTGGTTAATATATGATCATGGTTTCCTGATCATGAACATAGAGATGTTATTAACAACAGGGTCATATCATTAGGAGAATGATGTGATGGACATACTCCTATAGATAAAGCGTAGCATAAAGATCAAGTCATTTTAAATAGTTCAATTGTTATATGCTTTCTGATACATAGTAACCTAATTCCTTCGACCATGAGATCATGCATATCACCTTTGCCGGATGGATGCTTTGATGATATCAAACACCACACCGTAACTGGGTGGCTATAAAGGTGGCATTGAGTGTTCGGAAAGTATTGGTTGAGACACATGGATCAAGAGTGGGATTTGTCCATCCATATGACTATAGATATACTGGGCCTCGGTGGAATGTCATCCAATTAGCTTGCAAGCATGTGACTGCTCACAAGGGATCACATATCACGGAACGAGAAAAGAGTACTTATCGGTAATGAGGTTGAACTAGGTATGCAGAGATACCGACGATCATAACCTCGGATAAGTAAACTATCGTGAGACAAAGGGAAATTGGTATCGTATGTAAGTGGTTCATTCGATCGCAAAGTAATCGAGAAATATGGGAGCCATATGAATTTCCAGATTCCTCTATTGGTTATTGTTCGGAGAAGTGTCTCGATCATGTCCGCATAATTCACGAACCGTAGGGAGACACACTTAAGGATTCGACGTTGTTTGAGTAGTTATGGTATTATGATAAAGATACCGAATGTTGTTCGAGTCTCGGATGGGATCCGGATATCACGAGGTGATCCGGAATGGTCCGAGAATAAGATTCATATTAGGAAAGTCCTGCTGAGTTCGGAAATGATTCTGTTTTCATCGGGAATGTTCTAGAAGGTTCCTAATGTCCGACACTGGGGAAGGGTACATGAATGTGTCATTACATATTGGAATGATTGCATCATGTACTAAGTGTTCTTGCTGTTCCAAAATGAAAAGTCAAACTGCCATTGAAAGTCAAACTAAAACAGAAACTGGGAAAACAGGAAACTGTGGGAAACAAGCAAGAGGTGGTTGGAACCGACTTGGGGGAGGAGTCTCTCCAAGCCGGCGCGCCAACCAAGGCCGACTTGGGGAAGGACTCCCCTCCCCTTGGCCGCCCCTCCCACCTATAAAAGGAGGGCAGGGCCTCCTCCTCTACACACACAAGTTCCTATCCTCTAATCTCCGGTTTAGAGCCGTTTTTGGTTTAGAGCTTCTAATTGCTCTAGCCTGCGGTTTAGAGCCTTCTAATTGGTGTGTCTAATCTCTAGACCACTAATATCTCTCTCTCTCATACTCCACCATACTCGCCTCGCCATGGCGCCTCGATCTCCTCTACTTCCGGTACCACGCCAGCCGGAATCGCGAGGAGAGTGCTACAACCTCCGCCTCACTGAACAAGGGATAGGAAGGTCTTCGCCGAAAATCGAACGCAGACCGATCATGGAAGCCATTTAACGCAGCGCCTAAGGATCGTCTACACGATCTTGAGATCGGAAAGAGTACGACTACATCACCCACGAGAATCCGCTCTCGTTAAACACTTTGGAATCTTCAAGGGTAAGTTATTCCATCGACTCGTTGCTACAATCTAGTAGATAGATCTTGGCTTGTTTGTTTGTATGCGATAGAAAATTTTTGTTTTCCATGCTATGAACCCCTACAAAAGCTATTGTTTTTGCACTATTTAAAATGGAGTACTAATTATCTGGAGTACAAATGCAAAGCTATTGTTTAAAGCTACTATTATTTATTAAAGCTGCTGTTATTTAAAGCTACTATTATTGCATGGTCGCTCCTGCTATCGAAGGGGTCCTATACCCTGGATGCTGTGGTCCACTGGTCCAATATGCATGCAATGTAAATTATTTGTGTTGTATGAATTCTTTCTAGTGTTTTTAGATGGGCTTTGAGATGCACATGATGTACTGTTACTGAGAGAAGCTGATTTGGAAATGTACTACTATTTGTTGATGAATTAATCTGAGTCTGGTGATTAGCCTATCATTTCAGTCTTGCTTAATGAAGTTGTGAAGTCCATGTCCCATCCTGGATCTCGAGGGCGCTTCATCGTTGTAATTGTTCCGCACTTCTGAGTAGCGTTGAAGTTGACAGTCACTAAGATTGGTATTGGAGTGGATTATGATACAGAGTAATATTGTTTGGTTGATGTATGATGTTTGCCCATTTGGTTTCCTGCTTTAGATATATCCTTTTCGTTTTATATGAATCAACTTTTTTAAATCAAAATGGCCACATACATTGTTTAATGCTACTGTTATTTGCTGGAGATGAAATCCGGAGCACCATATGTGGCTGTGGAGCACTATTTGTGCTTTTTTGTATGTGGAATGTTTGCAGGGAAATCACTTGAGCTGCCCATTTCTCCTGAAATGTTGATTTTGATCCATTTCGGTCGAGAAATGGGGCTCATATGTCCAAAAAATAGCAAAGGTCATGCCGAATTTTTCGGCCGGACACTTCGTAATTTTTTTGACATATGAGCCACATTTTCGAATCAAGTGGAAGTGAATCACTTCGTGAGAAATGGGTAGCTCATTTTAAATATTGTCGACACTAATTAATTCTAACTTAGTTTAATTTGTTTAGAAGTGTGCAAACATGTCGGTCGCCGATGGGGCTGGCACTTTTAAGGCTGCCATGAGAGTCGAATACCAAGCTAGAGCGAACCTCACTTTCTCGAGGTGGCGTCATAAAGACGAGCAAGAAAGTCTCAAAGATGAGGACATGGCAGCTTTTGCGGGCCACGATGGGGATGATGAAGGGTTTCGCATCATAGTAAATCAAAAAAATTCTACGGATGCGAATGAGAAAGCCAAGATCTAATCTAGGAGATGCAATCAACGAGAGAGTTAGATGAGATCTTCATACCCTTGAAGAAATCGCACAACGGAAATGTTCAATATAACGTGGGTGATGTAGTCGAACTAGCCTTCTCCTCCTCGCGATCCGATCCAACGCCGCAAGTGACGGCGCCTCCGAGAATGCACACGTACGGTGCCGCGACATATCCTCCTTCCTTGGTCCAGCAAGTGGTGTGGAGATATGGATTGGATCTGCATCACGACGGCGTGGTGCTATGGTGGAGAGTTTCTGCGGCAGGGCTTCGCCTACGCGCAGTCGGGAGGGAGAGAGAGGTGGAGGGCAGCAGGACGTCGGCTAGGGTTGGAGGAGTGGGAGGGGGAGGGTGCGCCCCTGCCCTCTTTATATAGGGGGATGGCCGGCCCCCTTATCCCCTCCTCCAAGCCCTAGGGCGGCCCCAAGGAGTGGGGCAAGTTTCCCCCCTCCTTCTAGAAGATCTCCCCTAGGGTTTACACTAGGCTGGCCGGCTGGGCCTTCGGGGCCTTGTGCCCCTGGCCCAATGCGGCCAGGGAACTTCCCCTTAGTCCCACTCAGGCCCCCGACAAGTGGGCCCACGTTGGTCCCACTCCGGAACCTTCTAGAACCTTCCGGTACAATACCGAATACTTCGAAACGATTCTGAAATCCAAAAATTGCTTTCCTTTATATGAATCTTATTCTCCGGACTATTCCGGAACCTCTCGTGATGTCCTGGATCTCATCCGAGACTCCGAAAAAAAACTCATAAACCAATTATCCATTCTATCCTAGCGTCGATGCATGTTAAGTATGTGACCCTATGGGTTCGAGAACATGCAGACATGATCTTCTATCAATAATCAACTGGGTCCGAAACCCATATTGACTCCCACACATTCATGATGATCATATCAGATGAACCACGATGCCAGGATTCAATTAATCCCATATATGTATTCCCTTCGTCACGCGATATTTTACTTGCCCGAGATTTGATCGTTAGTATCGGCATACCTAGTTCAATCTCGTTCATAGCAAGTACTTTACTCGTTCCGTAATCCGATATCACTTTGTGATTAACTCCTTAACCACGTGCTTGAAAGCGGTGTTGATATCGATTACCTAGTGGGCCCGAAGTATATCTCTCTGACTCGGGAGGGACAAATTCCATCTCGATACATACAACCCAACAAGTACTTTCCGATCACTTGAGAGACACCTTTATGATCACCCTCGCATAGGATGACGTTTGATGACCTCAAAGCTTTATTCCGATACTAGGGAGTTGTATTATCTCATGGTCTAAGGAATACAATATATGACATAGGAAAAATCTTCGCAAAGATGAACATGATGACACGATCTAATTGCTCTGCTTAATTTGGGTCTGTCCATCATATCATTCTCCTAATGACATGAAATCATTATTAATCGACAACTCATGTCTATGGTTAGGAAACCTTAACCATCATTAATCAATGAGCTAGTCCATAGAGGCGTACTAGGGACACGGTGTTGTTCATAAACCACACAAGTATCAAAGTTTCCGCTTAATACAATTCTAGCATGGAATATAAACTTTATCATGAACAAGAACTATAACAATAACATCTTTATTATTGCCTCTAGGGCATAATTCCAACAGTCTCCCACTTGCACTAGAGTCAATAATCTAGTTTACATCTGGCAACAATCTAACACCCATGGCATTAAGGAGCTTATCATGTTTTGCTCGTGGAAGAGGTTTAGTCAAGGATCTGCGACATTCAGATCCGTATGTACTTTGCTAATCTTCAGATCTCCATCTACTATATAATCTCGAATTATATGAAAATGGCGGTTGATGTGCTTGGTCTTTGGATGATATCTTGGTTCCTTAGCCAGTGCTATGGCACCAGTGTTGTCGCATAATATCTCCAGTGGGTCCAAGACACTTGGAAACACACCAAGCTCAGTGATGAAGTTTCTGATACAAACTCCTTCACTTGACGCTTCTGAAGCAGCCATGTATTCCGCTTCTTTTGTAGATCCCGTGATCACGGTTTGCTTGCAGCTTCTCCAGCTCACAGCTCCTCCATTCAAAATATAAACGTATCATGTCTGAGATTTAGAATCATCTGGGTCGGTGTCGAAACTAGCGTCGACGTAACCTTTTACGACGAGCTGCTCATCACCTCCATAAACCAAGAACATTTATTTAGTCCTGTTTAAATACTTTAGGATGTTCTTTACGGCTGTCCAGTGTTCCACTCCTGGATCACTTTGGTATTTGCTCGTCAAACTAAGAGCATTGGACACATCCGGTCTAGTACATAGCATGGCATACATGATAGACCTATGGCCGAGGCATATGGAACTTTGCTCATAGTATCTCTATCGTTTACCGTAGCTGGACACTGAGCCTTGCTCAATATCTTACCTGACAACATGGGCAATGAACCTTTCTTTGCTTTATCCATTCTGAACCTTTTCAGAACTTTGTCTAGGTATGTACTTTGGCTTAAAGCTATTAGGTGTCTTTGTCTATCTCTATAGATTTTGATGCCTAATATATAAGCAGCTTCTCCTAGGTCTTTCATTGAAAAACATTTATTCAAATAACTCTTCACATCGTTAAGCATACCAATGTCATTTCCAATAATCAATATGCCATCCACATATAGTACTAAAAATGTCACTGAGCTCCCACTCACTTTCTTGTAGATACAAGCTTCGTAGAAATTTGGAACAAATCCAAAGCTCTTGATCACTTGATCAAAACGAAGGTTCCAACTCCGAGATGCTTGATTCAGTCCATAAATGGAACGCTGAAGTTTGCAAACCTTATTAGCATCCTTAGGATCGACAAAACCTTCGGGCGACATCATATACAACTCTTCATCAATGTTGCCACTGAGGAACGCAGTCTTGACATCCATTTGCCATATTTTATAATCATGAAATGCAGCAATTGCTAATAAAATCCGAATGGACTTAAACATCGCCACGGGAGAGAAAGTCTCATCGTAGTCAACACCTTGAACTTGTCGAAAACCTTTTGCGACAAGCCGAGCTTTATAGACAGTAAAATTACCATCCGCGTCCGTTTTCTTCTTGAAAATCCATTTGCATTCAACGGCCTTTCGGTCGCTAGGAGGGTCCACCAAAGTCCATACTTGGTTTTCGCTCATGGATCCCAATTCGGATTTCATGGCCTCTAGCCATTTCTCAGAGTCTGGGCTCATCATTGCTTCCTCATAGTTCGCAGGTTCACTGTTGTCTAACAACAAGATGGGTAAGACAGGGTTGCCGTACTATTCAGGAGTGGCACATGACCTTGTCGACCTACAAAGTTTAGTAGTGGCATCGTTCAAAGTTTCATGATCCTCGTCATTAGCTTCCTCTCTTGTTGGTGCAGACGGCACTGGAACAATTTCAGGTGTTGCGCTACTCTCCAACTCGAGAGAAGGTTCAATAACCTCGTCTAGCCCTACCTTCCTCCCACTCACTTCTTTCGAGAGAAACTCCTTCTCAAGAAAGGATCCGTTCTTTGCGACAAACACTTTGCCTTCGGATATGTGGTAGAAGGTATACCCAATCGTTTCCTTAGGGTATCCTATGAAGACGCATTTCTCCGCTTTGGGTTCAAGCTTGTCCGGCATCAAATTCTTGACGTAAGCTTCGCATCCCCAAACTTTAAGAAACGACAACTTAGGTTTAGCACCAAACCATAGTTCATATGGTGTCGTCTCAACGGATTTAGATGGTGCCCTATTTAAATTGAATGCAGCGGTTTCTAATGCATAACCCCAAAATGATAACGACAAATCTGTAAGAGACATCATCGATCGCACCATATCTAATAGAGTTTGATTCCGGCATTCAGACACACCATTGCGTTGTGGTGTTCCGGGTGGTGTGAGTTGCGAAACGATTCCGCTTGCTTTAAGATGCGTGAGAAAATCATAACTCAAATATTCACCTCCACGATCAGATCGTAGAAATTTAATTTTCCTGTTACGATGGTTTTCCACTTTGTTCTGAAATTCTTTGAACTTTTCAAATGTTTCAGATTTATGTTTCATTAAATAGATATACCCATATCTACTTAAGTCATCAGTAAAAGTGAGAAAATAGCGATATCCACCGCGCGTCGAAACACTCATTGGTCCGCATACATCGGTATGTATGATTTCCAATAAGTCCGTTGCTCGCTCCATCATTCCGGAGAATGGGGTTTTGATCATCTTGCCCATGAGGCATGGCTCGCACGTGTCAAATGATTCAAAATCAAGAGACTCCAAAAGTCCATCAGAATGGAGTTTCTTCATGCGTTTTACACCAATATGAACTAGACGGCAGTGCCACAAATAAGTTGGATTATCACTATCTACTTTCCATCTCTTAGCGTCAATGTTATGGATGTGCGTTTCATCGCTTTTGAGATTCAGAAGAAATAAACCATTCACAACAGGTGCATGACCATACAATATGTTATTCATATAAATAGAACAACCATTATTCTTCGATTTAAATGAATAACCATCTTGCAATAAACACGATCCAGATATGATGTTCATGCTCAACGCAGGCACATAATAACATTTATTAAGGTTTAAAACTAATCCCGAAGGTAAAACTAAGGAGAGCGTGCTGACGGCCATCACATCAACTTTTGATCCATTGCCAACGCGCATCGTCACCTCATCCCTTGCTAGCCGCCGTCTATTCTGTAGCTCCTGTTTCAAGTTACAAATATTAGCAACTGAACCAGTATCAAATACCCATGCACTACAACGAGCGCTAGTAAGGTAAACATCAATAGCATGTATATCAAATATACCTTTAATGGTGCTAGCCTTCTTGTCCGCTAAGTACTTGACACTATGCCTCGAGGACCCTTGTCCTGCAATAGAAGCACTCAAAGGTTCCGCTTAGGTCCAGACTTGAGCTTCTTCTCAGCAAAGACAACGCGCTTGTCGCTGCCTTTCTTGAAGGATTTCCTTGCACCCTTACCTTTCTTAAAGCTAGGGGCCTTGTTGACCATCAACACATGATTATCTTTCTTGATATCCACCTCCGCAGCTTTCATCTTAGCGAAGAGCTCAGTGATCGTATCAGTGGAACCAATTTGATTGTGAGTAACTACAAAACCTTTGTAGCTAGGAGGGAGTGATTGCGAACTCACAATCTTGAGCTCTTCCGAATCTTGCGATCCGCTTTCAAGACGTTGAGTGTAGCCCGACATCTTAATGGCGTGCTCACTAACGGAACTCCCTTCCTCCATCTTGCAGTTAAAGAACTTCTCAGAGATCTCATATCTCTCAGAATGGGCCTGAGTCTAAAACATGGTTTTCAGTTCCTCAAGAATCTCAAAGGGCCCGGCGAACTCGTCAAAACAATTTTGAAGGTCCGGTTCCATAGCAAACAACATGGTACTCTTGATCACTCCATAATCATCTTTGCGCGACTGATAAACAGCTTTTTCATCAGCCGGCGCATCAATGGTAGGGTAGTCACCTAGCGCTTTCTCTAGTACATAGTCCTTTTGTCCGCCAGCGAGAATGATTCTTAGATTGCGGAACCAGTCGGTGAAGTTAGACCCATTGTTCTTAAGCTTTTCTTTCTCAGCAAAAACGTTGAAGTTGAAGTTGGACTTAGCCATTTGATCTACAAAATTTGCAAGTACAATTTAGACTATGTTCAAGATAACTAGTTCAACTTAATCAAATTACTAGATGAACTCCCACTAAATTCAACATCCCTCAAGTTGTTTAGTGAACACGATCCAAATTCACCACACATAATCTGATCTTCATGAGAAGAGATGTGGTTTCAATGGTGCACAGCAAAGTGTCGATCATATCATTCATATGACTCATGTTTAACCTTTCGGTTTGTGTGTTCCGAGGCCATGTCTGTACATGCTAGGCTCGTCAAGTCAAACCCAAGTATTTGCGCATGTGCAAAACTGGCTTGCACCCGTTGTATGTGAACGTAGAGTTTATATCACCCGATCATCACGAGGTGCTTGAACACAACGAACTTTCGCAACGGTGCATACATGGGGAGAACAACTTTTTATCTTGATCTTTAAGTGAGGAATCATCTTATAATGCTACCGTTGCGATCTAAGCATAATAAGATACATAAAAGGATAAACATCACATGCATATAATTTTATGTGACATGGTATAGCGAATCTCCGCGCAATGATCTCCATATTGTGCGCGCCAACATGATCTCCATCACTCCATCATGATTGCCTCCACCACGAATAGCAACTACAACTATTGCTAATTACTTAGCGACAAAGTAATGCTATTACATGGCGTATAATAAGTTGACACACAGGTCATACACAATTATAAAGACAACCATATGGCTCCTGCGGGTTGTGAACTCATCGACATGCAAGTCGTGAACTATTACAAAACATGATCATTGCATACATCATACACATCATATCTTGGGCCATACCATATCACAAAACACTCCCTGCAAAAACAAGTTAGATGCCTCTACTTTGTTGTTGCATGTTTTACGTGGCTTATGGGAGTAACAAGCTAAGAACGATTCTTACCTACGGAAAGCCACAACGGTAAAATTATGGTTGCTAACATCTGGTGTAAATCCCATGACTACTATAGTGAGAGAAACTGGCATCCACCAACCGCATGTGTGGAACAAGCCACATGTCAATTGCGTATCCGGTCTCGCGAACGAGGTCGCGTAAAGTTGGCCTGGACCGCTTCGATCTCACTATGCCGCGCCATAAGAGATACACAACAAGAGGCTTTCAACAGAAAACATCAACACCCGCAACAAGCATGTTGTGTTCTACTCGTGAAACACATCTACGCATAGATCTAGCTCTGATACCACTGAAGGGTTTCGCAGCATAGTAAATCAAAAAAATCTATGGATGCGAACGAGAAAGCCAAGATCTAATCTAGGAGAAGCAATCAACGAGAGAGTTAGATGAGATCTTCATACCCTTGAAGAAATCGCACAGCGGAAACGTTCAACAGAACATGGGTGATGTAGTCGAACTAGCCTTCTCCTCCTCGCGATCCGATCCGATCCAATGCCGCAAGTGACGACGCCTTCGAGAGATGCACACGTACGGTGCCGCGACGTATCCTCCTTCCTTGGTCCAGCAAGTGGGGTGGAGAGATGGATTGGATCTGCAGCACGACGGCGTGGTTCTATGGTGGAGAGTTTCTGTGGTAGGGCTTCGCCTACGCGCAGTCGGGAGGAAGAGAGAGGTGGAGGGCAGCAGGATGGCGGCTAGGGTTGGAGGAGTGGGAGGGGGAGGGTGCGCCCCTGCCCTCTTTATATAGGGGGCTGGTCGGCCCCCTTGGACCCTCCTCCAAGCCCTAGGGAGGAGGCCCCAAGGGTTGGAGTGGGGGCAAGTTTCCCCCCTCCTTCTAGAAGATCTCCCCTAGGGTTTCCCCTAGGCTGGCCGGCTGGGCCTTTGGGGCCTTGTGCCCCTGGCCCAATGCGGCCAGGGCACTTCCCCTTAGGCCCACGCAGGCCCCCGACAAGTGGGCACACGTTGGTCCCACTCCGGAACCTTATAGAACCTTCTGGTACAATACCGAATACTCCGAAATGATTCTGAAATCCAAAAACTGCTTTCCTTTATATGAATATTATTCTCCGGACTATTCTGGAACCTCTCGTGATGTCCTGGATCTCATCCGAGACTCTGAAAAAAAACTCATAAACCAATTATCCATTCTATCCTAGCGTCGATGCACGTTAAGTGTGTGACCCTACGGGTTCGAGAACATGCAGACATGATCTTATATCAATAATCAACAGCTGGGTCTGGAAACCCATATTGACTCCCACACATTCATCGATGATCATATCGGATGTACCATGATGCCAGGATTCAATTAATCCCATATATGTATTCCCTTCGTCACGCGAAATTTTACTTGCCCGAGATTCGATCGTTGGTATCGGCATATCTAGTTCAATCTCGTTCATAGCAAGTACTTTACTCGTTCTGTAATCCGATATCACTTTGTGATTAACTCCTTAACCACGTGCTTGCAAGCGGTGTTGATATCGATTACCGAGTGGGCCCGAATTATATCTCTCCGACTCGGGAGGGACAAATTCCATCTCGATACATACAACCCAACAAGTACTTTCCGATCACCTGAGAGATACCTTTATGATCACCGTCACATAGGATGACGGTTGATGACCTCAAAGCTTTCTTCCGATACCAGGGAGTTGTATTATCTCATGGTCTAAGGAATACAATATATGACATAGGAAAAAGCTTCGCAAAGATGAACATGATGACACGATCTAATTGCTCTGCTTAATTTGGGTATGTCCATCATATCATTCTCCTAATGACATGATCTCATTATTAATCGACAACTCATGTCTATGGTTAGGAAACCTTAACCATCATTAATCAATGAGCTAGTCCATAGAGGCGTACTAGGGACACGGTGTTGTTCATAAACCACACAAGTATCAAAGTTTCTGCTTAATACAATTCTAGCATGGAATATAAACTTTATCATGAACAAGAACTATAACAATAACATCTTTATTATTGCCTCTAGGGCATAATTCAAACAGATGGTGAGCAAGAGGGGGGCGAGGACTACCGGATAGATGGAGCCGAGGAGGAGGATGCGACCACCTCCGATGGTGGATGCCGCACGACCGATGGCACAGACCGCACGATCGATGGTGGGGACCGCACGGCGGATGGCGGTAGCAGCAACCCGTCTCTTAAGAAGAAGAAGCCGAGGAAGGATCAGAAGCCGCAAAAGCTCGCTGACACCACCGACGAGATCACTCTGGTCTCGGAAAGTGGCCAACCGTTGGAGCCTCCGGATGTTGCCGCCGGGTTCGGCATGCAACTCGGGTGCATCGTCCGGGAAAGCATGTCGATCAACACGAAGCACCTGAGAAGTGAAGCTAATGAGCGGTTGGTGGCGAACTGCATTAAGAAACTTCACTGACGGTACAAGTTCCCGGCCCCGTACACCGACAAACTGGACCCGTCCAATAAGGTGAACAGGTCAGCCATCACAAAGATGGCCAATGCCTTGAGCAGCTGGAGAACCCAGGTGAGGAACAAGATCGCGAAAAAGGAAAGTTGGGAGAATATCAAGAAGGGTGAGCTCATGATCGATGAAGACGAGTTCAGGATATTCAAGGCAGAGAAGGAGACCGGCGATTCGAAGGAATGGATGGAGTGGGGTCGGCAAATGCAGGAATAGAACATAGGTAACCACCGATGTGTAAGCGGCGGTTATAGGGGAAAGAATGCCATATGGGCATGGGAGGACGCCGAGGTTGAGCGTCTCGGAAAAGAAAACCCGTTTTTAAAAATCACGGACGAGCAAACCCGAAACTTTGTTCGGGCCCGCTACTATCTGGACAAGGATACCATGGAATTCGTCACCGACTATGACGATGTGAGGAAGTTTGAGGAGAGGATGGTAAGTAATTTACCCGCGGTCCATTTGCTTTCATTATGAATAATGAAGGCAAGTTCCTAAATGTGGGTTCACCTTTCCTTGTCTGCAGGATTCTGAAATCAAGGTTGTGCATGAGGCGCTGGACCCGTCGTCTCAGGGCTCGACGGAGCCATGGGACACGGTTTTCAATAGGGCGACCAACGCCTACAAGGGGAGGCAGAAGTCCAACCCGCCCACGTCAGCTGGCCATATCTCTGGCTTTGGGACGAGCATAAAGTTCCGTGAGTACTACAACGAGGAAGCCAAGAAGAGAAAGGAGAGGCGGACCTAGTTGGCGGCTCAGGATCAAGCCGAGAAGGAAGATCTAAAGTGGAAGATCGCGTATCTGGAGGCCAGTAAGGTGGGCCAGGACGAGTTGAACGCTATAGTGAAGCAGAAGATCCTCGAGATGCTACCCCCTCGGCTGATGGAGGGGATAGCAAAATGGAATGTGGACGGTCATGTGGGGCCGATACAAGTGCCCAGCGCCGGCGGTAGCACCTCGATCCACCAAGTGTCGCCGGACATGGTTACCCTGCCGCCCTCCATCCCCCCGGCGCAGCCGATGGAGTTGGATGCGCCGGAGCTGCCCCCTCCTGCCGAGACTACCAAGGCACAGCAGCTGGCGATGCTTCCTAATGCACCCAAGTCGGAGAAGAAAAAGGATCAGCCGCCGGCCGCCCGTGTCTCAACATTAGCCGACCTCGACGCCCTTACCAAGGTAAAATAAGTAGTTAGTCAGCGTGCTCTACTTAATGCCTTTGATTGGCTGCCATCTCATGATGCATATCTATATGCCTCAGGACACTCCGTGCGTGCTCCTGCATAAGGTGCCCAGCGGCGAGTTGAAGGATGTTGCCACGGGCAAGCTAATACAACCGGCGAACCGCACGATGCACTGCAAGCCCATGGATGATGCCGTGATGCGCGTCGAGTTGGGTCGGGTGTTGGGGGGTGCGAAGACATGGACCCTCCCATGCGACCTCCGGGAGCCGACGAACACCTCACCCTGGAAGGTTGCCATGGCTATCCCATGATTTGGCCAAAGACCCAGATTCGTATTGGGTCTCGCTCCACCGACGCCACCTTGATCGTTCAACCGCCAAGGACGAAGCCTCCTGCTCCACCGGTCGTCGTCGCCGCCACCACAAGCCGTCACCAGAGACTCTTATTGGGAGCGCCTGCACCGGCGCCACAAGCAGCCAAGGGCGTGGTTACTCCTCGACCGCCATCGCCCCCGCCTAAAGGCAAGGCCGTGGCACCGCAACCGCCATCTCCACCACCCCAGGACGACGTGGACATGGCGGCCTTCGATGCCAACATCGAGGTGGATGATGATGATGCACCGATTGACGTCAATGACTTCGTCAACACTGGCGCCGGAAAAGGACCGTTCATGCCTCCTCTCGATGAAGAACCATCATTCCGCGATCAAGCTACCCATCCCAAGAAGCGCTGGTCTTCCGTGGGTTTTCTCAGAGACGCCGCCGAGACACAACCTCCACCGGAATCATTTTCAGCGACACACTCCACGGGATGGCGGTGAGGGATAGCATCGCCAAGGGAGTAGGCTGATGATAAGAGGAAGAGGGTGATGAAGAGGCCAACAGAACAGTACAAGGCTGAGCCAGCCCGCCCGATCCGCTATCACAAGATGTTGTACCACCCGCCAGATGGCTTGACCAGAGTGCACGGTCAGCCCATACTGCCTCCGAAACTGCACCACCTGGCTTCGGGAGCTATGATGAGTTTGCATGAAGGTATCCGGACACTGGAGGGACTCCTTCTCAAGGACAATAACCCGAGTTACCCGGTGTTCACCATCAAGGTGCCGGAGGACATGGGCTTCGTCACCGATGCCCCCACGTATGTGTTCTTCATATCCCACGAGGACATCTTCAAGCTATTCCACTCGAGACGGCTGGACTATAACTTGGTTCGCTTATTCGCGCTCAATCTGGCGATGAAGGTCAAGAGAGATCATACCCCGTTCGTCGCGATAGCGGATCCCTACTACATGCGGGACAACCAGCTGGAAGAAGGAACAAGGACCCGGGCCCGGGCAAAGTCCTATCTTCATAAGCTATTGATGGAAAGCAAGAGGAAGGACAACATCCTTGTGCCTTTCTTTCCCGAGTAAGTGTACACATCCTCCTACCGCCGTCGTAACACATAAGTATTTCTTTCCATTGCTCTTTTCCAACATCCCATTCCACATTGTGTGTTGCCCGCAGAGACAAGTACTACACGCTCATCGTTCTCTCCACGAGGTATTCGCTTGCCACCTACTTCGACTCGGGGAGTGCGAGGAGGAAGAACTACACCAGAGTAAAGAGCGTTTTGGATGATGCTATCAAGGGCTATGCCAAACAGGGAGGCCCCTTCGACTATAAGGGGAGGCTTACAGGGACGATGGCTCACACAAGTTCAAGCACGTGTGCGAGTTCCCCTGCGTCAAGCAGACGTCTAGCAGTGTGAAGGAGGCCTTCTATGTTTGCCATCACCTCAAACGGTTTGTCCGGGATGGCGAGATGCTAATGTTGCCATCTTCTCTCCGAGGATGGGCCCAAAAGTTGCATGGGATCAGTGACTCCGATCTCATGGAAGACTTCCATGATACGCAGGTGAAGCTATCACATATCATCGTGGAACAGGTCAACACAACTGGTGGGATCTTACACCAGCCCAAGCAGTTCACCAAGAGGGAGATCGAAGCTCGCCTCAAGGCGCAGGGTGACTTCAGGACGTGGACAACGAAAGACATGTACAATCCGTTCCCGGCGCCCTCTAAGGAGAAGGCTACTTGACCAAGAGAGCATGTGTATTGGTGGACACATGTAGTGTGTGTGTCGATAAACTTATCTTGCCTAGCTTGAAACCGTCGTTGTTATTGTGTCGTGTAATAACCATGGTCGTTGTTATTGTGTCGGACATGTTGTCGTGTTTCTTTCATTGTCATCAATGCATTATTTTAAGTTTATGAATGCGTTGCTCTAATATTTTTCAACATATATATTTGCATGATGTACTAATATGCCTTGTCAATAGAGATGCCGACGTATGTTGTGTACAAGGGTCGGGTTGCAGGTGTCTATGAGGAGTGGGTGGACTGCCACCAACAAGTGGACAAGTTCAGAGGCAATAGTTACAAGGGATACGCGACTAGAGAGGAGGTGGTAGCCAAGTGGAGGAGACACGTATGGAAGATGAACCGGACGAAGATCTTGATGTCGCTCCTCCTCACTGGCATCGCGGTTACGGTGTACTATATATTATGTTCTAAGGTAGTAGGTGGTGACAACATCGCGCGGTTGTAATTAAGTTATGTGAGTGAGATGAACACTTGTGAAATGTACACTTGTACACTTATTCGGTTCTAATATGTGTCTAATATGTGATTGATGAACACTTGTGAACATTTGTGCTTGTTGATGTATTATATGTGAACTAGAACATTTGTACTGCTGTGTGCAGCTTTTCTGTGTATTTCTGTCAAATTTAGGTGTATTTCTTGTAGTATACCTGTATTTGTACTAAATTCTGAAAATTTTGAAATTCTTAAAAAAAAGGATTCTGTGGAGCATATGACATATGCGCCACATAATCTGGGATAGAATTCTGTGGCGCAAATGGCATATGCGCCACAGAATTTAAATTTTAGTGGCGACACCCATATGTGCCATAGAATTCCAATTTGGTGCACCACTGGTAGCATTTTTTCTAGTAGTGCAAGTTCAGAGGGTGCACTTCTATTGTTGTTGTAGGAATTTCCATAAGCATTACCATCATTAGAAGGGTATGGCCTATAATTATTATTACCAAAATTATTCCTATAAGCATTGTTGCTAAAATTATTACTTCTAATGAAGTTCACGTCAACTTTATCTTCTTGAGCAACCAAAGAGGCTAAAGGAACATTATTTGGATCAATATGAGCTTTCCCACTAACAAGCATAGACATAATAGTATCAATTTTATCACTCAAAGGAGGAGGTTTCTTCAACATAACTTACCTTCTACCTTGTGGAGCTCTCTCAGTGTGCCATTCAGAATAATTTATCATCATATTATCAAGGAGTCTTATTGCAACATCCAAAGTGATGGTCATAAAGGTACCTCCAGCAGCCGAATCCAACAGATTTCTTGAAGAAAAATTCAGTCCTGCACAAAAGGTTTGGATAATCATCCAAGTAGTCAGTCCATGAGTGGGGCAATTCTTCACTAAAGATTTCATTATTTCCCAAGCTTGAGCAACATGTTCATTATCAAATTGTTTAAATTTCATTATGTCACTTCTCATGGATATAATTTTAGCAGGAGGATAATATTTTCCAATGAAAGCATCTTTGCATTTAATCCAAGAATCAATACTATTTTTAGGCAAAGATAGAAACCAATCTTTAGCTCTTCCTCTTAAAGAGAAAGGAAACAATTTAAGCTTAATAATATCTCCATCTACATATTTATATTTTTGCATCTCACAAAGTTCAACAAAATTATTAAGGTGAGCAGCATCATCATCAGTACTAGCACCAGAGAATTGCTCTGTCATAACAAGATTCAACAAAGCAGGTTTAATTTCATAGAAAGTAGCTTCAGGAATAGGTGGATCAATATGTGTGAAAATGAAATCATTGTTGTTTGTGCTAGTGAATTCACACAACTTAGTGTTTTCAGGAGTAGTCATTTTTGTAAGAGAAAATCAAGCCAACAAAAATAACAACTAAGGTAGGAACTAATTTTTTGTGTTTTTGATAAAAAGAAGTGAACCAAACAAACCAAAAGAAACTAAGCAAAACAAAAAAAAAGTAAAAAGATTGGTTGTGAGAGACTCCCCTTGCAGAAGAGGCCCTATACTCCCCGGCAATGGCGCCAGAAATTCTTGATGTTGCTCGGTCACTATAGAGCATGTTGGGAAACCCCAAGAGCAAGGTATGATGAGCACAACAGCAAGTTTTCCCACAGTTGTGAAACCAAGGTTATCAAACCAGTAGGAGTAAGGAAAGAACTTCCAAGGTGTTGCTAGAAACGTGGAACCTGCTCAACACAACCACAATACTTTGTCCCAACTTATAGTGAGGTTGTCAAGCTCACCAGTTTGCTGAAAACAAAGGATTAAACTTATAGTGTGGAAGAAAGAAATTACCTGTAGTAATTTCATAAAGTAAACATTAGACAATAGATTGAATATTAGTAGGAAGGAATGGACCGGGGTCCACAATTCACTAGAGGTGTTTCTCTATAAGATAAATAGCATGTGATGCGGCTCAGATCACTATAGAGCTTCATTGGGAAACCCCAAGAGGAAGGTATGATGAGTACAACAATAAGTTTTCCCTCAGTAAGAAACCAAGGTTATCGAACCAATAGGAGGAAGGAAACGACCCCAAGGTGTTGCTAACAACTTGGAAACCTGCACAACACAAACTCAAGACTTTGACCCAACGAACAGTGAGGTTGTCAATCTCAGCGGTTTGCTGAAAATAAAGGTTTAAATGTATGGTGTGAAAGGTGATGGTAGCTTGCATAAAGTAAACAGTAACAGTGGAAGATGTATCAATAGTAAATATTGGACCAGGGTCCACAGTTCACTAGAGGTGTTCTCCTTAAGATAAATAACATAACATGCTAGGTAAACAAATTACAGCGGGGCAATTGACATGACAGAGCAAGGCATAACAATGCAATACTAAACATTCATGATCCTATGAGATTCGATTGGGCATTACAACAATATACACAGACCGCCATCCAACTGCATCTATGACTAATAATCCACCTTCAGGTTATCATCTGAACCCCCTCCAGTATTAAGTTGCAAGCAACGGATAACTGCTTTAAGCAATGTGTGTAAAGTAAACAATACAATTGTTCCATGAACAAGAGATTTTTGTTTTCTCCCTAGTAGAAACAGCACATCTACAACCTTATAGATTTCTATCACTTCCCTAGATTCAATAGAGGCATGAACCCACTATCGAGCATAAATACTCCCTCTTGGAGTCACTAGCATCTACTTAGCCAAGATAGCTACTAGAAACGGAGAGCATGCCAGATCTCAAACAACACAAACATGATAGAATCAATAAGATAAAACCATTAATAAATCTGCCATAGTAATATCAATATCCATCGGATCCCCGCAAACACAACATGCATGATTACAAATAGATGATCTTGATCATGAAAGGAGATCACAAGATCTAGACATGGAAGCACAGAGGAGGAGAAACAACCATCTAGCTACTGTATGGACCCATAGTCCAAGGTGGAACTACTCACGCATCATACCGTAGGCTGGCATGGTGATGAAGAAGGCCTCCGGGATGATCTCTCCCCTCCGGCAGGGTGCCGGGAAGAGCTTCAGACCCCTCCCTGATCTAGGGATGGTGGTGGCGGCGGCTATGGACTGTTTTGTGGAGATCTGATCGGGTGCTTAGGGTTTTGGTATCGGGGGCTTCTTATAGGCGAAGGGGGAGACCGAGGGGTGCCAAGGCCCACACCCCAGTGCGAAGCTAGGCTCGGCCGCATGGCCAGGGGGTGTGGGCCCCTTGTGGACCTCCTC
Organism: Avena longiglumis; assembly: GCA_030063025.1. NCBI lineage: Eukaryota > Viridiplantae > Streptophyta > Magnoliopsida > Poales > Poaceae > Avena > Avena longiglumis. The sequence continues at coordinate 563,175,210 of CP125976.1, forward strand.
TGTCTCGTCTTCTGGCTCCGTGATCTCCTCGGTGAAATATTGACTTTGGCTTTTGTCCCGTCCAATTCCGATAATATTTATTTTCTAGAACCAAAAACAGCAGAAAATAGGCAACTGGCACTGTGGCAACTTGTTAATAGGTTAGTCCCAGAAAGTGTATAAAAATACCTCAAAGTGTAGACAAAGCAAAGCAAAGTGGATACTAAACAAGCATGGAACATAAAAAATTATAGATACGTTTACGACGTATCAGCATGTTGGGTGAACAAATTACAGTTGGGCAATTGACAAGATAGAGAAAGCATAACAATGCATATACATATCATGATGATCGCTATGAGATTCGTTTGGGCATTACAACATAATACATAGACCGTAATCCAATTGCATCAATGACTAATATTACACCTTCAGGTTATCATCCGAACCCCTTCGAGTATTAAGTTGTGAGCAACATATAATTGCATTAAGCAAAGTGTGTAAAGTAAACAATACAATTGCCCTTGAACAAAGGATTGTTGTTTTCTCCCTAGTAGCAACAACACATCTACAACCTTAGAGGTTTCTGTCCCTCCTCCAGATTACTAGAGGCATGAACCTACTATCGAACATAAATACTCCCTCTTGGAGTCACAAGCAAGTACTTGGCCAGAGTAGCTACTAGCAACGAAGAGCATGCAAGATCACAAACAACATAGACATGATAGAATCAATAATAAATCTTGAGGTAGTACTCAAATATCCATCGGATCCCAATAAACACAACATATAGGATTACAAATAGATGATCTTGATCATGATAGGCAGCTCACAAGATCTAAACATGATAGCACAAAGAGGAGAAACTACCATCTATCTACTGCTATGGACCCATTGTCCAAGAATGAACTACCCACGCATCACTCCGGAGGCTGGCATGGTGATGAAGAAGGCCTCAAGGGTGATCTCCCCTCTTCGACAGGGTGCCGGGAAGAGCTTCGGATCCCTCCCGATCTAGGGACGATGGTGGCGGCGGCTACGGAATTTTTCATGGATTTCTGATCAGGTACTTAGGGTTTCTGCATCAGGGAGTTTATATAGGCAAAGGGGCAAGGTCGGTGGACGCCCGAGGGGCCCACACCATGGCTAGGCACGGCCTAGGGGGAGCCCTCCTCCGTCTCTGCTTTGGACTCCGTCTTGTGTCGGGAAAAATATAAACTTCAGCTTTGGTTTCGTCCAATTCCAAGAATATTTCTTTACTAGTTTTTCTAAAACTAAAAACAGCAGAAAACAGGAACTGGCACTATGGCATCTTGTTAATAGGTTATTTCTAGAAAATGTAGAAAAATGCCTCAAAGTGTAAACAAAACATAAGATAGTTGGTACAAAACAAGCATGGAGCATAAAAAATTATAGATACGTTTACGACGTATCAACGATGTCCTTGTAAATGGAGGGAAGCGAAACGCAACACCCCAGCTATTGCAAGGTCTTCAGTCAACAAGTCGCCAATAGCATCCTTAAGACGTTCATGGAGCCTTTCCATGGTGTCTAGGTGGATATTCAAGCTAGAGTTTTCTTCCATATTTATGGACACAAACTCCTTCACGTACTCATACTCCATGCGTTTCTCCTCGGCTGGATACATACTCTTTAATCCGTTGAGCATATCATATGTGTCAATTTCATGGAAGGGTACTCTCAAGCCAGGTTCCATGGCATGGATAATGGTGTACTTGAATATCATAAAAGTCTCACGACGGTCGTGAACAGTCGCATCTTTATTTCCATTGGAGTTATCAGGGAAATCTTCCAGGGGTATATGAAGGACATAGAGAAGATCATTTTCTTTGTGGATTCTTCTAAGGGGTTGGTACCAGTCGGTGAAATTCGACCCATCTAGCTTAAGTTTATCCCCGTCCATAAATGGACCAAAGGTGTTGCGAACTAAGGGGATGGATATTGTCTACAAGTTATTTGCAAAAGTACTTAGACTAAGTTCATAATTAGGAGTCTAATTTGTAATCATTAACAAATGGGCTCCCACTTAAATAGTCATCCCTAAAGATAGTTTAAGTGATTACACGATCCCTTTATACCACATCATCCCCAATCGTCACGGCCTTTGATGCGGCTGCCAGGGTAGACATTCACCAATATCAATCACATCATCCATGTGACTCATGCTCAATATTTCGATCTCTTGTGTTCCAAGGCCATGTCTATACATGCTAGGCTCGCCAATACTAACTTGTGTGTATTGAAGTGCAACATGGCTTACACCCACCATATGCGAATGCAGATATGTATGACACCCGATCATCACGGCCTGCCTCATATCGGAGAACTTTATTGGTGGTGCACACACTATGGGAACACTATCATTGGAATTAATTTTGGGATCATCCTATTTAAATGCTACCGTTGTGTATCTAATACTAGCACTAAAACAAGATGCACACAAATATTAAATCATATAAAATCATAAATGTGACGTGGCATGGTTGTCTTCGCGCTCCATGTTCTCCATCAGGTCCTCTGGCATGATCCATCAGGCTACCAGTTATGCGCCAAGTCCACGATGCCACCGGGTATTGTCGTTCATCTTCATGATGACTATTACTATACTACTTAGCAATAGGAACAGTAAACTACCTTGCCTCATTCACGACTGTAACCGTATCACATCACAAAGCCCTCCTTGCATAATAAATTTATACGCCTCTACTTTATCTATTGGAGATTTTATGCGGTTGTTAAGGCCTTCATAATAGGACGCTTCTACCTACGAACTTTCAACCACAACATGGATACAATAGTTGTTTATACGACACCCCTTTCGGGGCCTTCCTTTGTAGATGCTATATCAACTCGTGAGAGAGACAGACAACCTCAACCCACTTATACGGTATAAGTCGTATGTCGAGCATGGAATCCGTCTCACATAAGAGTATGCGTAAGGTCGGTCCAGGCCGCTTCATATCATAGTACCACGATATAAACAAATACATGTGGGAAGGTAACAACTAGAGTATCAATGCCCACACTTCTACATGTGTCTAATTCGTACTAGCATAGTACGCATAGATCAGGCACTGATACCACTGTTGGGATTCCGGTGCAGAAATTCAAAAGTTTTACTATACGGGAAACCCTAATTGCCCAAGATCTATCTACTAGTAATGCAGTAATTGTAACATACCACCTTTTGTGTAATATTAATAAAGACATGTTTGAGTATTTCATGCGTGCATTATACTTGCACTTTGGTTTAACCAAAGAAGAACAAATAAAACACTAATAGCTTCCCTCTCTCTATTTGAAATCAATTCAAATAGCTTTTTACTTTTGAAAAACCTCAAAAATATTTGGAGCCCAAATGGTTATAAGGGTTCCTTAGTGTTTACAGATATTTTACAAATCCTCTTGTATTTTGTAAATATTTAAAACAGATTACAAAATGAAATATGCAAAAGAAATCAGAAAACAGAAATAGAAAAACAATCTGCAAATAAAAAAACAGTTTCCCTAGCTCTCTGCTCCGAGCCCATCTCTCTTCCTCTTTCTCTCTACCGCACAGCGCAGCCACCTTGGCCCAGCAGCCGGCCCAACCGACCCGATACCCCTTCGGCCTCCTCCCCTGTCGTCTTCCTCCTTGCCGACAAGCAGCTGGCGGCCAAGGCTGCCGATCTCCTCGCCGCGATGCTCGCCGCCACCCCCGGTGCCAAGGATAAGAATGCCGACGTCGTGCTCTCTCTCCCCATACCCGTCTCTCCTCCTCTCGTGCTCTCTGCCGTTTTTCCCTAACTCACAGGAACCCTAGCCCGTCGGTCGCCGTTGCCCCCGTCGACTCTGGCCACCCCAGGCCTCGCTGAGGGCACCGTCGGAAGCTCCCCGCCGCCCTTGTTCTCCTCCTCGAAGCATGCGATACGGGACGACCTCCTTTGGCCGGAATCGAGCAGGAAGCCCCGTCGGCCGCCACCGTTGTCACCATCGATTCATCGTCGTCCGACCTCGCCTTGCCTCCCCGTCACCACCGAAGCATTCGTGGTGAGCTTGCGGTCCTCCTAGACCTCCCCATCATCTCCCTCCCTTTTTGGTTCGAGTTGCCGCCATGAATCTGCAGCTGCCGTCGTTGTTTGTCGTCGCCGGCCATGCTCCGGTGGTCAATCCACACGGCGCCGCCACTTTGTGGCTCCCTGCACTCGTCCACTTCCACCGCGCTACTCCCCGTTGCCCCACGAGCTCTAGATCAGTCGATCGATCGATGATCTGCAAGGTTGCCATGGATGACGTTAGCATGACGTCATGCCTGTGCAATATTCTTTTCCTTTTCTTTTTATCAATTATATAAATGAATTCTGTAATTATTTCTCTAAATGGAAAATCTATGACAAGTGGGCCCTGCCTGTCAGGATTTTAATCTTTTCTGTATATGTTTTCTAAAATTAATAAAAGTCTGACATGTGGGCCGAAGTTGGAAATTATTTTCAATATTCCAAAAAATTTAAAATGAATTAAAATTTGAGAAATTCATAACTAATTCATTTTAAATCAGAAAAATACAAATAATATACCAAAATGATCAGAAAAATGAAACCTATCTAACTTAGCTATAATCATACATGGTTAATCAACTTTGATGGCAAGTTTAATTAGAAGAACCAATTGAACCCCATATGTGATTTCGATGATCCCCTGTTCTAGGGTTTGTACATCTCGGACCCCCTTCAAAGTGACCAAGCATGTTCTAGGGTTTATTTAAACACTATTTAACTTGTCATATCATCCATATTGTATGAGCATTGCACATGCCATGTGTTGAATGTTGCTTTCTCTTTTCCGGTGATTGGTTCTTCGCGAATAGGAACCGAACCCGAAGCTGAAGTCAACACCACCGAAGAGCAGTACTAGTCCAACAACGGACAAGGCAAGCGAAGCCCGACTCATACATATGAATCCTATGTTTACAAAGTATTGCATTCTCGTCATATGCATTCGGTTCAGCAGTCTTTTATCAGTAGATAGAGTAATCCTATTTGATGCATGTTTCCCCTTGTGAACTAAATACCTGATCCACTGCTCCTAGCATAACTAGGGTTTGGCTTATGAGCATCGCTAGTGCCACAGTTCAGTCAAGCTTAGCCATGCTTAGTGGTCCGATGCTGATCATTCAGGTGATGCACTGGAGATGCGAATGAATCTAGTATGGTAGGATGTGGTGATGTGATCAGAGATGGATGATAAACATGCTAAGGCTTGGATGGGAGACCACGTGGGTTGTGGTTTTTGTAGTCCCATACTTTCCACCCCTAGGACCAGATTTTCTTGCCACTTGAACCAATACGAGCGTACAACCACACGGGGGCCTGGAAACCCCCTCGACTCACTAACCTGCCTAGTAGATTCCATGAGTCACATAGTTCGGGCTTTCCATTCGACATACGCGTCTTGGTTGTTCTTGAATGGAGGTGAAGGAGGTGCATTCATAACAGGTAGGTAAGCGTGGTCGGGAACAAGAGATGCCCGGCATCCGCAATCTTGAACCCCGCACACATCATTAGGGACCGGCTTTAGGACTTGACCCGTTACGACGAAAGCAAGGTAAAGGTCATGGTGCGTGACTCATGGTCTCGGCGAAAGCAAGGTAAAGGTCATGGTCAACCACTCTCTGTCGGCCTTCCAAGGAAGAGGGCTAATAATTTGGCATTAAGAATCGGTTGGTACGTGTGGGTAAAGTTGTGCACCCCTGCAGGGTTAATAATCTTTTCGAAAAGTCGTGTCCACAGTTATGGACGACTTGGGAACGGATGTGAAGATCATAGAGAACTATAACCGAATGGTAAAACTTGTTAACTAATGTGAGATCCGGAGTACTTCCTCGGGGTTGTTTGAGGGGGTAGTCCGGAAAGAGAGGTTTAGTTGATGGTGGTACTTGGTGGATATCAAGATGATACTAAGAGCTAGTGTTGTAGTCTTATTATCCCCTTTTGAAAATGATCTGACTAGACGAGTTTCTCCTCCCTCTTGTTTTGAAAACAAAATATGGCTTTATGCAAAATAACTCCACTAGCCATAAGTCTTGCGGAGTACACCCTGTACTCAACCTTGCTTTGTTGTTTTTTCTATAGATGAAGCTACTCCAACTAAAGGTGGTTTCTACGTCGAAGTCGACGAGTAGTCGGGGTTCCCGGGCAGCAGCCTAGGATCTATGGAAGGGTCGCTACTTCTGTTTAAGGCCTCTTAGGCCCTTTGCTAAGTTTGTTGTTTAGAACAACTTGTTTGCTTCCGTTGTTTGTTGTAATGATGGGTATGTGACCCCTAGCTTGTATGACTGGTTTGTAACTCTCTTAAGAGTTTACCTTATTAATGTATGGTTTGTATGTTCTGTAATGTTACCGATCTTTCCCTGCGTGCTTCGTAATTTAGGTTAGGCTTATATCAGATGAGGATCTGGTATTTGTCTAGCCCTGATCCCAGGTCGTGACAGTAATGGAGGAAGACAACAATAATGTACCATAAAATACCAAGAGAGCCTTATGCTCATGCAGATGCCTGGTTGATGAAGTCGTACCTGTCCGACCTCAAGGTCGCGAAGCTCCTCGCACATCACCCCTTGTCCAGGTCCTCGCACGATGTCCTGGATAGCTTCAATAGTCCCACCGAGTTGCCAGAGGCATATAGTGCAAGACAATGAATCCCGAGCTCGGATCCCGAGGTTGCGGAAGTAGACCTCCTGGCTGGATCTTAGTAGCACAAGGCATGTCGCAGAAGAGAACGCATTGCCTGTATAGTCCGGACTTGGGACCACACACTAGCAAAGGCAACTTTAGAGAGAAAGAGATAAGTATTCTAACCAAAGAAAATATCTCAATTTTATTGTGTGTTTAATACCACCCATGGGCACCTCTTTATAAAGGGGAAGGGAGGAGTCCCATCCCTATTAGGTGCCCCAAGTGGGACTAAAAAAGGCAAAAGAAAAGGCAAATATGGGACAGCCAGACGACTGTGCTTGAAGCGGTGGCCGGGTGGGCCACTTATCTCGCGCCGACCCAGCTAGTAAGAGTGTAGAGTAGCATCCTACAAAGGATGGTCGGGTGGGACGGCCCCTGTGCCCCACGGCCAAAGCGCCAGAGTCAGCAACCTGCAACTATTGTGGTTAGCGCGATAGGGTGGGCCGCATGCTTCCCCGCCTAGCCCAACAGCGCGGTCAAGCAGCGCCGGCCTGCAGCGATATGGCCGGGTGGGCCGCCTGCTGCCGCGGCCTAGCAAGCCTGTCCAGCCCACCCGCCCACCAGCTCCCCACGCGCCCGCTTGGGCCGGGTTGAACAGGTCGGGTGGTGGCCGGTGGCTGCAGCCCGTCCCGTGCGGAGACAACTATCTATCGCCCATGTGGGCTGTTTTGTGTCCCTTTTCTTGCGGTTTCTTCTCTGGGGTTTTGGCTTTATAAGAAAATTTCCTTTATAAATATTAATTTAAATATAATTTAGAATATATTAACTCATAATTAACATATAATAAATGCATATTAAAATTCCCATTTATCTGAAACTCCTTTTAGTCCTTTTTCTTCTTTCTTTCTCCGAACAACTTCGGATATCCCTAGAACCATTCTCGTTTCTTTCTTCCGGGATCCTTCTTACATGTAGATCTCTAAGTGTCGTAATGCCCTTAAGCGTGCATCCCTACAGTTCGGGAATGTCATAGACATGATCTCTATCAATAATCAACAACGGGACCGAGATGCCTATGATGACCCCTATGCACTCACGATTCTCCATCGTATTGAATCTTAAACAATATGTGTCATGTTCCTTTTTTCTCTATGATACTTGCATTGTCCGAGACTCGATCATCGACATCTCCATCTTGGGTTTAACCTCGTTACCGACAATGCTACTTTTAACTCGTACCAATAAGTGATATCCACGTGATGTAGTCACATGTTGCGCAACATATTAGATATAACTTATCTGAGTGGGCTCACAGTATCTTCCATCACACGGATGTATAAATCCAGTTGTTGACACATATGCCTCAACCTTCCCCTCTGAGTACTTGATCACACCTTTATAATCACCATTTTATAGAGTGATGTTTGATGCTCTCTAAGCACTCTTGGGTGACAGTGATTAAATATGATCTCACGGTCTAAGTAACAAGTCACTATGTTTCTAACAATTGCAACTATTAACTTTGTGATATGATCGTGTTGCAACAAGCACCAACATGATCAGGAAACCTTGACCATTCGTTGACCAATGAACTAGTTAAATAGAGGCTACTAGGGACCTGGGTTTGTTTACATATCATACCTACATGAATATTTCATATTGATATAGTTATAGCATGATATAAAACTATTATGACCTAATGGACTATGATAATAAACTCCTTTATTATTTTCCTCTAGGGCACATTTCCTTCAATGTTGGTGATCATCGAGGTCTTCAACGCTCATTACTATTTTTTAGGTTACTATTTTTCTTTATTCTAATGTGCTCATTATCTTTTTCATATGGTGTCGTTGTAATTCATGTTTGATTAGAAAAATTTAATCATCTTATAATTCTATTGAGTGGTATATGTATTATTGTACATGTCCCTAATCCATCATTAGTTTAGGAGTTGCGATAGGCTCAAACTTTCTTTTGTTTTATATGTTTATGTTCCATTAAGTAGGTAAGAGGTGGCTCTTGTATAATGCGTTATTTTTTAGTTTTTCCATGTTCTATATAGACTAAAATACTAAGTGATGGCATGCAAGAACACAGGTTTGTCTGACATGTTTTCTTGGAAGTATTGTTTCTAGTTTTAATATCGAATCCCAATGAGCTTAGGAAAATGTTTATCTGCGGTGTTTCTTTTGCACTCAAGGTGTCACTGGTGTCACTAGTCTTGAGTGAATTGACTACAAAAATTTGAGGTGGAAAAGGGTGAGTGTGAGTGAAAGGGGTTTTGTATATTGAATGGTACATAAATTAAAAGGGATTTCTATTTTCGTGCCCTTGGTTCATTAGTTGTACTCACTTTTCCCCAGCCGCTTAACTTTTCCTCACTTTTTCCCTCGCCATGTTAAGAAACCCTCGCGGGCGCTCGCAGGCGCTCGGATGGAGGGATGTCGTCAAGTTAAAGGCTTAACCGTTACATGCTGACTGGTGGGACCATGCTGGGGAGGGTCGGGCGTTGAGCATTACGTTACGAGGCCTCGACCGTTACATGCCTGACCGATGGGGCCGCGTTGGGACGGGTCCTGCATACGTGGTGAAGGGTGGGGCACGCGATGGGACGGGTCTTGCATATGTGGTGAAGAGTGGGGCCACATGGAGACATGTCGGACCGACCATTCTCGCTCACCCAAAGCATTCGCTTCCCCCCTGAGCCTGGAACAGCTCTCACACCGCCCCTCCGCTGCCCCGCCATCGTGTCTTCCTACCTTATGTCGTCCTCGGCCCCAGAGCCGCCCCCTCCCCCTAGCCGTGGAGCCCACTCCACCTCTAGATCTGCTCCCGCCCCTGCTAGATCTACCCCTTTTGCAAAACAATATGCAACGACGGATGGTGCACCGTCCATCCCCGTCGAGCACGGAGAAGATTGGGTGAAATCGCAGGGATCTAACACATGGATTCCATCTGGGTAAGCATCGTTTCCCTTTTGTGGGTCGATTATTGGCAGTATTTGGACACGAATCGCTGGTGCTCAACTAACTGCCTTGCTTTTCAAATAGGATTGATCCAGTGCTGGCGTAATTCGTGGTTATGAACAATATCTCTCTGGATTTTACTTTCCAGCAGTGGTTGCAACCTCCATAACTCCCAAAGATAGATAAAATCTATTGTAAATTCCCCTAGAGCAGTGGCGATTCAGTTGGTTTGCAAGAGTGTTCATAATTATGAAACTCTCGCGTGATCTGAAACTATTATTGACACAACTCTCACGGCCAGCGATTCACTTTCAAATTAAATTTTTTTATACAACTCTTAATGTACAAGAGTGTTTATAATTGACACAACTCTTGAACACTTACCAATTTAAAAAAATTATACAACTCTTAATGTAAAAGAGTGTTTATAATGTACACAACTCTTAAACACTTTCAATTTAAAAAAATCATACAACTCTTAATGTAAAAGAGTGTTTATAATTGACGCAACTCTTAAACACTTTCAAATTTAAAAAACCATAAAACTCTTAATGTAAAAGAGTGTTTATAATTGACACAACTCTTTAACACTTTAAAACTAAAAATAATCATACAACTCTTAATGTAAAAGAGTGTTTATAATTAACACAACTCTTGAACACTTTCAAATTGAAAAAATCATACAACTCTTAATGTAAATGAGTGTTTATAATTGACACTACTTTTGAACACTTTCAAATTGAAAAAATTATACAAATCATAATGTAAAAGAGTGTTTATAATTGACACTACTCTTGAACACTTTCAAATTAAAAAATATACAACTCTTAATGTAAAGGAGTGTTTATAATTGACACTACTCTTGAACACTTTCAAATTGAAAAATTATACAACTCTTCATGTAAAAGAGTGTTTATAATTGACACTACTATTGAACACTTTCAAATTGAAAAATTATACAACTCTTAATGTAAAGGAAAATGGTGTTTACCATTTTTATAGTGTGAAAAGTGATCCCTAAACTTGCGTATACGAAAATTATAAACCTTTGAACACTGTGAAATCGCACTTAATACTGATAATGATGTGCTAAGAAAATCTTGAGAGATTATCATTTGCATAGAATGTAATGCATAAACTTGCATATGGCAAAAATTATACACCTTTGAACTCTTTGAAATCGCACTTAGGACACGGAGTGAAATATAATGCAAAATTATAAACCTTTGAACACTTTCCCTTCAAATTATATTCAAAATAATTTGTTTATGGAGTTAAATCATCGGTGGCAAACTCGTTATTTTGTATGGATAGAGGGTTCCCCCAGACATATACAAGGGTTATCCTGTCCGCTAGATCACAGAGGATCAAACAGAGGATCAACGATTGGTGGGTACGATCCGTGTGACAACTGTCTCGACCAATCAGAGCGTAGCAGCCAATATGAGCACATGTGTGAGAGTTTGTCACTAAGAGGGAGGAGAAAACTAAGTAGAACTTAAAAAACAAGGGAAAAACCGAGTAAAACTTTAAAACCAAGGGAAAAACTGGCAAGGGGGTTCAAATAGAAAACAAAGAGAGATATAAAAAATATAAAATGCTTCTTTTATACAATAAAATACATATTGGCATACATAAAACTATTTACAATTCAAATATATATCAGTTTGACAATTATTGCCTCATTCAGACAAATTATGTTTTGGGGAGGGGTGTTTTGGGGAGAGGCTTGAGTAGAAATCCATGAACCTTCATAGATAGTATGTGATTTGAGAAGTGGTGATTTAGGTTAAAACTTGATTTATATACATTTTTATGGTGGAAGGTCACATAATAAGACTCCATTGGTAGATGCCACTATGTTTTGATCTTTTTAAATGTGTTGTGCATAAAATGACTCAATTAGCTAGCTAAACCCCATTCGTTGAATCTCTGTTGACCAGCCACCGGAGGGTAAAAGTGAGTATATTGCACATGGTAGTGTTAGTACTGGAGGGCAAAACTGAGTACAACCAAAATGCCAGTGCTACACTCGAGGGTATAACTAAGCACAACTAAGTGGACAAGGTTAGACACGATGGGGAAAACGTGACGCACGGTACTCGTGTCGTGGTGCACGGGGCGGTAGCGGACGCGTGTGGCCATGCACGGTGCAGTAGCGCATATGGTTACGTGGTGCACGGTGGTGCAACGAAACGTCTCCTCCCTTCACCTTTATAGACGCCTCCTCACTCTCACTCATCACTCACGCAACCATATCCACTGTCCCATCACCTTCTGCAAACCCCCAAGAAAACCCCAACCACGTCGGCGATGGAGAAGAACGGTGCGGTGGCAATCGTCGCCTCCAAGGCGGCCGACGAGGAGGCCCTCGTCCCCGTATAGGCCCCCATCGAGGCATTGAAGACAGTCGACATACTCGTCCAGACCCCCGTCCCCGCTTCCTCCATACCATCGGCGAGGAGGCCCCCGTCCCCATACAGGCCCCCACCGTTCTCATGCAGATCCCGCATGGCTAGGACCCCTACGAGGACAACGATACCATCAGGTCGGAGAACCCCTTCGACGCCAGCTTAGCCGACCCATGGTCGGAGGTAACTAAGATTTTCTCCCCTTCCTTTGTTCTTCCCCCATTCCCATTGTTGGATGGTAAATCGTGTGTTATTAGGGCTCGGCTATTCTTATTTTCAATCGATGGATGCTAGATATTTTTATAGTAGCTAATCCTCTTGTGTTAGATCTCGTATTTCGATGAATGCCCCTAGTTGGGATCTATACTAGCACCGATCTGTAGTTGGGATCAGTACTAACACCGATCTGTAGTTGGGATCGATACTAGCATCGATCTGTAGTTGGGTTCAGTATTCGATTTGGTCTGAGATTTGGGGGTTGGAGAATAATCAGGGGATATCAATCGGTTAATTTATGCAAGCAATCAATCCCGATAATTATGGTATCTCAATCATTTCCTTATCGCATGCTACTATTTTTTGTAATAGGTGGATAGGGGACGTCTGCAGTGACAACGAGTCCATGGACACCAAGACTCGTCAGGTGCTGAGGAAGCTGAAGTCCAGCCAGTTCAATGGCTTCTTCGCCAGCTACGTCTATAGGTGCCCCTTCTGCACCAGGAGCCTCGCCACCGACTTCAACTCTCTCGTGATACATGTCGAGGACGTGAAGACATGTGGCCCTTCAAAAAATGCCAACGCCTTCGGAGCCCAGCACAAGGCGCTCGGTTTTCACCTCAGCAACCTCCAGAAGGTGGCCATCGAGGAGGGTCGCATGCCCCCGATCAAGCCCAAGGAGCCCAAGGTCAAGGGACTGGGCAGCAAGAAGTGAAGTAAGCGCCATAGGGAGGAGGCGGAGGCCCTCCTAGCGGAGGCCAGAAGGGGTCACTGATCTTGTGCTGATGCTGCTGCTGTAAAGCAGGTTCTTTTGTTTTGTTGTCTGTGTTAAACTTGTATGCTGCTGCTGCTGAGCAGCCTAATTATCGAACCTGGTTTAAGTATCATACTATATAATTTTTTATTAGCTACTTTATCTACATCTGCTCTGTTCATCTACATATTTATGGTGCTGGTTAGATTTGGTGCCAGATTAGGAAAATACGAGGGCCAAAAGAAACCATGAATGAAGAGAGAAGCTGCACTAGATTCGCTGCATTTTTTGGCAAAAATAACAATTGTTAGCGACATAAAGGGGAAAGACGCTCTTAAAAAGAACAATCATAAAAATAACAAAAAAAGAAATCTTCCAATTTAGGCGACAAGGCGCACGTAACTACCATACGCGCCCCACATGGTCCCACACCACATTTCCCACGACGCGTTCCCAACAAGCCGGCCCCCACCATGTGGGTCCTACTACGGGACCCAACTGAACGTGGCACCACCTGTCATCATGTAACGGGGGGTCCTACTTGTCAGCACGTAACGACGAGGGTCCACTATGGGACCCACCTGAATGCGGCCCCACTTGTAAGCATGTAACGGCGAGGGTCCACTAACGGGACCCAACGGAGAGCGAGTTTCAGACCGATGTGAGAGTTCCATAATAGGAGCTGGATAAAAGTGATGAAAAACTAAGCGACTGGAGAAAAGAGAGTACAGCTAACGAACCAGGGGCATGAAAATAGAAATTCCAAATGAAAAATCATAAAAGTAAATAGTACAAAAATTATATGGAGTTTCCTACAGATGAAAGATTAGACGTGGATATATGTGGTTCATGGTGATAGTGATTGTGCCAAATGGAATAATCGGAGTAAGTGATCATAATACTTATTATTAATATGTGAGTAGGAAAGTAACTTGTGTGATAGTCAAGACTCCTCTTGGTAGAGTCGCCTGACTCCAATGATTCATCTACCTGCTACCAAGACCATGGTCAGTGCATTAACTAGTATCTCCTTTTTGCATTGAGTTATACTTATTGGATCCTTATTGTCCTTGAGTTATACTAGATCCTATTTGATATCGGTCGTGAGTCAAGGTTCAACAATTCACTAGCAAAAAAGTTCATGTCTATGAGTTCTCAAGATCATGTTATTTGAGCCCTTAAATTAGATAACACGCATTATTCATACATAGACAATCATTATCACAAAGAATAATCACAATGATAATAAAAAATAGATGAAGATAAAATAGACACATCACATCTCACCAATTCCCTACATATCCCACGCCTATGGGGATTTACTCGCACATGAGAGGAGAATAACACAATGATATTATACCATTGTAAATGGAGTTCATCTCAATATTACCATAGCAAGCCACAATAAAATTGAAGATCGAATCAAATAAAAACCAAAGTAGGAATTAGAGGTTCAAATCCCTAATCTCACTGGCATGGATATGTCATACGGGTGCCCAGGATTGGCCTATCTAGTCTGGCCCAAGTGAATCCCACGAGATGATTAGTACCTAATGGTGGAACCCATGAATATTCGGGTGGCCCAAGCCCATGAAGACGCTACTCCTTGGAGGATATGACAAGATGTAGATATAAAGTTTAAAGGGCAAAACCCTAAATTGTAAACCGACTCGGTTGCTATCCCGAGACCTGGCCTTCCCATATAAAGGCCAGGAGGGAGCAACGAGTAGGACATCTGAAACCCTAGCATACACACCCGCCAGATTACATCTATGAACCATCGCCATCAAGGCACCTCCTGTAACCTTCGGTTCCTCGATAATCAAGAGCAGACAAGCAGGAGTAGGGTTTTCCCTCCAGGGGCCTGAACCTTGGTAAATCTTGTGTCCCTGATTTTCTTGCCTGTTAGCCGAACTAGATCTCTAGTGCACCCCTCTTCCTCGAAACCCAAGTCCATCAAAAATGGGCATTGGCGTGTTAAACCCACGTCAATTGGCACCGTCTGTGGGAATTGGGCGCGCTGATTTTGTGATCTTAACGGCTACATCACCGGTGATCTATGACTCATCCGCGCCGAAAAACTACATCCTCTTCGGCACCTTCGACTTCACCATCCACTCACTGACAACACGCCCGACATTCGATTCCGTGGGAGATGGAGTCAATATTACGATCGAGAGCTTATGCTTCCAGGTCGGCAAGATCGACACGCTTCGCTTCCCCGAGCAGTCGACACCTCCGTCGATCGCTCCTGCTTCATGGATCCCACCACCGATCAGCACGCTGAGTGAGCTTAACGCTCCCATGCCAACCTACAACAGAGATGTGAATCAAATACAAACCAAAGTAGGAACTAGAGGTTCAAATCCCTAATATCACAAATGTGAATCTCTCTCTTTGTACAAGTGGGGGATTGTGGAGGAATGGGTGATCTAGAGGTTGGAGATATTGGGAAGAGTCTATGGAATTCTTCTTCTTCAGATCTGATTTCCTCTGTTCTAGGGTGTTTCATGGCGATCAGATACGCTATTCTCGCTCCTCATCCTCATGAAAAGTGCTTGGATTGATAAGGAGAAGGCAATGGCACTTGGTACAAAGGGAAGTACGGGAGAGACCCGCCCATACTCATGGTCGTTAAAACCCCTGTACACTTTGAATCAAAATGATTTCAATAGGATATTTGCTTGTTTTGCTCTAAATAGCCCAAAAATGTCATGAGATCCTTCCATAAGTGTCCAATACTTAAAAATCACATTGTAGAACAAGGATTCGCTAAATTGCGACATTAATGTTAGTTGAAAGGTGAAAATCCGATGAAAAACTCAGTGAAAAGTGTGAATATTTGGAGCTATAAACATCCCCAAGCTTAGATGTTACTCACCCTCGAGTGATTAAGTGATAAGAATCATAGCGAGAAACAAACTTGGATAAAAAACTCATAAGTTCGAGTTGATATCGTATTCCATCTTCGTAAACCTCACAACTTTAAACATGATCATAATATAATTGAATGCGTGCACCTAATCAGGCGTCCTAACCATGTGGAAATTACTAACAAATAAATCGTAATCCAATAGAGAGTGTCAAGATTTTAGTTAGGCTAGTGAATCGATTGTTTCAATGCCTCTCTTTTAGTGAGAGTGAAAATGTTTTAAGCATGGAATGCTTGGACCAAATTAAAGGTGCTCAAGTAAAGTCGAAAGAGAAATAAACTTAGAGTAAATAATTGACACCCACTTAGAAAATATTGACCTTCTAGCACCCAATCGATTTCCTTGTTTTTCTAGAATTTCAATTCTTTGGTGGTGAGATGATGCCAAAAAATTATTGGTTTCAAACAATTTTTCCACAAACTTTGTCAACCATAACTTTCAGTTTTTCTTTAATACTACACCCATGAGACCAATACTTTACCCATAGGTAGATGGTTACCCATGTCGTTAACTCATAGAGAAGTGAAAATGAGAATATGATACCTCATCTCGCTTGCTCGTCTTGTACTCAAGTCTTCCACGCTTTTATTCCCATTACTATGTCATTAGAAGTGAATAACGTACAAAAATCCAAAGAGTGAACCAAGAGAATTTCACAAGAAATAAAACCAAAAGGTACTCTAATTTTTTTTGTCTTTCCTTTTATCAATGCAAAAACTGAAATTAAACATGCAACTAAAATAAAAGTAAATAAATCAAAATAGTAAAACAAAATATGAATACAAAGGTGGAGGGTTTTAACCTCTCCAAGCTTAGGATTTTGGCCTAACTTAGCTCACTGCCCATCATTGCCGTCGTTTGGCGGCTGGTTGTAATGCGTGTAGTAGTTCGGTAACTCTGGCATGAATTAAGTGAAGTCCTAGGTGAGAGTGAGCACATTGGCATTCATGTTGTGGACCGTGTTCTCCATGTTACCGATGCGAGTCACCAAAGTGTTGTACTCCATCCTTGGTTAAAGAGCATGTGTGCCTCCATGTGTGGTTTTGGTAATTAATGACAATCTTTATGGACTTATATTTGCATTGAGTTTTACTTGTAGAATTTTTTTCGTAGGAAATGCTTGAATCATTTGTTGGTCTCAAGGTTAAATTAATAATAAAATGAATAATATAAAGTGGTGACCAAGATATTCAAGGAGTGATCCAAAGATTGGTCATGAGAGAGTTGAGCTTATGGCAAGTGTGGCTTGAAGAATAAGATAATATCAAGTGTGCCTACAAGACACCAACACAATAAAGAAAGAAGAAATAAAGTGCAAGTTCAATAAGTGCCATCTCGAAGAGATCATATGCTTGAAGATTTCCATCCTTGTGTTTATCATGGATATGTGAAGATATGCCTAAAAGAGAGGCTCTTCTAGAGTGTAGTATGGGGGAGCAAATTTCAAGTCTTCACCAAGCTAGCGCAATCAAGAAAGGTGTTCAATCTTGAGGTGTAGAAGATCGTCAGCATAAAGATCAAGTGGAATATACACAAAGCAAAGGTATGCTATTAATAGGTATTATTTCTTACTGTTCTCGTGGTGTTAGTTGGGGAGACCGATTTATAGGATAGATAACCGTACTATCAAGATGGGCTCTCGAGTGAGTAACTTGATCATATCCCTCGGTCAGAGCTGAAACCTTTGCATACTTGGCACCATATTTCTTGGTTATTATTTGGTTCTTATCCATTATAGGATTTAGAGCTTGTGTCAATCTCCATAAAAAGCTCAAATTCATCGAAAACCGATTTCATATGCATTATCTATTGTGTTTTCGATATTGGAGGTTTTACCAGTTTGTCTTTAATAGATAGGTTAAACCGTTCATCATTTTGTTCTATCCTTCCTTTATGGACTTGATGGTTCCCTACATGATCTTATGGAGCTTGTTACTATATTCAAAATGAGTCCAAGATCATCAAAAGCAGAGTCCGGATACAAAAGTTATGTTCATTTCAGTTTTGCTGTTTCTTCTAGATTTCGGAGGGGTAGATTATCCGGCCCAAATATCTGCCCCCTATGGCACTCGGCAGCAGTACAGGACTATAGTTGTTGAGGTCTTCCTATGCACTTTCTTGTTGGTGTCTCAGGATGCTACAGGCTAGAAGCACAGGCCCGACTCTACCGCAAGGCAACGCCTACGAAAGTATGCACGATTGTCTATGTATACATATTTTTAAATACTTTTTTTCGAGTGTACACCAATGGCGTACCCATTTTTTTATATAATGGAGCAAACAATTTACAAGAAGCCAAACACCCTCTGTAAACAAAGGTATTAGCACACCTCACTCACGCACACCTACTCTCCTCCTCCCTAAAGCCTACTCTCCCGTCATTGCTAAGATCTCTCCTCTTGCTGGTCGCATCCACACCTCGAACTCCTCTTTGATGCGGCTTATGAGCTCCGTTGTGCCACATTGCAACATGTGGTTACCAAAACACCTTGCATTTCATTGTTTCGAGAGTGATCACGCTGTCAGGATAACCATAGTGTTAAACATCCTTCTATCCGAGGCTGCACCAACTCCCTTGCCTCCAACCACCAAGTCCGCAAGTTATCAAGTTGTTGCGGTTTCTAAATTGCAAGTCCCACCCTCTGCAAGCCCATCCAAACCTCCCTCGCATAGACGCACTGTAAGAATGTGCTCATGATCCTCATCATGTAGACATGTATAGCAGTCCAACATTTTCTCTTGTAACCCATGTGTCATCCGTCTATCTGACGTCCATAAGCGGTGCTTCACGGAGAGCCTCCCAAAGATTTTGCACTTCAGCGGAGCGTACAACCTCCAAATCGGCTCGGCAACGCTGGACCTTTCACTTCCTAGACATAGCATCATGTACGTGTCCCTCGTCGTGTACTTTCCATATGTTGCCCCTATCCATATGTACCTGTCTTGCTCCTACACCCTCCTCTGTACTCCTGTAACCTCCACCCACAACGATACGAGTTGTCTATGCCCATTCTCCATGAGCTCTCCTATAACATCCAACATCTATCTATTGTGTTGCAACGCCTGAGCTACCTTGCAGTTATTATTCTATCTCGTATTCAATGCCTCAAAGACCTCAGGTGCAATCTCTTGTACGGTGCGCCCATTCACCCAACGATCACGCCAAAAAAGTATTGTTTGCCCATCACCCACCAAAATTTTCGCCAGGCTCTAGAACACTGCTTCGACCTTTGTATCTTTCATCTTCGGTAACCCAGCCCAAGGTCTCGATGGGTCTGTCCTATTCAGCCACTCCCATCTAGACTGCAGCCAGCCCTCAGAGTCAGCAGATCCTTCACGCCCAGGCCATCGAAACAGGTCGACTTGCAAATGACGTCCCAGGCCACAAGGCATTGCCCCCATTCATTTTGCTCCTACCCTCCCAAAAGAACGCTCTCTATCACTTCTCTATCTCCTCAATTAGCCACATTGGCGCTTTCGCCACCAACAAGTGATGTATTGGTCTAGCCGCAATGACCGACTTGATTAGGATTAGTCTACCTGGTTGCGCGATCATACCTCGTTGCCATGCTAGTATGGAATGAAGTGCTTTAACCATAATTGGTTGCCACTCATTCTTCATCAGGGGTCTCAAGGCTATTTGCAGCCCCAAGTACTTGATCAGGAACCTATCCACCCACATCTCAAAACCTCTTGCACCCTTTCCTCATCTGTTGCTTCCCCTCTGACCAAAGTCGCCAAGGATTTCGCATAGTTGACCTTCAAGCCCGATGCCTCGACAAACAGATCCAAAATCTCTCTAATCGCCTGCAGCGCAGCTTCCTCCGGTCTGACGAATAGCACTACATCATCGGCGTACACTGAGACTCTCTGTAGAGGTGTAATTCCTTCCAAATTCTGAAAGAGTCCCGCCTCCTCCGCTTTTCTCATAACCGCTGTAAGAACCTTCATTCCTAGCATGAAGAGCATTAGGAATGTGGGGTCACCCTGCCTCAAGCCTTGCACATGTTTGATTTTGCCTCCTGGAACACCATTGACCGTGACTCTTGTTGTTTCGGTCGAAAGAGGAATGATAATCCACGTGCGAAAGAGTTCGCGAAACCCCGTAGCTCTTAGAACCTCGAGAAGAAAGGCCCACGAGATAGAGTCGAAGGCTCTTGAGATATCTAACTTCAACATAACACCTTTCTTTCTCCGCGTGTTGATCTTCCTCGCCACTTGCCTGACAAGCAAAAAAGTTACCGTGTAGGCACCTTCTCTTAACGAAGGCCGACTGATTTTTCTCACCAATTCTCCCAACTTTGGCCGCATCCGATTTGCCACAAGCTTAGAGAACAACTTTGAGAAGCTATGTAACAAGTTTATTGGGCGATAGTATCCAACTTCCTCGGCCTCTGGTTTCTTAGGAATCAGTGTGATCAAGCCTTTGTTCAGTTTGGCAAAACCTCTCCCGTCCCCTACTGTTAGTTTCAATAGTGCAGCCCTCTGATCACTTCCCGGGCCCTTTGGTAGAAAGCTCTAAGAATCCATCCGGCCCAGGCACACGGTCCGGCCATCTAGCCCATGTAGATCTAGCGCTGACAAATCTAACTCCTAGATTCAACCCATAAGCTCTAGTCTGTTTCAAATACTGCTAGTAATATACATTCTTGGAATGTATAAAATAAAGAGATCATCCAAATTGACGCACTCAAGAAAACCCGATTTTTTTTTAGGAAAAGCCATTCAATATGCTTTGTTGATGAGATACCATAATTACATCATTTGCGATCTTACCAAGAATAAAACTAGGGGTTCATCAACCCAATTACACGAGCTATTTAAAATGAAAGAATTCCTAGCAAGCTCATGATCTATCTGATTTGCTTCCCTATTACAATACTCTAAAATAACATTATCAAACCTGCACCAAAGGATATTACATTCATCAAAGATTGCAGCTGAGGCAGTCGCTACAAATCGGCCATTCTTCATAGTGTCAACAATCTGCACACAATCAGTTTTAAGAATGAAAGAATTGCATCCAATAGATTGTGCCAGTACTAATCCTTCGCGAAACGCATAGGCTTATGGCATAGGTGCATCCACAACATGGGGTTAAAACTTCTGAGCGGCAGCATTGACCTGTATAGTTTCTAATCATCACTCCGCCGGCTGCCCCTTGCCTGAATCACTATCA
The DNA here is from genome assembly GCA_030063025.1 of Avena longiglumis. Taxonomy (NCBI): domain Eukaryota; kingdom Viridiplantae; phylum Streptophyta; class Magnoliopsida; order Poales; family Poaceae; genus Avena; species Avena longiglumis. Next base: position 563,196,325 of record CP125976.1, read on the forward strand.
AAAGCTGCATCAACATTAATCATTAATTTACCTTTAGTTGGCTTTTTCAAAACCCTTCTTTCTGTTGCTTGTGGTTTATTGCTAACAATCATATAATTCCTCCTTTCCAAAAAAATCATATAATTCCTGGCCAAAACTGTGATTGACAGTGCTGATCAGAAAGGGGTTTGAATATTTTCACCATGAACCGCCTCCTCTCCCACCATATATACCATCCAGTCGTTAATATAAGCTCAGCAAAGCCGACATTGTCCATGGGTTCTAGCCGACCACCTCTCCTTATGATCTCTTCTAGCAGGATAGAACCCGATCTATCAATATGCATCGGCCCCTTAATTTTATCCCACATCCCTAGACACCTCCAAACCTCCTTAGCTCTATCGCATGTGAAAATAACATGCTTTATATCTTCGCAGCCGGATAAGCAAATTGGACAACCCGCTTCGTTACAAATATGTCGCCTTGCATGAATACCACGACATGCGATCATACCGTAAAGGGTCCTCCATCCAAATAATAATAATCTTACTTGGAGTTTCTAGGTCCCACCATTTCTCCCAAACCGGATTGCTTGCAGGTTGCAGCCTCGGCAGTATCCGAATTCCTCTCAAATCTTCCAAAACTTATAATCTCATATTCTCATTGACACTGATACCCCGATCTTGGAGTTTCAAGAAAACCGGCTTAATTATACTGGCCTAATTGCTTCACACAGTGAGCCGAATCAACTCTCTGGATCAGTAAACAGATGGGCCGATGAACAGTATTTCAGCCAAAGGCTGAATAATGTTTCCAGACTTCTTGCCGGAGGTTCCATGATGTGAGCGAAAGGCTTAGCCCAAGGTTTAAATGAACCTTCTCTTGCTTGGCCCGTTAGCGCTAGTGTTTGCTCTCGCAACTCAAGTATACTCTACTAGCTTCTCTCAAAAAAAAAAGTATACTCTGCTAGCTTGCCAAAAAAAAAAGTATACTCTACTAGTTTTGTCCGTTTAAATTAATTAATTAATTTAGATTTATCTAGATATATTCATATTTAAACTAATTTAATTCAATTAATTTAGATCGGAGGAAGTACTAAGTCAGACTTGAAAATTCAACGACTGTTAAAAATACAAGCTTGAATCTTGAACGAGGATGGGACGCTGTTGGCCACGTAACAGCTTGAGCATATATATAACGCCCACCAAATAGTATTGGAACGAGTGACACGCCTTGAAATATGAGTAGTTTTCGAAGAAAGGGGCTCACAGCTTCCAGTTTCATCCTGTGGAACCGGTAACCCCGGGAGTATCAGTTTAGGAGAAGAGGACAGAAATAGTTTCCCGAAAATAGCCACGCTGCAACCTCTGCCAGAACAGACATGCAACCAAAACACAGACCCGAGCATGATTAACCAGAACTCAGCCATTCATCCGTATGTACTGATCGACACGGCGACACGCCTTAGCGAAGAAACCACCCACAATCTTTACTCGGAACCGGTCTCCAAGATGATCGATCAGTCACTGCCCGTGGACTCAGCAATCTCCCTGCGTCACGAGCGCGACCGAACCAAGTCCCCCAATCATTCAGGTACTCCGAGATCGCCAAAGGAGACGAACGCTGAGTGTGCTGACGACACGCGTGCGACGCCATATGGAGCTGCAGGCACTATGGCACGTCCAGGAATGAGAGACACTTTTATTAGAGATATTTTTCAAACTGCCTCTAATTGTATCTATTGAGGCACTTCGAAAAATAGTGCCTTCAAATATGAATTTTTAGTGGCAGTTTTAAAAATGCCACTAATAGTTTATCCTTTTGAGGCACTATTAGTGTCTCTAATGTTTTGAGAAATAGAGGCACAGTCCAGTGTCTCCATGCTAAACTATCAGTGACACTTTGACCTGTGTCTCAAAAAGACATAACTTTTAGAGGCATTTTCTATGATAATGCCACTAAAAGTATATCAACTGAAGCACAATTAGAAGTGCCACAATTGGTTACCATTTAGAGGCACTAAATTATGCCTCTAAACAGTGACCAACTGTGGCACTATTTGGTGTGTCTTCAATGATCATCCATCTAAGGCACTATGCTGCTGCCTCCAATGTCCAACCAGCTGAGGCACCTGACATTGCCTCAAATGGATGATCATTGGAGGCACTGTCAAACATGTCTCTAAATGGTCATCCATTTGAGGCACTATCAGGTGTGCCTCAAAATGGTCATCCATTTGAGGCACTTTGTGCTGTGCCTCCAAAAGAATAACCAGCATAATCAAATAATCAGAAAACAGATACCACACAGCATATAATTATATACTACTGATTCCATACTGATATTCCAACATAGTACTTACTGCTCTATACTTACAACTACAAAAGTAGTACTTAGTAGTCCAGCATATATAGTACTAGGCAGTCCAACTTAAGCAGCCCATCAGATAATTACATCCAAAATAAGTAGAACTCATAATGAAGTTCTACTTCCAATCGATCTTGTCGGATCTACGCTTATGGGAGTGCCGCGAGCATCGCGCAACTTACCGTCGACTTGTACCGTAAACCCAAAAGCATAGCATCATCCTTCTTCATGTTGAAGGCCTGCGCTTGTCCACCATCCACCGTTATCATTACTCTATTGTTTACTCCCATCTTCATCCTCACATCCACACGATCATCTTCACCATGGATTCAACTTGTACAAGAAGTGGTTCATCAAGAAAATCCTTCGTACTTGGTTGTGAACTCGACATTAAATTCATGTAAGTATCAAGTTTACACAACTGTTAGCATTCTTTTGGACTCTGTTTCTACTACACTGTTATGCATGATAAAGTAAATAGCTGCTCACCATTTTGCATTTCTTCTCAATGACAGCTGACTCTGTCATCTTATAGACATAGTACTTTATTGCTGGCCTTCTGCCATTGCACCATTCGTCCAGAAGCTCAACTTGGCATGGACACAGTAGTATGTCATTTCCAAACATACACTGGTGGTCCCACTCATATATTACCTTGTTTTTTGATCCTGATACAGCACAAATAGAACAAATTTTATAAATATTAGTACCATTTCTCAACTGCTGTAACAGACTAGATAGTTCAAAGTTTGTATACATACCCCTTAAAACCAAGCCATCATCATCTTGTGGCATAATTGGCACATAACCATCGCACGAACCACTCCGTAGAGGTGTCATCGCGAGGTGTCACCGCCAGTATCACGCCACTAGTGCCGTGGCTTGGGATCAAGTCGCCATCATCCGAGATGTCAATGGCATTCTCCTGTGTTCCCATCTAGTATAAAAATAGCATGTAATCAGAATGCTAAAGCAATGTAATCGAATGCTAAAACATGTTCGGACATGATCAAATAGCAAAACATTCAGAAAGTCAATAATTACATTACGAATATTCCTAACATTCAGAAAGTTCGGAAAGCAGAACATTCGCATGATTCGGATCATCTTTGAACATTCTGAACATTCAGTAATTTTTGAATTTTCTGAACATAGCAAAACAGAAAGATCAGAACATTCAGAAAGATCAGAACATTCAGAAAGTTCAGAAAGATCAAAACATTCAGAACATTCAGAAAGTTCAGAAAGATCAGAACATTCAGAAAGATCAGAACATTCAGAAAGATCAGAACATTCAGAAAGTTCAGTACATTCTGAACAATCTTAACAATCTGAACTTTCTGAACATTATGAAATTTAAAATTCGTAACATTTCTTCATCAATGCACCCTAACCAGAAATAATCATCAACTCTTGACATCAACAGAATTAATCCTAGCAGAACCCTAAACAAAATATAATCTAAGAACAGAACAAATCTAAGAACAGAACTAAGAACATAGATCTAGACAAAGAACATAAATCAAAGAACAAATCTAAGCACCCAAAGATCAGATAGCAGGTTAGATCAAACAAGATCAGATAGCAGGTTAGATCAAACAAGATCAGATAGCAGGTTAGACAAAGAACATAAATCTCGAACAAATCTAAGAACAGAACAAATCTAATCTAATAACAACAATCTAAACTAAGAACACTAATCTAATAACAACACCAGATTAGATCTAAGAACAACACCAGATCTAGTACAGTAATCTAAGAACACGAGAAAAGATCTATACACTATTCTAAGAGAACCAGAGTACACTAATCTAAGAAGACTAGATCAGATCTAAACAACAGTTCCTAATCAAGAACAGAAAAGATCTAACGAGTAGAATAAGAACAACAGTTCCTAATCAAGAAGAACAGAAGAAGAAAGAAGAATAGAAGAAGAACACGAGAAAAAAAATGCATAAGCTCCTCGGTGGCGGCGATGGGATTCACTGGAGGGTTTCATGTTGGGTGGCGGCGGTGGAACCCTAACACGAGGAAAGGAGAGAGTGAGGAGTGGAAAGTGAGGAGTGGAGAAAGTGACGGCCGGTGGGTGGGTGTGTCGTATATAGTATGGTCATTTTGCACATTAGTACCTTAGGTTGTTATTAACTTTTACGTGTCCTTCCACCTCGGCTCCGTAGTTATAGCGATTAGTGGGGCCTCGATTAATATTTTAGTTTCCTATTCGTCCCTCCACCCGCCACCTTGCACAAACCCCTCCCTCTGTTGTCCAATGTATAAGAGGCACCCGCCAGCGCTAGGGTTTGGCCTCCATTTCTGGCGTGTCCTCCAAGGCCATTGCACCACCTTGGCCGGAGAGCTGCAGATCCTCACCGTCTGCACCACCCGCCCGGGAGCTGCAGATCCTCACGTCGCGCCGCGCACCACTCTCTTGATCAACCGAGTTGCAGATCCTCTCCGTCGGCCGCCCGCACCACCCGCCCGCCAGACAACCACCGCGGCCCGAGCCGCAGATCATCTCCGTCTGCACCCGCCCGGCTGCAGATCCTCTCGGTCCACTCCGCGCCTCCCGCCCGCCGTCGGGCTGCAGATCCTAGCGACATCCATAGCAGCTTCAGAATGGATCCACGCCGCACTAACCTGATCGGCAGCCACATCCCTTCTCCTCGCGTCACCTAGCGATTTCTCAAGAGCAATCAGATAATTGTGTGTGCTTTGTATATCTAGTGTGCTTTGTATATATAGTATGGTCTTTTCATCCATCTAGTGTGTGCTTTGTATATCGAAATGGTTCATCTAATTCATCTGTAATTCTAAACAAAAATCTGATTTTACTAATGCTAGAAATAGATCTAAAATAGTTACGTAATTGGTTCAGATGAATATGATTACTATAGAGTCCAAGATGATGAGAGGGATGATAGGCTAATGATCACAATTAGAGGTTTGTTTAGCACCATTTACTTTGTAATCTATGCTCTTGTCATTGATCTATATTTTCTGGTACCGATGATACATTGTTTGGCATTTGTTAGGACACGGACATTCGTGATTTGATTCAATTGATACAAAGCTGCATTTTGGAAATTTGGTTCAAATGAATTACCACCAATTAATGCAGCTAGAAGCAATGTGGAAGTGCTACCAAGGCCTGCAATTAAGAATTATGTTAGCACAATTACATCAACAAATGTCATTCCTTTGGAGGGTTTAATGGTATGTATATATATTGCACATTATTCATATTTTTATCTGTAAGTTCTGCACATTACTCACATTTTTATCTAACAAATTCCAGGAATTCAGTCAAGAGTTTACAAGAAAGTTCCTGATGCAGTTCCTCATGGATGAACACCTCATGAGACATTGTATTCAAGCCAGATCTCAATTGGTTAGTGTAGGTGTGATGCTCAAGTTAGGATCTCCAATAAAGTACTGTAGGATGATTCTTCAGGCTGATGGAAAAGCCCAGATCATCCCTCCTGGATGGGAAAAGGTGGTAGAGGCATTTAATCTGAAGGAAGGGGATGTTTGCATGTTCAGTTTTACAGATGAAAGAAAACTACCACCAAGACTCAGACATCAGTGGTTCTACCTTAAGCTTGAGATACTTAAAATTGAAGAGTACTACCCTGTCTTATTAAACCCATTCTTACCATTTATCTGAGTATCTCTTATAACATATTTATGCACATATTTGTAGGTACAGCCCCACTGAGATTCATGAAAGGAGTCTGATTACTACTAGAGGTGTGATTTTCACCTGCAGATGCTTACTATTATACTTGTTTTACTAGAGTTTTTTTGGTGATGAATAATGCTTTATTTGTCATGTAGGACCTGGTTTCTTTGGTGAAGAATCCTTTGATAATGAATGCATTTTTGCAAACAAGGTTGATTTGACATTCAATCAAGTTATCCAACTGAGAAGCTATGTTGAAGTGCTACCAAGACCTGATATTAAGGAGTATGTGTGGAAATTGACAGAAGAAAACATCATAGCTTCCTTTGATCATGTTCACTTTGGAGACACGGAGAAGGAGAAATGGTTAGTAATGTTTGATCATGTTCACTACTAATGGTTCTTGTATGGTATGTTTTGATCATAATTGAAATTTCATTTTCGTGTTTTCAAAAGAATTCACAAATACTTATCTTTTGAAGTTTCTAAAGCCTGTCTTATGCTCAAGAGCTCCTGGCTTGGGGTTCCTAAAGGATCTGAAGTTATTCTTGTTGTTGTGAACAAATAGCAGTTTCAAGACTCGATTTGTAGAATGATGCTAACGAATCTGACAAGCGATTATGTTTTGGATGGAAAGATGTTGTCAAAACATTCATCGAAAGAGGAGATGTCCTTGTTCGGTTTAGGACACTAGGATTATTCCATCAAAATTAGGGATCCATTGCGTGGCTCCGATTGGTGATAATAAAGCTAGATTAGTCTTGAATGGGCGATAGTGTCTCGATTAAATGGGCCACATCATGGGGAAAAACAGGGACGATTATGCATTTAAATGGGCCACATCGTGGGGTAATTGGTGGCGTGGCGGTGGTGGGCGTGGGGAGCAGTTTACATCCCTTTACCTTTAAATAGGAGGAGAAACCGGCGGTTTACAATTCTTACTGCAGAGCTTTTCTTCTATCCCTTCGACTTTCGGGTGAGTTCAATTTGCATACCACGGATCTTATTATTCTATTTCATTTAATCGATGCAATCTAATCCTTCTACTACATTTTCGTGTCGCATGTTCGAATTTCCTCCTTCGACTTTTTAGCTCTCGTGTTCAATTTGAACACGCTATCTGTGATCAACCTGGGTGAATTTTTGTAGGTGAATTAACCTGGATGTTATTTTGTAGGTGATGGATGGCATGACGTGTGCTATCTGTGATCAGCCTGGTGAAAATTGTGGCATATCTAACAGGAGAGCTAATGGATTTGACATTGTCATTGGCCATGGTTTTAGACGTGGTGTAGTAAGTTTTTCTGTTCATTCCCTAGTAACAGGAGAGCTAATGGATTTGACATTCCCTGCTCATTCAAACAGAGGTTGAACAATTTAGTTCCTGGGAAATGGTTAGTTGCCAAGAGCCCAAGATTCAGAAGATTTGATTTATTCTTACAGAAGGATGAGTCAGCTACACTAATATGTGGCCCTTACTGGAGATCATTAGTTAGAGTTTATGACATTGCTGTGGGTGATGTTGTACATTTCCAATGTACTGATGATCCCTTTGAACCTTTAGAGAACTCATTTCACATAACTGTTCATTCCAACAATGTTGAGAAGGATGCAGTTGAAGAAACTGGTATCACAACAATAACTCATCTTTTTTTCACAATGCATTTTCGAAATAATTAAGACTAACACATCCTCTCTGATTAGTTGTAGGAGATTTGCCTAGCCCAATAAGAAGTATCCTCTATAGGACAATCTTCTCAGACATCCACTCCATTAGTGAACAGGACATGGCTGCAATCTTGTTTGGCATTTACAAAGATGTTTTTGTGGAGAAGGAATTTTATGAACCAAAGGATCAGAAACATTTTTGGGTGCACAAGATGGATGATGATAATGTTCACTTCAATGCACTGGTAATTTCCCACAGTTCATATGTTTGACATCTGAAATTATTTTATTTGCATGCAACTAAATCAATTGTGGATATTTATTTGTTTTGCAGTACATGCCTACTGAGGCTATAGATGGGTACATGTACCCAGGTTTTGGCATTGCTCATCTTTCCAAGGATGGACAACTGCTAGGAGAAGAACAAGAAGAGTTCATTGACTGCACCTACTCCATTGCCTGGGACATGGGGCATGTGTGTTTTCAGAATGGATGGACTGATTTCACCAATGCTGCTAACATTGGCAATGAAGCACTTCTTTTGATGAAAGTAGAGCCCATGCAAGAGTTTATTGGTCTTAACTTTGTTGAGATCATCAACTAGGGATCATCTACTAGAGATTATCTAATTAGTGCCCATGAATTAACTTTGTATCCAGTGTGTTTGTATCCAGTGTGTTTGTATCTAGTTGTGGTTGTGTACCCTTGTGTTTGTATCCAGCTATTATTGAACTTATATTATATATCAAGTTTGTGTTTTGATCCGATTGTGTTTGCTTTTACGAAAATATAGATGCAACAAATCCATACTGCTATTGTGTTAATTTTTCACAATAGCAAGGATAAGTTGTTGCAACAAATTGAAATTTTTTTCTACTTGTCACTGCTGTTTTTTAAAATGGATTCAAAAAAGAAACTTCTCTGTATACTTCTTACATTTGTATGCAACAAATCCATACTAAGGATAAGTTGCTGCAACAAAATGAATTTTTTCAAAAACACAAAGGCCCAACTGTAGGACAAAGTACTCCAATTGTAGGAGAAAGTACTAGGCAAAGGCCCACTCGGCCAAAATATGGGCCAAAATATCTGGAACCGAACAAACAGAGAGCGCGTGGAGCATTGGAATATTATAAGGAGGGAACCGAAGGGACAACCTCCCCTCTCTCTCCCATTCGGCAGTTCCCTCTCTCCCACTCGGCAGTTCTACGGTGAGTTCCTATGCAGTTCTTCAGACTTGTTTTCTTATCTTTTCTTCAGAGTTCTCTCTCTAATCTCTTCTTTTTCTTTCCATCCATCTGCAGACTCGGCAGATTGTACGGTGAGTTCTTCAGTTCCTTTGCAGTTCTTCAGATTTCTTCAGAGTTCTCTCTCTAATCTTTTCTTTTTCTTTCCATCCATCTGCAGACTCGGCAATTAAATACGCAGTGAGTTCTAGTTCCTTTGCAGTTCTTCAGATTTCTTCAGTTCTCTCTCTAATCTTTTCTTCTGTTGCTTGATTCTTCCAACCTTCTTCACTTCTGTTGCTTGATTCTTCCAACCTTCTTCACTTCTGTTGCTTTAATCTTTATTTTGCGGTTCTGTCCTAATCCCTCTTTCTTCTTGTAATATTACAGTGACCGCAAGATACCCAAAGAAGAAGAACCACTCCTTCATTAGGGTTTATTCTCAGGTAAATCCCTCTTTCTTCTAACTGTTCATCCTCTGCTTGATTAGGCTTTCAAATTAGGGTTTTCATGGAATGTGCGTTTTCCTGATTATGTTCCTGATTACGGTTGCGTTTTCCTGATTAGGTTTTGTCCTTACTATGTTCCTGATTATGTTCCTGATTATGTTCATCAGATTATAAGTGACTGAAATGTGTAGAATGTTCTTCAGTACTGAAAATGTGTAGATTGTTCTTCAGTACTGTAATATGGTTGCAATGTTTAGGTTCTGTTACTAATTACTTGCTTAATTTTTAGCAATGGATCTTGTGTGTGGACAACTGCTCACAACCGTGGTAGGACACGGAGGAGGGCAACCAGACTTCAGTTGTCATTGTTGATGAGTTTCCATTTGATGGTGTGGTGAGTTTTCACATCCAGACAACAATAGTTTACTTTATGTTATATTCATCCTGTAGGTTGGTAAGTTAACTACATTATGTTATGTTCATCCTATAGGTTGTTCCATGTTCATTTAGGAGAGACTCAATGATTTCACTCCTAAGAATTGGTGGTTGCCAATGATGTAATTAGAAACTATGATCTCACTTGAAGAAGACCGATGAAAAGACATTGATTTGTGGTCCTTATTGGACGTCATTGTGGAGAGTCTCGACATTGGTCTTGGTGATGTCTTGGAATTTGAATATGATCCAGATCCGATTGAGGGTTTGGACAATTTATTCCATGTCACCATTTCCTCAAATGGTGTTGAAAAGTACATCCATGAAGCTCCATGTAAGTTCTTGCTAACAACTACTAACTCTTTCCTCAACTACTACTAATTTCTTTACATGTACTAGTACTAATTAATTTATTTCTTCTCTTTTGCTTAGTGATTGGAGATGTCCCTTCGGAATAAGAAGCATTCTCAGACATGCGGACAATCTTCTCAAACATTCAATCAATCATTTGAGCGAACATGGCCACCATCTTATTTGCCATCTACAAAGATGTTCATGTGATAGACCATGAGATCATTGAAAGTAATGATGAGAAGAATTTTTGGGTACACAAGATGAATGAGGAAAACCAAGCATGGGATGCACTGGTAAGGCTTAGAGCTAAATCACTATTCTGTTGTTTCATTCTATGCATGCCTAATGTGTAAAAAAATACTAACTGCGAAATACATGATTATTGCAGTTCATGCCTATTGAGGTTGTACAAGGCTACAGGTACCCAAGACATGGCATAACACATATTTCCAGGGAAGGGCAAGACATAGAAGGAGACGAAGAGAACTTCATTGCATGTGCCTACTCCATTAGCAAGGAACATGGAGAAGTCATTTTCACCGCAGGGTGGAATGACTTCACATTTGCTGCTGATGTTGGATGGGCTTCAATGCTTGTGATCAAGATAGAACATATGAGTGATCACCTTGGGCTGAACTTTGTTGACATTGTAAACTAAGGAATTAGTTAGTGACAAGGCTAATGAGGAATCAGTTAGTTAACAGATGCTTGTTTAGGTTGTGCTGCAGTTGTTTAAGGAACAATGTCATCAATGTTGTTTTAAGCTTTAGTTATTATGTCCTTATTCTGTAAGTTAACTACTAGTGTTTGTATCACTTGTATTGTGCCTGAAATTATATGGTTGTGCTTGTTTTAATGTTGTCAACTATGGTTGTGCTTGTTTTAATGTTGTCAACTATGGATGTGCTTGTTTTATTACTTGTTTCATATTCCTGTTTTGTTGATGTCTAGAAGACCTTCATTGTTCTGAATTCATAAATATTCAGAGACCATGGGCTACTAGACTACATTAGTTCCATAATAGACTACATTAGTTCTACTACTAGTCAACTACTTGTGTAAATTACCAGAGCATTTTGTGCCTGAATTTTGTGCCTAAATTACCAGAGCATTCAGACCATTTTGTACATTTATTCAGATCATTTTTTTCATTTATTACATTTATGCACTGCACACACGTCCTTGGAAGTGGGGAAAGTGGGGAAATCTTCTTGTGTGCTTGCCCCATGTCCAGTGCTTTCCTATTTAACATGGTGGTAGTATGGAGTTATTTCTTACGCCTATGTCGAGTTCTTACGCCTATGGTGAGTTCATCTCTTGTTCTTACCTGAATATTGTTGTTCTGTTTGTGTACTTACATCTGAATGTTTCATGTGTGATGCAGATCTCTGATTGTACAACAGGAGCACAAGTTATCCTATAGGTGATTCAGATCCTTTGCCTCTTTTCATGTCATCCATGAATGAATTTGTGTTCCATATCTTAATACTTCCATTTTTTTCATAGGAATGGATGAGATGAGTTGTGTTCTGTGCCAGCAACCAGTGCAAAACTGTGGCCTCCATTCTGACAGGCGTGCAGTTTCTTTTGATCTGATTATGATGCAGGGATTTGAAAATGGAGTGGTAAGTTATAACATCAGTACAATGGATCTCTTGTTTTTATCTGGAAAGGAGGTGTATAATGACAAACATTCCTCTTGTTTTTATTTCAGGCAGTACCTTGCAAATTCAAGGAACAACTTGAAAAATTTGCAATGTCAAAGAACTGGATGGTGGCTACATGCAGGAACAGGCATGTGTATGACTTCTTCCTGGAGAAAGAAGTGTCAAGAACTACCATCTGTGGACCATACTGGAGTTCCCTTGTTAGGAAATATGATATCCAGCAAGGTGAGGTTGTCTCTTTCGGTATGTGGAACAAGCCAACAATTTTGATATCACGATTCTGAATTTGTGGACAATATGAAGGTTGAGAAGCCTATTGTTGCGGATGGAGGTAAACTGTTTCACAATTTTAAGCTTTTATGTCATGTTAGCTGAAAGACTTGCTATGTTAACTAGTTTGCCATTGTTTACTACTTTGAGAAGGTCTTTCTTGTGTGATGCCCTGAAATTAGAGCTATACTTGAAGACTATTTTCTCAAACATCGGAGAAATTAGTGAGGAGAACATGGCAAGCATCAATTATGGTATCTACAAGGTTTTGGCTCTAAAACCGGGCAAGAACTAGTGAGGAAGAATTCTATGAAAGTGTCAATGAGATGCGGTTTATGGTGCACAAGTATAATCAGAAAATGTTGAACTAGATGCTTTGGTAACTATCTACTACTTAATTTCTCACTTTTTTATGCAATGTTTCAGACTTAGTTCTTACACAAGTTGTTACTATGCCAGTACCTTTCTGCAAAAACATTCAGAGAAGTTGGATGCCCATGGCAAGGACATTCAAATCTGTTGGCTAGGGAATTTGATGTGCCCTTTGAAGGATGGTACCACATGGAAGATGAAGATGATAGAATTGCATTCACAATAGGATGACAGCAATTTAGGGAGGAGGCAAATATAGTAGAGGGATCACTGTTGTTGATTGTTGCAGACCCAAGGCATGGTCACATCTGCCTTGATTTTTTGGAGATTGAAGACCCTTGAAGAACATGATTGAAGACCCTTGAAGAAATTGTGTTTCATTTTAAGTTGTAATGTGTTCTAGTGGACTAGTGTTCTGAACAATGCATCTACTGTAATGTTGGTTTGTAAGTTGAACAATGGTTTGTAATGTTGGTTATCAAGTGTTGATGATTCTCAGTTTTTCAAGTGTTGATCAGTTTCTTGATTTTCTGTTTATCTAGTGTTGATCATTTAATTTTATGTCTAGAAGGCCTTCATTGTTCTGAATTCATAAATATTCAGACCATGGGCAACTAGACTACAATGTTTAGTTTTGCATCTAAATGTTCAATATTTAGCATCTCAATGTTTAGTTTTGCATCTAAATGTTCAATATTTAGTTTTTCATCTCAATGTCTAGTTTTACAATATTCAACTATGATTATGATTATGAATGTTTAAACTATGATTATGATTATGTATAAACTATGTATTGTATACTAGACTATAATGTAAACTAGCTAGACAATTACTGTTAAAATAAAATATCACTAGCTAGACAACAATGTAAACTAGAAGGGAACAAAGCACAATAATAACACAAGTATAGTATATCTCCAGTACAGTATTTTTTCATTTTAGTCCTTTAATTTTTTCATTTTAGTCCTTTAATTTTTTCATGTCATGTTACTGACCCTTGTCTTTCTCTTTTTGACCTTGGCTCTCTTTTTTTTCAGATACAACGCGCCTCTCCTCCTCTTCCTCGATCGAGCTCCTCTCCTCCGACGAGATCCTCTCCTCTCTGTCGAGATCCGCTCCTCTCCGTCGAGATCCACCACCGCCTCCTCCTCGAGCTCGTCCACCACCACCTCTCCGTCGATCTCGTCCACCACCGCCTCCTCCTCGAGCTCGTCCACCACCACCTCTCCGTCGAGATCCTCCACCACCTCTCCGTCGATCTCGTCCACCACCATCTCTCCGTCGAGATCCGCCGCCGCCTGGAGCTCGTCCACCACCTCTCCGTCGAGATCCACGTCGTGCAATGGGCACTCGTAATGATGATCCACGTCGATCTATTCTTCATCGACAAATAACTCGCAATGATGCCGAGGCTGGTTCTTCAGGTTAGGAATTCACCACCTGTTCCTGTTATTACTTGTGCTCTGCTCTGATATGCTATACTTGTGCTCTGCTCTGATATGCTCTGTTCCTCTTCTGTTCCTGTTATTACTTGTGCTCTGATATGCTATGCTGTACTCTGAACTGTTCCTGATGTGCTCTGATATGCTGTACTCTGAACTGTTCCTGATGTGCTCTGATATGCTGTACTCTGAACTGTTCCTGTTATTACCTAGTTTGTTTGTTTGAATGTTGGTATAGTAACTAGTATCTTGCTATTGGTTACACAGGAACAAGTTGCTAAGTTTATTCATCTATTTGTACAATGGATAAAACTTGGATGAGTGCTGCTAGATCCGATCTACAGATTTGCAGATGGGGTTAGGGGTTTCATTCAGTTTGCAGCTACAAATTCTGGTTTTAGCCAAAAGATTGTCTGCCCATGCAAACTTTGTTGTAACATCTCTAGGCAAAGTTTAGAAGATGTTGAAGACCATATAATATCTGTAGGATTCATGCCTGGGTATACAACATGGGTATACCATGGGGAATCGATGATTGTGCTATTCTCTTGTCTGACCCAATGAATCAGTAGAATTGTCTTTAGGAAGTGATGAGATGGATGAGATGATGTTGGGTTCTCATGATATGTACACCAATATCTCTTTAGGATCAGATACACAAGTTGACAGTGATGATACTGATGATGACTCTGAAGAAACAGATGAAGCTGATGAATAAGCTGATGAAGAAGCTGAGGCATTCAAAAAGTTAGTTAATGATGGCAGACAAGAATTATATGCAGGATGTAAAAAATTTACAAAACTGCAATTTCTTGTGAAGCTGATGAACATAAAGAACACCAGGGGATTAACCAGAGCTACATTTGAAGATGTGCTGCAGCTATTTAGGGATGTCCTACCAGAGGATACAACTCTCCCTATGAATTTTCATGAATCCAAACAGTACATCAAATCTGGGTCAGGGTATGACACATATGATGCATGCATTAATGGTGCATCATATATAGAGAGACAATATCAATGCATCTGCATCAAAGATGTAATGCATCCGGATGGAAGATTGTGAAGGAAATTGGTGGTGGCAAAAGATTTAGCAAGGTTGCTCAAAAGGTGGTCGGGCATTTCCCATTGAAGAAGAGAATTAGAAGATTATTCATGTCAAGCACAGCCCCACTTATGAGTTGGCATGTTGATGGTAGGATCAAGGATGGTCTTATGAGGCATCCTGGCGATGCACCGACTTGGAAGCATTTTGATGCAAAATATGAGTGGTTCGATAAAGAAGCTAGAAATATTAGGTTTGGACCGACAACCGATGGTTTCAATCCATTCGAACTATGAACTGTCTTCAAACATCGGCCAATTGTACTGATTCCATACAATCTTCCAAAGAAAGAGTTGCATGAAAGAAAACAACTTCATTTTGTCGTTATTATTCTGGTAGGAAGGCACCAGGAAAGACATAGACATTTACAGAAGCTAGTTGTTGATGAAGCGAAGGTGTTATGGAAGGATGGTCTTTGGACTTTTGATTCTCATGTAGGAAGGAAATTGTGGTGTATCTGCCTTTGCTATGGACAATTAGTGACTGGCTAGGCCGGGGAATTCTTAGTGGAGAGAGTATTGTTGTTTGCTCCCACTGCCTGCTGGGTACATGTTCCAAACGTTTAAAACATGGACACAAAGCATGCTACCTAGGTACTAGGATGTTTCTGCAGACCACCCATTTAGGAAGGATAAAGACTCATTTGATGGCTGGCGAAGGCAGGGAACCTCCAATTCAGCCATCGGTCATGAGATTTTAGAAATGACAAAAGGCATTCACACCATCTATGGGAAAACACAGAAACAACAAAAGTCTAAGAAGAACAAGAGACAAAGAGATGAAGGGGAGGAAGATACTGTACTGGAGGATGTGCACACTGTAGAGTCAACATTCAAGAAGAGAAGCATCTTTTCCAGCTTGAATATTGGGAACATTTGCTGGTTCGACATAATTTGGACTCAATGCATATAGAGAAGAATGTGTTTGATAATATTGTTCACACAATTTTACAAGTGGACAACAGGTCCAAAGATAATGTGAAAGCAAGACTGGATATGAAAAGATTTAAAATCAGAACACATCTCCTTGTTGATGAAACTCAAGAGAAACCAGACTTGCCTGAAGCAATGCACTACATGAATTCAGATAATAAGAAGGTATTCTGCTCAGTTGTGAAAAATGCAAGGTTTCCAGTAGACTATTCTTCAAACATGGATGGGAAGGTCAGGTTAGATGAGAAAAAATTAGTTGGGCTAAAAACTCATGACTACCACATAATTTTTGAAGATGTATTTCCTTTAGCTATAAGTAGAACCATGCCTGCCCCTGTTGCTCTTCCACTAATTAATCTTAGCAAGTACTTCAAGAAAGTTTGCTCCAAAGTCATAGATCCTACTGAGATGCAAAAGTTGGAAGAAGAAATTGCTGAAACAATGTGTCAGCTAGAGCAGATTTTTCCACCATCATTCTTTGATATAATGGAACATCTTGTCATCCATCTTGCAAGTGAAGTGTTGATAGGTGGACCAGTGAAATTCAGAAACATGTGGTCTACAGAGATGTTTGTTGGGAAGTGTAAAGGGATGGTACATACTAGAAGACATCCTAAGCATCAATAGCGAGGATATATATTTGATGAGAGCTTGGATTTTTGTGCAAGATATGGAAAATTCCAACAAAGAGACAATGCATCTTGATGATAGCACAACTAGCGATCCAGACACTAATATATATTTAAGAACAATTGGAAGACGACTCTGCATTTCAAGTAGATGAGCTAGATCACATTTCATGGACACAAGGTCAAAGGCATGTGTTGGTTAGTTATCCGAAATTACTAGGTTTGCAAATGAGCATATCACAATGCTACAAGCGAATGTAGGAAAAGTAGAAGAGAAGTTGAAGTTGCTCACCACCAACAATTCCTGAAATGGTTTATTGAACATGTGCATTCTTTAATGCATAAAGGAGTTGAACTACCAGAAGAAGTTGTTCTACTAGCACAAAAGCCTTTCATGATGGTGAAGAAATACAACAGCTACAAGATTAATGTCTATACATTCCACACAAGAAGCCATTCTGCTGAAAAATCTTCCCAGTGTGATGGAGTTTCAACTACTGCAAAGACATTAAGTTATTCAGTAGATCACACATTAGGATATGGTCAAATTTGTGGCAGGATCCATGAAATAGTTGAATTGAATTATTCAAACACAGCTAGTGTAGTATTATTCAAGTGTGAATGGGTTAAAGATACTGGAATTAGAGTATATGAATTTGGAATAACTGAAGTCAACTTCAATCATGTAGACAAAGGGGAAATTCTTTCATCTATGCCATTTATACTAGCTAGTCAAGCAAAACAGGTCTACTATTTGCAAGATCCAATTGATAATGAATGGTTTGCTGTTGTGTCTAGGTAATTTGATATAGTTCTATTGTTTCTTTTGTTTGCTGGTTTGATTCTGTTGAACATGGTAATAAAGTTCTATTGTTTCTTCTGCATGGACTGCTAACATGGACAGTCAGAGAAGTAGGTTAAATGAGGTTAACATGCAACTGATGAAACTTGGTGTGCCACCAACACAGATAGAAATCAAGAGTGGAGAAATTTTTACAAGATTTCTTGAGGAAGCAAGGATAAAAGGAATATACAAAGAACCAGCAGAAGTAAGAATCTAATTTATGCCATTCTAATTTATGCCATTCTAATTTATGCCGTTCTGATATGTGATTTATGTGAAAGCATATGAATCACCTAATTTATGCCATTCTAATATGTGATTTATGTTCCTGTCTTAATTTAGAACAACATGATATATGAAGAAATAGATGTGGTAGAAAATGAGGATGAGGATGATGATGGTAGTGAACAGCATGATAGTGATGCTACTACTCATGATGAAAATGAAGAAGGTGATATCAATCAACGATTCTGGGAAGGTTAGTTTTAGGTTGCCTTCTCCTCTTGTTAATTTAGGCAGTTTATTTGAATATTGTGAAATGGATGACACATTGGTTAATTTAAATACTTGTTACATGACAACAGCAGAGAAGTCTGTGAGAGGGCCCACTAAGTTGAAAAGATTCTGGAAAGAGTATGATCCAAGAAACAAGATCAGTTTGGAATTTAACAGCAAAGGCCAACCTTGTGGGTTCAAAACTTGTAGGCTCACAAATTTGATTGCTTCTTTAGTTAAGGGAAAAGAAATTTCTTTGGCAGCTACCAATTGGAGCAAAGTTCCTGAATATGAAAAAGATAAGCTATGGAAGACAGTTAAGGTAAAATCTCTTAAACAAACTGGATTGTAGTTCTGAACTATGTTTTTTGCCTCCAAATTACTAATGTTGCCTAACTGTAAACACTTTTGGAGTATTTCTTTGAAATACCAGATTGTTACAAGTGCTGGGTGTTGATATCTGCTAGAAAGAAGTGGAAAGATTACAAGTGCTATTTGAAGAGAAAATTTTACAAGGATGAGTTGTCACTCAAAAGCAACATTGCCAATGGATGCAAATCCAGGATACCTCCTGCTCAGTGGGTTTGGCTATGTAAATTTTGGAGAACACCAAAGTCTAAGGTATACTAAAGTAGCAATGCTGGATATACTATTTTTTTCAACCTGCTTGTGCTAATTCATACTATAGGCATTAATGTATAATTTCTTGCTGTAATGTAGGCATTAAGTATGAAGAACAAAGAGACGAGAAATTGTCAAGCAAATGCAGTTCATACAGCTGGTACTAGAAGTTTTGCAGTAGTACAGGAACAAGAAGTAAGTTAATTGTGGATTTTTTGCATACTTGAATATCTAAAATTTTCAAAGATCATAGTATGACAGTTTTCCATGAATTTCAGGAAATAAAAGAAGGGAGCAAAATATCCAGAGCTCAGCTTTACAGAATTACACATACAAATAAGGATGGGAAACCAGTTGATGAATTTTGCAAGAAAAAGATTGTAAGTAATAATGTAGTATATATTGAATTTTGTCATGTAAACATACATATTATATATTGAAAACTCAATAAACTGTTCTGAGCTACAATTCTGAGCTATCAATACTTCAATAAACCTGCATCCATGTTTGTAATGTTGCAAACATGGATTCAATGTTGTAACTTCTTTTGTTTATCTTCAGTTTGAGTCAATCTTGCAAATATCCATTACATGTTCCTCATTCTTTGTAATGTTGCAAACAGGAAGAGATAAATGTGAAGTTTGTGGACAACCCAAACTTGATACATGAGGAAGCAAATGAGGAAGATTTGTATTCAACATTGTTCCCAAAGGGTAAGAAGTCAAGTAATCATGGATTAGGGCTCACTGTTGGTGGAAAGAACAGTGAGAAGTTGGCGCTGGCTCTATCTGCTCTACATGATGTTACACAGGAAAACAAAAATCTCAGGGGTGTTGTAGAGAAGCTTGTAGAAACTCAGTCAAGTTTGGTAGCCAGAAGTGATAAGATAGAAGAGAAGTATTGTCAGATGATGGAGCTATTTCTAACATCACAGAAGAGAATGAAAGAACATATTGAAGAACCTCTTGTTGAAGAATCAGAAGGATTTGACAAGATGAAGAAACGGGTCGAGGAGAAGAAAGCGAGATGACAAGAAAAGGAAAAGGCAAAGGGTAGAAGAAAAGATTGGAAATGAAGTTAATCTTGAAGAATGAAACTACGAGGTAAAATAACTACGCTTGTACATGTGTCAATAAGAAATCCTTATGCGTGTTTTTCTTGTGCGTTGTAACTCTTGCGACTAGGAATTTAACTAAATGCAGGTTGCTATGATAAAGAAAATTAAACTAGAAAGCTCAAGAGATGAAGAAGTCAAACATTTGCAGACCATCCCAAAGCCCGAATAAGTAGAGGAATGGAAGTTGTCTTGACTTCACCAAATTCTTCTAACCTTGCACTCTTGGAACAATTCAAGCTGAGATATAAATGCAATGGTTTAGATGGAGATCCACTAAGTGATTATGTGGAGGTCATGGTCAACATTGTCTACCGTGATACAACCGTACTGCCTAGACCACTTGGGAGAATGACAAGGATGGGAAATGCGCAAGCTAAGTGTATTCCATGGCCAAGGAATCATGTTAGTATTTCTTAAACTTTGTATGAAAAAATCTGCTCCTACTCAGTCAAGGTGCTCCTACCAAGATTTTTTAAATATGTGCAGGTTACATTAAGAGATTTATATGAAAAAATCTGCAAAACAAAATTAATAGACAAAACTCGGTCAAGGTGCGGGGAAGCCGAGCTAATAAGAAATGCACTCCGAACATGCATGTGCGGTATGATTATAGAACTCAGCGATTATCACTCAAAAGATTGTTTATGCTCGCTCCTACTAACATATTGACTCAAGAGTCTTGGTGCACAAGGAACAACTCTTGAAGCAAATGTTGCTGCTGTTTATGCTTCTGCTACTGCTACTGCTTCTGCTAACACAGAGTCTCAAATAAATGAAAAGGTATGTTACATATATACGCTCGCTCCAAAGAATATCTGAACTGTTGTACTAATACATGAAAAATGTGCAGCTCGGATGAACTAGTCGAAAGTAATTGTGGAGGAACCAGTCATGATCCAGGCAAAAGGTAGAGTGAAGAAACCAAATTCCAGAAACCAGAAACAAAAACTGCTGCTACTGCTTCTGCTAAACACAGAGTCTCAAATGCATGAAAAGGTATGTTGCATGTATCTTTACGCTCGACAATATCTCGAACGCTTTCATGTACTAACACATGAAAAAATGGGCATCTTGTGGATGAACAATTCATGAGCCAGGAAACAAAGATCAAGAAACCAAGATCAAGAGTACCGAAGCAAACTGCTGCTCCTAACGCTATACAACAGATTCGTAATTACCGACAAGGCAAGTTACAATTGTAAACTATTACAGATTGATCGAATATTACATGACAACACTATAAACTAAAAATGTGCAGATTCTGGATGAACGACATGAGCCGTGCAAAAGTTAGAGAAAAGAAACCAAGATCAAGAGTACAAGCAAGATGCTTCTCCTCTGATTCGACCACACAAGGTAAGTAAACTCCTAAACTAGTCTGAACAATGCATACTCTTGTTGAACTAGCTCCTCCTTCATTGAACTAGCTGCTCCTTTTGTTGAAAATGTTGAACTTGAACTAGCTTCTCCTTTTGTTTGATCCTTCATTGAACTAGCTGCTCCTTCGCTTGATCCTTCATTGAACTAGCTGCTCCTTCGCTCCTTTTGTTGAACTCGCACAAATCTTAACAATGCATCGATGATATTGCATGGTCTCAAACTTAGACATCTCGACAAGGGATTGCCAAGCGGTGATGATATTGCATGGTCTCAGTTGTAAGATATGGTCATGAACAATGGTTGTGGGATATGACTGTAAGATATGGCTGTGAACAAATGTAAGATATGACTGTAAGATATGTCACTATAAAATATGACTGTAAGATATGACTATAATGTGGTTTGTAATATATGTGGTTTGTAATGTGACTGTAAGATATGACTATAATATGGTTTGTAATATGGTTTGTAATATATGTTAGCCATCACATGCGGGCCACTGTAATATGACTGTAAGATATGACTTTGATTCAATTAATGTGAGCCATTTTGTAATATATGTCACTGTAGTACACATTTGCTTTTGGCTAGGATTTAGAGGCACTATGGATAGTGCCTCAAAAAGTTGGGTTTTAGAGGCACTATGGATAGTGCCTCAAAAAGTTGGGTTTTAAAAAAGATGGTTTTAGAGGCACTATGGATAGTGCCTCAAAAAGCTGGTTTTTTGAGACACTATGGATAGTGCCTCAAAAAGTTAGGTTTTAGAGGCACTATGGATAGTGCCTCAAAAAGCTGGTTTTTTGAGGCACTATGGATAGTGCCTCAAAAAGTTGGTTTTTTGAGGCACTATTGATAGTGCCTCAAAAAGTTGGTTTTTAGAGACACTAGTCATAGTGCCTCAATTGACTAGGATTTAGAGGCACTCTAATTTGTGTCTTAAGTTGGTTTTTGAGGCACTAGTTATAGTGCCTCAATTGGCTATGATTTAAAGACATTAGTCATAGTGCCTCAATTAACTATGATTTAGAGGCACTTTTTAAAACTGCCTCAAAAAACTTTTACTTACACGACCGTCCCGACGCCTTTTTAGTGCCTCAAAAACTCAATTGTGGCACTAATTTAACTATCGGTGACACTTTAGAGTGGCTGTAAATACTATACCTGTCATAGTGAGGTGCACTGCCTCGACGGGCCGGTGCATCGTCGTGTGCTACCTCGACGTCCGGCCAAACGCAAAGAGAGGCAAAAGCAACACCGGACAAAAGGTGAACTTCCCACTTCCTGGCCACGAACAACCGTGACCGTCCCCGACAGAAAATATCAATCAGGCAACGTCCACTCCTCGATTGCCAAAGCGAGCCGGTCTCTTTCGACGGTGTGGCCCGATCTACCTGCTCCCTTTTTCCGTTCCAGGCAAACTCCAGAACACGCGTCCGCCGTGCGCCATTGGCAGAGCCATGCCCTCTCGGCCAAGACGCTGAAAATGGCCATGGATCTACCCCAAAGCGTGAAGTCTGAACCTGAAGCTGCAGCTGGTAAAGCGACACACATGTGGAGCGTCTGCGCCCATGCGTCCGGCCATCCCGATCCCGTCGTGAGTCCTCATCTCGCTTTTGCGCCGGCGGGCGCGTGGCCGCCGCTCGTTCCGGCCCGTTTTTGTTCTCGGCTCACGGGGCGGCCGCGCGGAAAGGCGCTGCCTGGCCTTGCTCCGCAGGCCGACACCTCACGCCCGCCGGGGACTGCGGGATCTATGAATGATCCTGGGGTCTTGACAGACTCGTGACGGTCATCCGATGGGCTCTGGAGTGTTTTTTGCTCTTCTTCTGTCGCCTGATTCGCTGTGGTTGTGTGAGACGTAAGTTTGTCCTTGTTTCAAGGTCACACGACACCACGTTGTACTACAATTAGCACATCGGCTAGACACGCTCAGCCAAAGTCAAGTCCTCTTTAGCACATCGGCTAGACACGACCTAGTACCGAGCTACCAGGTTGACCCAACGCAATGCCTAACTATACATACGTACGTATTCTCCAACGACACGCGTTCATTCTTGATTTCCTCAGCGCTGAATCTCATCGACTGGTAGATGAAACCACGGGCGATTAGGTCGGACTCGATCGTCCAAAGACGACCCTCTTTCCAGCCAAGATTTTTTCCTCGACAAAACCATTTGACAACCAAAAACCCTCCACCCATAATCGATCAAGGGCATCATCACCACCTCTGGTTCCTCTTCTTCGGACTAGATTTAGTGGTGCGTCTTGGCGCACAATTCCGTTGAATTTGAACGATTATAAGTGAGCAAAAATAAGGCGCAAATTTGATAGGCGATTTCTAGTGAGATTTAAATTTAATTGCAATATGAACAAATTCAAAACAAATATGAGCAGAAAATAGTTCGTTTAAGTTCCTAGTAAGGTACTAACTCTTAAACATGTTCTTTCCGTCTGAAGGAGTTTTCCTGATCGGAATATCTTATATGTTGTATACGTTGAGTCAGCAAAAGAATCACAAAGCTAGTGTAAGCAAATAATCTGAAAGCTAGTGAAAATTGTCTATTCAACTTCAGATCATGTGCACCTACCTTACACCTGCATACACAATAATAAATAGTTTCCAATGAACGGCCTGCCAAGCCCGCCTCAGATTCAGCTTGTAGTTCTCATTAATCAATTGGATAAGGATTAAACATTGGTCACACTATATACATTGGTTGTTGATTGGGAGACAATCCAATATCTAAGACATCAATATAATTTAGATGATACTGTAATAGCATTTAGGGATGCAGTGAGATGGATGTTAACACCAGCGGTAACATATACAAGTTCAAAAAGGGAATGAAATAGGTACATAAAGAGCTTTAGTAGGTCCAGAGGCACGAAAGTACAGTGCTATATGCACCACAACATCATGACTAAATAACAATGGAACATATACACTAATAAGAGGGCGGTGCAGTAAAAGCGGCGGTACAACGGATAATCCAAGATGGAGCCACACAGGTAGTTTTTTGGCTAAGGTGGTGCGTCAGCATGGTCCCAAGCATGACTACGGCTGAAACCTTGCCTCTGTTGGAGATATGCCCTAGAGGCAATAATAAATATAGTTATTATTATATCTTTGTGTTTATGATAAATATTTACATTCATGCTATAACAATATTAACCGGAAACATTAATACTTGTGTGATTTGTAAACTAAATTAGAGTCCCTAGTAAAGCCTCTTTAATAATACTAGCTTGTTGGTTAATAGATGATCGTGGTTTCTCAATCATGAACATTGAGATGTTATTAACAACGAGATCATATCATTAGGAGAATGGTATGATGGACATACTCCTATAGATAAGCATAACATAAAGATCAAGTCATTTTAATAGTTCAATTGCTATAAGCTTTCTGATACATAGTAACCTAATTTCTTTGACCATGAGATCATGCTAATCACCATCACCGGAAGTATGCTTTGATGACATCAAACACCACACCGTAACTGGGTGGCTATAAAGGTGGCATTGAATGTTCGGAAAGTATGGGTTGAGACACATGGATCAAGAGTGGGATTTGTCCATCCATATGACGGATAGATATACTCTAGGCCCTCTCGGTGAAATGTCATCCAATTAGCTTGCAAGCATGTGACTGGCTCACAAGGGATCACATACCACGGGAACGAGAAAAGAGTACTTATCGGTAACGAGGTTGAACTAGGTATGCAGAGATACCGACGATCAAAACCTCGGATAAGTAAACTATTGTGAGACAAAGGGAAATTGGTATTGTATGTAAGTGGTTCATTCGATCGCAAAGTAATCATAGAAATATGTAGGAGCCATATGAATTTCCAGATTTCTCTATTGGTTATTGATCGGAGAAGTGTCTCGGTCATGTCCGCATAATTCACGAACCGTAGGGAGACACACTTAAGGATTCGATGTTGTTGTGTAGTTATGGAATGATGAGTAAGAGACCGAATGTTGTTCGGAGTCTCGGATGGGATCCGGGATATCACGAGGAGATCCGTAATGGTCCGGAGAATAAGATTCATATAAGGAAAGTCCTGTTTCGGAGTTCGGAAATGATTTCGATGTTTTCAACAGGAATGTTCTAGAAGGGTCTGGAAGGTCCGGCACTCCAGAGGGAAGGGTACATGGATGTGTCATGACAATTTGGAATGGTTTCATCATGTACTAGGTCACTTGGCTGGGCAATATGAAGAGAGAAATCAAATTCAAGGTTGAAAGTCAAAAGCCAATTTAAAAAGTCAAATCCGAACATTGCTTGGTGGAGGGAGAGTAGGAAACCTACTTAGGGTAGGAGTCCCACTCCCTCCACCCGCAGGCCAAGGAGGAGGACTCCCTCCTCCCAAACCGCCTCCCCCCACCTATATAAGGAGGGGTAGGGTGCACCCCTACCCCTCACACCTCAAACCCTAGCTCCAGGCGCCACTACCCCAAGTGCTGCCGCCGCCACCTAGGGCTCCTCCAAGTCGCCGACTTGGGGCTTCCCCAAGCCCTAGCCGCCGGCCACACCACCCCCCTTGGTGCCTCTAATCCGTAGATCACAAAGGCCCTCTCTTACTCCACCATACTTGCTCCGGCTTAGGCGAAGCCCTGCGAGATCTTCCCTCTACTTCCGACACCACGCCGTCGTGCTACCGGAATCACGAGGAGAGTGCTACAACCTCCGCTGCCTGCTGGAACAAGGGAGAGGAAGGTCTTCATCGAAAATACCAACGTGTGACCGATCATGAAGCTGCCGAACGCAATACGGAAGGATCTTCTACGCGATCTTGAGATCAGCAAGTGTACGACTACATCACCCACGAGAATCTGCTCTCGTTAACCGCTTTGGAATCTTCGAGGGTGAGTTCTTCTATCGACTCGTTGCTACAATCTAATAGATAGATCTTGACTTGTTTGTGTGCATGCGGTAGAATTTTTTGTTTTTCATGCTACGAACCCCTACAGCCTCCATGCTCATGGCTTGTCTGATGCAGCGGAGATAAATTTTAGACAATAGCATATAGTGTTTTAAGTATGTGTCGGGAAATTCAATTTGATGTTTTGGTGTAACTAACGCACCACACAAAATCATTCATGTAATAATGATTTATATCTTATTAACGGAAACATTAGGAACATCATGAAGTTTCAACAATAAGTTAAACAAGTTGAATAATTGTAATCTTCAGATCTGATGACATGCAAGTAACATCATTCTGATTTATATCATGAATATTGATGACCATGAATAGATATGAGGTAATTAGCTTGAAAACAGAATAGGGTTCGACTGAGAATGAAAAGGGGTCAAGAATTGTCTAAGAGAGCATAATAGATTTAATGTCAGGTATAGTGTATCCAATAATAAGTAGATTAATTGCCAACAGATCTTTTTCAAAGCACGATATGTAACTTTAAATTCTTGTAAAAAACAGGGCAATATCATGGATGACTTAAAAAAACAATATGCATCGGCAATGCTACATAGAAGAGAATAATATGCATCAAGCAAGCTCATCTTGAACTATCAAGCAAAGGATTCTTGTGCAATATCATGGGAGACTCTCGTGGACTACAATAGCTTAAGATTTGTGATAGCATGAATATATGAACAAATCAAAGAGGTGAGCTACATGTGTGCCTTTGTAAGATTGGCAATGCAGGTACAAAGATCGACTCACCTGTTGGAACAACCTAGGAAGAACAGGGTCATAAGAAACATAAAAAAACAGAGAATATCTAGGGAGAAAGTATTTCCTTGCTGCAGTCAACCCGCACAAAAAAGTAGTGTAGTTTGTTGAGATACACAAAATAAAAAATCAGTTGTGACTTGTCACGTGTTCCAACTTCAGAGGTAGTTGCTATGCCTATGAACATATAGAAAATATAGCACAAGGAATTCCTTAAACCAAGTTTAATTTAAAAATATATCATGGATGAAATGAAGAAATCATGTCCTTGCATGGACTAAGAGCGACTTGCATTAGTGTGTTACTTTTCAACCTAACTTGCTCACATTCTTTGTTGGACTTAAGTTCAACTTTCAAAACCAGAAAATAGTAGTATCTACTTATCAAGAGAGAAGTCCACTTTAGCCCCCCTAAACGTATCCCAAAGTTCAGTTACAACCCTCTACTATGATTTGGTTCAACCTTCAACCCTGAATTCTCAAAACCATTCAGAAATACCTACTGAATATAGTAAAATGAATAAATGAAGGACTAAACCGAGCCGGCAACACTTCTGCAAGAAAGAGAGAGGAAATAGTCCACTCTATGAAGAAATTTTAGTGCCGCTAACCATATTAATCCATAATAAAAATTACCACTACTTAGAGATGCTAGTAGACAACATCTGAGACGAACTCGAGTGGAACGATACTCCTTGGAGGCACCCCACGGCCGCAATTCCTTCCTGTGAGAGCGAAGATGCGGGTGTGAGGTGGCGGCACGAGATCAGCTGCGGGGAGGAGAGTGGCAGGCAGAGAGAGTTGCTTGAGGGATGCAGCTCGCAGACAAAGAAGGCCGCCATGGCCAGGAGAGGGGCAGAGGTGACCCGCCGCTGCCACTCATCTGGGCTCACCTCACCGCCGTCTCCTACACCAACAATATATTGGAGGGCTTCTTCCTCCACCTCCTTGCACACTGAGTCGGTGGAGAAGACCATGAGGGTGTGTGGCGGCGGCCCGTTTAGCATCAAATTTTTAACTGAAACTAACATCATTTTTAAACATATCAACCAAATAAAAATACAAAAACAAATGCCATTTTGTTTCAAATTTTTAACTGAATGACAAAAAATTTGATTAAATAAATAAACTGGACCGTAACCTCTAGAAAAGAAATTGAGGCAAAAAACATTATCTTGACTATATGATAAAGCAAAGTTACTGCAATTTTGATTAACTTAATGTACTAAACTATCTCTAGAACCCCACGTATGTATTAAGTAACTGTGGAGCTGCTCCTTTATCACCTAATTAGGTACCAGGTATGATAGAACATAAACATACATGAATGACAACCTCGCCTTTTTTGAACTTGCTGTTCATTGTCTTCTTTAAACAGGTCTCTAGTATTGGTGGATAAGTTCCTAACAGAAATAAGTATTCAGTTTCATGGTTAGAAATCAAATAGCAGATAATTAGTGAGTAGATCCAATGCTATTATGCAGTATCCATCAAGCACCAAATAACCAGTGAGAAAAACAGATTCCTCATCATGAAAAATTTAAGGATCTACTTTTCAAACATATGCTATAAGATACAAGAATAAACAATATTCAGCATAGAGGCATGTAGTAGTTAGTAGCAAACCCCCAACAAAAAAAGGCCAGCCTAGGCTGGTCACTTCTTACCATACACAAAGATTGCACACAAAGTTCATACCTTGCAAGTGATCAATATCGTAAGATCCAATGCGGATACTCACTTGCATGAAAATGTATAAGAACTGAGACAGAGAGGAATCTGGACACACGTGCAGCCTTGTCAAACTAAGGACGCCATTAACACAAACGATAGGCATACTCAAACGTCAACCAAAGGACCTGACACTTATTATTAACGTCGAGTACGGCGATGACGCCACAAAATATGTCGGCAATGGAACCACGAACGGAGACGATGGCGTTGGCCACCGATCTGGCATCAGTGTGCCGATTTTTCCTTTTTGCGCACCTCCTCCCAGTTCTCACCAAAGGCAGCACACCATCGTCATCCTGGATTGAGCACTACGAAGTTGAGCCCCTGGAAAGGGGGCAAGCATGCAGGAGAGGGGACCGAGACGAGCAGAAAATTGATGCAAAAAAATCAAAAGGAAGAACAACATGAGGCAAGACGGCTGCTACCACCATGGAGGAGAGGATTACCTAGCGGCCATCCCTTCTCCAGACAACCCCAATCTTTGCCCTTCCAAAGCCGATGAGAGAGAGAGAGAGAGAGAGAGAGAGAGAGAGCACGCCTCCTGCCAAGATCTACCAGGACATGGGGTTGTTGTTTCTTGACCAGAAGATGGGTTGGTCGTGGCGGCGGTGCCTCGGCGTCCGAGGGGAGGAGAGGCGATAGAGGGAGTTGGGGAGGAGAGACGGTCTCGGGAGAGGGTTGGGTGGTAGCGGCTGGAGAGGGCCAACCATCATACAGATTAGGGTTTTGACCCAGGACCAAAGGGCACCCCGCGTCGCTCTAATACCCTGTTGAAACCAGTTCTCCCCCGTGAATATAATCACTGAAACGCTGCACATGGGCCCAATAACACCTGGACCCAGCGGCAGAGAGTAGAGGCATGTGCCTTTAGCAATAACATAGACGTGGGTAAAACTATCTAATAACAAGCTAACAGTTAGGATGCTCTCTAGAGGCTCCATCTAATGGCTGAAAATGGCTAATTAATGTGGTAACTCCCAGGGGTCTCCCCTATTATACTTTTAGATGCTTCATGACTATTTATTTTTCTTGGGCCTGATGGGCCTTCACCAGATATACCAATCATGAGAACCTAATAAATAATGTATATATAAACGGGTGCGTCTGCATCTGTCGCTGTTGGTTCTTCGTTGCCGCGGTTCTTTTCTCGCTATTCCATCGCCCCGCCGTCGTTGAACTCTCAGACGCCGAGCCATGGACCGAGGAGGCCTATGATGCGTGGCTGCAAATCCTCGGCAATTAGGCAGCGCCAACACGGACAGTCGGAGAGCAACGCTCGCGATGATAGTTTCCTAGTTTAACTCTATGTTTTAATCTATGTTAAGTAATAGTTTGTTTGAACTTTGTTACAACTATGTTTGATGTTTAAATCTATGTTTGAACCGTTGCAACTAGGTGTTTCATACAATGTGTGAATGAGTTTGTGATTTTGGGAGTTAAGATTTAGGAGTTCATTTAGGAATCACTTTTGTTTAGGTGATCAAATTTGCCGATCTAAAGAATCTGAAGCCTTTTTATCCTCCAAGGATAGGGGTTCGGTTAGAGTTATTTTTGCGAATAGGATACTGGCATTAAAAGAAATACCGAAAAGTACAAAGCATCTCAATAAAATACGAAAATTACAACGAAATACTTGAGAGGTCCTTCATCTTCAACCTCCAGACCGTGTCGATGGAGCGCGCGCTGTCGCTCCTCTTTAAGACGGTCTGATGTTGTTAGTTGCGAATGGAAAATCGCCGAACGGGTCAAAAAGACTACATCCGTCCCAAAGACGAAGATGAAGAAATAACCGCCGATGAATCTCATTGACTATCCGAAGATCCCCATAGTGAGAAGAAGTCCTCGAGGACCACACCGCTCCACGACCTTCTCAATCGTGGCAGTCGAGGTAGGATAAAACCGGGCTTTATTAAAGAATGCGCCGCCCCACGAAACCTTGAACTTAGGGCATGTACATTAGTACAGACGTAGTGCGTATATAGCAGGTGTCCACATCACCAATAGATAACCGTAGAGACAATATATACAGTAGGGTTATGTTTAGCTGTCTGTAATGCCCAACCGCTTGTAATTCTCGCTGAAGGAAAAAGTATGTTCCGTCCGATTCTACCGCCCACCACAAGCGATGCTAGCCATACAATGGAAACAACGCCGTTGGTATGCAGCGATTTAAGCGGGATTAGACCGTCTGTAGTTTAGCAGACGGACTCCATGGTTTTTCCTTCTCTCTCATCCCCACGTCAGTAAATTTTCTACATGGCTTGTATTACAGACGGCTGACTGGATGTCACTGTACATGCCCTTAAAGATAGAAAAACGGAGCCCTTCGGCCGATACGGGCGCACGGGTTTCAGTTAAAGTTGCTCTAACACTACCCAGTACGGAGTACGTGTGTATTCTCCAACGACACGCTTTCGTTTTTGATTTCTTCAGCGCTGAATCAAACCAACTGGTAGGTAGATGAAACTACGCGCGATTAGGTCGGACTCGAGAAAGACGGCCCTCTTTCCAGCCAAGGTTTTTTCCTCGACAAAACCATTTGACAACCAAAAACATCCCATAATCGATCAAGGGGCATCATGACACCGATCGCTCTCCCACCACAATCTTCCCCTGGAAAAAAGGCAAGCAATTAGCAAACCTCTGACCAGCAGCTAGCGGGAGCTATGATGCGATGCTAGAAACGAAAAGGCTACCCGTCATCTCTCTCGGGACGTCTCGCGCGCGCTCAGCGAGCCAGCAGGGTCGCGCCGGGTGTCCGCCGTGGCCTACCTGAGCTTTCGCCTTTCGCGCACATGGTCGCCTCCGTGCCGTGGTCGCCCACGATCGATCGAGCAACCGCCGCGGCGATCTGCAGCCAGCCCCACCGCGCCGATCGATGGCACCTTCTTTCCCTTCTTCTCCGTGCTCTCCTTGACGGGTCCCTAGCTACTCGATGCAGCCCCTGAACCAACCGCTCCCGAGCGCCACTATGGCACGTCCAAGAATTAGAGGCACTTTCTTGAAGACCGTTTATAAGCTGCTTAATTACAACTATTTCGCGACTTTAAATAATAGTGCCTCAAAATGTGAGATTTTAGAGGCAGTTTCTAAAATGCCACTAATAGTTTAGCATTATGAGGCACTATTGATAGTGCCTCTAATATTTTGAAAAATAGAGGCAAAATTTAGTGCCTCTACGTTGAATTATTAGTGGCACTTTGACTTGTGCCTCAAAAGATAGACCTTTTAGAGGCACTTTCTATAAAAATGCCACTAAAATATATCAATTGAGGCAATTAAAAGTGCCACAATTCGTTACCATTGTAGGCACTAAAATACGCCTAACGAATGACCAATCGCAGACTATTCGTCACTCCAATCGACAATTTTTGAGCATATGATAATGCCTCTAATAGTTGGCCATTCGGAGCATTTTAAACAAATCATCGTTGAATTAATTTGGTCATTCAGAGCATTTTAAACCAATCAGCGTTAAACGGCCAAATTTCTTAAACGGGTATGGACCGAAGAAAATATAAAATTTTCTCCACAATAAAACCCCATCGCGCGACGGCAGCAACAGGACGGGGTCAGATTTTGCCGGACCAGTCTCCCACTGGCTAGCGGGACCCAGGCCGGCGTCGCTGTGGCGTGAAGATTCGCCACTCGCCAAACTCCGCACTGCGCCTAGCCGGCACCTGCTCTCCGTCACCAACCGCAAGCAGCGGACATGAGGGCCCACATGTCAGTAAGAGCGCGCGAGTTTTGGCCACCACCATCTGGCAACTAGGCCCGGCCTCCCCCGCCGCTCACACACCTACCGAGCTCTATCTTCCACCCGCGACGGGACGACCAATTCATTCGCCTTCGTCGCCTCGCCGGTCGACGTCTCCCCCTCCTCCCATTCGCCTCCGCATAATCGTGGGCGAAATCCCGCGTCGCGGCAGCCGATCGAGTCAAGCGCCCGCGCTCTGGCCGGATTTTGGGGCTAGGGCTTTTGGGCGGGGTTCTCCTTTCCGGAAATGGACGCCTCCGATTCCGGCGGAGGCGGCGTGGCGGCGGGCGTGGGCGAGCTTCTGTGGGACTGGGACAACCTCCTCAACTTCGCCATCCAGAACGACGACCCCCTAGTCCTCCCGTGGGATAACCCCCTCGGGATCGACGCCGATCCCACCGAGGGGGCGCTGCTCCCTGCCCCGTCTCCGCCGCAGCCAGTGGATGCGGAGCCGGTCCCACAGCCGCCGCCGCCGCCTGTTGAGGCCGGGGGAAGCAGACGCGGCGTGAGGAAGCGGGACCCGCGGCTGGTGTGCCCGAATTACCTCGCGGGGATTGTGCCGTGCGCGTGCCCTGAGTTGGACGAGATGGCCGCCGCCGCGGAGGTCGAGGAGGTTGCCGCTGAGATGCTGGCTGGCCCGAGAAAGAAGTCGAAGGCTGCCATCCGGGGCAGCCGGGCGGCAGCAAAAATTGGTGGCGGTAGTGGAGTGGCTGGCCGTGGGGGTGCAGTAGAAATGAAGTGCCAAGTACCAGGCTGCGAGGCAGACATACGGGAGCTGAAAGGCTACCACAAGCGACACCGAGTCTGTCTCCGTTGCGCGCATGCTTCTGCAGTCATGCTCGATGGCGTCCAGAAGCGGTACTGCCAGCAGTGCGGCAAGTAAGCCACAATTTCCACCTCTTTTGTTGCTGTATATGCTTGTAGAAGACCCACTGTGATCAGTAGGATGGACGAGTAAATTCTTGAAGTGTTTGTACAATCGTCACTGCCGCACTGTATTGTAGTTCTTCGATACGACCGTGGATGTCGGATTACTATTTCCAGTTTCTGTCATTCAAAATGTTGATTATTTCTTAACAATGGGTACAAACTCTGCATTTCTTCTTCCAAGATTTATACAGTTATTGTATTTATTTAACTTAATTTCATCTTTAGAAGACAATCCACATCAAAACCTTTGTAGGTCTAGAATTAATTATGTGAAAACAACCAGCCGACTGTGCTAGAGGATTTTGTTTCTTCTAGTAGGGCATACTAGGTCAGGACATGCTATATTTGATGTACGAGCCCTACATTGAAATGACGATGTTCAGTTTAAAGCAACATTGCCTAAATGTTTTGGATTTTATATTTGGATATGGGATCTAGGCATACTGGAGAAATCTATCTAGATTGGTGGGAACTCACTTAAAGTTACCGATACACTCCATTTTCAAGTATAGTTTATATGGTATATTCTTTTCCAATTAGATAGTATACAAACATATGATTAGCGAGGCCGGAGGTGGAGTACATCCGTGACAATGTTAGCCATTTATCATAAATACTGCAAATACCTATGCCCCTATTCATGTTCGAGTATCCCCTTTGAGCACCTTTTCAGAGCATTGTTTTTAAGCAGCTGCTCAGAATTCCTTGCCTTTGAAATTTACAATGACTACTTTCCTGGACACTCTATTGGTGACTATTCTTATGTCCAGTCTAACAGTTTGGCAACTGTGCTGGTCATATATGCTGTTCTTATTGGCTTGTGGTAATAGTTTGCTCTGGTTTGCTGTAATCTCTCTCTCTCTCTCAACATATTTATTTTGTAGGTTCCATGTATTATTAGATTTCGATGAAGACAAAAGGAGTTGTAGAAGAAAGCTAGAGCGGCACAACAAAAGAAGAAGAAGAAAACCTGATTCAAAAGATACATTGGAGAAAGAGACAGATGAACAATTGGATTTGTCAACGGATGGTAGTGGTGGCCGTGAACTAAGAGAAGGTAAGATACACATAACTTTTTCAGCTTTGGCGGGAAAAATTCCTCTTTTCTATTTAGGCAGCTTCGCTTAAAATCTTGTTGTAGTTGCTCTGGTAGAAGACTTCGTGTGTGATGTAGAAGGCTCAGGGTTTAGTGCTATTGCCATAGATGTGACTATTGTCCAGAATCATGTAATATCTGGTGGACATGGGCTTATTCCTAAATCCAATGTTGCTCAGTATTTATTTTGGATACACATGTTATAGATAGTTTACATTCCTTGAATGTTTCAGTTGACATCTGATGATTTGAGTAAAGCAGTTACCTCTATGATGTAACTATCATATTCTTAATGTCACTTAAAATCTTCCAGCAGAAGACGAGAACATGCTACAAAAGGTAGAGCTAAGGAAATATTCCAATTATTGCCAACTTTTGCAACAAGAACATCTTACTCAAAATATTTCCATAGGAACTTTGAAGAATTTGAATCCTTAGAAATTTCCCCTATGTGGGTTATTTGATCTTTAGGATTGAATCCCATAGGATCTCTTCCTAAGGATTCCGCTGTACTACATTTCATAGTAATTTTTCCAGCCATTCAAACCTCTCGGAGAGAATCCTTTGTTTTTTCTGTGGTACAATCAGACACACTTTGGTGCAAACAAATCCTGTAGGATTAGAATGTCCCAACCAGCCGCAGCATGTCTGTTCATCCAAAGGCGGTAGCTCCTCTGGTTCCAGATACCGGGGCAACACACCACGGAGTACTGTGCGTCTTGTCATTTTCCACACAACACAAGTTCCTCCCAACTCTAACCTGCAGGTGTACTTGGGCCTCAATCCAACTGTCCTTGATTTGTCGTTCCAGCTGAGCTTACCGCAGTGGGTCTCGGCCAGGCCCTCAGCAGCAGGCCCGAAATAATGCAAGAGCTTGCCAATGTTACCGCACTGGCACATGGAAGCAACAATCTTTGGAACATCGCTTTACTCATGGAGTTGGAATTGCGATATCCCATGGATGTGGATTACGAGGGATTTCAGCTAGGGCTGAACAAATACTGGTTTAAGCTGCTCGCATTGAAATGTTGTTAGTCTTACATGGCATCAAGTCTGTAACAAACTAAGACCCTCGCAGCAATCTTAGCAAACTCAGCAAACCGGTGGAATTGTATATGTACAACTTCAGACCTGACCATCACTTTGCAGCTCGAGAATGTGCTGTTATCCAGGAGGGACAAAGTGTTATGCGCAGACGAGGGGGCTGCCCTCAGCATGAAGGAAGTGATATGCAGCTGGCCCTAATCAGCTTGAACTAAATGTAGATATGCCCTAATCAGCTGGCCCTAATTAGCCGAATGGGCTTCTCCTTGTTCCAGTACTGTTGATGTACTCGAACAAGAACAATAACCAGGGCATGAACAATATTTTTTATATTTTTTGTTTTTCTTTTAAAATCCTCGCTGATAATTTTTAGTGAGACTTTTCGGCTAAAATTACCTTTCTGCATTTAACTACGTCTATCTTCAAAACAATAGATTTTTTAGATGATATTTCTTGACATTTGTCAATAATAGATTTTTTAGACTGTATTTCTTAAACTTTGTCGTTTCTTTTTAGACTTTTCAACGATAATTATTGGTGTGACTCTTAGAACCTAAAATTTCCGATTCTCATTTAATTTGCGCCTACCTTCCAAACAATAGATTTTGGACCGTATTTTTTATGTTTGTCCATAATGTTTTAAAAATATTGGTCCCTATCCTTGCTGGCGATTTTTAGCGAGACTTTTTGGCTAAAATTACCGGCCCGCATTTAACTACATCTACCTTTAAAACAATAGATTTTTTAGAGAATATTTCTTAACACTTGTCGATAATAGATTTTGTAGATAGTATTTTTTAACGTTAAATCGAGCAGAACTTTGTTAATTAGATAGAGAGGAATTAACCCATAACAACGCATAGACATTTCATACGAAGTGTAAAGTAGATCAAATTTAAATAACTAAAGATAAGAGCAAAATGAGGCCAGAGATATGCGGACGAGTGATATTGATGCAAAATTTTGACGATGCTAAAAGCTTATCTTTTTCCTCTCTTGGTGCAAGCGTCGGGGTCCGGGCCTGTTTGCTAGTTTACCTAAAATTTCTATATTAAAAAGAAAAAATGGAAGCGGCCTTGGTTAATTGGGACGTAGCCGAATTCATCAATTACTTATTGCATAATTAAAGTTAAAAGTTTAAGAAAAAAATAGGAGTCGGTTGGTTCATTGGGCGGACCAACTGGTCCCAGCGGACGAGTCAACACCCGAGCCCGACCTTCTCTCTCAATCGAGATTTCTCTCGTACTCGACTGTCGACCTCGCTAGACGCGATTTCTTCTCCTCACGCCAGCCGCCGCCGGCGCCGCCATCGCCCATCCGCCTCCCGGCGTCAGCCAGACGGAGGCTCCTCCCGGAGACGAGGGAGGCAGCGCCGGGAGGCGGAGATGGCGGCGCCGGTGAACTACCGCTCGTCATGGGGCTCATCGCGTTCAGATAGCGCAGTCCACCAAGTTCTTCACCACCCGAGCCGCCTACCACTCCTCCCTCCTCGCGCCGCCAAGCCGCACAAGCCCTCCGCTGCTCGCCTCCCGAGCCCACTCTCCTCCATCTCTCCATCACCGTCGCCAGAGCACCCCGCCACCAGCGCGAGCTCCTGATCCACGACCTCGCCCTCTGCCGTGCCGAGATCTCCGCCCGCAAGTTCCCTGCGCGGGCCTAGTGGTCTGGAGCTGCGGTGCTGCATCGACGTCGCTAATCAGGGCTCCGCCGTCGTCACGGAAGGAGTGATGCGGTCGATTGGGCCGGGCTGATAGCAGAGTACGTCGAAGAGACTCGTCGGCGACGTACTGCGTCCCAGATTTCGGCGTCACGTCTTGATTCTGTGCGGTGAGTACTTACCTCTCCATCTCCTATCTATTTCTACCTCCGCCCGTAGTTGCGCCTGGTGTATCAGAGCCGGAGATGCCTAGCCGCGCACTTGTTTTAGTTGAGCTGAAGTTCACTCGTAGCTCTAGCTAGCTGCTCGTGTATACAACGGGGGCATGGATGTGTAGATCTCCTAAAATCGGAGTGAAATTTCTCCCCCGCTTGTTTTGCTCATCTACAGCTGGGTCATGGTGTATATACAGTGAATTTTAACTCAGGGTGGGACTAATTTCTTTCCCACATGCAGCAGGTATGCCATGGGTGTGTGGATCCTCTGGAACCAAAACTGCCAGTACTAGTTCTTGCTCACCTACAGCAGGTGTGTCATGGGGTTCCTTGTGTATAGATCTCTTTCCTGAAATCAAATATTTTGTCACTACTAATTTTCTTAGTCGCATACAACAGAAGTCATACTAAAATGCAGATAAGCTTTGTTATATTTTAGTCAGTAGACATTTTTGTTACATGCACGGGAGTTTTTCTATGTTCTCTGATTTTTTCTTGTCTTTTTATGGTATGGTGTTTGTTGATATTTTGTTTGTGCACTTACAGTAAGCAAACTAATTTCAACGCAAATTGGTATCATGGGTGTAATTTTTATGTTGAAATGGGCACTATAGATGTAGGGGGAGAGGCACTGACATCATGTTTACTCATGTACATCAGGAGGGTTATGGAGGTGTATAGATTGCATCATTTTTTATACACCTAGGCTGCTACTTTGTTTTTTGGATTGTAACTTTTTGTATATGGACGGTATTAAATGTATATGGACTTGTAATATGGACTTTTTTATACCCTTTCCTTTCCTAATAGTAAAAATGAGATGAACATGGTAAAAATGAGATCATGGTGTCGCCTAAACTAAGTTTGGTTCAGGTGATCCAGTTTTTAGGGTCAACCACCAGGTAAAGGTTCACTTTGCATTGTGATAATCATGTCTTATCCTTCTCTAGATGTGTAATGCTCTCTTGTCATACATTTCAAATCTGAAACTCTGTAATGTACTTTTCTATCTAGCTAAAAGTTACAGAATGACACTGCTTGTTCTTGCTAAAACACTTGTCTTCTCTCATAAACTCCTAGCAGTTACTATTACACTAGATAAGCCGTATATGGTTTACTTGGTTTTAGATAGTTATAAAGATGATTCTGAAGTATGAGCAACAGGTGCATAACTTTGTATGTTTAACTCTAAAAAAATCCCAAGATACTCTGTTTTGGTGAACTTAACTTTGATTGTTCATTCTTTTTTTCCACACATCAGATAACACACATACAAGCAAGCCAGACATGAATTTGAGTCAAATTCTTGGTGTCCTCAAGTGCAAGGTTTTACCTGACTGGTTGAGGATTTGGGGATGCCTCAAACTGGTTGGCCATGGATTTTGGTCTCCTTGGCAATTTTTCAGCGGCGCCAGCATGTAGAACAGGTGCTGATGGGCGCGGTATGCTCCGGTGATGATGAAGACGGGCATGTGGCTCCTGGTACTCAAGGTGTCAAACCTGAACTCGTGTTGGTTGCCGCCTGCCGTCGATTGGTGGCCATGGACCTCGAACTTGAGCAGTGGTTCTCCTCCAGGTAATCTCCCCCTTTCCCCTCCTTGTTCTCTGGTGCTAGGTCTCTGGTGCTAGGTCTCTGGGGAGATTCGGTATTCTGTCAAGAATTTATTTCTATGGTATCTTCATGGTAGTATTGCTCTATTGTTTCATGCAGGGAAACCATGAAATCTTATCAAGATGCATGAAACCAGTTGCAGCATGTATCATCTATAAATGCCTTCTACACTGGCACTCTTTTGAATCAGAGAGGACTGCTATTTTTGATCATGTAATTGAAGCCATAAATGATGTTCTCAAGGTAAAATAATTTAAATCCCGTTTGTTTTGCTGTTCACACCAGACATTTCATTTGTGTAAGTCAATAAGTTTGATTTTTTCATTTTTCCCCTATTCCAGGCAAAGGAAGCAGATGGTCGACTACCTTATTGGCTGTCCAATACTTCTGCACTGCTATGCCTTCTTCAGAAGAATCTATGGTCAAATGGATTTTTTGGTACACCATCTCGCCGCTCTGCTGGATCTTTAGGGCTAGGTGGGAAGATAGGCCAAGTAAGGAACTAAGCTTGCTAGTTATTTTCCCTGTCAGTAATGAATGCTATTTGGTATATTTCTGAAGAACCCTTCAAGAGCTGGATGTTACTTGGTACACTCTGTTCTATCATATCCATTGTATACGTAGAGAATCTGTGTGCTTGTGTACCTTTTCTACTAAAGGAAAGTTCACATATAGCTATTGACAAACAAGAGAAAAACAAACATCATGCACTTTCTGAAATAACATTCTTTCACTGTACTTGTATGCACGCAGTTCTGCAAAGATGTAGATATATACTTCTAATTTGCTAAGTTATGGGTATACTGTCCTAAATATTAAACATTGTAAATGTTGGCAATATTAAGTTATGGGTATACTTGTATGCTAAGTTATGGATGATCTAACTTTCTGCCTGACACTGACATCGCCTTCATAGCTTGTAGGGCGTGGTGATACTCTGGCACAAGTAGATGCTAGGTATCCGGCCATACTCTTCAAACAACAGCTGACGGCATGTGTTGAAAAGATCTTTGGGCAGCTCAGGGATAATCTAAAAAAAGAAATATCACCTCTTCTTAATGTCTGCATTCAGGTATACCTTCATCTCCTTTGAATTTTTTACGCTCGACTACATTGCACAAGTGGATCATTTTTGTAACCTCTGGAAATTTGCATGCCAGGCTCCAAAAGCAACACGTGCTCAACCTGGAAAAGCTTCAAAATCACCAGGGGTTGGTGCTCAACAGCCATCAAACTCCCATTGGGATAATATTGTCAATTTTCTAAACCTGCTTATGGATACTTTACGTGAAAATTATGTAAGCTTTCCATTTAACTCACCTTATTTTGTTACAGCTGCATCTTTTGCTGGCTTTATTATGGACAATTTGGTAGTTTTGCGCAAGCGATTCTAATAACCTTATCTGTGTGTGCTGCAGGTGCCGTCATTTTTTATACGTAAACTTAT
This sequence comes from Avena longiglumis, assembly GCA_030063025.1. Lineage (NCBI taxonomy): Eukaryota > Viridiplantae > Streptophyta > Magnoliopsida > Poales > Poaceae > Avena > Avena longiglumis. The sequence continues at coordinate 563,236,546 of CP125976.1, forward strand.
CACTCAGCTGTTCTCTTTCATCAATATACAACTTTTAACAGGTAGTATCTTGTTTTAGAAATTGAATTACTTGGTATCTGTGTCCTTAGAACATGCAAATGACAAAAACATTATAGCCAGTTCGAGTTCCATGTTTTGAAACAAATAAGTGGAAATACCTTAATACTCCCTCTGTAAACGTCTTGTAATTGTGTACAGAGGTAGTATTATATAACCAACAAGATATAACTCTTTAATGAATGATAGGATCATGTTTTAGAATTTGTAAATAGATTATTTAGCTGTAATTTCGGGTTGAGGAAAGGGTCTGTTTATCACTGAAGAAATCAAATTCTCTGGGTTAAAACTTGTAGGTGATGAGACACTGACACTCCAAAAAAAAATGTTTTTTTAGTATGGTACAGATAAACATAGAAGCACAAGCAGAATAATGAAATACTAGTTCACTTTCACGGTGATACTAACATTTTTTTTTGTTTCATCAGTCTTCTTCTTCGGCGTGAATGCTGTACATTCTCCAATGGAGAGTATGTTAAAGCTGGCCTGTCATTGCTGGAGAAATGGATTACTGATGTTACGGAGGAGGTAAGTGCCAATTCTGCTTTATGCTTGTCAGGTTGGTATACAATTCAGGAATGTACCATGAGAAACCCTGATAATGTGGTTCAGCTCGTTTCATGTCCAATGTTTCTTCCATGTTTCCAGTTGTACCTAGTGTTTTAGAGAAGATATAACACTCGCACATCATCATTTTCTGTGTGTTAGTTCTGTTCTGTTATCCATAAATTTATTATCCATTTACTTTCAGTTTGCAGGAACATCTTGGCATGAGCTTAATTATATCAGACAAGCTGTTGGATTTTTGGTAATTGCTTGTGCAAGCCGCATTTTCTCCTTTTTTTTTGTTTCTGTTGCATCCTCTATGCCTTGGGGTAATTTCTCACTAATTATAATGTAGGTTATACACCAAAAAAGAAAGAAGACGCTTGAGGAGATCAGCCAAGATCTCTGCCCGGTGAGGCTATGTGTATAACTTCTGTTTTGCAGTTAATCATCATTTTATTGCAGAATATATAACCAGCCCTCTTTTGCATGTAGTCCTTGAGTATTAGGCAAATCTACAGGATATGCTCAATGTACTGGGACGACAAATACAATACCCAGGGAATATCAAGTGAGGTATGTACTCTAGCTTGGGAGCTTTCACAGTTCTGGATCTCCTTTTGTGTTCCTTGTTCTTAGAGATGTTATTTTACAGGTTGTTTCTGCAATGCGGGAGATGGTCAACAAAGATACTCAGAACCTCGTGTCAAATTCCTTCTTGCTGGATGATGATTTAAGGTAGCGACAGTTTCCTTTTAGTTACTAAATACTATTTAGCAGACAGTATAAATAATGGTGCTTCTGAAGTATTTTAATGTTATGTACTCCCTCTGATACCTTCATAATAATGTTTAGTACAAGTACTTATTATATTTGCTTATTTTGGCAACTGATTGTCAGTTTTGCACATGTATATGATTCTTCCAAGGTTGATGTCCAAGGTTGACAGTCCAAGGTTGATGTTCCACATCCTTAGAAGTACAATTTGATTCCACTGCAGCTCTAGCTATGCAATCACAATGCTATTTAAAGTTTATATGTGCAATCTATTGGTATCAAGCTATGTATGACTATTGTAATTTGACTGTAATAATTTGAGTGAAATTTAAACATCTGCATAAACTACTGTAATTTGAGTGAGCGATGTATTTGTTTGTATTATTGTGATTTGTATTGATGGGATTTGAGTGCAATACCTGCTGTAATTTGACAGCTGTGAGCCATTTTAAAAATTTAACTGCTGTAATTTGACTCTGTTAGCTAAATTGCTACTGTAATTTTATGGTTGTTATCTTTTAGAGGCACTATGGATAGTGCCTCAAAAAGTTGGGTTTTAGAGGCACTATGGATAGTGGCTCAAAAGCTGTTTAGAGGCACTATAGATAGTGCCTCAAAAGCTAGTTTTTGAGGCACTATGGATAGTGCCTCAAAAAGTTGGGTTTTAGAGGCACTATGGATAGTGCCTCAAAAAGTTGGGTTTTAGAGGCACTATGGATAGTGCCTCAAAAAGTTGATTTTTTGAGGCACTATTGATAGTGCCTCAAAAAGTTGGGTTTTAGAGGCACTATGGATAGTGCCTCAAAAAGTTGATTTTTTGAGGCACTATTGATAGTGCCTCAAAAAGTTGATTTTTTGAGGCACTATTGATAGTGCATCAAAAAGTTGGTTTTTAGAGGCACTAGTCATAGTGCCTCAATTAACTAGGATTTAGAGGCACTCTAATTTGTGCCTTAAGTTGGTTTTTGAGGCACTAGTCATAGTGCCTCAATTGGCTAGGATTTAGAGGCATTAGTCATAGTGCCTCAATTAACTATGATTTAGAGGCATTTTTTGAAACTGCCTCAAAAAACTTTTACCTACACGACCGTCCCCGGCGCTTTTTTTAGTGCCTCAAAAACTTAATTGTGGCACTAATTTAACTATTGGAGGCACTTTAGAGTGCCTCTGAATACTGTATCTGCCATAGTGCGCGCCACCTGGATGCATGGATGCGACCTGAGGCAAATATCTCACCCGGCACAATCATAATCGACAGGACGAGACGAGAGCCATTAGATCCTGGCGAGAATGAAAAGATCAGTGCTACCGCGTATATGCATCTCGCTTTTGTTCCATGATTCGCCATTTTCCACTGACAGTCTGTTTTGTATTACTCCATGCAACGAATATCGCCTTTGCCTTTTGCGCTAAAGGATGGCGCGCGCGAGCAGTAGCGCTTGACCACGACTCCACGAGCATCATCGTCCGATCTTCCCGGCTTCTGCACGCCGATCTGGCTAGCTCAACACCCTGCCAGGACGGACGTACGTATGTCACGCTCACGTAACGAGCAAGATCTAACTAAATTTTGGTTAGACGACCAGTTCCATCCGTGAGCACGTCGCCGTCGCTACGACCGATCGATCGTCCAAGGCGAGACAGGGAGGGTGACGACCACTCGCACAGGTGTCGGCCTCCCATTAATCACACTAGTGGAAACGAGGGCTTTTAAAGGAGGCGTCTGCGTGGCGCCTGATTAGCGAGCCCTTTAACATGGTTCGTCACGCTTAACCGGTGTTAAAGGTCCCCGCACTATGGCCAGACTCCTTTAACACGCGTGGCACGAACCGGTGTTAAAGACTATAAAGACACCACCCAGCCCACACACACACTCTTCCATTCTTTCACATTTTGGAGCCTAGCAAGAGGTGTGAAGAGTGCTAGTTTGTGTTTTTCATATGCACTAGAGGTGTTCGGTGAAATGCCCGAGAGCTCAAAATAAGCTTTCTTGTTGCTCTTCCGTCTCGAGGTCGGCAACTATAGTTTCATGTGTCATTGATGTACTATATATATAAATGGTCATCTCCTATTATTTTTGATATATACTACATATTAATGCAGATGAATCGGCAATGGATGTGCGGTGACCGCCGACTTCCGAGTACATTACGGGCCTCCAAAATTTCATCGTTGTGGCTAATGCAAACCGTGGTCACAATGGTTTTATGTGATGTACGTGTGTTCACTTGTCGAACAAGAAAGACTACTCAAATACGAACCATTCACGCCCACCGCTTGATCCGGTTTCATGCCCAGCTATAATTGTTGGACCAAGCACGGAGAAAAAGGGGTTGTGATGGAAGACAACGAAGAAGAAGAGGATGATGAAAACTATCATAATATGTATCCTGAATATGATGATAATGCAACGGAGGTAGATAATGAAGATCAAGAGGAGCGAGATGGGCCCCGATGACGATCTTGGTCGGGCCATTCTTGATGCAAAGGAAGAATGTGAAACTGAAAAGGAGAAGGAGAAAGTGGAGCAGATGTTAAAGGATCACAAAACATTGTTGTATCCAACTTGCGAAGATGGCCACAAAAGCTAGGTGCCACAATTGGATTTGCTGCAATGGAAGGCGGAGAATGGTGTGGTGACAGACGCATTTTCAAAGTTGTTGGTAAAATGAAGAATCTTCTTTCAAGAAATAATGAGTTGCCTGACGACATACCAAGCAAAGAAGGTTATCCGCCTCTAGGATTAGACGCGAAGATACATGCCTGCATTAATGATCGCATCCTCTACCGCGTGAGAAATACGAGAATTTGGATGCATGCCGGTATGCATCATGAGATAAGATCGACGAGATCTGGCGATGTTGAGGCGAGGCCCCTAGGAAGAAGGTTCCGCCAAGGTTATGTGGTATGCTCCTATAATACCACGGTTAAAACGTCTCTTGAAATAAAGAGCATGCCAAGTTGTTGCGATGGCACATGGAAGACCGTAAGAAAGACGCGATGTTGAGACACCCCGATGGGTCACAGTGGAGAAAAGTCGGCGAGAGTACCGGACTTTGCACGTGGACGCAAGGAACTTAAGGTTTGGTCTAAGTACGGCAAGAATCCTTTTGGTGAGCGTAGCTGCAGTCACAACACGGCACTGTGACCCTCTGTATCTATAACCTTCCTCCTTGGTTGTGTATGAAGAGGAAGTTCATTATGATGCCAGTGCTCATCCAAGGCCCGAGGCAACCGGCAACGACATTGATGTGTACCTAAGGCCATTAGTTGAAGAACTTTTTACAAATGGGCCAAACCAGGTGTACGTATGTGGGATGAGCACAAAGGGGACCCATTTGACCTACGAGCATTGCTTTTCATAACCATCAATGATTGGCTGCTCTTAGTAACATTTCAGGGCATAAACAATGGATACAATGCATGCACACACTGTTTAGATGATACCGAAAGTGTATATTTGGATAAATGTAAGAAGGTTATGTACCTAGGGTATCGCCGATTTCTTCCGAACTGCATCGATGAAAGAAAGGCAAGCATTTCAAACGTCTGGCGTAACCGGAGGAAGCCCGTCCTCCGTGCCGTGAGGAGGTATTTGGTATGGTCAAGGACCTAGAAGTAATCTTTGGAAAAGGTCCCGGCAACATCTCATTCAATGACGATGCGGACACGCACATGTGGAAGAAGCAATCTATATTTTGGGACCTACCCTATTGGAAAGTCTTAGAGGTCCGCTCTTCAATCGACATGATGCACGTGACGAATAATGTTTGCGTGAACCTGCTAGGCTTTCTAGGAGTGTATGGGAAGACAAAAGATACACCGAAGCACGACAGACCAGAACGTCGAAGGCCCTCAAGAGCCTATGCATCCCGAGAACGAGAAGGGTAAACGATGCCACTTAACTCCCGCCACCACGCTCTTACCAAAGCAGAAGGAAATCTTTTTGAATGCCCGAAAGATTATCAAGGTCCGTCGCTTCGTCGAATATAAAGGGAATAATAAATATGGCAGAGAAAAAATTCCAAATCCTGAAGTCTCATGACTGCCACGTGATTATGACATAATTGCTTCCGATTGCATTGAGGGGGCTTCTACCTGAAAATGTTCGAGTATCCATTGTGAAGCTATGTGCATTCCTCGATGCAATATCTCAGAAGGTAATCGATCCAGAAAGCCTACCAGGGTTACAAATAGATGTGGCCCAATGTCTTGTCAGCTTTGAGTTGGTGTTCCCACCATCCTTCTTCAATATTATGACGCATCTCCTAGTTCACCTAGTAGAAGAGATTGCCATTCTCGGTCCTGTATTTTTACACAATATGTTCCCCTTTGAGAGGTACATGGGAGTCTTAAAGAAATATGTTCATAACCGTGTTAGGCCAGAAGGAAGCATCTCCAAGGGCTATGTAACAGAGGAGGTCATTGAGTTCTGTGTTGATTTTATTCCTGACCTTAAGGCGATTGGTGTTCCAGAATCACGACATGAGGGGAGACTGCGTGGAAAAGGCACCCTAGGATGTAAAGCAATGATATGTAGGGACGGGCATTCTCTCAATCAAGCACACTACACGGTTTTACAAAGATCTATCTTGGTTGCCCCATATATCAATGAACACAAGAATTTAATACGCCTCAAACACCCGGGACAGTCTGATGAATGGATTATAAGTGAACAAATGGCGAGTTTTGGTGGCTGGCTGCAAAGACTTCTCACGAATAACACCACTGTTGGGGATCAGCTGTACTTGTTGGCCAGGACACCGTCTTCGACTGGATGTACTTTCCAAGGGTACGAGATAAATGGGAATACATTTTACACGATAGGCCAAGATAAAAAGAGCACCAACCAAAACAGTGGTGTCCGCTTGATGCAGAAGACAATGGGCAAAAGACCACGTATTATGGGTTCATAGAGGAGATATGGGAACTTGACTATGGACCTAATTTTAAGGTCCCCTTGTTTCGATGCAAATGGGTCAAGCTAACGAGGAGGGGTTGAGGTAGACAAGAAGTGCGGAATGACAACGGTGGATCTCAACAATCTTATGAAGAACTTAGACGAACCATTCGTCCTAGCCAATGATGTGGCTCGGGTTTTCTATGTGAAGGACATGTCCTCCGGACCAAAAAAGAAAAAATATGCAAACGAATACATCATATGATGAGCCAAAGCGTCACATAGTTCTTTCAGGAAAAGAAACATCGTGGGAATCGAGGACAAAGCGGACATGTCGAAGATTATAATAAGTTTGATGAAATTCCCTTCACGGTGAAAACCACGCAAGCATTCCGTTAAGTAAAGAAGATGCTCCATGGTTACGTCTGAAGCGATCATAAGGAAGGGCATATGCCAAGAAGTTCATGCTCATATTATGTAACTCTAGTTCATGTTTTAATATTAATACATGTCTTGAGTGTTAGTCATGTTTTGTGGATGGACCGACTATGAGAAGAAGTTGTCGATTAGATTTACCATTAAGATCGATCTCCAAACGCTGCAGTCACATATTAGGAGTGCCTCTATGATAGTTTCTTGGAGATGCCGGAGGACTAGGCTCGTCGGCATCTCCCCGAACCCGTAGTGGTGTCCCTGCCTCAAACCATCTTGCATCTTTGTAACTTCTCTAACTAGATCAATACACCAGGAGCTAACTAATTTCACATATTAGAGTGCCTCTATGACAGTTTCGGAGATGCCGAGGACTGGCTCCGTCAAGATCTCCCCGAATCGGCCGTAGTGGTGTCCGCCTCAAACCTGGCCGGAGGATGGACTCACAAGGATGCCTATTTATAGTACAAGCAGCGACATAGTGTTGACACTTACAAAATAATGTCGACACTCACCTATTATTAGTCGGTTGGTGTCTCCAACCGGGACTAAAGGTTCATCTTTAGTCGGTTGGTGACACCATCCGGACAAGGTACACGCCGCCATACGACATAATGTCGACATGCACTCACCCCTATTATTAGTGTCGATCGTGTTTTGTCGGTTGGTGTCTCCAACCGGGACTAAAATTCATCTTTAGTCCCGGTTGGTGTCTCCAACCGGGACTAAAGGTTCATCCCGCTATTTTTTCCCGCCATTTTTCTTCCCGCCAGTTCTTCCCGCCATTTTTCTTCCCGCCATTTTTCTTCCCGCCAGTTCTTCCATCCAGTTCTTCCCGCTAGTTCACAACATATATATGTAGGGGGTTGGCCTCCATTGTCATTGCACATCTCTAGACTCATATCTGCAACCTCATCACTCTTTCCCATGGCTTCCACCGTAGCACTAACCCCTGGGAGGCGGAGGCGCTTTGCGCCGAACTACCCCCCTGCCATCACTGTGTCCCCGCCATTGGATCTTGGCGTCGAGGCGTGCAGTTCCTCCCGTCCCTCTAGGTGTGGGCGCGGATGGCCATCACGAACCACTACTACTTGAGCTCACGCCGGAGCAAAGGAGAATCCCAGATGGCATCCCGACTATTTCCCTACTTGGGAAGCCTTCGTGGATCGGCATGAGAGGGCGCCGCCAGCACGAGGAGGACGGCCCACCTCCTCCTAACTTCAACGAGGCCGTCGGCTATGGTGGCGCGGTCGGACTCTCCGTAGCGTCATGGCCTATGACACGCCGCCGACTCTAACCCCTGCTCGCTACCCTCAAGTCCAGCCCACGCGTACTCTCCAGAGGTTCAATTACTGGCGACCCGGCAGCATGATGACGGCGTGGCGAGTACGACGACTACGATGGCGAGTATTACAGTGTAGGCGGGAGCATGATCAATCACTCCAACATTCAAACAAGTTCGCCGATTGTTACTTAATCCGGCCATGTATCTTAATTTTCGTTCTTTTATGTATCTTAATTTTCAGATTCGGTCGATTGTTACTTAATCGCCATGTATCTTAATTTTCAGTTCTTTTATGTATCTTAATTTTCGTTCCATTCGATTTATGTAACTGTCTCAAATGACCTATCTCATTCGAGGTTTCTTGGCTTTGGTCAAATGACCAATGTTATGGCTAGAATCAAGGCATAGTTTGCAAGAGGAGTTTTCCTTTTTATCGCACCAAAAAGGCATTTTCCATTTTCCGAGCATAAAAAACGGACGGTTTTGTGAAGCAACCACCAAATGGCTAATTCAAAAAACCACCAACACATTGATCAAATAACAATGCAAGTTGAGAGAGGCTAGGTGAGATTCAAGTGTATACAAAAGATGCGACATTTAAATATCCAATCAATTCAAAAATGTTAATACAAAAGATGCGGCATTAAAATATGATTTGATCTAATAAAAATCATTTACATGAATGGATAGATATTATTTTTCTGAAAATTATGATATATTATTCATATTTTCGAGTTGAAATGAAAAAGATATGAATTTTCTAAATTCATATCATATTTTGAATTAAAATCCCCTTTAATGCATGAAATAAGTTTTTTAATTATTTTAAAAAAATTCATGTAAAGTAAATATAAAATTATTTACATGAATGGATAGATATTATTTTTCTGAAAATTATGATATATTATTCATATTTTTCTGAGTTGAAATGAAAAAGATATGAATTTTCTAAATTCATATCATATTTTTTGAATTAAAAAAGCCCCTTTAATTCATGAAATGTTTCTTTAACACGGTTCCGACAGGAACCGTGTTAAAGGGGGGAAATTTCGTTTCACAGACCATTTCTTTAACACCGGTTCGTGGCGGAACGGTGTTAAAGAAACATTATTTCGTTTCCAAGACCGTTCGTGGGTCGAACCGTGTTAAAGGGGTAATAAATGCGCGAACGCTTCTTTAACACCGGTTCCAGCCACGAACCGTGTTAAAGTGTATTTATTTCACCTTCCCTTCCTTTCTTCCACTGAGCCAGATCGAACGAGAAGCGCGCCGACCCGCCGTCCGCCGCTTCTTCATTGCTCGAGGTCCACCGCCTTGCCGCCCGACCGCCGCTGCCGCCGAGCTCGAGGTCCGCCGCCCGACCTCTCTTCCCGTATCCTTCCTCCTCTAACACGGCGGTGGGGCTCCGCCTTCGCTCGACGCCTAGACGCCCGCCTAGCCTCCAACGCCTGCTCGGCCGCTGCCCTCCCGCCCTCCCGGCCGACAAGGCCACCCGCGCCCTCCCTCCTCCTTCGCTCCCGGCGACGCTGCCGCCATGGAGACGACACAATCGGCGTCGGCGCTCGGACGTCTGGCGGGCACGAGGTGGCCGTGAACGCGTGGGCAATCGAGGGACCCGATAAGCTGGGGCGATGGTGGTTCGACCCGGACAGGTTCGGGCGGCAAGGTGGACCTGCACGCCCTCCCTCTAACACGGTGGGGCTCCGTCCAGCACGCATGACGGCCGACGGCGGCAATGGGAGGCTCTGCGCGGCTCGAACCAGAGAGAGATGGGAGGATTGGAGAGGTCCTAGAGGACCGTGAGCTCACCCTTGACGCGTGAGTGACATCGACAAGGACGGGGGAGCTTGGGAACGGAGGTAATGTCGATGGCGATGGCGAACGCGTGAGGGAGAAGAGAGAGAGGTCTCTGGGGAGGGGGGAGGAGTGGATAGGGTAGCAAGGGCGTCGGCGGGGCTGGCTGCTCCCATGTCTCTCTGTGAATGGATGAAGGAAGAAGACGACCCAGATGGAGGTAACGGGCCGCTAACGGTACTCGGGAGACGATCCGTCTTGCATCGCCACCTCATGATCTTGAGGTGGGCCCTGCTGTCAATTGCGATTAAACTAGCTAACTGCTCGATTAGGCAAAGTTTGTAGTTGTTTGTAGTCTCTAGCTCCAAAATTGTAGTTTTTTAAGCAGTCCTTAATTGTCGTAGTTTTTAAATCCCTAGACTCAATTGTCGTGGTTTTGTGCAATTTACTCCAAATCGACAAGAAACACCTTTTCGTAATGCATCCACACGACGGTTCAAGACCGGACGCCACTCTCCTACCGTAGAGATCGCAACATGCAACATCTAGGAACAAATTCCGGTGCTCTTCGCTCTCTCCCGCCAGACATTGCTCTCTTTCACGGCCACATTTTCCCATTTCCTTCGCGCTACACACCCCGCTCGATCATATCGGTTATCGGCGATCTGGAGAAAGTCTAAACCCTAATCGACCACCTCGCCTTCTTCCCGTGCAGAGCGTCTCGCCGCCGCTGAGCTCATAGGCCACGCCTAAATGCCGACGCCGCCGCCGCCGACGAGCCGCCGCTAGCATCGCCAGATCCGTCACGAGCACCGCCGACGATACAACGTCACCCCACGGTGAGCGCCACGGTTCGCCACGTATGATTGCTGACTCATCCTGATTAAAACTTGTTTGCTCGATAAATTGTACTACATGCATAGATTAAAACTTGTATACAAATTGGACCTCTGACTCATTTGTGTATTTATTTGTGTATTTTGGTACGAATAAATATGTATATTTGTGTATGAATCCAAGTCCACTTGAATGTTTACACTCTTACTCTAGATAATATTATTGTTTTAGAAACTATGGATCCACTTAGTAGAAACCTTGAAGAAGAAGAAATAATGGAGAACATTATTGATGAGGACACCTCACAATATATGAACTTGGAGGGACATGACGACAGCTCAAGTACTAGTCATGGAGAAGATGAAGACTCCGGTGAACGCAATTTAATGGTTACAAAGTCCGGCGAGGTATATGCATTGATTAAGCCTCAGCTGACTTCCACCAACAATCTTCTTCTACATGTATTAATTAACGCTTCTTTCTTCTTTTAGCCCTCTGGATCGACCAGCCAGCAACCATCTTCTTCTAAAAAAAGAGCAAGCGAGCGGTTGAACGATCGTGCAACGTTCACGATCGAAGCAGTCCGTGTTGATGGCAGGACGATGGAGCCCAAGAAGGCCGCAGACAAATTTATACGTCAGGCTGGAGTTCTTGTTAGGGACCAAATCCCAATCATAATTGAATATTGAAATAAGCCAAAGAAGGGCGACGATACCTTTGTCGATGACAGATCCAAAGAAACGCTTTGGAATTCGTTGTTGCTAAATTTCACCCTTCCGCCAGAGGAGGATGAAAACAACCCGGTTATAAAGAAAAAGGTCAAAGAGTGGACTCTAAAGAAGATGGTGAGGCTTTCAAGAATCGAAGACAAAATTGAACAAATTTGTCAAAGCTCGCGAGACTCAGATTTCAAGACGATATTATGCGAAGATAAGACCTCACCGCCCAAATTTGAGACATATATAAAAAGTGCTATAGCTAAAAGAGGTCGAAACCAATACGCTTAATGCCCCAAGAAGGAATATCACCAGAGGACGGGTCGGTGGCTACATATCTCGAGGCCTAAGTGGGAGGAAGCCGAGAGGCCCTGCGAGAGGGATCACACCCTGCATGATGGGTGGGACCTACGTGCAAAGACTTGGTTCTACGGAATCGGGCAAGGTTGGACCCGTAAACAGGATTGTGTATCTTCCCAACCATCCTTGCCAAACCCACACCGAACTCATCACGGCATACGAGGAAACATCCGCCAGACCTTCCATCCCGACAGAGAATGACCAGCTCACACGCGCCATCGGTAAAAAGAACACCCTAGACATGCACGAGGCAATCGGAGCGACTCTTACAGATGGCGCCAGAAAATAAAAAGAGCGCAGAGCGGATGACACAGATAGAACATGCACTTGCGGCGCAGACGCAAGTGAATGCACAAGAGCCATCAAGCTACCGGCCCATCTCAGCGGCATGAAGAGCTGCATTGAAGCTGCCCGCTGCCCGCATCATGAAAAGCAATTGGCTTCCACGGAGAACGTACCAACGCTTGAAATGACGGGTCCTCGATACCCCGTTGATGAGATCACGGAGAGAACACGGAGCTGCATGTGAGATTAATGGGCTTATCCATTAAGGTGGCTGTCGGCTATGCCTTACCTCCGTAGCTGGTGGAACTTACCAGCCGACCGATTCCGATGGCTATGCTATTGTCGGGGTGGATGAGGTTGTGAAGGAATATGAGGAAGCACACTTGACCATGCTACGGTGAAGGGGAAACTCAACTCAAATTTGCGGTGAAAACAACCATTCTTTGGAAGAAGGAACACATTGTGCTTCCAAATTGGAGGTCACTGAACCCCCGTCTCCATGGCGTCGGCCCGAGCTTCAGCTATCTCTGCAAGGCAGCCATCTCTGCGGCAGCCATCTCCGCCGTCACCATCTCTCAAGGGCAGCCATCTCCGCCCGTCACCATCTCCGGTGCTTCAGCCATCTCCTCAGCGTAAGCGGAAGAGCACTGCCACGAGGAGCATCAGTAGCACTGCCACAAAGAAATCTGCAGGAAACCGTACGCCAAAGAGTTCAAAAAACTACGTCCCGCAACCTTCCGCCAAGCCATTGCCGGTTTTACCGTGGAATCGCAGCGAGGAGGAGACCAATAGGATCTCGGGAGAACAGGTCAAGAAATTCTTTGCACCTAGACGGGCCGAGCCAAAGGAGAAAATAGATCCGGTGGTGGAGAAGTTTTACAAAATCTTTTGAAACCTGAAACCCCACTTGTGCGGACTACGAGCGCCAGATTTTGAAGGCGGATGCAAGGGCGCGGGGAGACTGAAAGTAGCGAGTGAGGCACCCTGAAACAGTTCCCATGCTCGGAGAGCAGGAAAACCAATCATGCGCCCGCTCCAAATGTTTGACAACGGACGCCTCCCGTAGATGATTACGAGACAGAGCTACAAAGAAAGGCCAATGAGATGGAGATGACTTACATTGCATACTTGAACGTCATGGGAGACAACTTGCCCAAATGCGATGTCAACCCCATACATCCATGGAAGTATGGGAAGAATCTAGTCAAGAAAGAGGAGCTCAAGAATCTACCAACAAAGATGTGAAAATTGCACAAGTGGTACCTTCATTTCTGCAAGACGAGAAAAGAAGAATGGATCACGGCGCATATAAGAGATCAGATTTTCTTGTGCGGAGACGACGCGATCGACTTCAACATTCAAGACTTGCATTTTCTATTCAATCAGAAGGAACTCGACAAATCTGCCATCAGCCTTTATTGTGTGTAAGTACTATTTCTGTAATTTTTATCTCATCTCATTCACTTCATTAATTGCATGTATATATATATATGCTCATCATATATGTATATACTATTATGCAGGAAAAAGGCTATGGAATGCATGAAAGGAGGCCCTTTTTACATTGGGTTTGTTGACCCAAATAGAGTTCATGAAGAAGTGGTAAGAGACAAACCCGGGCAAACAGAAGATTACTTGCTAAAGTCTTTACTGAGACAACAAACCAAAAGGGAAATACTATTGCCTTACAACTTCTCGTGAGTAATCTGTTACCCTCTCTTGTACACATTCTGCTTTCGCTTACTCGATGTTTAGTGTAATCGATGATGAGTTATGCGTATGAGGTTCCACTTTATTCTCGCTAGTCATTCAACCTGACTCAAGAAAAGTCTTTTTCATGGACTCGTTACGAAAAGAAAAGGAGCTATGGGCAGACTTTAGAGAGATGCTCGGTAATTTCAATCATATTATCGCACTAGATCGGCAACTTTCGTGACAATAAGTAATTAATTACTCCTTTATCCATTTTCTTTGTCGGACAGGGTTTGGAAAATGTTCACGGGCAGGGCCGTGGGTGAATGGTCAGAAGAACTAAAATTTGTAGACCAAAATGTAAGTAATACTAGCTAGCTTCCAATTCCATTATATCATGCTTTATTGATTATTATTTTAATTGAACTCTCTATTCTCGTAAAGTGCGCGCATCAGGGACACGGCAATAACTTATGTGGGTACAATGTTTGCGAATTCATTCGCAACACGATATGTGCGACAGGCCAAGCCGCACTAGAACAACTTAGAGTAAGTAAACAAAGTCCACAACATTATTTTATTACCATCAATTGTGTTGAGTTTTATTCTTATATATATATTGACGGCCCATTCTTCATATATATTCAGATCGAACGGATGCGGGACCAACTCCTACCATTTGAACGCATACGAGCCATTCAAGAGGAATTGGCGGGGTTCATACTTGATGAGGTCGTCACGCCTGGAGGAGACCTCTTTTATATCCACCAAAATGAACGATGACGATGTATGTGCCGGCGATGTATGTGCCGATAGCGATGTTTGTGTATAATAATAGTTGCTTAATTATTCATGTACTCGTATGTACCGATGACGATTTATAAGTATACCGCCCGATCGATTTCCCTCGCCCTCCCGCAAATACGCCCAACGGAGAGTACTGGCAGAGATTTAGGTCGTTTTACGCGGCAGAAAACGGCCTAAATCTGCCATGCAGAAGAATTTTAACACCGGTTCCTAACGAACCGTGTTAAAGAAAGGGGGCTGAGGCCTGGGCATTCCGTATCGCACCCTTTAACACCGGTTCAGAGAACTGTTAAAGAACCCCCCTCTAACACCGAACCCTCAACAGCGGTTGGGGAACCGCTGTTAGAGGGCCCTCCCAACCGGAGTTAAAGGGGGGGCTCTGCACTAGTGTCACGCCCCCGTGGACTGTATCTGCAGACGTAGTGCACTGATGTCAGTGGATGTACAAGTGTACCGGCCACTTTCCCAACGTTGCGATCTGCTTATCTCACAAGTGACAAGTGACGAATGTGCTAGTAACACTAATTAACGCACAAGTGACGGATCACACGGGAGGCTTTCACAAAATATCAGGTGCCTGCCTGCCCATGTTTAATTAACGATTAGCACCACTTTGCCATAGACACAGTCCCTGATTCGTTTGAGCACACGCAGGAAAAACTGAAATAGTGTGACAAGAACAAGAACAAGAACGACAGGGACAACATCAACAACAACGTCAACAATAATATATACTCACTTCGTTCTAAATGTCCTAAAAAGGATGTTTTAGATTTGATAAAATTTGGATGTATCTACACCCTAAAACATGTCTAGATTCACTCAAATACAAATAAATTTTGTGACATCCTGATTTAGGACCGAGGGGGTACTATTATATCTTTGCTGCATCTCCACTCAAATATATGCTACACCACAGCTCCATGACATTGTTTTTGCAGCCTCCTGTGCCATTGGAGGCATGTGTTTGACAATCATCTCTGCATGTGAATGTGGAACTTTTTGAGATCTGAGCTGATTATTAAGATGAGACATACTCGTAGAATGGTCTTTTTACCATGGCAAAAAGAGAAAAAATAGGAGCTAATAGAATGATTTTGTAGGTTGGCGGTTGGCCCCAGGGCTGGCAAGGGACCATGAGGTGGCAGAGGCATGCACTTAACCGGCTTAAAACCTTCTAAATATTTCGTAAACTGAAGCACCGAGAGTAAGGAACTCGTTGGGGAACGAGGAATGGATAATGTATCTTTCATTTGCCTTTTATGATGCTCTACTTTTGCTTTACACCATATGAATTGGTTAGGAATTGCCTGTACTCAACTTTTCCCTGCATCAGTGAGATAATCTTGTGTTAATCACCAACTATTGGCAGCACATGCTGGATCAGATAGATTCTTTTGGAGCATTAGCAGCTTAGGTATTTTTACTTCGCTTCTTTCCATCTCTGTTAACTACAACAGAACCAGCCTCTGGAGGCGGTTTTATATAGCATGATGTCCTATGATACAACATTGTCTTTGTTAGCGTCGTAAGCCGCTAAGTGTTTGTCATCGTCTTGTTTTTCAATGATTTTTGTCTATGCCAATTACCTTTTTGGCCATTGTCGGTTTATAAATATTTTATTCTAGATATCAGGCGGTCGGTACTTTTCTAAGCATGCATGATGGATTTGAACACCAATTTAGTTCTAAACATTAGCATTATCGCTTCTTTTGATTAGCATGGAAGTAAAATAGTAGATGTTTTCATCCATCACGGCAAGAGTATCAAACACTTATTTTTCGAGTACAAATTTGGTAGATCTATATATGGCCGGTCATCTAGATAGGTTTTACATTATAGCCACCATGCAGTGTTGCAAACAATTATGGCAATTGGCTCAATGGTGTGGATCATTGGTTTAAATTACTAATTAGGGTTGGAGCGCTTGTCGTTATTTGGTCAGTATGCCTATGTAGAAGTGATAAGATATTTATTGATAATTTTTTCTCATACATGTTATCTACCGGTGCACAACTACTCTCTGTTTATGGTCGTCTCAATAGTGCATGGAGCATTTTGGCCTGTTTATGAAGATGTCTACACGGTTAGAGGACATGATGGGCGATATTTTTATTCAACCTAGATGGCATCGTAATCTGGGATTGGTCATCTTTGCAGTTTCTATAATGATTACTTGCATTGAGCCTTTTAAATTTTCTCGGTTGTCACGACTGGATTTCTGTGCCTTAATTATGCAAGAGGGCAGGTATAATAATTAAACTCTTAGTAGATAATAAAACATCCTTATTGAAGAAAAAAATTCGGACTCGATGAAAGACGACCCCCTTTTCAGCCAAGATTTTTCCCTCGACAAAACCATTTGACAACCAAAACCTCCCATCATCGACCAGGGATTCAGGGGCATCATGACACACCGATCAGTACCACCACAATCTTTTCCTGGAAAAAAGGCAAACAATTAGCAAACCTATGACCAGCAGCGGCAGCTATGATGCGATGCTAGAAACGAAAAAGCAGCGACCCGTCATCTCTCTCGGGACGTCTCGCGCGTCCAACGAGCCAGGTCGCGCCAGGTGTCCGCTCCTCTTTCTCCGCCATGGCCTACCTGAGCTTTGGCGCACATGGACGCCTCCGTGCCGTGGTCGCCCACGATCGATCGAGCAACCGCCGCGACGACCTGCAGCTCGCTAAGCTAGCCCCACCGCACCGATATATATATGGACAATGGAGCCCTCCTTTCTTTCTTCTCCGTGCTCGTTGATGGGACGAGTTCCAGGGTCCCTAGCTACTCGATGCAGCTCCTGAACCAACCGCTCCCGAGCTCGCCACCTGGAAGGCTGTGGACGTGCATGGATGTGATCGGAGGCAAATATCACACACACCCGGCACCATCATAATCGACGGGACGAGAGCCATTAGATCCTGTCGAGAGAACGAAAAGATCAGTGGTACCGCGTATATGCATCGAGAGTTGTCTCACTTTTGTTCCATGATTCGTTCGCTGAATTTTGTTTGCATGGCAGCAGTAGATCCATAGCGTGAACTCTGCAACCAGATTGCAATAGTACGATATCGAGACCTTTACTTCAGCTAGCATGGAACGGATATTGTCTTTGCCTTTTATGGCGCTGAAGGATGGCGCGAGCATCATCGTCCGATCTTCCCGCCGATCTTGCTCAACACCCGTCACCCGGCCATGTCACGCTCACGTACGCAAGATATAACTAAATTTTGGTTACTGCTCGTATATCCTATTCACGAGAGACGACCAGTTCGATCCGTGAGCACGTCGCCGTCGCTACGATCGTCCAGGGGGAGACAGGATGACGACGACTCGCACAGGTGGCGGCCTCTGATTAATCACCCCCCGTGGACTGTATCTGCAGGTGTGTAGTACACTGATGTCAGTGTATATACAAGTGTACCGGCCACTTGCTCAACGTTGCGATCTGCGTCTCTCACGAGTGACAAATTCGCTACTAGTAGTAATAACTAATTAAAACGCCGGTAACGGCTCACATGGGATCGAGGCTTTCACAAAATATCAAGTGCGTGACCATGTTTAATTAACGCTAGACATAGTCCCCGATTTGTTCGAGGGGAGACCAGGCGTCTGATTTTTAGTTATGTCTAAGTCACTGATATCATCATACAATTTTGTGCATAATTTTTTTACCATTTTCAGTTGCAACCTAGTTGCAATTCATTAAGTTCTTATTTACAACCTAGTTGTAACTCATATGTAACTTTCTCATTGCACGAATTGCAAGATATATTTAATGGTGAAAGAGACAATTGGGATATAAATAAAAATCAGGCACCTGTTTTTTAATAAAACCCGTTTGAGCACACGCAGGAAAAGCTGATAGAGTGTGACAAGAAACAGAATGACAGAGACAACAATAACAACAACAACAGCAAGAACATATATTATTTGCTGCATCTCCACTCAAATATATACTGCACCACCCTGCGCGCCATTGGAGGCGCATTTGTTTGACAATCATCTCTGCCTGCGAACGTGAAACATTTTGAGATCTGAGCTGAATATTAGCTAATGACATACTTCTAGAATATTTTTTTATCATGGCAAAAAGAGAGAAAATAGTAGCTATTAGAATGATTTTGTAAGTTGGCCACATGGCTCGCCTGTTTAAAACCTTTTAAATATTTTGTAAAGTGAAGCACCGAGAGTAAAGAACTTGTTGGGGAACCAATGGACAATGTATCTTTGATTTTTCCTTTTATGATGCTATGCTTTTGCTTTACACCATATGAATTGGTTGGGATTTTCACTCTCCTTTTCCTGCATTACCGAGATAATGTTGTGTTAATCACCACCTTTGGCAACACATGTGGAACCAGATATAGATTCTTTTGGAGCATTAGAGCATCTTCACTAGTATTTTCAGGAGGCCATTTTTAGAACTTTTTTATTCGGATTTACAAAAAATAACCCTAGTATTCCTAGAAGGCGTTCCAGGGATGATTTTTTGGCCTTTTTATCCAGCATTCCAAGGCCGATCTCGGCGCTGAACGCCTAGGAACGCCGGATTTGCCTTGTTTCCTCCGGGTGATCCATAGTCGTGAAATAGAGGCCCAAAAATGTGGTCCGCACCCACCCACCGTTTCTCTCTCTCCCACATTCTCCTCTCTCTACTCCTCCTCCACCGACGTGCCGCTCAAGTCGCGCCACATCGCTTAACTTGCGTCATGGCCGCCATCCAGTCGTGTTGCGCCGCCCTCCATCTCGGCTGCGCCACCCCTAGCCGTGATGTCGCCATCACCGCCAATTGCCGCCATTGTCGCCCTTCCCTTCCTCCTGGTTGTTCTCGCCCAACACCGGTGCTGCTAGTGAGCTCGCCAGAGCAGGCGCCGACGATGAACTTCGCAGGCGAGCACGACCTCCTGCCCGTGCATGCTCGAGCTGCTGGCCTAGCTCACGGTGATGCTTGCTAGCGAGCTCGCCGAAAAGGGCATCGGCGAGCTGTCCCGAGCCCGCCCTGCTACTTCTCGGCTAAGAACTCGACTGGAAAATAGTCGTTCCACTGGTGGAAAAAGGGTCTCCAGTCCCGGGCCGCAACTGGCTCTAGTCCCGGTTTTGGGCCCGGGACTGCGAAAACGGGACTAGAGGCCCCCCCTCTAGTCCCGGCTATAGCCATGACCGATAAGAGCCACGTTGTTTCAAGGCCATGGAACCCCTCTAGTCCCGGGCCGTAACACCATCCGGGACTAAAAGGTTTTCTGCCGCGCCAGAGATTGTGTATATTTTTTTTTGCCATTTCGTTCCTTTTTCGTTTTGTGTTTCACTATAATTCAAACATATAATTCAGTATATATATTATACGCTACTACATACACACTACACGTCGATGTATTTATATAATTAATCGATCCCTTGCAAGCATACATATAATCAATCATATCAAAATGAAGAAATGTTTTGAAATTACATGGTCATTGATGAATATATATATCATATCAGCTACATGAAGATGACTAAGGAAAATCGAGTTCCACGTCATCCGCATAATGCTCTCCATGTACATCAAGGAGTTCCTTCATCATAAATTCCGCTAGCTCCTCTTGAATTGCTCTTATGCGCTGGTCTGGCTCTAGTTTCTCCCGCAAATCATAAATATAATGTGAGTCAATTTTCCGCTCACTGGTCAACTCGCGGATGTACTTGCAGACGTATTATCCACATAAATGAGTTCCCGGTGGCTGCTGTAAACTCTTCACCATTTTATAAGTTAACTCCTCTTTGAATGGACCTGGTATTTGGTGTCTAAACCATGTCCAACACCTGCTCGGCAAAGAAAATGAACAAAGAAGTTATTAGTTACTTGATATCAGGAAATGAATGAAAGAGGACGATATAATGCGATAATGATTGAAATTATTTATGGAGCAATGCTTTCATGTCGCTCCACTGCTCTTGGTCCCAACTTAATGAGTCGTGGACTTCAACTAGGGAGTTTTCAACTTGAATATTTAGCAAGATCCAGTGGAATCTGCGAACGTTTACATAAGCATACATGCATAGCTCATCCAGTAAGAAAAAATAAAATGTGTACAAGATATAAACACTCACTTAAAGTTGTAAGGAAATAGTATTTCCTTAACAAAATTATTCTCGGTTAAGAACCTGCACAGGTCTTCCTCCACGTCCTTGGGGTGATTCTTTAATGTATATTCATTAACGATATATGGGTCAATGAACCCAACGTCGTATCTTCTAGCTCTTTTGCATTCAAGCATCTTCATTCTGCAGAATATAATATCATCATACAAAAGGATATATAGTTAGGATAATATATTAAATGCAATGAACGAGCTGAGCTATAAACTTAATTATACAGACATTAGCAACCAATGATAGATTTGTCGAGGGCGTGCTGGTTGTATAACTGAAACAGTTCTGTCATTTGAACCTGTATCGAGTATGGTTTGAAGTGATGCTCCTTTCTAACGTCCACCGGAAACCAATCTTTCTGATGCTTTTTTTCTACTTGCGACATGTACCATTCGTGCAGATTTCGCATATGTGTGGATAGACGCGCGAGCTCCTCATTCTTGACTAGAGGCTCCTTGGACATAGTGCCGCATTATCTATCGACCTTGGAGTATCTTCATAGCCTAAATATTGACCAAGAGACATATTTGCTTCATATCAAGTGCTTTGGCCTGCGATATGTGATTCCCATAAGTGCATTATTACGGGCTCTAGGGTCCATTATTTGCATGTCCATATTCATTTCAGCTCAAGGCCTTATCGAGGTCCGAAATGACTTTGAACGGGCGACGATTGATTCTTCTCAGGTTCGAGCGGGCACCTTGCTTCCCGCTTTTGCACTTGTGATTTTTTCTTCCGTGCTTGCTTAATAATCTCCGGTCATAGTCGATTCCATTCATCGATATCCGGATGGTTGCTCAAGAAAGGACTTAGCCCACTTTTTGGTTTTTTCATTATATACCGTCTTTGGCTCAAGCTTTTTGGGTGCAAAATGCACCTTAACTTGGGCAGCCACATCCGTGTTAGTTTCCTCATCGGTCTTGTCATAACGTCTCTTTGGAAGAGCCGGCGGGATGTCGACTATCTTCGACGTTTGACCTTTCTTCGATGTGGGGCACGGGGGACCGTCGAACTTTCGTTTCTTCGACGAGGTAGTAGTATTGCATGGAGGCGGAGGCGGACATCGAGTATTGCGTGGAGGCGGACATCGAGTTGATGCACTCCTGCTGCGGCGATCGTCAGCGGGGCAGGATGGAGTTGGAGGTTGGCGATAATCGGGTTGGGGTGGACTTGGAGGTTGACGATATTCGATGCAGGGTGGACTTGGATTCCTCGGAGTCGGTGGCCTTGGCGCAGAGCCTGGAAACTTGATGTACTTCTTATTCCATAGAATGATGTTGCGCTTGACATCTCCTAGTTTCGTAAGGCCTTCAGGCATAGCGATTTAAATCTCTAGGTCCGCAAAATCCTCCACTATGTCATCCCCCGTGACACGAGTATAGCCTGGTGGAATCGGAAGTGAAAGGTAAAGCAGTGCCGATCGCCACCTTGAAGGACAGGTTGTTCATTGGCTGATGTAGCTCACATTGTGCCATCTCTCTGACATCATCTACGGAGTAGTGAGGAGCCGGTGCATCATCCAGCAGTGCTTGATCATCAGCCCGGACCTCCGTGGAAGCCACGCTGCTTCTCCGCTGGCTAAGATCCAATGCAGGATCATCACACCGCGGGTGAGTTGACGACGGCGGCCTTTGGCTAATTTCATGCATGAGGTTCTTTAGATCAGCTAGGTCCTGCTCTACCCTGGAGATCCGGTCTGCCTCCCAGTCCTTATTTCTCTGACGGCTTCTGTAACTGGCATCGTACTGAGGAAGCCCTTTCTTCCACGAGACACCGGCGCCTTTGCCTCGTGTTCGTCCTCCCTTTTCAGGATTCCCTAGGGCGTGTCACTGCTGCTCTCTCCTGTGACGGAACAAACTCAATTGAGCATCGTTCATTTCTTTAATAAGGTCTTGGGAGGGTTTTAGAATTTTATCATGAAATAATGTCTTCCCTGTTTCTGGGTCCAAGGATCCCCATGCTGCATACCACCGTGCTTTGACCTCTCGGGCCATCCATCCATTTAGGAGTGACGCCTCTAGCCCTCATGTTCTTCTGCATATTTTCCCACTTAGGGACGACACTCTTGTAGCCACATGTCCCCATTTTATGATGGTATTTCTTGTTGGCAACATTTAATGCGTTCTTTGCTGACTTTGCCTTTGCTTTACCAGATTGCTTGTACTGTACAAAATCAGGCAACTGTTCTCTCAACTTCTCATTTACTCCTTTGAAGTCTGGAGTTTTCTTTTTTGCAACTCCCGTATAAACTTTTCTTGTGGTTCCGGTACAGTTCAACCATCTTGCTCGGAGCCCAATCCTTCACTTTCGCTCTATTTTCAAGCCCACCCGGCCTTTGGGTAATACCATCTACCTCAAATTCTTCATACTCTGGAGGTAGTATGAAAGGCGCTATGAGCTTCTGCCAAAGGTCATCTTTGGCATCATCGGTGACATAGCTAGATTCTTCACCGGATTTCTTTGACTGATTCCATTCTTGGATGGTGATCGGCATGTTGTCCCTAACAAGCACCCCGTATTGATTTATAAATATCCTCCGGTGCTTCTCTGGAGCAATCGGTTCACCATCATCATCTATTTCTTCGATGGTAAACCTCTGATTACCATCCAACTTTTGTTCGGCCCTCGTTTCGTTCGAGCTATCGATTGCTTCGATCCGGTGGGCTAAAAGAAGAAGAGGGAGTGATTAATATATATCTAGATCAGCTAATGAATAGAGGGAACACAAGACTTTATATATATATATATATATATATATATATGTACCTCGCCGGATCCTATCGAGGGGCCATCATTATTGTTGTTATTTGTTTGCCCTTCGTCCATCTAGTCTTCCCCTTGGTACATTAGGTTTTCCTCTAGTCCATCACCGGATGGATTCAGATATGAGGATATCTCTTCCTCGAGCAAAATATCTTCGCCGGTAGTAATATAAAGAGGAATTTCACCTCTTATCATGCCCTGAAGAAAACCTTCACCGATGCGACCAGGATCTTCAGATGGATCCATGACTAATTATCTATAAAAAAAGAGTTAAATAGGTTAGAAAAACAATAATCCTAATAACTAAAACAAAAAAACAATAACCCTAATATTATTTGAGGTAAAACAATAATCTTAATAACTAAAACAAAAAACCCTAATATAAAAAAACTATAGAAAAACTATAACAAAAAACCCTAATAATCCTAACTATAAAAAAACTATAGAAAAAAAACTATAACAAAAAACCCTAATAATCCTAATTATAATCCTTTTTATAATAATCCTAACCCTAGCTAACATTATAATCCTAACAATAATCTTAATTCTAACACTCTAGCTAATTATAATCCTATAATTAATCCTAACCCTAGCTAAATATAATCCAAATCCTAATTAATAACAAAAACTATAATTAATTCTAAATAAAACAAAAACTATAATCCTAAAACAAAAACTACAATCCTAACCCTATAAAACTATAATCAAATATAAAACTTTGGAAAATCATATCTTTTATTGTAATAATCCAAATAAAACAAATAAATGTCTATTATTATTAGAAAAATATAAAGGATCTTAATATAATATCCATTTATC
This sequence comes from Avena longiglumis, assembly GCA_030063025.1. NCBI lineage: Eukaryota > Viridiplantae > Streptophyta > Magnoliopsida > Poales > Poaceae > Avena > Avena longiglumis. Next base: position 563,260,755 of record CP125976.1, read on the forward strand.
TGTTTGCATCATTTATAAATTATTTCATCTGTAAATTTTCTTTTTTTAATTCAAATCAAATATAAAACTTTGGAAAATCATATCTTTTGTTGCAATAATCCAAATAAAACATATAATATGTCTATTATTATCAGAAAAATATAAAGAATCTTAATATAATATCCATTTCTCTGTTTGCATTATTTATAAATTATTTCATTTGTAAATTTTCTTGTTTAAATTCAAATCAAATATAAAACTTTGGAAAATCATATCTTTTATTGTAATACTCCAAATAAAACAAATAATATGTCTATTATTATCAGAAAAATATAAAGAATCTTAATATAATATCCATTTATCTGTTTGCATCATTTATAAATTATTTTTTTGTAAATTTTCATTTTTTAATTCAAATCAAATATAAAACTTTAGAAAATCATATCTTTTATTGTAATAATACAAATAAAACAAATAATATGTCTATTATTATCAGAAAAATATAAAGAATCTTAATATAAAATCCATTTATCTGTTTGCATCATTTATAAATTATTTGATTTGTAAATTTTCTTTTTTTAATTCAAATCAAAAATAAAAACTTTGGAAAATCATATCTTTTATTGTAATATTCCAAATAAAACAAATAATATGTCTATTATTATCAGAAAATATAAAGAATCATAATATAATATCCATTTAGTCCCGATTGTAGTCACAAACCGGGACTAAAGATATTTCCCGCCATTTCCCACCGCTTCCCGCCAAGTTTTCCCGCCCTTTCCTTTCTACGAGAGCTTTTAGTCCCGTATGTAGTCACTAATCGGGACTAAAGATATTTCCCGCCATTTTCCAAAGCTTCACGCCAATTTTTCCCTCCCTTTCCCTCTATATCTAGGGCGATCGCGTCATGGCTATCCACACCTTCCTCTCATAGAACAATGGACAACGCCATCTTGGGCCATTCGACTCGAGAGACCGAAGGCGCCGCCCAACTACCCTTGTCCGGCTACCGCCGCCCACGCCGGATGCCGAGTCCGGAGGGTTCTTGTGCCTCCTGTCCCTCAAGGTTCCGCACGCCACGCGGCCATCACAAACCACTTCTACCACGAGCTCACGCCGGAGCAGCGGATGGATCCCCAGTGGGATCTCGACAACTACGACACCTGGAATGCCTTCTTCGCTAATAGGCGGGAAAGGGAGCTCGCCAGGTACGAGGGTGATGGCCCACCCCCGGTGAACCACAACTAAGCTGGCCGTCGTCTGTGGTGGGCGAACCGTACTATCATCAGAGTAATGCGCTACATCGCCGGGGGAGACCATCCTCGCCTGCGGTGCCCACGAGTCCACCCGCCATAGAGCCACAAAAAGGCCCCACACCGGCCCGGCGGTAGCGGCATCGTCTTCCAGGAGACCCCTCCCCCGCCCGCCGTGAATCCGAGGCTGGAATGGCCCCTGGTATATGCCATGGATGGGCTGAGGATCCCCGGAGTGGCAGGTGACGATGACGATGATGATGACGATGACGAAGAAGACCCTGAAGCCGCGTACTATAGGACTAGGCATGATTATGACTAAAGGGGACGGCTTTAGTACTGAGTATTAGCTAGTCCCGGTTTTTAATATTAATAAATATCTTGAGTGTTACCTAAATTCTCATACTCCTCACCGCGGTAGAGAATGCAGTCATTAGGGCATGCATGTATCTTCTGAACCTCTAAACCTAGAGGGCAGACAACCTTCTTTGCTTCGTACGTACTGGCGGACAATACGTTATATTCTGGAAGCATATTCTTCATCATTTTCAGCAACTTTTCAAATGAGGAGTCAGGTATAGCACACTCAGCCTTCCATCGTAGCAATTTCAGTGTCAAATTTTTTCGCACATTTTCGCAATTTGGGTACAATAAGTTTTTGTGATCCTCTAACATGTGATTGAACTTCTCCCTATCATTTTCAGTTTCACAATCTCTTCGTGCATCGGCAATGGTCCGACCAAGATCATCAGCGGGTTCATCATGTGTCTCTTCTTCATCCTCCCCTTCAGCATCCCCCATGAAAGTATCTCCATACTCAGGGAAACCATGATAGTTGTCATCCTCCTCCTCTTCTTCATTGTCTTCCATTATAACCCATCTCTCTCTGTGTGTGCTTGGTCCAACAATTATAACTGGGCATGAAGCCTGACTTCAACAGGTGACTGTGAAGGGTTTTTGAGTCAGAGTAATCTTTCTGATTCCTACATCCATTACATGGACAGAATACAAAACCATTGCGCTTGTTTGCATCAGCAACACAGATGAATTCATGCACGCCATTAATGAACTCGCCAGAGCGTCGGTCAGTACCGTACATCCATTCCCGGACCATCTGCATTATAGTAAAAGTATATCAAAAACCATTACACAACATGATAAAATTATTACAAGTTGTATTGAGAGCTTCTAGAGCATTAATTTTGAATTTTGAAAAATTTACATGCACCAATTTGTGAATTGGAGAAAACAATCAACATGATAAATGTGGAGTTTTTTATTATTGTTCTATCAGTGAAAACCTCATTCCATTCTAAGCTCTGAAACTCTAAAATTACACATTTCAATTTTCAGTAACTATGTGGCTAATCAAAATTTGTTACATATATATCAATATCCTTCTAGCTACTTCTAGAGCATGCATGCATTGATCCATATCTCTATACTTCTAGAGCATTATAGAGCTAAAGTAGCAATAAGAGATGAAAGAATAAAGTTCTAACCTTTTAAATCTTTAGATTTAGGTGTTGCAAACTAAATCTTGACATATCTTGAGAAAAAAAATGGCATGCACTCGCTTGCTTCTTTGAGAAAAAGGCCACCATATGCTTTAGGGCAGCAGGACAAGAGGCAGAATATATAGCGGTGGACAACTAGTCCCGGACCGTGATACGACCCGGGACTAACAGTTCACGAAAGGACCAGCTGGCCTGCTCTAGGTTATTAGTCCCGAGCCGTATTACACCGGGACTAATGATCTGGTCCGGCCCGGGACTAGTGACTACGGCCGTTTCTAGCCGTTAGAGGCCTCACGGCCCAGGACTAGTGCTCCCACTAGTCGCGGGCTGTGCCAGACCAGGACTGCTGACCTTGTACACATCGAACCGAAGATGGTTTTTCCAGTAGTGTTCCTAGACTAAAAAATTAGATACATCCGAAGCTAATTAGCTCCATCCGAAATCGAATTTGGGCCTCGAAATAAAAAACGAATGGAGATGCTCTTAGCTTTATTAAGTGCGCCTCTTTCCGTCCCTGTTAAGTATACCAAAACCAGCCTGTGGAGGCGGTTTTATATAGTAGCACGGTGGAGTACTGATAGAATATATTGTCTTTTTTAACGTGGTAAGCTGTTAAGTACTTGTCGTCAACCTGTTTTCTGTTGATGATTTTTGTCTACAGCAGTTACTTTTTTTGTACATTGCCAGTTTGTAAAAAAATTATCCTCGATATGAGACAGCCAGTAGCCTTTCTGGGTATGCATGCTAGATCTAAATGCTTGGAAAACTGGGTCGGTAGATGCCCATTCGGTGTGGCCTTTACCAGACTAGGGTTAGTCCATGTGGATATCCTATTCCCCCTTAGTCTATAAATAGAGAAGCAGTCATTGTACGTGACTTTTAGTAGAGACATATCAATAAAGCTTCTCCCTATTTCCTATGTCAATTTCCTATGTAATCTTGTGTGTCTTCGACTCTAGTCTTCTTCCTCGGTTGTGAAGCAGCCTTGGGACCGGCCAGCTGGCAATGGTTGTTCAACATGTGTCTCTCCGTCGAGCCGCCGTCCAGCCACCGTCAAGCCTGCATCACGCAGGCTTTCGTTGAAGGTAATCCGAAATTGACCGCAAAAATGGATTCGTTATGCGATTTCCTTTCAATTTTTGTGTTTAGTTCATAGATCAGATCTCATCTATGGTACAGATTTTCCTCCCGGGAGTCGAGCTGACCTGCTGTCGCCGACCAATGTCGATTTAATCACTCTCGGATCAGGAACTTGTTAACTGTTGACGAGGTTTAATCTCGTCAATTCCCATTGTTATGGACTTGGGTTTTGGAGAAGATGGAGATGCTAGAGATCGTGGAACGGTTAGCAAACAAGCAACACGGGGACACGAGGTTTACCCAGTTCAGCCTCGAGGGAAAACCCTCTGCTTATCTCGCTCTTGATTACGGAACCAAAAGTTACAAGGGTGCAGATGCAATCATGGAGGTGTCTATGCGAAGGTATGAGGTGCCCTCCTCGCCGTGCCTTCCTAGCCTTTATATAGAGTTAGGCAAGTCCCAGGCACAGATCGAGTCGGTTACAGGTTTTAGGGTTTACCCCTTTGAATTTCCTATCTACTCTAGTCTTACTCTCCAAGGATCCGAAGGCGTCATGGGCCCTGTCCACCCGAAAATCTTCATGGGCCATCGTATATTTGTCGTGGGCCTTCCTTGGGCTGGACTAGGTATGCTGAGGTCGTGTACCGGCGGGGTATAACTATGTCAGTAGCCCCCGAGTGTTCAGTCAAATAGTAGATTCGGCTGAGGACTCTTCAATCCTTCGGGTGCAACTCTGTCTTTCAAGAGAATGTGTAGGGATTGTTGATGCGCGTGCCTGACTCTCCCAACGGATCAGGGTCAGTTAACTGTCTCAGGACAAAACAACACGATCTTCTTCAGGTTCGAGTCCCTCGACTCGAACCCGGAATATATGCTGGCGTAATTCGACTCAGGCTGCGGAGGACTTACAGGAGTGGAATTCCAGTGAATTTAAATGATGTACCCAACGCTGGTCCGGGATTTTCATCATACCGCTGACACGGATTCTTACTAGCAGAGCGCAATGTGCACTGTGCCATCGACGATATCCAGGGTCTTATCTTTGTGTCGCAGACACAACATCCGAATGTTTATCACGGCGGAGGTGCTTCGGGTGGCCAAGGAGGACGTTGCTCACTCAGCGTTTAATTAGGGCAGAGTTGCCGAAAAAGTTCTGCATGCTAATCCATAGGATCGCAGTCGAAGAATTCATAGGGTGCGCGGCCAGCGCTCCCTATGGGAGTAGCCCCCGAGTGTATGTTCGAGTCGTAGACTCGAGCAGAGACTTTAATCCAGCAGTTGTTCGGCTTCAGGTCCGTAGGACACAAATTTTTCGGATGCTTGAATCCATCCTCCCTATGGGAGTAGCCCCCGAGTTCGTAGTGGAGTCGTAGACTCGACATAGGACTCAAAGAAATAATTCAGTGATGTAGTGTTTTGTTCACTTTTCGGGTGCGCGGCCAGCGCTCCTGATAGGAGTAGCCCCCGAGTAGTTAGTTGAATCGTAGATTCGAGTGAGTACTCTTAATTGTATAGCCGAAGAATTGTAACCGTTGCTAGCATAGATTTTGATGACGTTAGTGCTGACGATCGGTGACCTCAAGCGTCTGCGGCGCCAGAGATGACGAGACTGGACGAACATGGGTCCCACCTTCTGACCTTGAGTTGACCGGTCACGCGCGTGAGATAATTACGGCCGCCGATTTCCGCGCGTAGTGGACGGGCGTGTTAGTGACGGTCTATTGTCGACACGGACGGTCAGATCTTGTAGTTGGCTCTAGGTCTTCCCGATGGACAGTCATCATGCATCGTCTTCGTCCTTATAATCATTGGGGAAAAAGTTAATTTGTTTTCACCGCAGCCATTCTTGTTTCACTGCTCCAATCTTCTATGAGCTTTCTTGCTGCACGCTGGAATTTCCTCGAGCATTTCCTTCCTTGATCCTGCGTGCTCTCCGTTGACGCCGCCGCACCGCGATGGGGAAGCCGAAGAAGTCCTCCTCTTTAGTTGGTACCAGCGCTGCTGGTGGCATGAAAGGTTCTGCCGCTGCCCGTGTCACCGACGGTGGCTGGCGGCGATCGGAGACGCGTGAGAGTGATCTCCGCAAGCGCCGTGAGCGGGGCTTGATCCCGCAGGATAGGGAGGCCGTCAAACTCCCTGGCAACTAGGTAATTCCCCGTCCCCCCGCTAGGTTTCGGGTTATGTTCCTCGCTTTTGTTCTTCGGGGCTTTTCCTTCCCAGTCCACGATTTCCTTCGTGGATTGCTTTTTCTTTATGGTATCCAACTGCATCATCTTCCTCCCAACTCTCTTCTTCATATCGCCTGTTTCATCACTTTCATGAAAGTGGCTCGGTGTCGAGTCAAGACTTTGGCCTCTTCCGGAAACTCTATTCCGTGAAGAGGCAATCTGGTTCTGATGGTGTTTATACCATTGGGGGTTGCATCATCTCCCTCAAATCCAACATTCTTTTCTTTTCCTTTCTATGTCCGAGTCTGTCCAGTACTGGCGGAGGCGATGGTTTTACATCGGCGACTCCACGGTGACTGGGCAGGATTTTGGGCTTGCTCCTTTTGACCCCTCCCAGAAAATCGAGCCGAAAAGGTCTTGGAAGAACCAGATCTTGGATGGCGAGGTGGCTGAGATTGAAGGGCTCTATCGCCGGGTGGAGGATCTTCAATTGACTCCGGAAAAGGAGGTGAATGGTGTGGACATCATCCGCACCTTTCTCAAACGTCGGGTGCAGCCACTCCAGGCCAGGGCACACCCGATGTTCCTTTATTCGGGTCGCCGTGATCCGACTAGGGTTTCGGCTGAGGAATTCTCCAAGGGGGATCTCGATGGGGTCCTTCGCCCGCTGCTGAAGTACAAGGCTAGATAGGACCTTCCGGGGAAGTCGCTGACTTCTCCATTCTCTGCTTCTCGTCCGGTTCCGCAGGTGTAGAGCTGGGATGTGCGCGTAGCGCTATTTTTCGTTGTCTTTCCACCTTTTGTGCTGAAATTTTTGTTGTCTTTTTGCGCAGGAATTCAAGGTATCGGGCATGTCGCCTCCATTGCCCGAAGTATTCCTGGATGCTCCGGACAATGATGTGGTGGACTCCATGTCCGAGCTGCCGTCGGCGCGATCTCCGGTTGAAGAGGCCAACGAGTCGAGCGAGGATCACACTCGCAAGAGAACGAGAAGCTCCAGCGAATCGTCGGATGCCTCGACTCCGCCGACGCCTAGGAACCTGCTGTGCCTTGAGCGTCACAATGATGGGCATGGGGTATCTTCTTCTCCAATTCCTGCCGTTCCCGTGCGGGCTGTGGCACCGCACCCGCCAGCGAAGCGAAAGAAGGAAGAAAAGAAGGAAGAGAAGAAAGAGGAGAAGAAGGGCAGGAAGACCCCTCCTGTCTTCGACTTAAGCGAGCTTGACTCGTAAGTTTCCTCAGTCCTTTTTTGCTTTCTCTTGTCTGTTTGCTTTGTGATCTGCTGATTTTTCCTTTTGTAGCCACTCTTCCGACGGCTCCTCCAGTGACGGTGCTCGGGAGATGGTGGGGGAGTCGAAAGTTGCTCTTCCTCCTCCTTAGACGGTAGCCACCTCTGAAGGCGCTGCTCCAAACCCTTCTCCGCGGGAGGCTCGGGTGGTTGTCCCTCAGAAGACTGTGAGCGGACCTTCGGAGTCGCCGTCTAACCATGTAAGTAATTTTTTTTCACCGCAGGGGGAGCACCCGAGCCTTTTCGGATGATCTGCTGCTCCTTGTTTTTTTCTTCTTATCTCGGGGGGAGCCCCCGAGCGTTTATTGGAGGATCTGCTGATTATTTTTTCTTTGAGTCTCAGGGGGAGCACCCGAGCATTTTTCGTATGTGTAACTTGCTTCTGCTCGTTCTTTTGGGCGTAGCCCCCAAGACGTTCTTTTGACCAGTAGTTCTTTTTGCATCCTTTTGTGCAAGACGCCAACCAGCTGGTGCAGCAGCACCTGGCATTGGAGGCCAGCTTCAAACAACTTCAAGGTATGTTTACGACTTGGTCTTTTGCTTCTTCTTGTATTTTTTTTCCTTCGATCTGATAGGTATGTTGCTGACTGCAGAGAATCATAATACCTCTCTCCGTGAGCTTGGTACTCTCAAAAAGATCCTTGGGCAAGCGGAGAAGAAGGCCGAGGTCGCCGTTGGTGCGAAGGAGCACCTCGAGATGGAGCTAGCCAACGTGGCCGAGGCCAAGGAGCGCCTGCAGTAGGAGGCTACGGACCGCGAGGAGCAGCTCGCCACCGCCACGGCTTCGCGCGAGAGAGAGGTAGCCGGCAAGCTGATGGCAGCTGCCAAGGCGGTTTCGGGTGAGTTTCTCCGTCTTCCCTTTTCGGCTTCCTTGTCTTTCCATGTAGTGCTTTTGTTTATGCTGCCTCCTTTGTTTTTTTAGATGCCACGGGCATCGAGTTTGACCGAGGTGCTCTGGAGCATGGAAGTGCTCTGGAGCATGGAAGTGCTCTGGATGATGCTGCTGCGGCGGTCGAAGACCGCTGCAGTACCGTGGTTAGCTCGCTTGCCAAGGCCAAGGAGGTTCTCGGGCGCTTCTACAAGGAGCTCGTCCCCAAGGGCGTCGCCCTCGAAGATGTTGATGCCTTGACGGATGCACTGTCAGTCGAAGCTCCTGCGGCGTATAAGCGCAAGCAGAAAGGCATTGGCGCGTCCGTCGGGCTGGCAATGGCCTTGGCGTATGGAGCGGAGCTGGATCTTCCTCAGGTCACCTCCCGGATGCCGACAGATCCGAGGTAGCCTTCGCCATCTATGTTGCTCGTAGAAGCGTTATGGGCAAGTTGATTGACGGCTGGCGAGTACGCTAGGCGGCAGAAGCAGCGAGGCAATCCGGCTCCGAGGCTACTCAGGATGCAGCTTCATAGGCTTTGTAGTTGTAGGATAGTGGCTCTCGCTGCACGTAATGAATTTTCCGAGCTCTGTGCTCCTTCGTCTGCTTGTTCATATCTTTGTCTTATGTTACTCTAGGGTCCTTCGGGTGATGATCCCGTTGACACTTCGTCTACGGCGCAGCTGCGTCCATCCCTGTATGGTGCGTCGCGGCTTGTGTTTCTTCGAGACCGCATCCGTAGCCTCGAGAAAGAGTTGCTTGGGGTGCGTGGCCACGCTGACGTTTGGAAATCCAAAGCGGATCGAGGCGCTGCCAGAGAGTACTTGATGGCGGAATTGCTTCGTTTGTCCGAACAGCTTCAGTGTGAGTTTTTCGAGCTGTTGCCCGTTACTTCGGATGCACCTGCTGGCCTTTAATCTTACTCTTTTGCAAGTATTGCAGGTGCTAACATTGCTCCAAGGGAGGAGAAGGAGCGTGTTGCTGTTCGGATCAACTGCTTGACTCAGCAGGACATGGAGTCCGACGGGTTCTTCTGGATGGACCGTGATCGTGCCATGGTCCTTGCGACGGTGCAGGATCGTGTCCACCAGGTATCGCGGGTGCTTCGTCAGGTGAAGTCTTCGCTCGCGTCGGTTCTGCATGTAATGTTTCGGCTGGATGATGCGTCGTCGACTCTCTCCGTCCGTCAAGTTTGAATGTGCATCATGTCGAGAACCGGCACGCATTAACTCGTGGGGGTGAAGGTCGCGCTCTCCTTGTGCGGTTACATCGTCTGATTTAGATCTCGTTATGGCGGTGGGTCCTCTTGACCGATGGTGGCGAGTGGGATATCGTCCGCATTATGTGGTCAAGGCAAGATGCGAATAGATCGATATCTGTTTAAGCGGCGTTTCGTTATTCTTCGAATAGGTAGTACCTGTAAAAAATATAGATGTAAAATTTTATATATTTGACTGGGCGTGTTTTGCCCTTTGTTGTAAGGGTTTGGTTGTTGTTTTAGCACGTAGTGCTTTGTTTGTATGCGTGCCCTTTTCGTTAGCCTGACGTGGTCAGCTACTCAGGTGTACACGTGTTATCCTCGGTCGACAAAGTCGTGACATGGGAGCCCCTTGAGTGCGTGTAGCATGGAGTAAAATGCGAATAGTAAACAAAATTTTGGGCGAGACACTTAGCTTTATTCATATCGTAATGGAGGAGGTATATTGTCTCCGAGTAGCCTTGGCTGAATAGCCTTATTGAAAGTAAAAGAGGAGGTAGGGGTAGAACCGTGCACAGGCGACGTTCCATGGGTTGGAGTATGCGACTCCAGACTCCACGTGCTTGAGGCGATAGGCGCCACCTGGGATGACTTTAGTGACAATGTACGGTCCTTCCCATGGTAACTCGAATTTCTTCGGTCGCTATTACTTGAGTCGCAAGACTAGGTCTCCTTCGATGAAGGACCTTGGGCGCAGCCGTTGGCTATGGTAGTTGCGGAGACTCTATTGGTACACCGTTGATCGAGCTGCTGCTTGTGGCATCCCGCAAAACCACTACTAGAAAATCGCGTTGTTTTTGTGCATTGCATCATCATGACAGCATGCTCATGTCATCATGCCACATTGCATTTGAGCATCGTCATCATCTTGCATCTGTTCGCATAAAACTATTTTTGAAAAGCCTGGTTTTGTTTTCTAAACGCCCCGTCTTAAATTCAAAACCAAAACCGGGTCTCCGGAATATTTTGTTTTGACTAACCACGGTTTGCAAACGGTCCGTTTAAAATGAATAAAATATTAAATTATTTTAGTGGGTACGAGCGGGCGATTAGACCCACGACCACCCTGAATAAAATCGGTCACCCTAAACCCCTTTTACACCTGACCTAGTCTACCCACCCAACCAGCACATCACCCCTCCTATCGAGACGCCACCTCAACCTCTTCCTTCCCTCCAGCCAACCCCCAGCTGCCACGTCACCCAGCCACCTCTCTCTCCTCTCACCCCACTCCCTACTCAACCCTGCCCCCAACACACGCAGCACACACACACCGACACGCACCCAGGCCCACCCGCTGCTCCCCTGTGGCCCGGCGCCACCACAGGCGTTGCCCCACCACGCGACGCCTTCTCTCCTCTATCCTCAAGGCCCCGTGACCGCCTCTCTCTCTCCTAGCAGCTCCACCAGGCTTCCCCTGCTGGCCGCTGCCCACCTCTCCGCCTGCCGCCTCGGCCCGGCCCGGCCAGCTGGGCCCGCCTCTCTCACCCTCGTGCATCCTCCCCGCCTCGCCGCTTCCGGGCGCCCAGCCTTGCTGGCGCCCGCCTCAGCCCATGAGCCGCCTCCTCGCTGCCGCCTCACCTCGTCCCTCGCCCTCCTTCCCGGCCATCGGCTCCGCCACCAGCCCGCCATGCTGGCCCGCCCGGCCTCTCCCTGCCACAAGGTCGCCGCCCCAAATCCCCGCTGAGGTCGTCGCCGTGTGCCCTGCCTCTCCTCCCGAGCCGACCTCCTCGCGGGCCGCCCGTTGCCCTGGCACGCCAAGCCGCCCTGTTCCGCAGTAGCCCATGGCGCCCGCTGTCAGACGTGGCGCCCCTTGAGCATGCACGTCCTCGCCCCGACGGATATCCTCCTCGGCGCACCCGGGTCCCGAGCAAGCTTCACCGCGCATCGCTGATCATCGCCATCTCTCGTATGTACCCTCTGCGGTGTTGGTGATATAGGGCTGCCGTTGTGCTTGTGGTTCCGTTCTTTGCAAGTGACGCTGTCTTCAAGCTGGGAAAAATCGGCATGTTGGTTTGTTTTGTGGGTGGCAGTAGGGATGGTTTGTTTGTCTCCGGACACATGTGTTGCAGCCAAGATCCTCTCAGGGACAACCCTGATGTCTACTTCCTCCGTGTTGCCAAAGACGTATCCCAAGATCTACCGACACCAAGTTCTACCTCAAGATCTCCCTCACGGACCGCAAGACCGTTCCCCGAAGCCGAAGATCGAACCCTGGCGCATTCTCCTTCCTCCCCGAAGACCGATCCTGAACCCGACGCCGCGCCAAGTCCTCCTACCGGGATTCGACGCCTTGATCCTGTGGATCCGAGACCGATCCGGAACGCCAAGTACTTCACCCCGAACACCGAGACCCTGGATGACAAGTTCTCCTTCCCGGACGCCGAGCTCGCCGAGAACCCGGATGCGACAAGAATGACACCGACCCGGAAGAATCCGATGCGGCCCCGACGCCGACCAAGTCCTTCTTCGCGAATGTGCCAAGATCTACCCTGTTATCCGAGAACGAACCTGCCGAGGCCGAACCCCAGATCCGAACCCTGAGACCGACCCCGAACCCCGGAACCCCAAGATCGCCGAACCCTAATGTGTGAACCCCTTTCCGAAAACCCTGTTTTATAATATAATCCAACTTGTCGCATTTTAATTGTTCATGCATGCATATTGTCATGTGGTTTGGGGGCCTTACGCCGATTCACCTTATAATTAAATATGGGGCCCATATGCGGGCAAATCTAGCCTTATATTGGCCTCATTTAAATATGTGCATCGAACCGGTGTTCACTTTTGCCATGTTAATACAACATTTAAATTGCGGGGTAGCTAAACAACATGAACCACCTAATTAATTGTCGGGACCCCGGTTCCGCTTAATATGGCCTCATTGCATCGCATCTTGCCATGCCATACATTATACCTGCATCATGCCCGATCTTTTGTCGTAGTATTAAATAGTGCATCCGGTGTTTCTTCTAGTGTTTTGCTTCTTCGCGGATTGGACCGTTGAGTTGATGTGAGCTTCGCCCCGATCTTCGGTTGAACCTTCGGCAATGTTTTCAGGCGAGCATCTCCCCCTTTCTACCTATCTTACTTTTATAGTATTTATTCCCTCCTGTTGATCTATTGCTATCTGTGTTGCAATGCTCTAGTTTTTCGTACCCATGATATCCCTCGCAGCCTTATATTGCCTTGGACACATCCTATTACCTGTTGTTTGGTAGATAGATGGGCTTGCGCGTCGTAGTCGCTTGCTCAAGTGCTGTTGCGTGTCGTCAAGTGCCACAGTTGTTGGCGTATTGCCGCATGTTGATGTTGGAGATGATCATGGCTTTACTTTTCGTCACTTTAATTCCTGTTTAACAACTAAAATTGAAGTAAGTAAGCAGAGGCATCGGTGGGTGATAGATAATATTTGGTTTCCGACCGCCCACTTGTGTCCCGTAGGACCCCGAGTACTTGATACCTGTTCCTTGATTTATCGCGCTATCCACATCCGGGAGGATTATGGGACCCCCCTGAGCCAGAGCTTGATTCATTCTTATTTCTTGGGGCCACAAACTAGTTTGAGGTTTTATTTACGATCCTGTACTTATGTCATGCTACTGCTTTATTTACGATTGTGCGAGGAGCACACTGCATCGCTAGGTGTTTGAATGTTTTCGTATCGACAATCCCAGTTTTGGGTTCCCAAATAAGTTCTACCATTGACTCAAACCTTGAGTCCGTTTGAGCTAGCTTACTGCTATTGCGGGTCTCAATGGGGTGGCCTGAAATTTCTGAATCTCGTGATTGCTTTGTCGTGAAGGCCTCGTTGGGTTTTGATTTGGTTTTTCCGAGGTTGATCGAGTGTGTGTTGCTATTTGTGCACCCCGGCCGGGTAAAACTTTATGAAAGCCGTGTCCGCGGTTATGGACGACTTGGAGCACAGTATCTTGATCATAGACAACTATCACTAAAGTAGTGCTATAAATTTGACTTTATAATGACTAGTAATCAGCTTCACTATAATGGAATGGCTAACTAAAACTGCCCACAATTGCTTGTTTGGTTTGTCGGTTGCGACAATTGTATCTGACTAGTAAGTATTGCAACTACAATGGAATGGCTAAATAAAAGTACCAACAACTGCTGGGTTTTGGGTTATCTCATGCTATCTGTATCTGATTAGTAAGTGTTGTAACTATAACGGAATGGTTAACTAAAAGTGCCCACTGCTTACTTTATCAGGATGATTATCTACACCTGACTAGTAATTGCTGCCACGATAACTGAATAAATAAAACTGCCAACTGTGTGAGTTCCTCGGTGGACTTCCTCGTTTGGTCTCGAGGGGGAATACCAGGATGGGATTGTTTGGTGTTAGTATCAGGTTGGTTCCGAATAGGTCCTTCTTCCCCCTCTCTGCTTGCCGTCAGTTGTATCGAGTCTCTATAGGTTGCTTAGTGCATGCCGCTGCCGCTTGATCCACCATACCTTTGTAGGCGAGGACCTTGATTCTAGCCTCATGGTGCACCGGCCTCGATCGACGCTCCTCTTTTCCTTTGCCCTTGTTGGCACCCCTTTTGTTTAGCAGGTTTTGAGATCGACGTCGTTAGCGGTTACCCTTCCCGCTTGGCCCGGGCAGGGTTATGGGCGCCATTGGTTATTCTTCAGGCTCTTAGCCCCATTTGTATCTTGTCCGTAATGGACGCTCTCTCGCTTTCAAGGTGATTTGGATCTTTGTACATTATATCAGATTCTTGACTCATGAGTCGCATTGTTGTATATATCTGTTCTGTGGGTCCCATCGAGGACTGTTGTGTAATGTTATTACTTCGTTTTCCACCCGCACGAAAGTGCCTGGTGGGCACCTTTGAATCGTTTCTATGCGGGTTTGGCGGGTTTCGCTAAAACTTGCATAGGGCTTGGCGTCTGGAAAGACGTTGAGTGCGTGCTCGGCGAATTCCCTTGGAACTGCTGGCATGTCCGCATGACACCAGGCAAAGATTTCCCAGCGCTCACGGAGGAATTCTATGAGCGCGCTTTCCTCTGGGCGACTGAGGTCGTTGGCGATCAGCGCCGTCTTGGAGGTGGAGTCGAAGGACATGTCTGGTGCGTTCTGTCTTGCGTCTGGCGGTGCCCCGTTGTCCGTCACCTCGTGGAGCCTTACGAGCTCCTCCTGCATGCCGAATGACTTGGAGATTCTGTTGAAGTCCCTATCGCAGTGGTCTGATCGGGTAAAGCTCCCGTGGACCGTGATGACACCCCTGGGTCCTGGCATCTTGAGTAGCAGGTACGCGTAGTGTGGTACTGCCAGGAATCGTGCGAATGCCATGCGTCCGAGGATGGCATGGTATTGTGATGGCCAGTCCACCAGTTCGAACTCGAGTCTCTCACATGGTAAGTTATCCGGCCTGTCGAAGATGACGTTGAGCCATATCTTTCCCAAGAGGAATACACCCTTCCCTGGGACGATGCCATGGAACATTGTGTCAGATTGTTCCAGGCTGCACAGCGGGATCCGCATTGCTGCCAAGGTGCTGGCGAACATCAGGTTGATGCTGCTGCCGCCGTCCATGAAGAGTGGCTCATCTCGAACCCTCCGATCTGTGCATCAAGCACCATGGCAGCATGACCTGGCGAGGGACCTGGCAAGGGTGATCCGAACGGCTGAACGTCATGCAGGACTCCGATCTGCTGAGGTACTCGGGGATGGCGGGTGGTGTTGTCACAGCCAGGTTGATTTGACGGGTGATTTTCTTCTGCACCCTATTCGTTGTGCGCCCTTTTTGGATCATCATCTCTCCTTTCAGCGGGGGATATCCGTGCCCACCGTTATTCTGTGCAGGTGCGACTGGGTGGTTCGGGCCTCCCGCGAGTGGTGGTGGAGGAGCTCCATGTGCGATCTCGCCTGGTGCGGGTGTGTTCCCGTATCCAGGGTTCGGGGCTTGCTGCCTCATCTGGGCCATGCTCTCGCTGAGTTTCTGGAACTCACGGCAGTCCTTGAGCATGTGGCTTGCCTTCGTCTTGCCATCTTGGTTGTCGATGTAGAAGTGGATGGTGCATGGACCCGACAGTTTTTCGTATGCTGAGGGTCCGTCGTCGCGAC
Source organism: Avena longiglumis (assembly GCA_030063025.1). Classification (NCBI taxonomy): domain Eukaryota; kingdom Viridiplantae; phylum Streptophyta; class Magnoliopsida; order Poales; family Poaceae; genus Avena; species Avena longiglumis. The sequence goes on from CP125976.1 coordinate 563,276,257, forward strand.
CGCGGCGCTGCCACGACTGTGCTAGGCGTCCTCCATCGCGGAAATTGCTTAAGCGGTATTCACCGCTGTTGCGGTTGTCATCGCTGCGGTGGTCGGCGTAGCCAGCCGTGACCATGTCGGGTCCATCGAGATCGTCGTTGACGCACGATCTTATCTTGCTACGGTGTTCACGTCACCGACCATAGTCGTCTTCTTCCTCCGAGTGCGCTCGGTGGACGGAATCCTCGCCATCGGCCCACCTATTGGCGATGTCCATGAGGTGGTCAAGTGTCTTGGGCTTGACGCGCCCAAGTTCTTCTTTGAAGTCCTGGCGCTTGACGCCGTTCTTGAAGGTGTCGATAGGCCTTTCCTCAGAGATGTGCGCCGCGGAGTTCTTGGTGTTGGACCAGCGCAGTATGTACGAGCGAATGGATTCGCCCGTTCGTTGAGTGCAGGCCCGTAGCTCCACGATCGAGGCAGGCCTCTTACTGGTGCCTTTGAAGTTTCGGACGAAACTATACGCCAGATCTTCCCAGCTTCGGATGGATCCTGAGGATAGGCTGCTCAGCCAGATCCGAGTTGCGCCTGTCAGATGCAGCTGAAGGCATTGCATGGCGGTTTCCCTGCTTCCGCCGTGCATCTTGACGGACGACAAGTGGTCGCTGAGCCACGCCTTGGGGTCCTGTGTGCCATCAAACTTCGGAGTGTCCGAAGGAAGATTGAAGTTTCGCGGCATCCTTGTCCGTCGAACAGATCTGCTAAAGCTCGGGCTCCGCAGAGTTCTCCTTCGTCTTCATCCATATCGGATTCAGAAGAGCATGCGCGTTTGGCGCGCGCCTTGTCGATTTTGCGCTGGGTGAGCTCGCTTCGGGCATCATAACCGCGGTTGTGATGGCGCGAGATCTTGTGCCTTCAAGGAAGGTCGTGCTCTTGTGCCTTCATGGACTGCGGTTGAATATGACCGCAACCTTCTTCTTTGACTCCGCATGAGCTTCTCCGTGAAGTGCTACTCCAACGAGTCCGAGTCCGGTAAGCGCGGACTTGTGCATGGCCCTCTTCAGGTCCCCCTCCGAAGGTGGGTGAGACGCGAGGTACGCGGTGGCTGCCATGATCGCAGCTTGCGGCGTCTTCGGGATGACGTTGCCGTCGGCGTCCATCTCCATGAAGGACGTGTTGAGGGCAAGGGTCACCTCGCGACGCTCCTTGGGGTCCATGTTCTCCATCCGAGAATGGTGCTCGTTGCCGTGCTTGCCATGCGAGCTGGAGCCGATGCCCATGGCGGAGAGCACAACTCGTCACACACTGGACTCCGAGGCTGCTTGCTTGCGCTTGTCAAGCACTTCCTACATCTTGATCTGCTTCTTGTGCTCCTCAATGAGGAGCATGTGGTATGCCATCAGCAGGTCCCGTGAGGCATCGGCGGGCAGGATCTTGTTGCCTGCTACGGCCTCGCGTGCTTAGGCCCATCCCTCCTCGCTGAGGTGGATGACCCGATCATTGTTGTCCCCGTTGGGTGGGGGATTGGCTTCTTCTGTTTCCACCGTTTCTACCCTGCAGGTTGGGTGGCGGATTGAGTTCCTAATCCTGGATGACCGTGGCGCACTGGTAGAGCTCGTAGATCGGTTTGCTGCTCCCGTAGCTTTCGGATCCGGAATCGTAGGTCCCTTCGTCCGATGGTGGATCGCACAGATCGGAGTTGTAGCAGCTGCTGTCATAGGACTCGTCTGTCGATGGTGATGTGCGTAGCACAGGGTGTGGATCCCATTAAGCGGGCCTGATCGATGGCAGGGGCACCCGTTTTGGGAGGCGGAGAGTGTCGGTCTGCCCCACCTGGAAGCAGAAGCTCCCGAACAGGATCTCGAGTCCATCGCCAACGGGCTCGAAGTCCTTCATGGTGGCTGGTGAGTGGGCGGTGAAGTCGAAGGCGCCGAAGAGGCGATGACTCTCCGTCGCTACGGAGTTGTAGATTGCTCGGGTTGGGACCATCATGATCGCACAATCAGCGTCCCCAGTTCCCACAGACGGCGCCAATTGACGAGGTTTAATCTCGTCAATGCCCATTGTTATGGACTTGGGTTTTGGAGAAGATGGGGATGTTGGAGACCGCAGAACTGTTAGCAAACAAGCAACACGGGGACACGAGGTTTACCCAGGTTCAGTCCCCTGGAGGGAAAACCTTACTCCTGCTTGTCTGCTCTTGATTACGGCGGAACCGAAAGTTACAGGGGTGCGCATATGCAATCTGGCGTGGAGGTGTCTATGCGAAGGTATGAGGTGCCCTCCTCGCCGTGCCTTCCTAGCCATTATATAGAGTTAGGCAAGTCCTAGGAATAGATCGAGTCGGTTACAGGTTTTAGGGTTTACCCCTTTGAATTTCCTATCTACTCTAGTATTGCTCTCCAAGGATCCGAAGGCGTCATGGGCCCTGGCCACCCAAAAATCTTCATGGGCCGTTGTATATTTGCCGTGGGACTTCCTTGGGATGGACTAGGTATGCTAAGGTCGTGTACTCGTGGGGTATAACCATGTCAACTGTATTATAGGGAGACGGTACACATGATTTGGCTGATCACAGTACCGCTGCGAGCACCGTCTGTGTAGATCGCGCCGATTTACTTAGTAGATCAGATAGTATCTAAGTATTTTTTTTCCGATCATTTCTTGTTCATCTAGAGGTGCAGCGATGGCCAAGATGCTCGTGACCTGCCACGCCGTCGCTTGCCGCTGGTCATTGCTTCCAGCCACACCACGACGTTGCTCAGGCCGCCATTGTCATTGCGCGCCGCTGCCCGCGACCGTCCCGGATAGCGCAGGCTCAGCCACGCACTCCAGCCACCACGCTGCCGCCGCTGGCCATGGGCCGCCGCCCACGCCGCTGCCGCCGCGCCGCCAGATGCCGCCATGAAAGCTGGCAAGGCTGCGTGCCGCCCATGTCGATAAGCACATCGCCGCACAGCCACTGGCCGCAGAATCAGGTCGGGCCGCCTCACCGCTGGCCGGTGCTGTCACGCCACAGGCCGAGCAGCGTGCGCACACCGCCCTGGCCACTGCTGCGTCACAAGCACTACCACGCACTCCGCTGCGCTTACCGCCACGCTACCACTGGCCAAGCTGGCCGCCGCTGCCAAGACCTTGTTGTCGTGTCGTGCTTCGCCCGGCGTGATGGCCGCCAGCGCCGATTTCCAGACGCTGTTGCCGCCACTGCGTTCCCCACCCACCCCCTACCCCACCACCTCACCCCCGTCGCCGGAGCGGCCGGATGCCGCCGTCGCCGCCCCACTCGAGAGTACGCATGTGCTCTGTCCCCCGTTTTCTCGGGCAGGGACAGTGTGGGGTGGGCCGGACCACGGGGAGCCTCAGCGGCTGGGCTGGTTTCCGGCCCGTAAAGGTTTAGAACACGCTAAATAAATAAATAAATAAGTGTGGGGAAGGTGGAGCGTGGCAGCACAGTTAAAGCTGGTTAGGCTATTGGCCCAATTCCTGTCTGTTTTTTGGCGTCTGCCGTTAAAAATAGCCTCGGAAATTTAATTTTTGGACCGTTTTGCATGTTTAGCACACGCCCACTATATTATTTCTTTGTACATGTTTTTACACTATGTTTTCTACAGTAATTAAATGTCCTTATACTTTTAATTCTTCGAATTACATAGTCAGCATGTACCGTTTTTAATTTAAATTTTGGAACATCGTCATATTTGAATAATTGTATCGATTATCGCATTTATGCAACCGATTATCTGCTGTAATCTTACACACTTTGCATAAATTGCAGATGACCGGAATCGTCAGCCGCGGTTCCCGGAGTTGACCCAGGATGGGTTGAACTACCTGACTTGGGCCTCGGACGTTGAGATCGTCCTCGAGGTCCGATGCATCAAGGATGCGCTGATTGCGGGGACCCAGATGGCCCCCAGCACCACCATCCCGGCGGACAACGCCAAAGCCCTGCATTTCCTCTGCCATCACATGTGTGAGACTCTCAAGAATGAGTACATGGCATAACGGAGTGCTTCTTCCCTTTGTACACCATTCAGCCACAGGCGGAGACAGATTGGATTCATCTAAGGTTTGCGGACTTCAAGACGTGGGAGAGTACAACTGCGTTACACCTGATTTGTACCATTCTTTAGCTGTGTGGAACCAGTACCACAGATCAGCAGAAGATAGAAAAGACTCTCCACATTCCACCTGGACAACATCCAGTCCTCGCAAAACTTTCACCAGGAAGGATTCACGAAATATGCAGCGCTTATTGATGCTCTCCAAGTGGCCTAGGCGCATGATAATGTTCTCAAAAAGAACTTATCGGGGGGCCCAAGTCATGAGGCTAATGCCGGCGCCTACAAGGTGCGCAAGCCCATCCAGAAGAGGCGAGGCAAGAAGGGCAAGAAAGGCCCCAACTCCTCCAACCCGGCCAAGCAACACAAGGAGGGCAAGGGGGAGGCAAGGCCCCAGGACTGCTTCCACTGTGGCTCCAAGACTCACTTCTCCAGGCAGTGTTTGGCCCCTAAGAACGTCGTGGACGCATTCAAGACCAACAAGAAGGCGCACGAGGCGCACCTCGTCCAGGTTGAGGCACCACTGGTGCCCGGAGCGGCGCCCGTGCACAACGTCGCGCTCGTAGTGGCACAGGACGTAGCACATGTGGCAGCACCTTTGGTGGTTCCCACGAACGCCACTGTGCCCATGGAGGTTGAGCACGTCGTGCCCCCTCCGCCCCAGCTAGACATTTCTGCTGCCTCGATGATGATAGCCAACAAAGAGAAGCTCAACGATCTTGAGATAGCAGCCGAGATTGATGGTTTCTTTGCAGAATCCACCCGAGCTCCTTTTTGTTGTTATGATTTATTTTCGCAAATAATCTGATACAATTCTTCGATATGGTTGTAAGCTCTATGAGTGCATAACATTTATTTGTTTCCTGCGATTGGATGACATTTATTTCATTCATTTATTCCATTATTTGGTTTTGTTATGTTCTGAAATGTTTATGTGTTTTACTTACTTGATGTAGCATCTTCCTCGCTCCATTATATTAATTAGGCACTATATTTTAGAACGCGTGTGGCGCCCAAATAGAGGAAACGTGCCTTGCTGATAGCGGCACCACAAATACCATCTTGAGAGAAACAAAGTACTTTGAGTCTATTACCAAAAAACCCGGTAACATAATGACGATTGCCGGCTGCGGTCCGAATGTAGTTGGCTCCGGAAGAGCAACTATCATACTCCCAAATGGAACAACTCTAATCATTGAAGAGGCATTGTTGTACCCAGAGTTGACTCGTACTCTCTTGAGTTTTAGAGACATCCGCACAAATGGTTTCCATGTAGAGACCGATGATGATGAGAATGGAAAGGAGTTCCTACTCATTACCAAGCGCGACGAAAATGGTAAACATGTTTTCGAAAGACTCCCTTCATTAGATACTGGGCTATACTACACTAAGATAGTAGCCCCACCTATTTACACTACCCTTAAGACTGTCTTTAGAAGCTCTGAACTATTCTGCCTTTGGCATGATAGGTTAGGCCACCCCGGTCTTAGGATGATGAAAAATATAATTAACAACTCGAATGGTCATAATGTTAATGTGAAAAATTTCCCGAATCCCGATGATTTCGTGTGCTCCGCATGCGCTACGGGGAAATTGATCATTAGACCGTCCCCCTAAAGGTGAAGGATGAACTCCCTGCGTTCTTGGAACGTATACAAGGGGACATATGTGGTCCAATTCAGCCCCTCTCAGGGTCGTTTCGGTACTTCATGGTGCTCATCGATGCTTCCTCTAAATGGTCCCAAGTTTGCCTGCTGTCAACAAGGAACCATGCTTTTGCAAAGTTGATCTCTCAGATCATACAAATAAGGAATAAATTCCCTGATTATCGTTTAAAGTCTATTCGAATGGACAATGCCGAAGAATTTACTTCAAAGGCATTTGACGATTATTGCATGGCAACAGGAATCAAATTTGAGCACTCTGTACCGCATGTCCACACTCAAAATGGACTTGCGGAGGCATTGATCAAAAGAATTACATTCATTGTCCGACCAATCCTTCAGGGTTGTAATTTGCCAACTACATGTTGGGGACACGCGGTGTTACACACTGGTAATCTCATCAACTTTCGACCATCGGCCTACAATATCCACTCTCATATTCAACTTGCGCAAGGGTCGGCATCGAATATTTCCCACCTACGTAGGTTCGGCTACCATGTATATGTACCTATACCACCACCCCAGCGATCAGCAACGGGACCACTCAGTAAGTCGGGGATATACGTTGGTTATGAGATTGTGTCCATCATCAGGTTCTTGGACCCCTTGACACGTGACTGTCACACGGCCCGTTTTGCTCACAGCATTTTTGACGAGGATCTTTTTACGACTTTGGGGGGAGGTAATGTAGCACCCCGGGTAAATCCACTACTAGAAAACCGTTGTTGTTTTTATTATGTGCATTATCATGGCATCATCATGCATTTATTCGCCTAAAACTATTTTCCAAAAGCCTATTTTATTTTCTAGAGATGTCCCCTCCTTGTTCAAATCGAAACCCTAGATCCGTTCGAATCTTTTATTTGTCTAAAATCTTTTTACAGATGTTATGTTTACAAAAAATATATATATAAATATTTTGTACCGGGGAGACAGTCCGGCCGGTCAGGCCAGAGGTCCGACCAGACCAGACCATCTACGACCCAGCCCAACTAAACCCTACAAGATCCAGACCTAACCCTAACACTATACCATCCCCAAACCTCCCCAGACCTAACCCTAGCCGCCAGGCACCCACTCCCTGCCTAGCCGCCACAACCTCGGCCCCACCCCGCATCACACCGCACGCTCCTAGGTAGAACCGGCCTCGCTCGCGCTTCGCCAACCCTATCGCGTCGCCCAGCCATGCCTCACCCCTCGCGGTACCCGCTCTTGGCCCCACCCCCAGACCCACCTAGCCCGATCCCCACGTTCCTCGCCTCATGCGTCGCTTGCACGCGACCCTGCTCGGTCCTCTGCAACCGCCGCCGCCACCAGGGTTTCCTCCGTCCGTGTCCCTGCCACTATCCCTGCAGGAACCTCCCCTTCGCCTCGCTTCCTCGGCCTCGCCATGCTCTGTCGCCAGTCCGCCGTCTCCATATCGCCTCCCCACGCCTTCCCCCAACCGCCGCCGCCACGTGGCCCGACGCGCACCATCGCTTTGCGGGCTCCCTCTGCTGCAACCCAGACTCTACCTCGCCTGGCCTCCGTCGCCCGCGTTCGGCCCTGCCGTCTGCACCCCCATCGCCCCCTCCCTGCTCTGCGAGCGAGCCGCTCGCTGCCGTCGGTCCTCACTGTCGGCCGCCCTCTTGGTGTTCCTTTGCCAGCCGCGCCGCACTCAGCCCCGCCCTCCTCCGAACCAGCGCCGCCCGGCCTCCTTGCGACCCTGGCTTCGTGCGCCGCCAACCTCGAGCCGAGCTCGCCCCGTCCACGCCATCTGCGTCGCCTCCATCCGAAGCTGCCTCCCCCCTCCCCGCAACATGCGCGCAATGTCAGCAACTCGTCTCCCCATCGCCACCATCAACTCTGCTCCCTGTCATGGGTATGGTTTCGGTTGTTTCCCTGCTTTTGGACGTGTTCTGTTCCTGTTTGCATGTCCGCGCTTGACACAGACGTGGTATACTTGGTGCATCCAGGTACTCCTGTTTAGTTTGTGGCTGAGGCAACCGTGCAAAATGTGAAGTGCTGCTTAATCTGAAGATGAAGTTTGTCTGGGCATGGAGGGAATGCGAGTGCTGCATGTCAAACGCAAAGGACAACCTCGAACCGGAAACAACTTGTGTCGGAACCAAGTCCGTCATCGACATAAGAAGTCAGGAGCCGAAGATGTTGTTATTGGACTCCGAAGACCGATCCCCGAACCAAAATCTTCCTCACTGCAGGCCAAGACCTCCGTCGTGGAAACTGCAAGATCCACTTCTGGAAACCCGAAGACCCTCGACAAGATCTCCTACATGGATTCGAAGACCGATCCTAAACCCCCAGCGCCAAAGATCTTTGGTCCGAGATGTGTGACCCAAACCCGAGCCCTTATTTTATTAAATGCTATATACACTTGCTGCATATTAAATTGTCATGCTTGCATACATATTGTGGCTTGGGGGATGTTGTCGACTCACCTAATAATTAATATGGATACCATATGCGGGCGATTCTAGTCTTATTTTGGCCCCATTTAAATTTCTGTAGCGAACCGGTGATATATTTTGCCATGTTAAAACAACATTTAAATTGTGGGATCTAAATAACTTGAACTATATAATTAATTGTCGGGACCCTGGTTCCGCTTAATATTACCTAGATGCACCGCACCTTTGCCATGCCATACATCATACATGCATCATGCCCGATCTTCTGTCGTAGTATTAAATAATGCATCTGGTGTTTCTTCTAGTGCTCTGCTTCTTCGTGGATTAGGCCGATGAGTTGATGCGAGTGTCGACCCGATCTTCGGATGAAACTTCGGCAATGTTTTCAGGCGAGCAATCTCCCCCTTTCTACCTATCTCACTTTTATAGTATTTATTCCCTCCTGTTGATCTATTGCTATATGTGTTGCGATGCTCTAGTTTTCGTACCCGTGATATCCCTTGCAGCCTTATATTGCCTTGGACACACCCTATTACCTGTTGTTTGGTAGATAGTTGGACTTGCACGTCGTAGTCGCTTGCTCAAGTGCTGTTGCGTGTCGTCCAGTACCACGGTTGTTGGAAGGCTGCCATATGCTTTATGTTGGATATGATCATGGCTTTAATTATTGTTTAATAACTAAAATTTAAGTAGGTAAATAATGTAGAGGCACCGGTGGATAATAAACAATATTTGGATTTTAACCGCTCGCTGGTGTCCCGTAGGACCCCGAGTTCTTGACACCTGTTCCGAGATCGAGCGCGCTAACCTTAGGTGGGGTGTGTGGTCACCCCCATCGATTAGTACCTGATTTCAAAGTACTATACCGGGGGCCACAAAGTAGTTTGGGGCTTTATTATTATCCTGTACTTATGCCATGCTTGACTGCTTTATTTACGATTGCGCGTGGAGCGCCTGTACTGTTTTGAATCGTCGCACGATTACGCGGTATCGACAAGCCTAGTCACACTTTTGGGTTCCCAGTCGTTTGCAACCGTTCTCGCAAACCTTGGGTCCGTCTCGGAGACCGGCCAACTTCGTTACGGGTAGCTTAGTGGGGCGGCCCCCCGTGCTTGCTTTGGGTCTGGGAAATGTCGTGTTCGAAACCCCGTCGACATACCGTTGTGTGTATGTTTTGTGATCTTGTACCTACCTGATCTGACAAAAAGGGTGTAGGTGCGTGTGGAAACTTTGGTGCACCCCTGCAGGGTTAAATCTTTTCGAGAAGCCGTGTCCGCGGTTATGGACGACTTGGAGCATAGTTCTCAATCATAGACAACTATAACTAAAGTTTACTGTTATAATTTGACTTGTATCCGATATGACTAGTAGTCTGCTTCACTACAACGGAATGGCTAAATAAAAGTACCAACAACTGCTAGGTTTGGGATATCTCATGCTAATTGTATCTGACTAGTAAGTGTTGCAACTATAATGGAATGGTTAACTAAAAGTGCTCACTGCTTATTATATCAGGATGACTATCTATACCTGACTAGTAATTGCTGCAACGACAACTGAATAAATAAAACTGCCAACTGTGTGAGTTTCTCGGATGACTTCCTCGTTTGGTCTCGAGGGGGAAATACCAGGATGGGTATGTTTGGAGGTAGTATCAGGTTGGTTTCGAATAGGTCTTTCTTATCCCTCTCTGATAGCCGACAGTTATATTGAGTCTCTATAGGTTGTTTAGTGCATGCTTGCGCCGATCCACCATACCTATGTAGGCGAGGACCGCCGAACTCTAGTCTCGCTGTGTACTGACCTCAGTACTGACCGCTCTCTTTTTTCTTTGCCCTTTGTCGGCACCCCTTTTGTTTTTAGCAGGTTTTGAGATCGACGTCGTTAGCAGGGTTACCCTTCCGGCTTGGCCTGGGTAGGGTTATGGACGCCATTGGTTATTCTTCAGGGCTCTTAGCTCAATTTGCATCTTGTCCGTACTCGGACGATGTATTGTTTTAAAGGTGATTTGGACCTTTGTATTGTATATCTGTGTTCTTGATTCATGGAGTCGTTGTTGTATATATATGTTCTGTGGGTTCCATCGCAGACTATTGTGTAATGGTATTACTTTGTTTTCCACCCGTACGAAAGTGCCTGGTGGGCACCTTTGAATCGTTTCTATGCGGGTTTGGAGGGAATCGCTGAGACTTGCACAGGGTCGATTCTAAGGGTGTTATAGAGTGCTATCAGAGCTCAGCAGTTACGATACCCCACTGGTCCAGTCTATAGGATAACCTAGCTAACGGACGTTGTAGAGTGTCAAAACTATTTTGAAAAATCGGTTGGATAGATCTGATTAGGTCTGCTTTTACTTCTTACCCCTTTGCTATTATCCTCTTATCTCGACGTGTTTTGAATATGCTCTCTTATCTTTTCTTTGAGTCCAGGATTTCTCGTGGTTGGGTTTTCCGTCGTACCTTTAGGGTTTCGCTTCCATCCTCTTGTAACGGTGCTTCAACATTCGGCATTCATGTTATCGGATGAATCTTTCATCTATTGTACCTTTCAGTGGACCGAAAATTCAGTAAAAAAATTTCTTTCTATCCTCCGGTGTTTTCCGATACGACGAAGTCATCTGCATCAGATCTGATGAGAATCTCCATCCCTCCTTTGTTTCCGAACCTCGCTTGTCGAGATCTTCAGTCTGATTCCGAGAGTTGGTTGCATAATTCCCCTATTCATGTGCAGAGTAATGCTTTGAGTGCGGGATGGACTGATCACCATCCGACTACTCTTATCATTTGCTCTTGTATAATGAATCGGTGGATTAAGCAATTCTACTCATTTCACAGAAGTTGATGGCCTTCAGATTTCGGGACCTCGACATTCTTTGTTTATACGGAGTGTTCTCTCGACTAACGAGAGCATCAACCCTTGTTGTTGGTGTCGCGAATTTCAAGACCAAGAAGAATCCTTGTTAGTGGTGTCGCAAAGATCTACACGAAGCGAGAAGATTCAGACCATCGGCCTTCTTCCCCGTACCATGAGGCGGATCTCGAGGGCGAGATCCATTGTTAGTGGTGTCGAATTGTAGCACCCCGGGTAAATCCACTACTAGAAAATCGTTGTTGTTTTTATTATGTGCATTATCATGACATCATCATGCATTTATTCGCCTAAAACTATTTTCCAAAAGCCTATTTTATTTTCTAGAGATGTCCCCTGCTTGTTCAAATCGAAACCCTAGATCCGTTCGAATCTTTTATTTGTTTAAAATCTTTTTACAAATGTTTTGTTTACAAAAAAATATATATAAATATTTTGTACCGGGGAGACAGTCCGACCGGTCAGGCCAGAGGTCCGACCGGACCAGACCATCTACGACCCGGCCCAACTAAACCCTACAAGATCCAGACCTAACCCTAACACTAGACCATCATCAAACCTCCCCAGACCTAACCCTAGCCGCCAGGCACCCACTCCCTGCTTAGCCGCCACAACCCCGGCCCCACCCCGTATCACACCGCAAGCTCCTAGGTAGAACCGGCCTCGCTCGCGCTTTGCCAACCCTATCGCGTCGCCCACGCCTCACCTCGGTACCCGCTCCTGGCCCCACCCCCAGACCCACCTAGCCCGATCCCCATGTTCCTCGCCTCATGCGTCGCTCGCACGCGACCCTGCTCAGTCCTCTACAACCGCCGCCGCCACGGGGTTCCTCCCGCCTGCCCGTCCTCGCAGAACCTCCCGCTCGCTTCTCGGCCTCTCCATGCTCCGCCACCCGTCGTCTCAGACGCCTCCCACGCTTCCGCCAACCGCCCGCCCAGGGCTGCCTGCACCATCGCTTCGCGGGATCCCTCTGCTGCAACCCCGACTCTACCTCGCCTGGCCTCCGTTGCCAGCGTTTGGCCCACCCGTCTACGCCCCCATCGCCCCCTCCCTGCTCTGCAGCCGCAATCGGCAGTGGACCCCTCTACGAGCGAGCCCTCGCTGCCGTCGGTCCTCCCTGTTGGCCGCCCTCTTGGTGTTCCTTTGCCAGCCGCGCCGCTCTCAGCCCCACCCTCCTCCGAACAAGCGCTACCGCCTCCGCGACTGCTTCACCCCGGGCCTCGAGCTGAGCTCACCCCATCCACGCCATCTGTGTCACCTTGATCCGGAGATGCCTCCCCCCCCGCAACATGCGTGCAACGTCAGTAACTCGTCTCCCCATCGCCACCATCAACCCTGCTCCCTGTCATGGGTATGGTTTCGGTTGTTTCCCTGCTTTTGGATGTGTTCTGTTCCTGTTTGCATGTCCGCGCTTGACACAGACGTGGTATACTTGGTGCATCCAGGTTCTCCTGTTCAGTTTGTGGCTGAGGCAACCGTGCAGAATGTGAAGTGCTGCTTAATCTGAAGATGAAGTTTGTCTGGGCATGGAGGGAATGCGAGTGCTGCATGTCAAACACAAAGGACAACCTCAAACCGGAAACAAGTTGTGTCGGAACCAAGTCCGTCATCGACATAAGAAGTCAGGAGCCGAAGATGCTGTTCTTGGACTCCGAAGACCGATCCCCGAACCAAAATCTTCCTCATGGCAGGCCATGACCTCCGTCGTGGAAACCGCAAGATCCACTTCCGGAAATCCGAAGACCCTCAACAAGATCTCCTACGGGGATTCGAAGACCGATCCTAAACCCCCAGCGCCCAAGATCTTCGGTCCGAGATGTGTGACCCCAAACCCGAGCCCTTATTTTATTAAATGCTATATACACTTGTTGCATATTAAATTGTCATGCTTGCATACATATTGTGGCTTGGGGGATTTTGTCGACTCACCTAATAATTAATATGGATACTATATGCGGGCGATTCTAGTCTTATTTTGGCCCCATTTAAATTTGTGTAGCGAAGCGGTGATATATTTTGCCATGTTAGGACAACATTTAAATTGTGGATATCTAAATAACTTGAACTATATAATTAATTGTCGGGACCCTGGTTCCGCTTAATATTACCTAGATGCACCGCACCTTTGCCATGCCATACATCATACATTCATCATGCCCGATCTTCTGTCATAGTATTAAATAGTGCATCTGGTGTTTCTTCTAGTGCTCCGCTTATTCGCGAATTAGGCCGATGAGTTGATGCGAGTGTCGACCCGATCTTTGGATGAAACTTCGGCAATGTTTTCAGGCGAGCAATCTCCCCCTTTCTACATATCTTACTTTTATAGTATTTATTCCCTCATGTTGATCTATTGCTATCTGTGTTGCGATGCTCTAGTTTTCGTACCCGTGATATCCCTTGCAGCCTTATATTGGCTTGGACACACCCTATTACCTGTTGTTTGGTAGATAGTTGGACTTGCGCGTCGTAGTCGCTTGCTCAAGTGTTGTTGCGTGTCGTCCAGTACCACGGTTGTTGGAAGGCTGCCATATGCTTTATGTTGGAGATGATCATGGCTTTAATTATTGTTTAATAACTAAAATTGAAGTAGGTAAATAATGTAGAGGCACCGGTGGGTAATAGACAATATTTGGATTTTAACCGCTCACTGGTGTCCCGTAGGACCCCGAGTTCTTGACACCTGTTCCGAGATCGAGCGCTCTAACCATGGGTGGGGTGTGTGGGCACCCCCCATCGATTAGTACCTGATTTCAAAGTACTGTACTGGGGGCCACAAAGTAATTTGGGGCTTTATTACTATTCTGTACTTATGTCATGCTTTACTTCTTTATTTACGATTGCGCGTGGAGCGCATGTACTGTTTTGGATTGCGGCACGATTACGTGGTATCGACAAGCCTAGTCACACTTTTGGGTTCCCAGTCGTTTACAGCCGTTCTCGCAAACCCTGGGTCCGTCTCGGAGACCGACCGACTTCATTATGGGTAGCTTAGTGTGGTGGCCCCCCGTGCTTGCTTTGGGTATGGGAAACGTCGTGTCCGAAACCCCGTCGACATACCGTTGGGTGTATGTTTTGTGATCTTGTACCTACGTGATCTGACAACAAGGGTGTAGGTGCGTGTGGAAACTTTGGTGCACCCCTGCAGGGTTAAATCTTTTCGAGAAGCCGTGTCCGCGGTTATGGACGACTTGGAGCACAGTTCTCGATCATAGACAACTATAACTACAGTTTATTGTTATAATTTGACTTGTATCCGATATGACTAGTAATCCGCTTCACTACAACGGAATGGCTAAATAAAAGTACCAACAACTGCTGGGTTTGGGATATCTCATGCTAATTGTATCTGACTAGTAAGTGTTGCAACTATAATGGAATGGTTAACTAAAAGTGCTCACTACTTATTATATCAGGATGACTATCTATACCTGACTAGTAATTGCTGCAACGACAACTGAATAAATAAAACTGCCAACTGCGTGAGTTTCTCGAATGACTTTCTCGTTTGGGCTCGAGGGGGAAATACCAGGATGGGTATGTTTGGTGGTAGTATCAGGTTGGTTCCGAATAGGTCTTTCTTATCCCTCTCTGATAGCCGACAGTTATATCGAGTCTCTATAGGTTGTTTAGTGCATGCTGCGCTGCCACTTCAGTCCACCATATCTATGTAGGCGAGGACTGCCGAATTCTAGTCTCGCTGTCTTGGCCTCGATCTTGACCGCTCTCTTTTTCTTTGCCCTTTGTCGGCACCCTTTGTTTTTTGCAGGTTTTGAGATCGGCGTTGTTAGCAGGGTTACCCTTCCGGCTTGGCCTGGAGGTTATGGGCGCCATTGGTTATTCTTCGGGCTCTTAGCTCAATTTGCATCTTGTCCGTACTCGGACTGTATTGTTTCAAGGTGATTTGGATCTTTGTATTGTATATCGTGTTCTTGACTCATGGAGTCGTTGTTGTATATATACATTACGTGGGTTCCATCGCGGACTATGGTGTAATGGTATTACTTCGTTTTCCACCCACACGAAAGTGCCTGGTGGGCACCTTTGAATCGTTTCTATGCGGGTTTGGCGGGAATCGCTGAGACTTGCATAGGGTCGATTCTGACGGTATTATAGAGTGGTACCAGAGCTCAGCAGTTACGATACCCCACTGGTCCTGCCTATAGGATAACCTAGCTACCGGACGTTGTAGAGTGTCAAAACTATTTTGAAAAATCGGTTGGATAGATCTGATTAGGTCTGCTTTTACTTCTTATCCCTCTGGTATTCTCCTCTTATCTCGACGTGTTTTGAATATGCTCTCTTATCTTTTCTTTGAGTCCAGGATTTCTCGTGGTTGGGTTTTCCGTCGTACCTTTAGGGTTTCGCTTCCATCCTCTTGTAACGGTGCTTCAACATTCGGCATTCATGCTATCGGATGAATCTTTCATCTATTGTACCTTTCAGTGGACCGAAAATTAACTAAGTTTTTTTCTTTCTATCCTCTGGTGTTTTCCGATACGACGAAGTCATCTGCATCAGATCTGATGAGAATCTCCATCCCTCCTTTGTTTCCGAACCTCGCTTGTCGAGATCTTGAGTCTGATTCCGAGAGTTGGTTGCATAATTCCCCTATTCATGTGCAGAATAATGCTTTGAGTGCGCGATGGTTTGATCACCATCCAACTACTCTTATCATTCGCTCTTGTATATTGAATCAGTGGATTAAGCAATTCTACTCATTTCATAGAAGTTGATGGCCTTCCCATTTCGGGACCTCGACCTTCTTCTTTGTTTATACAGAGTGTTCTCTCGACTAATGAGAGCATCAACCCTTGTTGTTGGTGTCATGGATTTCAAGACCAAGAAGAATCCTTGTTAGTGGTGTCGCAAAGATCTACACGAAGCGAGAAGATCCAGACCGTCGGCCTTCTTCCCCGTACCATGAGGCAGATCTCGAGGGCGAGATCCATTGTTAGTGGTGTCGAAGTGTAACACCCCGGGTAAATCCACTACTAGAAAACCGTTGTTGTTTTTATTATGTGCATTATCATGACATCATCATGCATTTATTCGCCTAAAACTATTTTCCAAAAGCCTATTTTATTTTCTAGAGATGTCCCCTCCTTGTTCAAATCGAAACCCTAGATCCGTTCGAATCTTTTATTTGTCTAAAATATTTTTACAGATGTTTTGTTTACAAAAATATATATATAAATATTTTGTACCGGGGAGACAGTCCGACCGGTCAGGCCAGAGGTCCGACCGGACCAGACAATCTACGACCCGGCCCAACTAAACCCTACAAGATCTAGACCTAATCCTAACACTAGACCATCCCCAAACCTCCCCAGACCTAACCCTAGCCGCCAGGCACCCACTCCCTGCCTAGCCGCCACAACCCCGGCCCCACCCCGCATCACACCGCACGCTCCCAGGTAGAACCGGCCTCGCTCGCGCTTCGCCAACCCTATCGCGTCGCCCAGCCACGCCTCACCCGTCACGGTACCCGCTCCTGCCCCCACCCCCAGACCCACCTAGCCCGATCCCCATGTTCCTCGCCTCATGCGTCGCTCGCACGCGACCATGCTCAGTCCTCTGCAACCGCCGCCGCCACCAGGGTTCCCTCCGCCCGTGTCCCTGCCACTGTCCCTACAGGAACCTCCCCTTTGCCTCGCTTCCTCGGCCTTTCCATGCTCCGCTGCCAGCCCGCCGTCTCTGTATCGCCTCCATGCCTTCCGCCAACCGCTGCCGCCGCGTGGCCCGACCTGCACCATCGCTTCGCGGGCTCCCTCTGCTGCAACCCCGACTCTACCTCGCCTGGCCTCCGTCGCCCGCGTTTGGCCCTGCCTTCTGCGCCCCCATCGCCCCCTCCCTGCTCTGCAGCCGCCAGCGGCAGTGGCCCCCTCTACGAGCGAGCCCCTCGCTGCCGTCGGTCCTCCCTGTTGGCCGTCCTCTTGGTGTTCCTTTGCCATCCGCGCCGCTCTCAGCCCCGCCCTCCTCCGAACAAGCACCGCCCGGCCTCCCTGTGACCCTGGCTTCGTGCGCCGCCGGCCTCGAGCTGAGCTCGCCCCATCTACGCCATCTGCGTCGCCTCCATCCGGAGCTGCCTCTCCCACCTGCAACATGCGTGCAACGTTAGCAGCTCGTCTCCCCATCGCCACCATCAACCCTGCTCCCTATCATGGGTATGGTTTCGGTTGTTTCCCTGCTTTTGGACGTGTTTTGTTCCTGTTTGCATGTCCGCGCTTGACACAGACGTGGTATACTTGGTGCATCCAGGTACTCCTGTTCAGTTTGTGGCTGAGGCATCGTGGTATACTTGATCTACAACATATTTGCAATAGTTTAGACTAAGTTTATGACAAATTGAGTTCAAATTAATTAATGAAATTAAACTAGGTGAACTCCCACTCAAAACAACATCCCTCACATTGTTTTAGTGATCACACGAACCAAATCCACTACATCAACACCGATCATCACGAGAGTTGATATAGTTTCAATGGCGAACAATCGTCATGTTCATCATGTCTACTATATGATTCATGCTTTACCTTTCGGTGATCCGTGTTTAGAGACCATGTGCATACATGCTAGGCTCGTCAAGATCAAACCTTAGTTTCGCATGAGCAAATGGCTTGCTCATGTTGTATACACTTGCGTAATCTAACACACCCGATCATCACGTGGTGCTTCGAAACAACAAGCTTTAGCAACGGTGCTATCTAAGGGTGAACACATTATGACTTGAAATTCATGTGCATGAGGGATCATCTTATAATGCTACCGTCGTCTACTAAGCAATACAAGATGCATAAAGGATTAACATCACATGCAATTCAATAATATGTGATATGATATGGCCTTTATTCTTTGTGATTTCGATCTACATCTTCAACACCGAACATGATCTCCATCATCACCATTGCATCAAGGTCAATGACGCTTCTCCATGGTTGTCGTCCACCGGCTTCAACTATTACAACTACTTTGAATAGACACGCGGGTCTTAACATAAATTCAAGACAACCATATGGCTCCAGACGGTTGCCAACTTACAATAAGGAACATTGCATACATCAAATATAATCACAATCATGGCCATATCACATCATCACACCCCAAAACAAAGTTAGACGCCTCTACTTTCTTTACATATTTTACGTGGTTTGGGGCTTTCAATAAGTGTCGTTCTAACTTACGAACAAGAACCACAACATTGATACTAGCATTGTTGATCACCCGTTGTAAATTGGATCTTAACTATGCTAGGAGAAACAGCACCAAAGCCACTTATGCAATACAAGTTGCATGTCAAGCGGAGCAAGTCTCATGAACGATGTCATGTAAGGTTAGCCCGGCCGCTTCATCCCAACATACCGCAAGATGCAAAGTACACAAGAAGCAATCGACAATAAAAGCATCAACGCCCACAATGACCATTGTGTTCTACTCGGCAACGGATCTACATATAGACACGGCTCGATACCTTTGTAGGATTCGTAGCATGGAAAACAAAAATTTCTATCGCATACAAACAAACAAGCCAAGATCTATCTACTAGATTCTAGCAACGAGTCGATGGAATAACACCGAAGATTCCAAAGTGTTTAACGAGAGCGGATCCTCGTGGGTGATGTAGTCGTACTCTTCCCGATCTCAAGGTCGCATAGACGATCCTTCTGGCGCTGCGTTCCGGGAGCGCTTCCGCAGTCGGTCACACGTTCGGTACTCGACGAAGACCTTCCTCTCCCTTGTTCCAAAGAAAATGGAGGTTGTAGCACTCTCCTCGCGATTCCGCAAAGACAACGGCGTGATACCTGGGAGTAGAGGGAGATCCCGAGGCTTCTCCTGCCGGAGCGGTATGGTGGAGTATGAGAGAGAGCTATTAGTGGTCTAGGGTTTAGACACACCAATTAGAAGGCTCTAATCCAAGGCTAGTGCAATTAGAAGCTCTAGACCAAAGCGGCTCTAAACCGGAGTCTAGGGCTAGGATTTAGATTAGAGGATAGGAACTTGTGTGTCTAGAGGAGGAGGCCCCGCCTCCTTTTATAGGTGTGGGAGCGGCCAAGGGAGGGAGTCCTCCCAAGTCGGCCTTGGGTGGCGCAGGCTTGAGAGGAGGGACTCCTCCCCAAGTCGGTTTCAACCTCCTCTTGCTTGTTTCCCTCGGTTTCTTTTAGCCGTTTGACTTTCAAACTGCCATTTGACTTTTCAGTTTTAGGATTCAATTTAATCCTTTATTTGGAACAACAAGAACACTTAGTACATGATGCAATCATTCCAATATGTAATGACACATTCATGTACCCTTCCCCGGAGTGCCGGACATTCCGAACCTTCTAGAACATTCCCGATGAAAACACCAAATCATTCCCGAACTCCAAACGGACTTTCCTTATATGAATCTTATTCTCACCATTCCGGATCACCTCGTGATATCCCGGATCCCATCCGAGACTCGAACAACATTCGGTCTCTTTCTCATAATACCATAACTACTCAAACAACGTCGAATGCTTAAGTGTGTCTCCTACGGTTCGTGAATTATGCGAGACATGATCGAGACACTTCTCCGAACAATAACCAATAGAGGAATCTAGAAATTCATATGGCTCCCACATATTTCTCACGATTGCTTTGCGATCGAATGAACCACTTACATACGATACCAATTTCCCTTTGTCTCACGATAGTTTACTTATCCGAGGTTATGATCGTCGGTCTCTGCATACCTAGTTCAACCTCGTTACGAGAAGTACTCTTTTCTCGTTCCGTGATATGTGATCCCTTGTGACCCAGTCACATGCTTGCAAGCTAATTGGATGAAAATCCACCAAGGGCCCAGAGTATATCTATCCGTCATATGGATGGACAAATCCCACTCTTGATCCATGTGTTTCAACCAATACTTTCCGAACACTCAATGCCACCTTTATAGCCACCCGACGGTGTGGTGTTTGATGTCATCAAAGCATCCATCCGATAAAGGTGATATGCATGATCTCATGGTCGAAGGAATTAGGTTACTATGTATCAGAAAGCATATAGCAATTGAACTATTGAAATGACTTGATCTTTATGCTACGCTTATCTATAGGAGTATGTCCACCATATCATTCTCCTAACGATATGATCTTGTTGTTGATAACATCTCAATGTTCATGATAGGGAAACCACAATCATTAATCAACCAACAAGCTAGTGAAGTATAGAGGCTATACTAGGGACTTCAAATTAAGTTTACAAATCACACAAGTATCAATGTTTCCTTGTTAATACTATTATAGCATGAATGTAAACATTTATCATAAACACAAAGATATAATAATAACTACATTTATTATTGCCTCTAGGTCATATCTCCAACAAGATCTCCTACACGGATTCGAAGACCGATCCTAAACCCCCAGCGCCCAAGATCTTCGGTCCGAGATGTGTGACCCCAAACCCGAGCCCTTATTTTATTAAATTCTATATACACTTGTTGCATATGAAATTGTCATGCTTGCAT
The DNA here is from genome assembly GCA_030063025.1 of Avena longiglumis. NCBI lineage: Eukaryota > Viridiplantae > Streptophyta > Magnoliopsida > Poales > Poaceae > Avena > Avena longiglumis. The sequence goes on from CP125976.1 coordinate 563,296,727, forward strand.
ACATATTGTGGCTTGGGGGATGTTGTCGACTCACCTAATAATTAATATGGATACCATATGCGGGCGATTCTAGTCTTATTTTGGCCCCATTTAAATTTGTGTAGCGAACCGGTGATATATTTTGCCATGTTAAGACAACATTTAAATTGTGGGATCTAAATAACTTGAACTATATAATTAATTGTCAGGACCCTGGTTCCGCTTAATATTACCTAGATGCACCGCACCTTTGCCATGCCATACATCATACATTCATCATGCTCGATCTTCTATCGTAGTATTAAATAGTGCATCTGGTGTTTCTTTTAGTGCTCTGCTTCTTCGCGGATTAGGCCGATGAGTTGATGCGAGTGTCGACCCAATCTTCGGATGAAACGTCGGCAATGTTTTCAAGCGAGCAATCTCCCCCTTTCTACCTATCTTACTTTTATAGTATTTATTCCCTCTTGTTGATCTATTGCTATCTCCGTTGCGATGCTCTAGTTTTCGTACCCATGATATCCCTTGCAGCCTTATATTGCCTTGGACACACGCTATTACCTGTTGTTTGGTAGATAGTTGGACTTGCGCGTCGTAGTCGCTTGCTCAAGTGTTGTTGCGTGTCGTCCAGTACCACGTTTGTTGGAAGGCTGCCATATGCTTTATGTTGGAGATGATCATGACTTTAATTATTGTTTAATAACTAAAATTGAAGTAGGTAAATAATGCAGAGGCACCGGTGGGTAATAGACAATATTTGGATTTTAACCGCTCACTGGTGTCCCGTAGGACCCCAAGTTCTTGACACATGTTCCGAGATCGAGCGCTCTAACCACAGGTGGGGTGTGTGGGCACCCCCATCGATTAGTACCTGATTTCAAAGTACCGTACCGGGGGCCACAAAATAGTTTGGGGATTTATTACTATCATGTACTTATGACATGCTTTACTGCTTTATTTACGATTGTGCGTGGAGCGCTTGTACTGTTTTTGATCACGACACGATTACGCGGTATCGACAAGCCTAGTCACACTTTTGGGTTCCCAGTCGTTTACATCCGTTCTCGCAAACCCTAGGTCCGTGTCGGAGACCGGCCGACTTCGTTACGGGTAGCTTAGTGGGGTGGCCCCCCGTGCTTGCTTTGGGTCTGGGAAACGTCGTGTCCGAAACCCCGTCGACATACCGTTGGGTGTATGTTTTGTGATCTTGTACCTACGTGATCTGACAACAAGGGTGTAGGTGCTTGTGGAAACTTTGGTGCACCCCTGCAGGGTTAAATCTTTTCGAGAAGCCGTGTCCGTGGTTACGGACGACTTGGAGCACAGTTCTCGATCATAGACAACTATAACTAAAGTTTACTGTTATAATTTGACTTGTATCCGATATGACTAGTAATCCGCTTCACTACAACGGAATGGCTAAATAAAAGTACCAACAATTGCTGGGTTTGGGATATCTCATGCTAATTGTATCTGACTAGTAAGTGTTGCAACTATAATGGAATGGTTAACTAAAAGTGCTCACTACTTATTATATCAGGATGACTATCTATACCTGACTATTAATTGCTGCAACGACAACTGAATAAATAAAACTGTCAACTGTGTGAGTTTCTCGAATGACTTTCTCGTTTGGTCTCGAGGGGGAAATACCAGGATGGATATGTTTGGTGGTAGTATCAGGTTGGTTCCGAATAGGTCTTTCTTATCCCTCTCTGATAGCCGACAATTATATCGAGTCTCTATAGGTTGTTTAGTGCATGCTGCGCTGCCGCTTCAGTCCACCATACCTATGTAGGCGAGGAACGCCGAATTCTAGTCTTACCGTGTACTGGCCTCAGTACTGACCGCTCTATTTTTATTTGCCCTTTGTCGGCACCCCTTTTGTTTTTAGCAGGTTTTGAGATCAACGTCGTTAGCAGGGTTACCCTTCCGTCTTGGCCTGAGCAGGGTTATGGACGCCATTGGTTATTCTTTAGGGCTCTTAGCTCAATTTGCATCTTGTCCGTACTCGGACGCTGTATTGTTTTCAAGGTGATTTGGATCTTTGTATTGTATATCTGTGTTCTTGACTCATGGAGTCGTTGTTGTATATATCTATTTTGTGGATTCCATCGCGGACTATTGTGTAATGGTATTACTTCGTTTTCCACCCGCACGAAAGTGCCTGGTGGGCACCTTTGAATCGTTTCTATGCGGGTTTGGCGATAATCGCTGAGACTTGCATAGGGTCGATTCTGAGGGTGTTACAGAGTGGTATCAGAGCTCAGCAGTTACGATACCCCAGTGGTCCAGCCTTGAGGATAACCTAGCTAACGGACGTTGTAGAGTGTCAAAACTATTTTGAAAAATCGGTTGGATAGATCTGATTAGGTCTGCTTTTACTTCTTATCCCTCTGGTATTCTCCTCTTATCTCGACGTGTTTTGAATATGCTCTCTTATCTTTTCTTTGAGTCCAGGATTTCTCGTGGTTGGGTTTTCCGTCGTACCTTTAGGGTTTCGCTTCCATCCTCTTGTAACGGTGCTTCAACATTCGGCATTCATGCTATCGGATGAATCTTTCATCTATTGTACCTTTCAGTGGACCGAAAATTAACTAAGTTTTTTTCTTTCTATCCTCTGGTGTTTTCCGATACGAAGTCATCTGCATCAGATCTGATGAGAATCTCCATCCCTCCTTTGTTTCCGAACCTCGCTTGTCGAGATCTTGAGTCTGATTCCGAGAGTTGGTTGCATAATTCCCCTATTCATGTGCAGAATAATGCTTTGAGTGCGCGATGGTTTGATCACCATCCAACTACTCTTATCATTCGCTCTTGTATATTGAATCAGTGGATTAAGCAATTCTACTCATTTCATAGAAGTTGATGGCCTTCCCATTTCGGGACCTCGACCTTCTTCTTTGTTTATACAGAGTGTTCTCTCGACTAATGAGAGCATCAACCCTTGTTGTTGGTGTCATGGATTTCAAGACCAAGAAGAATCCTTGTTAGTGGTGTCGCAAAGATCTACACGAAGCGAGAAGATCCAGACCGTCGGCCTTCTTCCCCGTACCATGAGGCAGATCTCGAGGGCGAGATCCATTGTTAGTGGTGTCGAAGTGTAACACCCCGGGTAAATCCACTACTAGAAAACCGTTGTTGTTTTTATTATGTGCATTATCATGACATCATCATGCATTTATTCGCCTAAAACTATTTTCCAAAAGCCTATTTTATTTTCTAGAGATGTCCCCTCCTTGTTCAAATTGAAACCCTAGATCCGTTCGAATCTTTTATTTGTGTAAAATATTTTTATAGATGTTTTTTTCCAAAAAATATATATATAAATATTGTGTACCGGAAAGACAGTCCGACCGGTCAGGACAGAGGTCCGACCGGACCAGACCATCTACGACCCGACCCAACTAAACCCTACAAGATCCAGACCTAACCCTAACACTACACCATCCCCAAAACTCCCTAGAGCAACATGCGCGCAACGTCAGCATCTCGTCTCCCCATCGCCAACATCAACCCTGCTCCCTGTCATGGGTATGGTTTCGGTTGTTTCCCTGCTTTTGGATGTGTTCTGTTTCTGTTTGCATGTCCGCGCTTGACACAGACGTGGTATACTTGGTGCATCCAGGTACTCCTGTTCAGTTTGTGGCTGAGGCAACCGTGCAGAATGTGAAGTGCTGCTTAATCTGAAGATGAAGTTTGTCTGGGCATGGAGGGAATGCGAGTGCTACATGTCAAACACAAAGGACAACCTCGAACCGGAAACAACTTGTGTCGGAACCAAGTCCGTCATCGACATAAGAAGTCAGGAGCCGAAGATGTTGTTCTTGGAATCCAAAGACCGATCCATGAACCAAAATCTTCCTCACGGAAGACCAAGACCTCCGTTGTGGAAACCTCAAGATTCACTTCCGGAAACCCGAAGACCCTCGACAAGATCTCCTACACGGATTCGAAGACCGATCCTAAACCCCCAGCGCCCAAGATCTTCGGTCTGAAATGTGTGACCCCAAACCCGAGCCCTTATTTTATTAAATGCTATATACACTTGTTGCATATTAAATTGTCATGCTTGCATACATATTGTGGCTTGTGAGATGTTGTCGACTCACCTAATAATTAATATGGATACATATGCGGGCGATTCTAGTCTTATTTTGGCACCATTTAAATTTGTGTAGCGAACCGGTGTTATATTTTGCCATGTTAAGACAACATTTAAATTGTGGGGATCTAAATAACTTGAACTATATAATTAATTGTCGGGACCCTGCTTTCGCTTAATATTACCTAGATGCACCGCACCTTTGCCATGCCATACATCATACATGCATCATGCCCGATCTTCTGTCGTAGTATTAAATAGTGCATTTGGTGTTTCTTCTAGTGCTCTGCTTCTTCGCGGATTAGGCCAATGAGTTGATGCGAGTGTTGGCCCGATCTTCAGATGAAACATTGGCAATGTTTTCAGGCGAGCAATCTCCCCCTTTCTACCTATCTTACTTTTATAGTATTTATTCCCTCATGTTGATCTATTTTTATCTGTGTTGCGATGCTCTAGTTTTCGTACCCGTGATATCCCTTGCAGCCTTATATTGCCTTGGACACACCCTATTACCTGTTGTTTGGTAGATAGTTGGACTTGTGCGTCGTAGTCGCTTGCTCAAGTCATGCGGTCGCGTCCAAAGATTACCCTGATTGTTGGAGGGCTGCCATATGGTTTATGTTGGAGATGATCATGGCTTTAATTATTGTTTAATAACTAAAATTGAAGTAGGTAAATAATGCAGAGGCACCGGTAGGTAATAGACAATATTTGGATTTTAACCGCTCACTGGTGTCCCGTAGGACCCCGAGTTCTTGATACCTATTCCGAGATCGAGCACGCTAATCACACGTGGGGTGTGTGGGCACCCCCATCGATTAGTACCTGATTTCAAAGTACTGTACCGGGGGCCACAAAGTAGTTTGGGGCTTTATTACTAACCTGTACTTATGCCATGCTTTACTGCTTTATTTACGATTGCGCGTGGAGCGCCTGTACTGTTTTGGATCGCGGCACAATTACGCGGTATCGACAAGCCTAGTCACACTTTTGGGTTGTTGCCGATGTTCTGACCATTCTCGCAAACCCTGGGTGTCGTGGTGGTGGCACGGTAGATGCCATGGGTAGGCTAAAGTATGGGGCCAATGGATGCTAGAGGGATCTGGGGAGGGAAGATGTAGTTGATTCTACACACAAACGACTAACGTAAAGATCTTTATTTCTCCTCTCTTGGGCTACAAGTGCTCCTTGAGATGTTTACAAGAGGGGAAGATGAACTTTACCAATTAGCGGTACCAAATGAGCCGATGCCCTCCTCAGTACCCAAGCCCCTCCTTATAAAGGGGTTCCTTGGCTCCTCTAGGGCTGACGTGGCAAGTATATTTGAGGAATATGCTTGTCCCAATATAGTAACTCGGCGAGCTCCTTTCCGTGTCCCTCTTCTAATGACGGCAAAGTTCCAGAGAGCCCCACCTGCGTGCCTCGGGTTCCAGGACTGTCACCTCTGTGACCTCCTCCTGCTCCTCTGCTGCTCTGCGCCTTGTCCTTTGCGCTTGGCTCTGTTCAGATTCTTCCTGGCCTGAGGCTAGGGTTTGACCTTAGGTTCTTCCTTCTCCTGCAAGCTTCGTGTTATTCGGCCACACCTTGCTTAACTCGGCTTGGCCTTCACCTGCATTCTGGCTTATTCGGACTAGCCCGGCCGACCTGACTCATACGTCGGCCTAATAACGTACACCTCTCTGGTAGAGGTCATGGTCATGCTTATCTCGGCCGACCTTTAAACGATTCGGTAGATATAACCAGTAACTCGGCATGAGACCGGGGAGACTCCTTTTGGCTTCCCCTGTCTTGACCCTATCCGGGGTCACCCCCCCCCAACATTAGTCCCCGAAGCTGGTGTGGTCCCGTCCGTACCTCGGCCGGGCCACATCAGTTTCCCAATACTCATTTCTCCTTATTTCTGAGTTACTCTCTCGTGTTTGAGGTATCCGTGTATCTTCTTGCGTACGCCTCATCCTACGTGTAACACCCATCATTATTTCTCTAGTTTTTTGTTCCTCTACAGTTCCCGCTAACAACGCTATAGTGATTACTGTGTCTGTCGTGTCGGCACTGCGACGCTTCGCGCACCGCAACGGTCAGGAGGCCTGATCCTCTCCTGCGTCGTGTGGCCGTTAGTGTGGCTCCACTCAGCCGCGAGCGGTTACGCCGCATACACGATCTACGCGGTTATCACCCGCACGCACGATCCCACTATCACCAAGGCCACGCGGTTATAAAGAGGGGCACGGGGCTAGGGGATTCACTTTCCTCCTTCGCTCACCGTTGCCCTTCTTCCTCCTTTCGCCCTTGCGCCCGCTCGTGCTTCTGCGGCCGCGCGCTTGTCAGAATCTTCGACGGCGAGGTCCTAATCCCTCTGCTCCGTCGACCTCGTCCGCGCGCACTTGCTCCGGCACCGTCGCCGGTGAGTTTCTCTGTGGATTCATTCCCTAGATTTTTATCTAGACGCGTCTGCCGCCCTCTAGGTTCCCCGCGGTGGTTCCTTTTCCGTTCCGCCACCGTTCTCACCTAGGACCACGACGGGGCCCTGCACCTCTAGGCTTTGCTCCGCCGCTAGTTTCTCTTCGGTAGATTCCTCCGGCGACCCTATGTCAAGCTCGGTTAGCGGCGCGCTCATCGAGGATGACGATGCAGCGTCTGGCCCAGAGCGGGGATCCTGGCAGGGTTCCACCGTCACCCGCCGAGAGATCGAGTGGTTAATCAGAACCCGATTCCTGCCGAGGTAGCCTGTCGCTTACCTGGTAGCGAATCTTCTCCCGTTCTTAACGAAGGCGAGTACGTCGTCTTTATGTCCCATTTCGCCCGCGGGTTCGGTCTTCCTCTTAGCGATTTTGCTATGGAATTCCTCGAGTACTTCGGCCTGCAGCCGCATCATCTTCCGGCTAACGCCATTGCTTCTATATCCGCTTTTATCTCGGGCTTGGAAGGATACTTTGGCCTCTGGCCGTCCATGCATGTATGGTCCAAGTTCTTCCAAATCCGATCCAATGTCGTTCCAGACAAATCCCATCAACCTTCCGAGAAACTGCTTACCCAGTGTGGATCCGCGTCCATCACACCTCGGAGGAAATCCGAGTTTCCTCGTGTCGCTGGTCTTGAGTCATGCAAGAAATGGCATAGATCGTTTTTCTATGTCAAGAATTCTGGGAAGGAGGACAAGATTCGGCTCCCTGCCTTCTCCATCGGCCCCCCTTCTAAGAAGAACTGGACTTATAATCCTAGGAAGAGCCATGCGCTGGCCGAGGCCTTTGAGATTCGGCTGAAGGAGCTGATCCGCGCCGGGTTACGTGGCGAGGATCTGATGACCACCTTCGTCAGCAGCCGGATCTGCCCCTTTCAGCAACGCACGCATAAGCTCTGCTATATGAGTGGACCCCTTGATCCCAATCGAGTCTCAACAGTTGAGCTCGATAATTATCTTATTTTCAAGCGTGTCCGAGCTATCTTTAAGACGGAGATGCCGGAGGATTAGACCTGGGGACTGAAGCCGTTCACCCGTGGGAACCCCCCTCCCGAGGTAAGTTCATGCATTTATGTTTTGCCCCCCAATTGCGTTGGTGATTCTTTTTGTTAATTCCTTTGTCTCTTTTCTTGCAGAGATTTGGAGCGAAGATTGAAGATGCCGAGGTTTTGGCCTCCTGTGGACCTCAAATCGAAATACCTCGATAGCGGGAACCTGACTCGAGGAGTTCGTTCCCAAGTCAGACCTTTCTCCGGCTCGTGCCCGTGGCAAGACCTGGGCTCACGAGGAGGAAGGTGATTCGGACGACGTCCAAATTCTTGAGGTAGTTGCCGCAATGCCTATCTCTTATGCATTTTCGGCTTCTACTTCAGCTAATCAGTCGGTCAGTGCACGGCCGAGCCTCGCCTCCCAACCTCCTGCTACCTCGCGGAAGTGCCGCTCCAATGGTGCCTCGGCCGCCCCAAGAAGCGAACTAAAAAGTCATCCCAGCACCTTCTGAAGCGTAAAACTATACCCGGGGTTACTGGGTGAGTTACTTTTCTTTTGTATTTCTTGTTTCTCGCTTTCTGTCTTCTGACCTAACTCTTTGTGCCTTTGCAGAGCTCCTCTCTCTGTTAAGCCCAGTCGTCCTAGCATGACGAGTCATACGACTCAGCCGCCTTCTCCTCTGCCTCCTGAAGATACTAGGGTTCCTAGTCCCTGCTCGCGTAGACTCTCCTCCTGCTCCGAATCAGACATCATCTCGCCAGGATGCGCCTGAGGTCTCTCATGTTGATGCTGACACAATTCGGCCAGTAGATATTTCTACTGAGCCTGCTGCCTCCTCCGTGAACCCCGGAGTTTGCCCCGAGATTCCTTCGACCCCCACAGTCTTCACTGCCACTCCGACTCTAGCCGATGATATCACTATCTCGGCGCCCTCAGAAACCGTAATCCCTCCGGCCCCCAAAGATGCCACTCCAAGTGCCGAGGTAACGACTCCTGCCAACGCCTCTTCTAAGGCCAAGAAGGTCGTCGTCACCAGACCTCCCTCATCTCAGAAAGGGCTTGCCAGCTCTTCTCAGCCTACAATTGCTGATGCGCTCCGCAAGGGGGTTTCTTCTGCCAAGACCATTGTTACCCCGGCCACTGATACTAAGATCGCTCTTCACAAGAGTCCCGCGGCGACGATGGCTACACAACACATTCGAGGTAAAGTCCTGACTCGTACTGAGAGTGGGAACAGCCTCGGCTCGTTCGTTGAGTATGCCAATAATTGGAACGCTGCTGATCAGCTCGAGGGCAATCCAAGCAGTCAGCCATTTCAACTCTCCGACATCAGCAGTCGCTTGCATCTGGCTGCCAAGATCGTTCTTGACAGCGATAAGATGAATGAGGTAATTGTTTTTATAGACGTTTGATTAGTCATTCGAATGATATTATACATACTCTAGTCCCCAAAGCTTGTAATCGAATAACTTGTTATTCGTTTGGAAGTTTTATTAGGCTTTGCCTGGTTCAGTTTTGTCTTAGTGTTCGAATATCCAGCCACCTAGGTTTGAATTAAGCTTTGCTTGATTCGGATCTGTTGTTAGCTTCGAATATCCAGTCACCTAGATCTGAGTTATGCTTTACTTAATTCGGATATGTCCTAGTGTTCAAATATCCAGCCACCTAGGTCCGAGTTAAGGTTTGCTTGATTCGGATCTGTCTTAGCTTCGAATATCCAGCCACCTAGATCTGAGTTACGCTTTACTTAATTCGGATATGTCCTAGTGTTAAAATATCCAGCCACCTAGGTCCGAGTTAAGCTTTGATTGATTCGGATCTCGCTTAGCTTCGAATATCCAGCCACCTAGGTCTGAGTTAAGATTTGCTTAATTCGGGTCTGTCTAAGCTTCGAGTATCTCACTGCTATTTATTTTGTTGCTTAGGTTGCGCATGATCGGCGGACCGCCGAATTCCAAAGGCTGCTTTTTGCACATAAGAAATTGCAAGACAATTATGAGAAAGTCATTCCCGTGGTGAAGAAAGCTGGTAAGTTAACAAACTTTTGCATTGTCCCTAAAGTTCTTATTGTTTTGGACGTGAGGTGTTATCTCATTTTGCTGGTGAACAGGTAATATCAACAATCTTAATATCTGTCTTGAGAAGAAAGTCAAGGCCCTGGAAGGTTAGTTACCCTTTTTCTTTACAGATTTCCGTTCAACACTTATACCAGGTTTCTTTTAACCCTTTTGGCTTTGGTATAGCCGAGTTACAAACTTTTGCAGCGTCACATCAAGAATGCATACCCATGCCTGATATGATGCTGCATTTTTAGAACAAGCCGCTACTCACTCGGTGCAGCTGAAAGATAAAGATGACGAGATAATTCGCTTGTGCGCCGAGGTGGAGTCCCTCAAGCTCTCTCAGAAGTCTGAGTTAGAGAAAGTTGACCAGGAGTTCTCCGAAGAGAAGAATCGGCTAGCTCTGAAATTGCAGAAAAATAAAGAACTCCTAGAGGCTACCAAACTCAAGACACGGGCGATGAGCGAGGATATCACTCGCTTTGAGAAAACCAAGGGTGATTGGGCTCAAGATCTTCAGAGAATGCTAAGCTATATTCATCGTAAGCCTCTGACTGTGGCCGAGTTATCTTTTTTCTCTTTCTTACTGTTGACCGATGTACTTTTATTTTGCATAGACCATTTTCCAGAATCTAAGCCCGTGAGCTCTAGAGCGGTGGTCAATGCTCGTGTGCACTGAGGTGTCCCTGCAGATGCTAGCCCAGAATACTCGATGGAAGACTACTTGGTTGCCGTTGGTCCGATGAAGATTATGGGCAGGCACTTGGTGCAGGCAGCCATCCGAGCCTACCATGTTCTCTGGCCGAATACTTCTGGAACTCCTGATATTGACGAGATCAAGATACTGGTGGAAAGATTGATGGCATCCCAGAACCAGTTAAATATCTGGAGGGAGTCCGCTGGACGAGCTGGTGCTGATATGGCGTTCACAGTCGTTATGTCATGGTACGAGGATATTTCGCTCGATACCTTGATAAATTTGCGCACTGGCTCCCGTTGGGTTGAGGATCCTGAATTCATCGCTCGCCGACAAGCTCGTGCCTTCCACCTTGTTGAGTACGCGGACGTGCATAACTGGATTGAAGGGCCGAGTTTCCTTTCTAACCCGGCGGATGACGTCGAATTTGAAGATGCCTCTGATGATAATTCGGCCGACCAGGACGAGGATGAGGGCGACTCGGATACTTCTGGTGATTCCAGCGCAAGCTCGGATGGCAACGACGACGCGCGATCATCCTCCAAAGGGACTGGGCATTCTCAAGCTCAAGCTAATGTTTCTAAACCGCCCCGGGCTTCCCCCGAAGTCGCTCCTGGTTCTGTGGAGGGCGAAGCAACTTCGGCCGAGGTGTCGTCTACCTCGGAGCGCCCAGTGCCTGACCAAGTCGCTGCCCCTCGGTATGCCAGGCGTATGATGTGTGTGAAACAATTGTTCGACTTTCTGTGTGGTATGAACCTATTTTGCCTTTTGCCACAGAGGCACATATGATGGTGATCGTTATTATTCTGTCTAAACTGATCTTGTTTGTTTAAATGTTTGCTTTGGTGGCCTTCAATTTCTTAGGTTCGGATTGTGTGTTTGCATTTGTACCACCATAGTTCGTCGTCTAATATTGCCTGACCTTTATAAATTTAACGGCTCAACCATTGTGTTCTTGATTTCTATCCAAGTTGTAAATCTCGAAGCCCATATTTGGGGAGAGCGAAATAATATCATTCTGGGTGCCGAAGTTTGATACCCATTTTTGTAACAAGGGACAATTGTGGGGCAATTCCCTAGTCAGTGCTCTAGAAGTCGAGATTTAACACATCACTAAAAATGCGAAATAACATTGGGCAGTCCCCGAGTCATTGCTCGAGGTGCCGAGGTTTAATACATAACCCAAACTAAAAAACAAAATATGGCAGTCACCGAGTCATTGCTCAAGGTGCCGAGGTTTAATACATAACCCAAACTCAGAAACAATACAGGGCAGTCCCCGAGTTACTGCTCAAGGTGCCAAGGTCTAATACATAACCCAAACTCAGAAACAATATAGGGCAGTCCCCGAGTCACTGCTCAAGGTGCCGAGGTCTAATACATAATCCAAAATGCAAAATAATATAGGACAGTCCCCGAGTCATTGCTTGAGGTGCCGAGGTTTAATACATAGTTGATACTTCGTCCTGAAGCGTCACTTTACAACGTGTCATAGATGACTCCTACGAGTATAATGGACGAAGTAAAGCTATGTTCCATGGTCTTTTCGATTCTTCGCCGGCTTTGTCTACCTTGTTCTTTTCTAGTGACTGAGCATCAATTAGGTAATACGCATCATTGTGCAATGCTTTGCTCACGATGAATGGTCCTTCCCATGGGGGTGATGTGCATGCCGGCCGTGCGTTGCACTAACCGAAGAACCAAATCTCGTTCTTTAAACACTCTTGGATTTACTTTCTTGCTGTGATATCGTCACAAGTCCTGTTGATAAATAGCTGATCTTGATAGTGCCAACTCCCTGGCTTCTTCTAGTAGATCGACATCATCTTGCCGAGCTATCTCATTTACCTCAGCGGTTGTATACTGGGTAACTCTTGGCGAGTCATGTATTATGTCGGCTGGAAGCACGGCTTCTGCCCCATATACCAGAAAAAAATGGTGTATACCGTGTTGATCTGTTTGGGGTAGTTCTGAGGCTCCATAGTACTGCTGGTAGTTCCTCGATCCAACACCCTGCCGACCTTTGCAGTGGTTCGACGAGTCGTGGTTTTATTCCGGACAATACTAATCCATTAGATCTTTCTACTTACCCATTAGATGCTGGGTGAGCCACTAAGGCGACATCTAGTCTTATGTGTTTTTCTTGACAGAATCTAGCGAAGGCCCCTTCAGCAAAGTTTGTGCCATTATCTATAATAACACAGTGTGGGTAACCATATCTCAGGATAATATCTTTGAGGAATTTTACTGCTGTGGGTCCATCACATTTTTTTATTGGTTTCACTTCAATCAATTTTGTGAATTTGTCGACCATGACTAAAATGTGGGTCATCCCGCCCCGGTCCGGTTTGAATGGTCCCACCACATCTAAGCACCATACAGAAAACGGCCAAGTAATTGGTATCGTTTTTAACTCGGACGATGGCATAAGTATCTTGCTGGCATATCTCTGGCAACCATTGCATTTTTCCACCAGTTCTTTGTCCTCTTTCAACGTTGTTGGCCAATAAAATCCATGCCTGAATGCTTTGGCCACCAAAGCTCTGGACGAGGCGTGATGCCCGCATTCTCCTTGATGTATATCTAGAAGGATCTCTTGGCCTTCCGCCGAGTCCACACATCTTTGGAACACGCTTGTGACGCTCCTTTTATACAGATCATTGTTTATGATTGTATAAGCTTTAGCTCTTCTCATTGTTTGTCTAGCCAATACCTCGTTATTCGGCAAAATCGCATCTTTAAGGAAGATAAATATGGGTTGCGCCCACGTTGGTATGATCCTTTCTGGGATAATCTCACTATCTATTTCCATATTTTCCGCCGACATAACTACCTTGGATTTTTCCATATCCATCCGTGCATCGGCTGGGTTCACTTTCAGAAATTTCGGGTGACATTCCTTGTCAATTTCCATCGGCAAACTATCTTCTCTTGATTTTGCTGGAATAAAGATGGATTCGGACTCTGGTGATGGTGTTATTGATGGTTTTATCAGGTGCTCTAGGGCGATACCTGGGGGAATTGATTGCCTGGTTGATACGAGTTTTGACAGCGTGTCTGCGGCGTCATTTTCTGCCCGAGGTATATGATGAAATTCACATCCATCGAAGTATCCACTGAGTTTTTGCACATGGAACCTATATAAGGCCATATTGGCATGTAGCGCATCCCAATTGCCTGATACTTGTTGTACTACTAGATCTGAATCTCCGTAGAATAAGATTCGGCGTATCCCAATCTCTTTTTCCACCTTCAATCCATGGGCGAGTGCTTCGTACTCGGCTACATTGTTTGATGCGGCGAAATGTATTTGCAGCACATATTTTAGCTGATCTCTTTTTGGCGAGGTTAACACTATCCCTGCCCCCAAGCCATTTCTCAGTTTGGAACGTCGAAGTGCATCGTCCAATAATTCGGATCTGGTAATGGTGGCTCATATTGTACCTCGGCCCAATCCACGAAGAAGTCGGCCACAACCTGAGATTTGATCGCATCTCGCCTGTCGAATTGCGGAGCATAAGGTGACAATTCAATTGCCCATTTTGCTATTCGGCCGCTTGCATCTTTGTTGCTCAATATGTCGGCTATGGGTGCTTCACAGATCACTTTGATCGGGTGTTCCTCTAAGTAATGTTCAAGTTTCTTCGCTGACATGTATACTCCATATGCCATCTTCTGATAATGTGGGTAATTTTTGTTTGAGGATGATAGTACCTCACTTAGGTAATATACCGGCCTTTGTACTGATTTATCATCTTCAATTCGTTCCACCACGATCACAGCACGTATTACTCTGTTTGTGGTGGCTATGTAAAGTAGCATAGGCTCTTTTGACAATGGAGAGGACAGGATTGGCGTTGTGACCAACATCTTCTTTAGTTCATGGAACGCATTATCTGCTTGTGGTGTCCAAATGAACTTATCAGATTTTTTCATCAGTTGATAAAGTGGTAATGCCTTTTCCCCCAGCCGTCATTTAGACATCTCGGTAATTCCATCCTTTCTACTACTCTTATCTTAGTTGGGTTGGCCTCTATACCTTGGCTAGATATGAGAAAACCGAGTAGTTTTCCAGCTGGTACACTGAAGGTGCATTTTTCCGGGTTAAGCTTCATTCGGAACCTTCTCAAGTTCGCGAATGTCTGCCGAATATCATCCAGTAGCGTTTTGATTTCTTTGGTTTTGATAACCACATCATCTACATATACTTGTACATTTCTTCCTATCTGGTCATGCAGACAATTTTGCATACATCTCTGGTACGTTGCCCCTGCGTTACGCAGGCCGAATGGCATGGTGCGATAGCAATAAGCCCCGTACGGGGTAATAAACGTAGTCTTTATTTGATCGGACGGATTTAACGGTATCTGGTGAAAACCAGAATACGCGTCTACAAATGATAACAGCTCACAACCAGCGGTCGAATCAATGACCTGGTCTATTCTAGGTAAAGGAAAAGGATCTTTTGGACACGCCTTGTTCAGGTTCGTGTAATCAATACACATTCGCCATACGACGGCTACATTTGGATCGTCCTTTTTCTTTTCTACCAACACCGGGTTTGATAACCAATCCGGATAAAGCACTTCCATGATGAACCCGGCCGCCAGCAGCCGAGCTATCTCATCCCCTATTATTTGTCTCCTGTCTTCGACGAAGCGGCAGAGAGGTTGCTTCACCGGCCTTGCTCCTGGTCTTACATGCGGAGAGTGCTCATCCAACTCCCTCGGCACCCCTTGCAGTTCTTGAGTTGACCATGCAAAGATGTCCTGATTCTCACGGAGGAAGTTGGTGAGCTCGCCTTCCTATTTGGCATCTAGGCCCGCACCAATAGTGATGGTGCATTCTGGGAATTGCTCATCTATCTGGACTTTTTTCGTTTCTTTAGTCGGCTGGAAAGAAACGCTTCCATGCGGGTTGGCCAATGCCGGCATATTCAGTTGCGTCGACTAAGCGAGAGTTGCTACCTCTTGAATCCTTCTTTTTTCTCTTGCGATCACCAATGACTCGGCCAGGTTCGATCCGGCCGAGGGACATTCCATCGACTTCCTGTAATCTCCTGCTACTGTTATCACCCCTTGTGGTCCGGGAAGCTTCATTTTTAAGTAAGTTATGTGGCAGCTGCTCGTGAATTTGGCCAATGCTGGCCGCCCGAGCAAAGCATGATAACAACTCTCTAGATCCACTACTTCAAACTCCAAATTTTCTGCTCTGCAGTTATCCCTTGTGCCGAATAATACATCTACCCGAACTTTTCCAATGGGTTCGCATGAAAGTCCTGGCACTATTCCATGGAACGTGGTTCTCGTGGATTGCAGCATATTCTGCGATATTCCGAGTTTATGCATCGTATCCTTGTACATGATATTGATACTGCTCCCATTGTCAATGAGTACTTTTGAAAATTTCACATTAATGCTCGGGCCGACAAATGTCGGATCTAATACGAGTGCGTACGACCCTGGATTTGGCATTATTTTGGGGTGATCCTTTATGCTCCAAGTTACTTCTTAATCTGACCACGGCACATATCTTGGTACTGCCAGCATAACTGCATTTACTTCCATATGCCGGCATTGTACACTTTGCATATCTTGTTGTTCTGTTGTGAACACGCAATATGATTGATGATGTTCCCTGTAATCACTGCGTCCATTATTTCCTGGATTCGTCCTTCCATCCGGACCTTGATTTATCACTTGATGCACTGCATCTCTCCGGTCCGAGTTATCATACCTCGGGGGAGGAGGGGGCAACATTAGTTGTTGTGCATTTGCTCCAGTCAACTGCGGCTGCTGCTGCTGCTGATGCGCCTGGTGGGAAGGTGCTTGCATTCCCGTCGGGTTACTTATTGCATTTTTCATCCAGGCGCATTGCCAAGTTGTATGATTGGCCCGCTTGGCCGGGTTTGGAGTGTGAAACTTACACGGTTGATCCAACATGGACTCAAACGTGTACTTCGGCCTTTCCTGCCATTGCTTCTTCTGTTTTGGTCTCCATTGTCTCTTCCCTTCATTCCTCGGTGTCCATTGCTGAGGACCATTCTTCTGCCGCTGATGGTTTCCGTGACTCAGCTGATCTTGCACTACCGCTGCCACCTGATTGGAGGCATATCTGTAATCCGGTCTTTCCTCTCTTTTTCTTCCTCTGAACTTATTGCGCCTTGATGACCCGGATGCATCTCTTGCATATTGATCTTGATGATCCCGATGATCTGCCGACATCAGCTCTGGTTGCGTCGGATCTCCCAATGCATACGAATCCGCTATCCTGATGGTTTCTGCCAAAGTGGTTGGCATATCTCTTTGCAATCGCTGCCACAAGACACTGCCATAACGACATCCTTGAGCGAACCAAGCTATCGCTTGCCATTCTATAACTCCCTCGCATGAATTCCTGAGGTTACACCACCGAGTTAAGAATTCTCTGTCTGTCTCATTCGGCCTTTGCTTGCACATGGCTAGCTGCTGCGGCCTGTTTGGCCTTTTGCAAGTACTGGTGAAGTTGCTGACAAACATCTCTTCAAAATCCAACCAACAGTTGATGCTGCCTGGAGGCAGATTATTCAGCCATACTCTGGCCGGTCCTTCAAGCATTTGCGGGACATATCTTACTGCCCATCGCAAGTTTCCACTTGCTATTTTTACAGCAGTGGCATAATCAATCAACCAATCATGTGGTTTAGTGCTCCCATTGTATGTTTTAGTGCCTCTTGCCAGCTGAAAGTTCGGTACTGGTGGCTCGCCCATGATCCGTGGTCCGAAACATGCCGGACCCGGTGGACCCTGCTCTTCTAACAACTCGGACCGGTACAGCCGGTCCAGTTTTACTCTTGCATCACTTGACGGCAAATCTCTGTACATAATTCTTTCCTGCATTCCATACTGGTTATTTCCACCGTGAGCCGCATATTCCATCTCTGAATAACCATCATTGTACCTCTCATTCACCTGATTATGGCGAGCTGGACTCACTTCTCTTTCCTGCCGAGGTTCATACCTCGGTTGAGGATTAGGCGGCGGATCTCTCCTTCCTTCTGCCGGGATATTATTCTCATGATTTCCTCTTCTGAGATCCCCATTGCATCGGCTTATGTTGCCTTTATCGGCACGGTCGGGTTTTTTTTCGCCACTGTTACCTCGGCTTCCATTGCCTCTGTTTTCATTTGCTTTTCCGGCTACTGCCGGATCATATGGAACAATTTGCTTATTTCTTTTCCGAAATTCTTTATGTCTTTTCGCATTGTTTCGGGTGAGGATCTTTCTGCCTACAGATAGGGCGGGTCTTTGCACCAAATTAATGAACCATTCGCGAAGCACCAGGCCTTGTCGGGTATGCCCTGAGCATTTCTTCGTTTTGCTGGTTTGCAATGTGCACCAGTTCATTCACTCTTTCTTGCTGTTTCTGCCGGGCTTCGCCGGTCAATCCTTCTAACTCTAGTGCAGCGACATTTGCCGCCCTTAGGTTCTTTGTCGGGGTACTATACCTCAGAAAGCCTAGATCACTTGAATCTGCCTTATGAGCCTCATGCTCTTTTTTGATATCATCTATGAGGTTCTTCCCTCTTAATCTTAACTCATCAACCCGCTCGGGGGCGACGTCAAGCTTGTTTTCCTTAGCATATTCTCGTTGGGTCCTGTTTAAGGACTCATAATCGACACCTTTTTGCCTCTACCATTACTTTTGCTGGTTTCTTCTAATTCTTCTGAGCATTAGCGGATCAAGTATCGGCGCTTCTGCGTAGTCAGATTATCTATAGTTGCGGAGAATATTTTCTGGTCTTTCCGGTGGCCATCTTACCCTTGGTGCCTTTGGGGTCGTCTCCGCACCTCGGCCGGGTTGGTATTGAAGGATTTACCTCGTGGAGTGGAGCTGCTTTGTGGTCACCTGCACACCCGTTGTCGGATCCTTGCTTGATCCGGCGCCCGCTGCTCCCGCCTGCACCCCGGCTGCGACCATCACCTCGATGCTGCCAACGGGGCGTTCTCCACGCGGACCGTTTGCGGCGCTAAGGGGAGGCTCTCCTGCAACAACAACTTGGTGAGGATAAACGTCGGATATGTCGACGCCGACGTAGATCTGGTACATACCCAAGTTGATGAAGATGCCATTGCGCGGAGGAGTTTTTTCCCTGAAGTTGCCTGCGTTATCGCTGACATAGTCACAGAGATCGAATCTCCGGACCAAGCCAGAGACAACGCGCTCGCCAGTATGGATGAAGTTTCCCGTCTGGATCATGTGTCCAGCTAGCACCGCTGCTGGCCCCATGGTGGGCGCTAACTGTCGTGGTGGTGGCACGGCAGATGCCATGGGTAGGCTAAAGTATGGGGCCAATGGATGCTAGAGGGATCTGGGGAGGGAAGATGTAGTTGATTCTACACACAAACGACTAACGTAAAGATCTTTATTTCTCCTCTCTTGGGCTACAAGTGCTCCTTGAGCTGTTTATAAGAGGGGAAGATGAACTTTTACCAGCCTAATGGTACCAAATGAGCCGATGCCCTCCTCAGTACCCAAGCCCCTCCTTATAAAGGGGTGCCTTGGCTCCTCTAGGGCTGACGTGGCAAGTATATTCGAGGAATATGCTTGTCCCAATATAGTAACTCGGCGAGCTCCTTTTCGTGTCCCTCTTCTAATGACGGCAAAGTTCCAGAGAGCCCCACCTGCGTGCCTCGGGTTCCAGGATTGTCACCTCCGTGACCTCCTTCTGCTCCTCTGCTGCTCTGCGCCTTGTCCTTTGCGCTTGGCTCTGTTCAGATTCTTCTTGGCCTGAGGCTAGGGTTTGACCTTAGGTTCTTCCTTCTCCTGCAAGCTTCGTGTTATTCGGCCCCGCCTTGCTTAACTCGGCTTGGCCTTCACCTGCATTCTGGCTTATTCGGACTAGCCCGGCCGACCTGACTCATACGTCGGCCGAATAACGTACAACCTCTCTGGTAAAGGTCATGGTCATGCTTATCTCGGCCGACCTTTACATGATTCGGCCGATATAACCAGTAACTCGGCATGAGACCGGGGAAACCCCTTTTGGCTTCCCCTGTCTTGACCCTATCCGGGGTCACCCCCCCAACACTGGGTCCGTCTCGAAGACCGGTCGACTTCGTTACGGGTAGCTTAGTGGGATGGCCCCCCATGCTTTCTTTGGGTCTAGGAAACGTCATGTCCGAAACCCCGTCGACATACCGTTGGGTGTATGTTTTGTGATCTTGTACCTACCTGATCTAACAACAAGGGTGTAGGTGCGTGTGGAAACTTTGGTGCACCCCTGCAGGGTTAAATCTTTTCGAGAAGCCGTGTACGCGGTTATGGACGACTTGGAGCACAGTTCTCGATCATAGACAACTATAACTAAAGTTTACTGTTATAATTTGACTTGTATCCGATATGACTAGTAATCCGCTTCACTACAACGGAATGGCTAAATAAAAGTACCAACAACTGCTGGGTTTGGGATATCTCATGCTAATTGTATCTGACTAGTAAGTGTTGCAACTATAATAGAATGGTTAACTAAAAGTGCTCACTGCTTATTATATCAGGATGACTATCTATACCTGACTAGTAATTGCTGCAATGACAACTGAATAAATAAAACTGCCAACTATGTGAGTTTCTCGGATGACTTCCTCGTTTGGTCTCGCGGGGGAAATATCAGGATGGGTATGTTTGGTGGTAGTATCAGGTTGGTTCCGAATAGGTCTTTCTTATCCCTCTCTGATAGCCGACAGTTATATCGAGTATCTATAGGTTGTTTAGTGCATGCTGCGCTGCCGCTTCAGTCCACCATACCTATGTAGGCGAGGACCGCCGAATTCTAGTCTCATCGTGTAGTGGCCTCAGTACTGACCGCTCTCTTTTTTCTTTGCCCTTTGTCGGCACCCCTTTTGTTTTTAGCAGGTTTTGAGATCGACGTTGTTAGCAGGGTTACCCTTCCGGCTTGGCCTGGGCAAGGTTATGGACGCCATTGGTTATTCTTCAGGGCTCTTAGCTCAATTTGCATCTTGTCCGTACTCGGACGCTGTATTGTTTTAAAGGTGATTTGGATCTTTGTATTGTATATCTGTGTTCTTGACTCATGGAGTCGTTGTTGTATATATCTGTTCTGTGAGTTCCATCGCGGACTATTGTGTAATGGTATTACTTCGTTTTCCACCCGCACGAAAGTGTCTGGTGGGCACCTTTGAATCGTTTCTATGCGGGTTTGGCGGGAATCCCTGAGACTTGCATACAGTCGATTCTGAGGGTGTTACAGGTAATCAACCCCTGGATGACAAAAGTCGATAAATCACGTGGAAAGCCACGGGGATCCACGCTCATGACCCGCGCACTGTTGAGTCTAATCGAGAAGTCCAAAAGATACTAGATTTGCACTCCCTAGCGAATCAACTGCCTGATCATTTTAGTGATTTAAAGACTGTGACAAAGTCGCTTGTGCATGCACGCAATGCACCGGAAAGGGTTGAAATACCGAAGAAAAATGATGGTATACCCGCTCCCGTTCCAAGGCCTAAGAGGACGCGAAATCCGGTTTCTCAAATCCCAAGTACCCGGGGACGCCCGAAGAAAAAGGATAAGAGAGATTTATTATAGTCTGCCCTGTTGAGGGGATCCAGTTGAGACCTGGCACATGTAAGGATATTTCAGTGCACGAAATTCCGGACTTGAATTTTCCTTTATCGGAAATACCCAGCGAAGTTGTGTGCCCACACATTGGAGCAGGAAAGCTAAAGGACCTAGCCCCTGGATAGGGAAATCCGGTGGAGCAAGAGGATGTGTCTGATGCACTCCATGACGAAATGGCCATTAACTATGTTAATTCGGGCGAGTCATACAACCGAGCCATGGCAAATGTCGACGTTAATTTTGCCAAGAAAATTGCCTCAATCATAGATCTTGACCCTGAGCCTAACACGCTCGCTGATTGTAAGAAAAGGTCGGATTGGAAATATTGGTAGAAGGCAATAACTGCTGAATTATTATCGTTAAACAAAAGAGAGGTATTTGGACCTGTTTTTCTAACTCCTCCCCACATTCGCCCCGTTGGCCATAAGTGGGTTTTTGTTCGAAAGAGAAACGAGAATAATGAAGTAGTAAGGTACAAAGCAAGGCTTGTTGCTCAAGGTTTCACTCAGCGACCAGGTGTCGACTTTGAGGAAACTTACTCCCCGGTCATGGATGGAATTACCTTTTGATACTTGATCTCAATGGCGGTAAACATGGACTTAAAAATGAAACTGATGGATGTTGTCACCGCTTACCTATATGGTAACTTGGATTCAGACATATACATGAAAGTACCAGAAGGTATCCCTGTCCCGAACCAGGATAGAGCAAACAAGAGCTTATACAGTGTTCAGCTTAAGAAGTCATTGTATGGACTAAAACAGTCAGGTAGGATGTGGTATAATCGTTTAAGCGATTTCCTTCATCGAGGAAGAATGTGAGCAATGAAGATTGCCCATGTGTTTTTGTACGGAGATCCCAGGATGGTTTCTGTATTATCTCGGTGTAAGTGGACGATTTGAATATAATCGGTACACCTGACGATATTGAGGAAGCGAGTTCCTACCTGATGTCGGAATTCGAAATTAAAGACTTAGGCAAAACTAAGTTCAGCATGGGTCTTCAACATGAGCATTCCCTTGCTGGGATTCTAGTTCACCAGTCGGCCTACACCCAGAAGGTGTTGGAACGATTTGGGTTTGAAAAGGCATATCCTTCTAAGACCCCGATGGTCAGAAGATCTTTGCAGCAAGACAAGGACCCGTTCAGGCCTAAAGAGGGGAGAAATTCAGGACCGAATTCCCTACTTAAGTCTTGATTGACTTATGTACCTCGCAAATTGTACACGGACGGATATTGCATTCGCCGTTAATCTTCTTGCTAGGTATAGTTCTGAGCCTACCAAGAGGCATTGAAAAGGCGTTAAGGACATCTTTAGGTACATACAAGGGACCAAAGACCTTGGCTTGTTTTACCAAAATAACCAAGACCTATATGTTGTAGGCTATGCAGATGCTGGGTACCTTTCGGACCCGCACACATCCAAGTCGCAGACTGGATATGTTTTCCTTTGTGGTGGAACAGTGATTCCCTGGAAATCGTCTAAGCAAACTCTTGTGTCAACTTCGACGAACCACTCGGAAATCATAGCATTATATGAAGCATCACGAGAATGTGTATGGCTTCGATGAGTAGTCAGCCACATCCAGATGTCATGTGGACTGAACACCGTACAAAACCGAACAATTATTATGAAGATAATGCTACTTGTGTTGCACAAGTCCAGACGGGTTACGTGAAGAGCAATCTCACAAAGCATATAAACCCCAAGTTCTTCTATGCACATGAACTGCAAAAGTTGAACGAAGTAAAAGTCTTGCACATGTGAAAATCTCGCTGATTTGTTCACTAAATCATTGCCAGCATCTTCTTTCGAGATATGTGTCCGTGGGATTGGCATGATGAGACTTAGGGAGATGCAAGGTTCAGGGGGAGAATCTTCACAAACTCATCGCTGAAATCTTGATCCCGATGATTGAGTGCTTAACTTTATAGTTAATTGAATTGCACTCTTTTTTCTCTTAGTGAGTTTTTATGAAGTTTCTCACATGAGGTTTTTAATGAGGCAATTCGTGCAACATAGCAAGAAGTATACCATGTGTGTTTCTCCATATTTTTCTACTGGGTTTTTCGGAGTTTTGAGCCATGATTATACAGATAAGGTATCCAGGGGAGTGTTGGAAAACTGGGCCGGTAGAGGCCCATTCGGTGTGGCCTCTACCAGGCTAGGGTTAGCTCATGTGGGTATCCTATCCCCCCTTAGTCTATAAATAGAGGAGCAATCATTGTATGTGACTTTTACCAGAGACATATCAATAAAGCTTCTCCCTATTCCCTGTGTCAATTTCCTGTGTAATCTTGTGTGCCTTCGACTCTAGTCTTCTTCCTCGGTTGTGGAGCAGCCTCGGGACCGGCCAGCCGGCAGTGGTTGTTCAACACTAAACACTAATTTAGTTCCGAACATTAGCTTTAGTGCTTCTTACGAAACACGATTGACAAGGAAGTAAAAAATTGTGTCTTCTGCCATCAGAACAAGGCCATCAAACATTTATTTTTTGAGTGCAAATTTTGCTAGATCTATATGGCCAGACAACTAGATATGTTCTACTTATACCCATCATACAGTGTTGCAAACAATTATGGCATGGCTAAATAGTGTGGATATGGCTATGTTGAGATGACAAGCTATTTATTAATAATTGTTTTCTCTTATGTAGGTTATATCTTGGTCTACGGCTACTCTCCGATCATGGTGGAGCATTGCGATCTGTTTATGAAGATGTCTGTACTATTGGAGGACACAACGGAAGATTTTTTTATCCAACACGGCTGACAGCGTAATCTTGAATTGGTCCGCCATCAGCTTAGGCGTCTTTGCAGATTCTCGGATGATTACTTGTGTTGCGTCTTTTTAAAATTTCTTAGTTGTCATGAATGGATTTGATCTGTTGTACGCATCTTAATTATACAGACGCGAGTGTAATATTGAGAATCTTAAATAATAAAGCGTCCTTATCAAAAAAGAAAGTTTGACTCAGATCGAAAGACCTCCTCTTCCCAGCCAAGATTTTTCCTTGGACAAAACCATTTGACAACCAAAAACCTCCCATAATCGATCAAGGGGCATCATGACACCGATCGCTCTCCCACCACAATCTTCCCCTGGAAAAAAGGCAAGTAATTAGCAAACCTCTGACCAGCACTAGCGGGAGCTATGATGCGATGCTAGAAACGAAAAAGCGACCCGTCATCTCTCTCGGGACTGTCTCGCGCGCCCAATCCAACGAGCCAGCAGGTCGCGCCAGGTGTCCGCTCCTCTTTATCTGTTGTGGCCTACCTGAGCTTTCGCGTACATGGACGCATCCGTGCCGTGGTCGCCCACCATCGATCGAGCGAGCAACCGCTGCGACGATCTGCAGCTAGCTAGCCCCACCGACCACCGTACCGATGGCAGAGTATGGAGTCCTCTTTCTTCTCGGTGCTCGTTGATGGGACGAGTTCCAGGGTCCCTAGCTACTCGATGCAGCTCCTGAACCAACCGCTCCCGAGCTCGCCACCTGGAAGGCCCATGGTTGCATGGATGCGACCGGAGGCAAATATCACACCAGACACAGTCGTATCGATAGGAATAGGACCAGACCCATTAGATCTTTATGTGAATCGAGCAGCTCACTTTTCCCTCCATGATTCATTCACTGAATTCTGTTTGCAGTAGCGTGAACTCTGGTCTCTGCTCCCAGATCGCAGCAGTAGAATCGCGCGCGGCGGTTACGAGACCTTTGCTTCAGCATGCAACGAACATCGCCTTTGCCTTTTGGCGCTAAAGAATCGATGGTGCGAGCAGTAGCGCTTGGACCACGAGCATCATCGTCCGAGCTTTCCACCTCTGCTTGCCGATCTTGCTCTCCGCCCGCCCGGGGCCCCGGGCAACCGAGAGTATGTCACGCTCACGTACGCAAGATCTATGGTTACTCTTACTCGTATCCTATGCAGGAAGACGACCAGTTCGTGAGCACGTCGCCGTCGCTACGATCGTCCAAGGCGAGACAAAGTGACGACGATCTGCACAGGTGGCGTCCTCCGATTAATCACACACCCCGTGGACTGTATCTATCTGCAGGTGTGTAGTACACTGATGTCAGTGCATATACAAGTGTACCAGCCACTTGCTCAACGTTGCGATCTGCTTCTCTCACGAGTGACAAATGCACTAATAGTAGCAATAACTAATTAACGCACAAGGTGACGGCTCACGTGGGATCGAGGCCTTCACAAAATATCAAGTGCGTGACCAGGTTTAATTAACGATCACCCGCTAGACATAGTCCCCGATTTGTTTGAGGGGAGCGTCTAGATATCAGACGTCTGATTTTTAGTTATGTCTAAGTCGCTGACATCATCATACAATTTTGTGCATAAAATTTCCACCATTTTCAGTTACAAGTTGCAATTCATTAAATTCTCATTTCATTTATAACGTAGTTGTAACTCATATGAACCTCTTATATTGCACGAACTGCAAGGTATATTTAATGGTAAAAGATGTTAGAATACGTGTACGTACACAACTAGAGATAAACTAGGACCTTAGAGATCATCTTGTAATCCAAGTCATAGGCTTCTTGCCTTCTAAGTTTGTACGTATATATATACTTCTCATGAGGATCAAATCAATACACCGAAATATTAGGGATTCAATATTTTTCACATGGTATCAGAGCGGTTAGCCTCACGGCGCCGATCCTAGGTTCTTCCACCACTTCCGCAACGCACCGCTCCCGGGGAGATTACTCCTCGGGGGCGCGGCACCTGATCAAATCAAAGATTAGATCGGTTTTTTAGACTAGATAGATCCAATTTCGATTTTTTCCAGTTCTTAGAATAGATTTAAATTTCAATTCCATAGCCTAGATTCAATTAGCCAAATAAATCTCTACGTTAGGACACCAAAATCCCGGCGAAAATTGGTGCTGCTCATGACGGCCTCAACCCACCGGCGGCGACGTACACGGTCACATACCGCGCGCTTACACGCGCGGCCATCCATCATCGTCACGCGCAGGCGCAGCTCCCTCAACGTGAACACGAGGCCGGAACAAATCAGGAGGAGATCCGATCTATGGTCAGCCGGAGCGTCTCTTACACTTGCATCTAATCTATATGCATGCCTGTCTGACGGCAGCAAGGTATTGTGCGCATCGGCGACTCGGCGGCAACGGCAAACGTATACGATTCCGCTATACCTGGTCGGACCAATACCACCACGACACCCTGTGGAACCGGCGCCACGAGTTCGGCCCGACTACGACACATACGTGTACATCTACAGCGCCAGTGCATGGCAGGGACAGCTGAGGACTACATCGCTGCGTTACAAGCCGACTCCATCGACCGCCCGCGCCGACATGCCTTCTACATCAAGTTGTACCATGAATTAAGCTAAGCTTCATCGACCCGAACATCTACATTTAAGATGTATGACTACGCCAGACTACAAGCCAATATCTTTATCGAGCACATCCATGGAGAAGCGACATCAACATCATCCACACGCCAGGCCGGTGTGGGACACTACTACGCCGACTTCTCCGACATTAAGGCTTTGACATCATCGCCACCACAAGGGACGCCTTCAAGCGACGATCATCGTCGACATGCCTACTCCTTCATCGCCGACATATCATCGCCAAGGTCTATATCAACGTGGTCTTCATCAACATCTTCGTCGACACCTCGCCGCTGCCGCTATACCCGTCCACATGATGGACATACAACCACGACGCCCTCTGACAGTATAACTGCAAGGCACGACGACGGCATCGCCGCGTCCACGACGATCGCAACAACAAACCGGCATCAATTGTGGCGCTTCTCGACCGCATATGGTTCTGGCAAAACCATCTGTGCTTGGTGGGTTCTTCTGGTCCTGGCAAAACCGGTGGTCTCACTTATGACCGCGTCCAAGAGACGCCCCGACGGTACCTCTACAAGGTGCAAAACGTCCACAACTGCAGCTTCGTCAAGAACAACAAAAAAAACCGCGCAATTTTTTGCGCCTCCGGCAATGGCGGCCACACCACTACGACGACTACGACATCGACCACACCTACATCGACCACGGCTACATCACGATTGCCTACCTCGACATCGACATCAAGAACAACGTCTACAGCAACTCAAGAACTCCAGTCAACAGCGTCCGCGTCATCACCTGCGTCCACGCCACTCCCGCTGTGACTGCGGGAGGGAAGAGAGGCCAGTCATGGTCATGTTCACGCAGAAGATGATGATAAGGAGGTGATCCAGTCGCAAGCGTCCGGTTCACTCCCGCTCCGACTGAAGGGGATGTTAGAATACGTGTACGTACACAACTAGAGATAAACTAGGACCTTAGAGATCATCTTTTAATCCAAGTCATAGGCTTCTTGCCTTCTAAGTTTGTACGTATATATATACTTCTCATGAGGATCAAATCAATACACCGAAATATTAGGGATTCAATATTTTTCACGAAAGAGACGGCTGAGACATAAATAAAAATCAGATGTCTAATATCTAGAAAAACCGTTGTTTGAGCACACGCAGGAAAAGCTGATAGAGTGTGACAAGAAACAGAACGACACGGACAGTAGCAACAACAACTGCGGCGAGAACATATATTCTTTGCTGCATCTCCACTCAAATAATATACTGCACCACCCTGCGCGCCATTGGAGGCATTTGTTTGACAATCATCTCTGCATGCAAACGTGGAACATTGTGAGATCTGAGCTGAACATTAAGCTAATGACATACTCCTAGAATAATTTTTTATCATGGCAAAAAGAGAGAAAATAGCACTAGCTATTAGAATGATTTTTCAAGTTGGCCACACATGGCTGGCAAGGGACCAGGAACCTGCTTAAAACCTTTTAAATATTTCGTAAAGTGAAGCACCGAGAGTAAAGAACTTGTTGGGGAACCAAGAATGGCCAATGTAAAGAACTTGTTGGGGAACTTGATTTTCCTTTTATGATGCTATGCTTTTGCTTTACACCATATGAATTGGTTGGGATTTGCACTCACCTTTCCCTCCATTACGGAGATAATGTTGTGTTAATCACCAACTATTGGCTGCACATGTTGGACCAGATTGATTCTTTTGGAGCATTAGCTCTTTGAAGTGCGCCTCTTTCCCTCTCTGTTAAGTACAGAGAAATAAACCAGCCTGTGGAGGCGGTTTTATATAGTAGCACTGGTGGAGTACTGATACAATATTGTCTTGGTAAGCTGCTATCGTCAAACTGTTTTTTGTTGATGATTTTTGTCTACAGCAGTTCCTTTTTGTCCATTGCCGGTTTGTAAAGATTTTATTCTCGATATCAGACAGCCAGTAGCCTTTCTGAAGATCTAAACACTAATTTAGTTCTGAACATTAGCTTTATTAGTGCTTCTATCGAAACACGATTGACATGGAAGTAAAAAATGTGTCTTCTGCCATCAGGACGCGACTATCAAACATTTATTTTTCGAGTGCAAATTTTGCTAGATCTATATGGCCAGACAACTAGATATGTTCTGCCTTATACCCATCACACAGTGTTGCAAACAATTATGGCATGGCTAAATAGTATGGATCATAGGTTCAAACTAATTTTTAGGGTCGGAGCGGTCAGTATGGCTATGTTGAGATGACAAGCTATTTATTGATAATTTGTTTCTCTCATGTAGGTTATCTCTTGGTGCATATTTACTCTCCCTTCATGGTGGAGCATTGCGTCCTGTTTATGAAGATGTATATACTGTTGGAGGATACGGCGGGAGATTAAACTTTTTATCCAACGCGGCTGACAGCGTAATCTTGGATTGGTCTGTCATCACCTTAGGCATCTTTGCAGTTTCTCTGATGATTGGGTTTGATCGGATGTACGCATCTTAATTATACAGGTGTGAGTGTAATATTGAGATTCTTAAATGATAAAACGTCCTCATCAAAAAAAAGTTTGACTCGATCGAAAGACTTCCTTTTTCCAGCCAAGATTTTTCCCTGGACAAAACCATTTGACAACCAAAACCTCCCATAATCGACGAGGGATTCAGGGGCATCATGACACACCGATGACTCGCACCTCAATCTTCCCCTTGGAAAAAAGACAAGTAATTAACAAACTTCTTTTCGCACTCTGACCAGCAGCGGCAGCTATGATGCCTAGTTTCGCGTACGTACGTATTCTCCAACGACACGCGTTCGTTCTTGATTTCTTCAGCGCCGAATCAAACCAACTGGTAGATACGAAACTACGTGCAATTAGGTCGGACTCGATGCAAAGACGACCCTCTTTCCAGCCAAGTTTTTTCCCTCGACAAAACCATTTGACAACCAAAAACCTCCCATAATCGATCAAGGGGCATCATGACACCGATCGCTCTCCCACCACAATCTTCCCCTGGAAAAAAGGCAAAGCAATTAGCAAACCTCTGACCAGCAGCGGGAGGAGTGAAATGCAACAACAGTCCTTGAACTTACTCGCTACGTTTGAAATAGTACTGAAACTCAGAAACTGCTCTAATACAGTCCCCAAACTTGCTCTGAATGTCCACATACGGTCCTAAATACGAAGGCCCACGTATAACGCTGATGTGGCAACGAATTGGGCCCACTAAGGCCATCTGCTCCCTCAATCTCTATCTTCCTCGCGCCACCCCTGTCCGGCCTCCGCCGCCGCCCTCCCGATGCCACTCCCCGACCCTTCTGCTCCCGATGCCAACTCGCCCCAAGAACCTTCCACGCCCTCCTCGATGTCCCGCTAGTCTCATAGGCCCGGACGCAGCGAGACTCGCCCATAGCCGTTCTCTCCGCTTTCTTTCTGGAATGAGCGTATCTCGTCGGCGACGACCTTCGAGTTCTATGAGTCTTGTTCTACAGAAGTGGCGCGTTTTCATGGACTAGATATGGAATGACACGATGACGCTATATCCGAAAATTTCAGTTGTTCTGGGCGATCTCTTGCATTCCCCTTCTTTCCGCTATGGACACATGCCATCGGTG
Source organism: Avena longiglumis (assembly GCA_030063025.1). Taxonomy (NCBI): domain Eukaryota; kingdom Viridiplantae; phylum Streptophyta; class Magnoliopsida; order Poales; family Poaceae; genus Avena; species Avena longiglumis. The sequence continues at coordinate 563,326,607 of CP125976.1, forward strand.
ATGAGGAGCCACGTCCCCGGTGACCTGGACCGGGAGCTCGCCCTGGAAGGATCCCTGCTCAATTGCAGAGTTTGGGACATCTTGGTGAATACGTTCGATGCGATGGAGGGTGATTCCTTGGAGCACCAGAAACGGCGTTGTGGCCACGGCCGCGTGTGGGCGTTAGGCCATGTTGCCGACTCCGACTGCTACTTAGGGGAAAGCCCGACGGCGGGAGCAGAGGAGTTGTTCTCTTGGATCGACTATTGCCCCGCGTGTTCTGTTCAGTATGTCTGCTTCACGATTATGTACAAGCCGCTGCCAGCGGCAGCGCTGGTCAGTGGGCACAACGTTGGAGTCGAGCGGTGTGCGATTCATCTGGGTGGTGGCCGCCGACGTCATCGTGTTGCTGGAGGGGCTGGAGGAGTGGCGGGGCAAAGGACCCGTCGACGTGCAGTTCATCTAGGCGGTAGCCGCCGACGGCACCGCGATGTCACTATGGCACGTCCAAGAATCAGAGGCACTTTTCTTAGAGGCACTTTTTCAAACTGCCTCTAATTGTATCTATTGAGGCACTTTGAAAAATAGTGCCTCCAAATATGAATTTTTAGTGGCAGTTTTAAAAGTGCCACTAATAGTTTATCCTTTTGAGGCACTATTGATAGTGCCTCTAATGTTTTGAAAAATAGAGGCACAGTCCAGTGCCTCTATGCTAAACTATCAGTGGCACTTTGACTTGTGCCTCAAAAAAACATAACTTTTAGAGGCATTTTCTGTGATAATGCCACTAAAAGTATATCAACTGAGGCACAATTAGAAGTGCCACAATTGGTTACCATTTAGAGGCACTAAATTATGCCTCTAAATAGTGACCAATCAATGGCACTATTTGGTGTGCCTCCAATGATCATCCATCGGAGGCACTATCTGCGCCTCCAATGTCCAACCAAGCGAGGCACGACATTGCCTCAAATGGATGATCACCGGAGGCACCATCAAACATGCCTCTAAATGGTCATCCATTTGAGGCACTATCGTGTGCCTCAAAATGGTCATCCATTTGAGGCACTTTGTCTTATGCCTCCAAAAGAATAACCAGCATAATCAAATAATCGTAAACAGATACCACAGTTCATAATTATATACTACTGATTTCATCGATAATCCAACATAGTACTTACTGCTCCATACTTACAACTACAAAAGTAGTACTTAGTAGTCGACATAGTACTAGGCAGTCCAACTTAAGCAGCCCATCGATAATTACATCCAAAAGAAGTAGAACTCATAACAGTTCTACATACTTCCACCCAATCAAGATCGGATCTACGCTTATGGAGTGCCGCAAGCATCGCGCAACTTACCGTCGACTTGTACCGAAAAACGACATAGCATCATCCTTCTTCATGTTGAAGGCTGCATTTGTCCACCATCCACTGGTTATCATTGCTCTATTGTTTACTCCCATCTTCATCCTCACATCCACACGATCATCTTCAGCCATGGATTCAACTTGTACGATAAGTGGTTCATCAAGAAAGTCCTTCGTACTTGGTTGTGAACTCGACATTAAATTCTGTGCAAGTATCAAGTTTACTAGCTGTTAGCATTCTTTTGGACTCTGTTTCTACTACCGTTATGCATGATAAAGTAAATAGCTGCTCACCATTTTGCATTTCTTCTCAATGACGGTGACTGTCATCTTGTAGACATAGTACTTTATTGCTGGCCTTACGCCATTGCACCATTCTTCGAAACTCAACTTGGCATGGACACGAGTATGTCATTTCCAAACATACCGTGGTCCCACTCATGTATTCCCTTGTTTTTGGTCCGATACAGACAAATACAACAAATTTTATAAATAGTAGTACCATTTCTCAACCGCTGTAACATGACTAGATAGTTCAAAGTTTGTATAGATACATACCCCTTAAAACAAAGCCATCATCTTGTCTTTGGCATAAGCGGCACATAACCATCGCACGAACCACTCCGTAGAGGTGTCCTTTGCCAGAGGTGTCATCCGCAGGTGTCACCGCCGAGCTATCACCGCCACTAGTGTTGTGGCTTGGGATCAAGCCTTTGTCATCCGAGATGTCAATGGCACAGTTCTCTGAGCTCCCATCTAGTATAAAAACAACATGTAATCGGTAATGCTAAAGCAATGTAATCAATAATGCTAAAACATGTTCGGGACATGATCAAATAGCAAAACATTGAAAGTGAATAATTACATTACGAATATTCCTAACATTCGAAAGTTCGAACATTGAGACGATTCAGATCATCTTGAACATTACGTGATCAACAAATCGAGAACATTCGGAAAGATCGAACATTCGAACATTGAACATTGAACATTCAGAAAGATCAGAACATTCAGAAAGTTCAGTACATTCTGAACAATCTTAACAATCTGAACTTTCTGAACATTATGAAATTTCTGAAAATTAAGAACATTTCTTCATCAATGACCCTAACCGAAATAATCATCAACTCTTGACATCACAGATTTAATCCTAGCGAACCCTAAACAAAATATAATCTAAGAACAAAACAAATCTAAGAAGAACTAAGAACATAGATCTAGACAAAGAACATAAATCAAAGAACAAATCTAAGCACCCAAAGATCAGATAGCAGGTTAGATCAAACAAGATCAGATAGCAGGTTAGACAAAGAACATAAATCTCGAACAAATCTAAGAACAGAACAAGATGATGAGGGATGATAGGCTAATGATCAGAACAGTATCTAAGAACAGAACAAATATAATCTAAGATCAGAACAAATCTAAGAACAGAACATAAATCTCGAACAAATCTAAGAAGAACAAGATGATGAGAGGACGATAGGCTAAGAAATCTAAGAACAGAACAAATCTAATCTAATAACAAATCTAAGAACAGAACAAATCTAATCTAATAACAAATCTAAGAACAGAACAAATCTAATCTAATAACAAATCTAAGAACAGAACAAATCTAATTTAATAACAACAATCTAAACTAAGAACACTAATCTAATAACAACAGTTCCTAATCAAGAACAGAAAAGATCTAACGAGTAGAATAAAAGAAGAAAGAAGAAAGAAGAACAGAAGAAGAAAGAAGAACAGAAGAAGAAAGAAGAACAGAAGAAGAACACGAGGAAAAAACAGACAAGATCCTCAGGTGGCGGCGGCGATGGGATTCGCTGGAGGGGTTTCATGTTGGGCGGCGGCCGGCGGCGGTGGAACCCTAACACGAGGAAAGGGAGAGAGTGAGGGAGTGGAAAGTGAGGGAGTGAGGGAGTGGAGAAAGTGACGGCCGCGCGGTGGGTGGCTGTGTGCGTATATAGTATGGTCATTTTGCACATTAGTACCTTAGGTTGTTATTAACTTTTCTGTGTCCTTCCACCTCGGCTCCGTAGTTATAGCGATTAGGGGGCGCCTCGGCTAATTTTTAGTTTCCATTCGTCCCTCCACCCGCGCCACCTTGCACAAACCCCCCTCCCCTCTGTTGTCCAATGTACAAGAGAGGCACCCCGCCGCCAGCGCTAGGGTTTGGCCTCCATTTCTCGTGGCGTGAGCTCCGCCGCGCCACTTGGGGAGGCTGATCCTCTCCGTCCGCGCGCCACCACCGCCGAGAGCTGCAGATCCTCACCGTCCGTGCCCACGCGGCTGCCGATCCTCTCCGTCACCACCGCAGAGCTGCATCCTCCGTCGCGCCCGCCCACCGCCGGAGCTGCAGATCCTCCGTCCGCGCCGCACACTGCCGGGAGGCTGCAGATCCTCGCGCGCTGCGCACTGCCGCCGGAGATCTCACCGTCATGCATCCGCGCCCTGCTGAAGCTGAATCCTCACCGTCCGCGCCGCCACCTCGCCTTGATCAGAATGCGAATCCTCTCCGTCGCCACTGCCGCCAGACAACCACCGCCCGAGCCCGAGCTGCAGATCATCTCCGTCCGCGCCGCCGCACCACCCGCCGCCGCCGGAGAGCTGCAGATCCTCTCCGGAGAGCTGGAGAACTGCAGATCCTCTCCGTAGAGCTGGAGATCATCTAGCCTGATTCTGCAATGGATCCGCGCGGCCGCACCAACTGGACCACATCCCCTTCTCCCCCTGCGATTTCTCAAGAGCAATCAGATAATTGCAGGTGTGTGCTTTGTATATCTGAAATGGTTCATCTAATTCATCTGTAATTCTAAACAAAAAATCTGATTTTTACTGATTTTTACTACTGATGAATATGATTACTACAGAGTCCAAGATGATGAGAGGGATGATAGGCTAATGATCACAATTAGAGGTAATCTATGCTCTTGTAATCTATGCTCTTGTCATTGATCTATATTTTCTGGTACTAATGATACATTGTTTGGCATTTGTTAGGACCTGGAGATTTGATTCAATTGATACAAACTGCATTTTTGGAAATTTGGTTCAAATGAATTACCACCAATTAATGCAGCTAAGAAGCAATGTGGAAGTGCTACCAAGGCCTGCAATTAAGAATTATGTTAGCACAATTACATCAACAAATGTCGTTCCTTTGGAGGGTTTAATGGTATGTATATATGTTCTGCACATTATTCATATTTTTATCTGTAAGTTCTGCACATTACTCACATTTTTATCTAACAAATTCCAGAATTCAGTCAAGAGTTTACAAGAAAGTTCTGATCAGTTCCTCATGGATGAACACCTCATGAGACATTGTATTCAAGCGGATCTCAATTGGTTAGTGTAGGTGTGATGCTCAAGTTAGGATCTCCAATAAAGAATCTTGTAGGATGATTCTTCATCTTGATGGAAAAGCCAGATCATCCCTCTGAATGGGCAAAGGTGGTAGAGGCATTTAATCGAAGGAAGGGATGTTTGCATGTTCATTTTACAGATGAAGAAAACTACCACCAAGACTCGGACATCGGTGGTTCTACCTTAAGCTTGAGATACTTAAAATTGAAGAGTACTACCTGTCTTATTAAACCCATTCTTACCATTTATCGAGTATCTCTTATAACATATTTATGCACATCTTTGTAGGTACATTACTGAGATTCATGAAAGGAGTCGATTACTACTAGAGGTGTGATTTTCACTGCAGATGCTTACTATTATACTTGTTTTATAGAGTTTTTTGGGTGATGAATAATGCTTTATTTGTCATGTAGGACCTGGTTTCTTTGGTGAAGAATCCTTTGATAATGAATGCATTTTTGCAAACAAGGTTGATTTGACATTCAATCAAGTTATCCAAGCGAGAAGCTATGTTGAAGTGCTACCAAGACCGATATTAAGGAGTATGTGTGGAAATTGTGAAGAAAACATCATATCTTCCTTTGATCATGTTCACTGGAGACTGGAGAAGGAGAAATGGTTAGTAATGTTTGATCATGTTCACTACTAATGGTTCTTGTATGGTATGTTTTGATCATAATTGAAATTTCTGTTTTCGGTTTTTCAAAAGAATTCACAAATACTTATCTTTTGAAGTTTCTAAAGCACATCTTATGCTCAAGAGCTCCCGGGCTTGGGGTTCCTAAAGGATCTGAAGTTATTCTTCTTCGTGAACAAGCCAGCATTTCCAAGACCCAAGATTGTAGAATGATGCTAAGCGAATCGACAAGCGATTATCTGTTTTGGATGGAAAGATGTTGTGAAAACATTCATCTGAAGAGAGGAGATGTCCTTGTTCGTTCGGGGACACTAGGATTATTCCATCAAAATTAGGGATCCAATTGCGTGGCTCCGGTTGGTGATAATAAAGCTAGATTAGTCTTGAATGGGCACGGATAGTGTCTCGATTAAATGGGCCACATCGTGGGGAAAAGCGATGGACAATGCATTTAAATGGGCCACATCGTGGGGAAGTGGTGGGCGTGGGCGATGGTGGGCGTGGGGGGCTTTACATCCCTTTACCTTTAAATAGGAGGAGAAACTGGCGGTTTACAATTCTTCTGTGAGCTTTTCTTCTATCCCTTCGACTTTTACAGGTGAGTTCAATTACGTACGGATCTTATTATTCTATTTCATTTAATCGATGCAATCTAATCCTTGTACTACATTTTCGTCGCATGTTACGAATTTCCTCCTTTGACTTTTCAGCTCTCGGGTTCGAATTTGAACACACTATCGTGATCAACTGTGTGAATTTTTGTAGGTGAATTAACCTGGATGTTATTTTGTAGGTGATGGATGGCATGACGTGTGCTATCTGTGATCAGCCTGGTGACAATTGTGGCAGATCTAACAGGAGAGCTAATGGATTTGACATTGTCATTGGCCATGGTTTTAGACGTGGTGTAGTAAGTTTTTCTGCTCATTCCCTGCTCATTCCCTGCTCATTCAACCAGAGGAACTAAATTAATCTGAAGGAACTAAATTATGTTGTTAAACTGCAGTACATTCCCTGCTCATTCAAACAGAGGTTGAACAATTTAGTTCCTGGGAAATGGTTAGTTGCCAAGAGCCCAAGATTCAGAAGATTTGATTTATTCTTACAGAAGGATGAGTCTACACTAATATGTGGCCCTTCTGGAGATCATTAGTTAGAGTTTATGACATTCTTTGTGGGTGATGTTGTACATTTCAATGTCTTGATGATCCTTTGAACCTTTAGAGAACTCATTTGACATAACTGTTCATTCCAACAATGTTGAGAAGGATGCGATTGAAGAAAGCTGTATCACAACAATAACTCATCTTTTTTCACAATGCATTTTCGAAATAATTAAGGCTAACACATCCTCTACGATTAGTTGTAGGAGATTTGCCTAGCCCAATAAGAAGTATCCTCTATAGGACAATCTTCCCGGACATCCACTCCATTAGTGAGCAGGACATGGCTGCAATCTGTTTGGCATTTACAAAGATGTTTTTGTGGAGAAGGAATTTTATGAACCAAAGGATCGAAACATTTTGGGTGCACAAGATGGATGATGACAATGTTCACTTCAATGCAGTAATTTCCACAGTTCATATGTTTGACATCTGAAATTATTTTATTTGCATGCAACTAAATCAATTGTGGATATTTATTTGTTTTGCAGACATGCCTCTTGAGGCTATAGATGGATGCAGTACCCGGTTTTGGCATTGCTCATCTTTCCAAGGATGGACATGCTAGGAGAAGAACAAGAAGAGTTCATTGGCACCTACTCCATTGCACAGGACATGGGGCATGTGTGTTTTTGAGAATGGATGGTGATTTCACCAATGTCGCTAACATTGGCAATGAAGCACTTCTTTTGATGAAAGTAGAGCCCATGCAAGAGTTTATTGGTCTTAACTTTGTTGAGATCATCAACTAGGGATCATCTACTAGAGATCATCTAAGTAGTGTCCATGAATTTGTGTTTGTATCCGGTGTGTTTGTATCTAGTTGTGGTTGTGTACCCGGTTGTGTTTGTATCCACTATTATTGAACTTATATTATATATCAAGTTTGTGTTTTCGATCCGATTGTGTTTGCTTTTACGAAAATATAGATGCAACAAATCCATACCTATTGTGTTAATTTTTCACAATAGCAAGGATAAGTTGTTGCAACAAATTGAATTTTTTCTACTTGCCCTTGCTGTTTTTAAAATGGATTTAAAAGAAACTTCTCTGTATACTTCTTGATTCTTTGTTTTTAAAACACAAAGGCCCAAGCAGGAGAAAGTACTAGGCAAAGGCCCACTCGCCCAAAATATGGGCCAAAATATCTGGAACGAAGAGGCAGCGCGTGGGCGTTGGAATATTATAAGGAGGAAGAAGGGACAACCTCCCCCCTCTCTCCCCATTCGGCAGTTCCCTCTCTCCCACTCGGCAGTTCTACGGTGAGTTCCACTCGGCAGTTCTTCAGTTCTCTCGGCAGATTGTACGGTGAGTTCTTCAGTTCCTTTGCATTTCTTCAGATTTCTTCAGTTCTCTCTCTAATCTTTTCTTCTGTTGCTTGATTCTTCCAACCTTCTTCACTTCTCTCTAATCTTTTCTTCTGTTTCTTTAGGGTTTTGTCCTAATCCCTCTTTCTTCTTGTAATATTACAAAGGTAGTATTTCTTCATTAGGGTTTCTTCTCGTAAATCCCTCTTTCTTCTAAATGTTCTTCTGAATATGTTCTGATTAGGGTTGCGTTTTCTGATTAGGTTTTGCGTTTTCTGTTTTAGCAATGGATCTTTGTGTGGACAACCTGCTCTAACCTGTGGTAGGACACAGAGAGGGCAACCAGCTTCAGTTGTCATTGTTGATGAGTTTCCATTTGATGGTGTGGTGAGTTTTCACATCCGACAACAATAGTTTACTTTATGTTGTATTCATCCTGTAGGTTGGTAAGTTAACTACATTATGTTATGTTCATCCTGTAGGTTGTTCCATGTTCATTTAGGAGAGATCAATGATTTCACTCCTAAGAATTGGTGTTGGTTGCAATGATGCAATTAGAAACTATGATCTGTACTTGAAGAAGGCATGAAAAGACATTGATTTGTGGTCCTTATTGGGCGTCATTGTGGAGTCTCGACATTGGTCTTGGTGATGTCTTTGGAATTTGAATATGATCCGGATCCTATTGAGGGTTTGGACAATTTATTCCATGTCACCATTTCCTCAAATGGTGTTGAAAAGTACATCCATGAAGCTCCATGTAAGTTCTTGCTAACAACTACTACTAACTATTTCCTCAACTACTACTAATTTCTTTACATGTACTAGTACTAATTATTTTATTTCTTCTCTTTTGCTTAGTGATTGGAGATGTCCCTTCTGGAATAAGAAGCATGCATACAGGACAATCTTCTCAAACATTCAATCAATCCTTTGAGCGAACATGGCCACCATCTTATTTGCCATCTACAAAGATGTTCATGTGAGACCATGAGATCATTGAAAGTAATGATGAGAAGAATTTCAGGTACACAAGATGAATGAGGAAAACCAAGCATGGGATGCCTTGGTAAGGCTTAGAGCTAAATCACTATTCATTGTTTCATTCTATGCATGCCTAATGTGTAAAAAATACTAAGCGCAAAATACATGATTATTGCAGTTCATGCCTATTGAATTTGTACAAGGCTACAGTACCCAAGACATGGCATAGCACATCTTTCCGGGAAGGGCAAGACATAGAAGGACGAAGATAACTTCATTGCATGTGCCTACTCCATTAGCAAGGAACATGGAGAAGTCATTTTCACCGCAGGTGGAATGACTTCACATTTCTTCTTGATGTTGGATGGGCTTCAATGCTTGTGATCAAGATAGAACATATGAGTGATCACCTTGGGCTGAACTTTGTTGACATTGTCAACTAAGGAATCGATTAGTGACAAGGCTAATTTGGAATCGATTAGTTAACAGATGCTTGTTTAGGTTGTGATGCAGTTGTTTAAGGAACAATGTCATCAATGTTGTTTTAAGCTTTAGTTATTATGTCCTTATTCTGTAAGTTAACTACTAGTGTTTGTATCACTTGTATTGTGCCTGAAATTATATGGTTGTGCTTGTTTTAATGTTGTCAACTATGGATGTGCTTGTTTTAGTACTTGTTTCATATTCTGTTTTGTTGATGTCTAGAAGGCCTTCATTGATCTGAATTCATAAATATTCAGAGACCATGGGCTACTAGACTACATTAGTTCCATAATAGACTACATTAGTTCTACTACTAGTCAACTACTTGTGCCTAAATTACCAGAGCATTCAGACCATTTTGTACATTTATTCAGAGAATTTTTTCATTTATTACATTTATGCACTGCACACACGTCCTTGGAAGTGGGAAAGTGGGGAAGTGGGGAAGTCTGCGCCGGTGCTTGCCCGTCCAGTGCTTTCCTATTTAACTTGGTGGTAGTATGGAGTCATTTCTTACGCCTATGTCGAGTTCTTACGCCTATGGTGAGTTCATCTCTTGTTCTTACACGAATATTGTTGTTACATTTGTGTACTTACATATGAATGTTTCATGTGTGATGCGGATCTCGATTGTACAACAGGGCACAAGTTATCCTGGTGATTCAGATCCTTTGCCTCTTTTCATAGGAATGGATGAGATGAGTTGTGTTCTGTGCCAGCAACCAGTGCAAAACTATGGCCTCCATTCTGACAGGCGTGCAGTTTCTTGTGATCTGATTATGATGCAGGGATTTGAAAATGGAGTGGTAAGTTATAACATCAGTACAATGGATCTCTTGTTTTTATCTGGAAAGGAGGTGTATAATGACAAACATTCCTCTTGTTTTTATTTCAGGCAGTACCTTGCAAATTCAAGGAACAACTTGAAAAATTTGCAATGTCAAAGAATGGATGGTGGCTACATGCGAGAGGCATGTGTATGACTTCTTCTGGAGAAAGAAGTGTCAAGAACTACCATCATGGACCATCTTGGAGTTCCTTGTTAGGAAATATGATATCCGGCAAGGTGAGGTTGTCTCTTTCGGTATGTGGAACAGGCCAACAATTTTGATATCACGATTATGCGAATTTGTGGATAATATGAAGGTTGAGAAGCCTATTGTTGCGGATGGAGGTAAACTGTTTCACAATTTTAACTGTTTTATGTCATGTTAGTGAAAGACTTGCTATGTTAACTAGTTTGCCATTGTTTACTACTTTGACAGGTCTTTCTTGTGTGATGCGAAATTAGAGCTATACTTGAAGACTATTTTCTCAAACATCAGAGAAATTAGTGAGGAGAACATGGCAACCATCAATTATGGTATCTACAAGGTTTTGGCTCTAAAACCAGGGCAAGAACTAGCTGAGGAAGAATTCTATGAAAGTGTCAATGAGATGCAGTTTATGGTGCACAAGTATAATCGGAAAGTGTTGAACTAGATGCTTTGGTAACTATCTACTACTTAATTTCTCACTTTTTTTATGCAATGTTTCAGACTTTGTTCTTACACAAGTTGTTACTATGCCAGTACCTTTCTGCAAAAACATTCAGAGAAGTTGGATGCCCATGGCAAGGACATTCAAATCTGTTGGCTAGGGAATTTGATGTGCCCTTTGAAGGATGGTACCACATGGAAGATGAAGATGATAGAATTGCATTCACAATAGGATGGCAGCAATTTAGGGAGGAGGCAAATATAGTAGAGGGATCACTGTTGCTGATTGTTGCAGACCCAAGGCATGGTCACATCTGCCTTGATTTTGTGGAGATTGAAGACCCTTGAAGAACATGATTGAAGAACATGATTGAAGACCCTTGATTAGAAATTGTGTTTCATTTTAAGTTGTAATGTGTTCTAGTGGACTAGTGTTCTGAACAATGCATCTAGTGTTTTGTAATGTTGGTTATCAAGTGTTGATCATTTTCTGTTATTCAAGTGTTGATGCTTTTCTGTTTATCAAGTGTTGATCAGTTTCTTGATTTTCTGTTTATCTAGTGTTGATCATTTAATTTTGTGTCTAGAAGGCCTTCATTGTTCTGAATTCATAAATATTCAGACCATGGGCAACTAGACTACAATGTACAATGTTTAGTTTTGCATCTCAATGTACAATGTACAATATTCAACATTGTACATTGTACAATATTTAGTTTTACAATATTCAACTAGGCAAATATTTAGTATTATGATTATGATTATGAATGTTATGAATGTTATGAATGTAACTAGGCAAATATTTAGTTTTACAATATTCAATATTATGAATGTTTAAACTATGATTATGATTATGTATAAACTATGTAGTTTATACACTACTGTTAAAATAAAATATCACTAGCTAGACAACAATGTAAACTAGAAGGGAACAAAGCACAATAATAACACAAGTATAGTATATCTCCAGTACAGTATTTTTTCATTTTAGTCCTTTAATTTTTTCATTTCAGTCCTTTAATTTTTCATGTCATGTTACTGACCCTAGTCTTTCTCTCTTTGACCTTGGCTCTCTTTTTTTCAGATACAACGCGCCTCTCCTCCTCTTCCTCGATCGAGCTCTCCTCCTCCGACGTCGAGATCCGCCTCCTCTCCGTCGAGATCCACCACCGCCTCCTCCTCGAGCTCGCTCCACCACCACCTCCGTCGAGATCCACCACCGCCTCCTCCTCGAGGCTCGTCCCACCACCTCTCCGTCGAGATCCACCACCGCCTCCTCCTCGATCGGCTCACCACCACCTCCGGCCGAGATCCACCACCTCTCCGTCGAGATCCACGTCGTGCAATGGGCACCCGTAATGATGATCCACGCCGATCTATTCTTCATCGATAAATAACTTCCAATGATGCCGAAATTGGCTGGTTCTTGAGTTAGAATTCACACCATTGCCTCGTTATTACTTGTGCTCTCTCCGATATGCTATACTTGTGCTCTGCTCTGATATGCTCTGTTCCTCTTCTGTTCCTGTTATTACTTGTACTCTGAACTGTTCCTGTTATTACTTGTACTGAATCGCTCTCGTTATTACTTACTACATTCGATGTGCTCTCGATATCTTTGTACAACTGGCTGTTATTACCTAGTTTGTTTGTTTGAATGTTGGTATAGTAACTAGTATCTTGGTATTGGTTACACAGGAACAAGTTGCTAAGTTTATTCATCTATTTGTACAATGGATAAAACTTGGATGAGTGCTGCTAGATCCGATTACACGCTTGCGATGGGGTTAGGGTTTCATTCAGTTTATGCTACAAATTCGGTTTTAGCCAAAAGATTGTCTGCCCATGCAAACTTTGTTGTAACATCTCTAGGAAAAGTTTAGAAGATGTTGAAGACCATATAATATCTCAGGATTCATGCAGGTATACAACATGGGTATACCATGGGGAATCGATGAGATTGTGCTATTCCTACTGTACAACCCAATGAATCAGTAGAATTGCCTTTAGGAAGTGATGAGATGGATGAGATGATGTTGGGTTCTCATGATATGTACAACAACAGCTCTTTAGGATCAGATACACAAGTTGACAATGATGATACTGATGATGACTCTGAAGAAACAGATGAAGCTGATGAAGAAGCTGAGGCATTCAAAAAGTTAGTTAATGATGGCAGACAAGAATTATATGCAGGATGTAAAAAATTTACAAAACTGCAATTTCTTGTGAAGCTGATGAACATAAAGAACACCAGGGGATTAACCAGAGCTACATTTGAAGATGTGCTGCAGCTATTTAGTGATGTCCTACCAGAGGATACAACTCTCCCTATGAATTTTCATGAATCCATCAAATCCAAACAAGATCAAATCAGAGTCACATATGACACATATGATGCATTAATTGCATCATATATAGAGGAGACAATATCAATGTCATCCCAATGTAATGCATCCGGATGGAAGATTGTGAAGGAAATTGGTGGTGGCAAAAGATTTTATGGTTGCTCAAAAGGTGGTCAGCATTTCCCATTGAAGAAGAGAATTAGAAGATTATTCATGTCAAGCAACACAGCCCCCTTATGAGTTGGCATGTTGATGGTAGGATCAAGGATGGTCTTATGAGGCATCCTGGCGATGCACCATTGGAAGCATTTTGATGCAAAATATGAGTGGTTCGAAAGAAAGCTAGAAATATTAGGTTTGGACCTGGCGATGGTTTCAATCCATTCGTAACTATGAACTGTCATTTTACATCGCCAATTGTCTTGATTCCATACAATCTTCCAAGAGAGAGTTGCATGAAAGAAAACAACTTCATTTTGTCGGTTATTATTCTGGTAGGAAGGCACCAGGAAAGACATAGACATTTACACCAAGCTAGTTGTTGATGAACTGAAAGTGTTATGGAAGGATGGTCTTTGGACTTTTGATTCTCATGTAGGAAGGAAATTGTGGTGTATCTTTGCCTCGCTATGGACAATTAGTGGTGGCTAGGCAGGGAATTCTTAGTGGAGAGAGTATTGTTGTTTGCTCCACTGCACTGGGTACATGTTCCAAACGTTTAAAACATGGACACAAAGCATGCTACACAGGTACTAGGATGTTTCTACTGCAGACCACCCATTTAGGAAGGATAAAGACTCATTTGATGGCACTGGCGAAGACAGGAACCTCCAATTCAGCCATCGGTCATGAGATTTCAGAAATGACAAAGGCATTCACACCATCTATGGGAAAACATGAAACAACAAAAGTCTAAGAAGAAAAAGAGACAAAGAGATGAAGGAGGAAGATCTTGTCTTGGAGGATGTGCACACTGTAGAGTCAACATTCAAGAAGAGAAGCATCTTTTTCCAGCTTAAATATTGGGAACATTTGCTGGTTCGACATAATTTGGACTCAATGCATATAGAGAAGAATGTGTTTGATAATATTGTTCACACAATTTTACAAGTGGACAACAGGTCCAAAGATAATGTGAAAGCAAGATTTGGATATGAAAAGATTTAAAATCAGAACACATCTCCATGTTGATGAAACTCAAGAGAAACCAGACTTGCCTGAAGCAATGCACTACATGAATTCAGATAATAAGAAGGTATTCTGGTTGTGAAAAATGCAAGGTTTCGAGACTATGCTTCAAACATGGATGGGAAGGTCGTTAGATGAGAAAAATTAGTTGGGCTAAAAACTCATGACGCCACATAATTTTTGAAGATGTATTTCCTTTAGCTATAAGTAGAACCATGCACTCTGTTGCTCTTCCACTAATTAATCTTAGCAAGTACTTCAAGAAAGTTTGCTCCAAAGTCATAGATCCCTCTTGAGATGCAAAAGTTGGAAGAAGAAATTGCTGAAACAATGTGTCACTAGAGCAGATTTTTCCACCATCATTCTTTGATATAATGGAACATCTTGTCATCCATCTTGCAAGTGAAGTGTTGATAGGTGGACGAAGGCAATTCGAAACATGTGGTCTAAGAGATGTTTGTTGGGAAGTGTAAAGGGATGGTACATACTAGAAGACATCCTGAAGCATCAATAGAGGGATATATATTTGATGAGAGCTTGGATTTTTGTGCAAGATATCCGAAAATTCCAACAAAGAGACAATGCATCTTGATGATAGCACAACTAGCATCAGACACTAATATATATTTAAGAACAATTGGAAGACAGACTCTGCATTTCAAGTAGATGAGCTAGATCACATTTCATGGACACAAGCTCAAAGGCATGTGTTGCTTAGTTATCCAGAAATTACTAGGTTTGCAAATGAGCATATCACAATGCTACAAGCAGACAGAAGGAAAAGTAGAAGAGAAGTTGAAGTTGCTCACCACCAACAATTCCTGAAATGGTTTATTGAACATGTGCATTCTTTAATGCATAAAGGAGTTGAACTACCACAAGAAGTTGTTCTACTAGCACAAAAGCCTTTCATGATGGTGAAGAAATACAACAGCTACAAGATTAATGGCTATACATTCCACACAAGAAGCCATTCTGCTGGAAAATCTTCCCAGTGTGATGGAGTTTCAACTACTGCAAAGACATTAAGTTATTCAGTAGATCACACATTAGGAGATGGTCAAATTTGTGGCAGGATCCATGAAATAGTTGAATTGAATTATTCAAACAAAGCTAGTGTAGTATTATTCAAGTGTGAATGGGTTAAAGATACTGGAATTAGAGTAGATGAATTTGGAATAACTGAAGTCAACTTCAATCATGTAGACAAAGGGAAATTCTTTCATCTATGCCATTTATACTAGCTAGTCAAGCAAAACAGTCTACTATTTGCAAGATCCAATTGATAATGAATGGTTTCTTTGTTGTGTCTAGGTAATTTGATATAGTTCTATTGTTTCTTTTTTGCTGGTTTGATTACATTGAACATGGTAATAAAGTTCTATTGTTTCTTCCGCATGGACCGCTAACATGGACAATGAGAAGTAGGCTAAATGAGGTTAACATGCAATCGATGAAACTTGGTGTGCCACCAACACAGATAGAAATCAAGAGTGGAGAAATTTTACAAGATTTCTTGAGGAAGCAAGGATAAAAGGAATATACAAAGAACCAAATAGTAAGAATCTAATTTATGCCATTCTAATTTATGCCATTCTAATATGTGATTTATGTGAAAACATATGAAGCACCTAATTTATGCCATTCTAATATGTGATTTATGTTCTGTCTTAATGTAGAACAACATGATATATGAATAAATAGATGTGGTAGAAAATGAGGATGAGGATGATGATGGTAGTGAACAGATGATAGTGATGCTACTACTCATGATGAAAATGAAGAAGGTGATATCAATCAACGATTCTGAGGAAGGTTAGTTTTAGGTTGCCTTCTCCTCTTGTTAATTTAGGCAGTTTATTTGAATATTGTGAAATGGATGACACATTGGTTAATTTAAATACTTGTTACATGACAACAACAGAGAAGTCTGTGAGAGGGCCCACTAAGTTGAAAAGATTTTGGAAAGAGTATGATCCAAGAAACAAGATCAGTTTGGAATTTAACAGCAAAGGCCAACCTTGTGGGTTCAAAACTTGCAGGCTAACAAATTTCATTGCTTCTTTAGTTAAGGGAAAAGAAATTTCTTTGGCAGCTACCAATTGGAGCAAAGTTCCTGAATATGAAAAAGATAAGCTATGGAAGACAGTAAAGGTAAAATCTCTTAAATAAACTGGATTGTAGTTCTGAACTATGTTTTACACGCAAATTACTAACGTTGCCTAGCAGAACACTTTTGCAGATTTCTTTGAAATACCAGATTGTTACAAGTCTTTGGTGTTGATATCGCTAGAAAGAAGTGGAAAGATTACAAGTGCTATTTGAAGAAAATTTTACAAGGATGAGTTGTCACTCAAAAGCAACATTGCCAATGGATGCAAATCCAGATACCTCCCTTTCGATGGGTTTGGCTATGTAAATTTTGGAGAACACCAAAGTCTAAGGTATACTAAAGTAGCAATCTTGGATATACTATTTTTTCAACTGCTTGTGCTAATTCATACTATAGGCATTAATGTGTAATTTCTTGTAATGTAGGCATTAAGTATGAAGAAAAAGAGACGAAATTGTCAAGCAAATGCAGTTCATACAATTTGGTACTAGAAGTTTTGCAATGTAGTACGAACAAGAAGTAAGTTAATTGTGGATTTGTTGCATACTTGAATATCTAAAATTTTCAAAGATCACAGTATGATAGTTTTCCATGAATTTGAAATAAAAGAAGGAGCAAAATATCCGAGCTCACTTCTGAATTACACATACAAATAAGGATGGGAAACCAGTTGATGAATTTTGCAAGAAAAAGATTGTAAGTAATAAAGTTGTAACTTCTTTTGTTTATCTTCAGTTTGAGTCAATCTTGCAAATATCCATTACATGTTCCTCATTCTTTGTAATGTTGCAAACAGGAAGAGATAAATGTGAAGTTTGTGGACAACCCAAACTTGATACATGAGCAAGCAAATGAGGAAGATTTTTATTCAACATTGTTCCCAAAGGCTAAGAAGTCAAGTAATCATGGATTAGGGCTCACTGTTGGTGGAAAGAACAGTGAGAAGCTGGCGCTGGCTCTATCTGGTCTACATGATGTTACACAGGAAAACAAAAATATCAGGGGTGTTGTAGAGAAGCTTGTAGAAACTCAGTCAAGTTTGGTAGACAGAAGTGATAAGCTAGAAGAGAAGTACCGTCAGATGATGGAGCTATTTCAAACATCACAGAAGAGAATCAAAGAACATATTGAAGAACCTCTTGTTGAAGAAGCAGAAGGATTTGACAAGATGAAGAACAGTGGTCAGGAGGAGAAGAAAGCAGTAGATGACAAGAAAAGGAAAAGGCAAAGGGTAGAAGAAAAGATTGAAAATGAAGTTAATCTTGCGAAGAATGAAACTGCTGAGGTAAAATAACTACTGCTTGTACATGTGTCAATAAGAAATCCTTGTACGTGTGTTTTTTCTTGTACCTTGTAACTCTTGCTGACTAGGAATTTAACTAAATGCAGGTTGCTATGATAAAGAAAATTAAACTAGAGAAAGCTCAAGAGATGAAGAAGTCAAACATTTGCAGAACCATCCCAAAGCCCAGAATAAGTAGAGGAATGGAAGTTGTCTTGACTTCACCAAATTCTTCTAACCTTGCAGCTCTTGGAACAATTCAAACTGCAGATATAAATGCAGTTGGTTTAGATGGAGATCCACTAAGTGATTATGTGGAGGTCATGGTCAACATTGTCTCCGTGATACAACCGTCTTGCCTAGACCACTTGGGAGAATGACAAGGATGGAAATCATAAGCTAAGTGCATTCCATGGCCAAGGAATCATGTTAGTATTTCTTAAACTTTGTATGGAAAAAATCTGCTCCTACTCAGTCAAGGTGCTCCTACTCAGTAATTCTTAAATATGTGCAGGTTACATTAAGAGATTTATATGAAAAAAATCTGCAAACCAAAATTAATAGACAAAGCTCAGTCAAGGTACCAGCGAAGCCAGGAGCTAATAAGAAATCTGCTCCTACTGAACAGGCATGTGCAGTATGATTATAGAACTCAGCAGTTATCACTCAGCAGTATTGTTTATGCTTCCTACTAACATATTGACTCGGCAATGTGGTGCACAAGGAACAACTCTTGAAGCAAATCCTGCTGCTTTATTTACATCACTCTTCGCTAACACACGAGTCTCAAATGAATGAAAAGGTATGTTACATATATATACGCTTCCAAAGAATATCAAGCTGTTTCATGTACTAATACATGAAAAATGTGCTTCTGGATGAACCAGTCGACAAAGTAATTATGGAGGAACGGTCATGATCCGGGCAAAGGTAGAGTGAAGAAACCAAATTCGAAACCGAGAAACAAATACATCACATCGCTTACGCTAACACGAGTCTCAAATGCATGAAAAGGTATGTTACATGTAATGCTTTTGCTCCAAAGAATATCCTGAAGCTTTCATGTACTAACACATGAAAAAATGTGCTTGTGGATGAACAAGTCATGAGCCGAAACAAAGATCAAGAAACCAAGATCAAGAGTACCGAAGAAAAGCTGCGCTCCTGCTATAGCTACAACAGATTCGCAATTACCGGACAAGGCAAGTTACGCTTGTAAACTATTACACAGTTGAAGCAGAATATTACATCGACAACACTATAAACTAAAAAATATGCAGATTCTGGATGAACCAGTCATGATCCAGGCAAAAGTTAGAGAAAAGAAACCAAGATCAAGAGTACAAAAGCAAGATGCTTCTCCTGCTGCTACAGATTCAGTACCACACAAGGTAAATAAACTCCTAAACTAGCTGCTCCTTTTGTTGAAAATGTTGAACTGTTGAACTAGCTGCCCTTCGCATTGATCCTTACATTGAACTAGCTGCTCCTTTGCTCATACGCTCCTTTTGTTCAACTGTTGAACTCGACAAATCTTAACAATGCAGTGATGATATTGCATGGTCTCAAACTCGAACTCAGACAAGGGATTGCCAAACAGCTGATGATATTGCATGGTCTCAGTTGTAAGATATGGCTGTGAACAATGGTTGTGGGATATGACTGTAAGATATGGCTGTGAACAAATGTAAGATATGACTGTAAAATATGACTGTAAGATATGACTGTAAGATATGACTTGTAATATATGTGGTTTGTAATGTTAATGTAAGATATTTCTATATATGTGGTTTGTAATGTGGTTTGTAATATATGTGGTTTGTAATGTGGTTTGTAATGTGGTTTGTAATATATGTGGTTTGTAAAAAGCTAGGTTTTAGAGGCACTATGGATAGTGCCTCAAAAAGTTGGGTTTTAGAGGCACTATGGATAGTGCCTCAAAAAGTTGGGTTTTAGAGGCACTATGGATAATGCCTCAAAAAGCTGGTTTTTGGAGGCACTATGGATAGTGCCTCAAAAGCTGAGTTTGGAGGCACTGGATAGTGCCTCAAAAGTTGGTTTTTGGGCACTATGCATAGTGCCTCAAAAGTTTTGAGGCACTATGCATAGTGCCTCAAAAGTTGGGTTTAGAGGCACTCTAATTTGTGCCTTAAGTTGGTTTTGAGGCACTATCCATAGTGCCTCAATTGCTAATTTAGAGGCATTAGTCATAGTGCCTCAATTAACTATGATTAGAGGCACTTTTAAAACTGCCTCAAAAACTTTTACCTACACGAGTCGGCACTTTTTTAGTGCCTCAAAAACTTAATTGTGGCACTAATTTAACTATTGGAGGCACTTTAGAGTGCCTCTGAATACTGTACCTGCCATAGTGTGTGCGCATCGGAATGCGAGGCCGCGAGAGCGTCGTGAAGCGATGCTAGCACGCTCGCACGGGTGTTGGATGCTGTGAGCAGATATCAGGCTATCAGGCTCGCCGCAGCTGCCGTGGAAGCGGTAGAGTAAGGCGGCACCTAATTTTGTCTGGAATCTCGAACCGTCGCGATGGCATAGGATTAATTGCTCTGATATATTATTTTTTTTACTTCCATGTGCTATTTTGAATTGTGAATAGGTCTTGCCACGTCAGTGTTATACGACTATACGAGCAGGTTTTTGTACTTATGACCGTATATGGCCATCGGGAGCAACTTTCAGAACTGAATTATAGCAGTTTGAGAGTTCCACGACTGTTATAAACCTAACCGGTAACTTCCAGTACCGTGGATGCATTTCACTCCAGCGGGAGCAATGTGCGATGCTAGAAACGAAAAGGCGACCCGTCATCCCTGGACGTCTCGCGCGCCCAGCGAGCCAGGTCGCGCCGGGTGTCCGCTCCTCTTTCTCCGCCATGGCCTACCTGAGCTTTGGCGCACATGGACGCATCCGTGCCGTGGTCGCCCACCATCGATCGAGCGAGCAACCGCCGCTACGATCTGTAGCTCGCTAGCCCCACCGGAGCCTTCTTTCTTCTCCGTGCTCGTTGATGGGACAAGTTCCAGGTCCCTACTCGATGCAGCTCCTGAACCAACCGCTCCCGATCTCGCCACCTGGAAGGCCATGGTTTCATGGATGCAAATATCACACCAGGCACAATCATAATCGACAGGACGAGAGCCATTAGATCTGAAAAGATCAGTGGTACTGCGTATATGCATCGAGAGTTGTCTCGCTTTTGTTCCACCATGATTTGTTCACTGAATTCTGTTTGCGGTACTAGTAGATCCATTATCCATAGCGTAAACTCATCTACTCCCAGATTGTGCCCAGGTAGAATCGCGCTCGGTACAAGCCCTTTGCTTGTGGTGGCATGCAACGAATATTGCCTTTGCCTTTTGGCGCTGAAGGATGGTGCGAGCAGATTTAATTTGGACCACGAGCATCATCGTCCGATCTCTTCCCAGCTTCTGCTCGCCGATCTGACGGCCAGGACGTACGTATGTCACTCTCACGTACATACGCAAGATCTAACTAAATTTTGGTTTACTGCTCCTATATACGTATATCCTATCCATTAGAGACGACCAGTTCGATCCGTGAGCACGTACGTCGCCGTCGCCACGTTCGTCCAAGGCGCGCGAGACAGCTGACGACGACTCGCGCGCACAGGTGGCGGCCTCCGATTAATCACACTGTATCTGCAGATCGATGTAGTACACTGATGTCAGTGTATATACACAAGTGTACAGGCCAGTTGCCCAACGTTGCGATCTGCTTCTCTCACAAGTGACAAATGTGCTCGTAATCAACGGGCAAGTGACGGCTCACATCACATGGGATGATGGAGGCCTTCACAAAATATCAAGTGCTTGCGTGACCATGTTTAATTAACGCTAGACATAGTCCCCGATTTGTTTGAGCACACGCAGGAAAAGATGATAGAGTGTGACAAGAAACAGATCGACAGGGACATCAACAAACAACAACGGCGGCGGCAATATATTCTTTGCTGCATCTCCACTCAAATGGAGTATATATATCTAGTTATCTATAGCTCTAGCAGGTTATAGTCTCTGTGGCCTCCCTGCTCAATCCTAGGCATTTGTTTGACAATCATCTCCGCAGAACGTGGAACATTTTGAGATCTGAGCTGAATATTAGGCTAATAGCATACTGCTAGAACGGTTTTGTTATCATGATCTGACAAAAAGTAGCTACTCCCTCCGATTCATATTACTTATCACTAAAATGGATGTATCTAGACACGTTTTAGTGCTAGATACATCCATTTCAACGACAGGTAATATGGATCGGAGGGAGTATTAGAATGGTTTTGTTGCATTGTAGGTCGGCTACGACTACGGGTCTGACAAGGACCAGGAGGCATCAGACATGATCTTAACCGGGCCTGCTTAAAACCTTCTTAATAGTATTATACGCAAAGTGAAGCACCCAGGAGTAAAGAACTGGTTAGGGGGGCAAAGAAAGGACAATGTATCTTCCATTTGCCTTTTATGATGCTCCGCTTTTGCTTTACACCGTCGACGTGTTTGGTTCGTTCTTTTGTAACGTAACCTGGTAGCGCTGTTAACGGATCCCATTAAATCCTGTTTGTTTCCGTTGCTCCGTAATCTGATAACACGGTAACAGATACCGGTCCAATACAAATCTGATACCAGTCGAAATCCTCCGTAATGGGATGGCGATAAGCACCTCCTCTGCGGCTATTCCGGTCGTTGCCGCCGCAAGCCGTCCGCAGGCGCCGCCATTTTCGCCACCTGTCGTCGTCGCCGTCGCCCCAAGCCTGTCTGCGCCGCCGCCGCCCCCAAGCCTGTCCGCGCCGCTGCAAGCCGTAGTTGCGCGGCAAGGGGCTGCGCAATCCCTATGGCCTTTTCTACTCGGCGTCTGGACATGGCGAGGCCGGCCAGTGGCTGCTACTCCCATGCAAGGGTTAATGAAATTTTGTTCTCTTCCTCATTCGATTTTCTTGTTACTGATTCCGTTTACAAAGTGGTAGCCAAACATGTTTTGGATTTTGTCCATTCCGTTTACATTGACGGTGTAAATTCATTACGTTTACGTTTCCATTACCATTCTTGAAACAAACATGTCCCGTATGAATTGGTTGGGATTTGAATGTGCT
This sequence comes from Avena longiglumis, assembly GCA_030063025.1. Lineage (NCBI taxonomy): Eukaryota > Viridiplantae > Streptophyta > Magnoliopsida > Poales > Poaceae > Avena > Avena longiglumis. Next base: position 563,349,435 of record CP125976.1, read on the forward strand.
CGACCTTTGCCTGCATTAGTGAGATAATGTTGTGCTAATCATCCACCTTTGGTAGCACATGTTGGGCCAGGTAGATTCTTTTGGAGCATTAGCTCCTTTAAGTGCGCTTCTTTCCCTTCCTGTTAATTAACTGCTGCAAAACCAGCATGTGGAGTAGCACGGTGGAGTACCGATACAAGATTGTCGTTTTAAACGTCCTAAGCTGCCAAGCATTAGTCGTGAACCTATTTTTTTTCGGATGATTTTTGTCTATATACCAGTAATCTTTTTGTCCACTTCCTCTTTGTAAAGATTTTATTCGCGATATCGGACAGCCGGTAGCTTTTCTTCACATGCATATGCATGGTGGGTGAATCTAAACACCAATATAATTCCGAGCATCAGCTTACTCATATCAGACATTAGCTTTAGCCCTTCTTTCAGGAACGAGTTGACATTACGTCGGCGTGAGTAGACCAAACACAGGCATCAGAAAATAAAGACAGAAATGGACATGATTCAGTTCCCGTTTTTAATGGAGTAGTACGTATAACGCCTTTTACAATGGGTTGTATCTTAGCACGTTTTTTTTAGGTTTAGTCAAGGTCAAACTTTACAAAGTTTGACCAAACATATTGAAAAATTTATGTATATCTATAATACAACTTAAGCATCATTAGAATCGTCATAAGATATATTTTCATAATATATACATTTGGTTTTATAGATGTTTATATTTTTTTTATATATTCTACCAAATTTTATAAAGTTTGACTTTGACTAAATCCAGAATGCAGGATATTTTAGGACAGAGGGAGTAGCTAAGATGCAACCCACTCTCTTTCCTCATTTACCATATAGTGTCACGTAGGCAAAATGCGTATAATACGATCGCTAAGAAACACCCACTATAAAAGGCAAACTTTATAGCAGCAGAGAGCTTTAGCTTTCCTGTTCTTATTTTTGAGACGAAGCTCCGCCGTCCATTTATTTAAGAAAGGAAAAGAGGTCACGCGCTGTGACATGTTTAATCTGTAGTAGCTGGCTATATAGCCTCATAGCTGTAGGCAGAGAAACGCCGACGTTCCGAGTCCCGATGATTTGACATGGGATGGAGACAAGGAAAAGAAGAGCAGGAGTTCCAGCAAGTGTGTTGCCTGTACTGTACCTGAATCCCCCGACTTGTAGATGCACATTGCAGATCCGCAGAGAGAGCGTGTTACCGAACACGAACAGAGTCGGCCGGCGGCCCTTCCCTGACGCGAACAACTCGCCAACCGGCTCATCTGTTCATCGAGAGAGAAGCGAGCAGAAGGATGGTACTGTACCGTGCGATTACTCCTTGTCACAAATGAAAATGAAAATGAAAATGAAAATGAAAGCGAGATGGTGGAAACTGCCGGCCGCGCCCGCGCGCGTGATTGATACTATCTGGTTTGCTGTAGCGATCGAGCACGTTGACGCAGAGCGACCGCGACTAGCAGCCAGCCAGCCATACACAGCCCCGACACCTTGTCACGAGCTGTCAAAGCGAGTACTACATGTCCCGGCTCGAGCAGCCTCCTTGCACGCGTGGCAGTTCCACCCAGACCCGTCCGATTCAGGACGGTCCCGCCCCCGCGCGCGCGTACAAATAGGATCCAACCCAGCCCGAGCTAGCGGCCGATCGAACACGCCCATCGCATTTCGCTCGAGCAGGGAACGCACGCTCCGGATCATGAAGCTCCTCCCGCGGCTCTGCATGGCCACCACCGCCAAAGCCGCCACCGCGGGCGACAGCGACGGGAGCAGCAAAAAGCTGGGTTCGTCCACTGCCTCCTCCTCCTCCTCCACGGTCTCGACCTCCTCCTCCGCCGCCGCGGCAGCCGCGGTCTCCGAGGCCTCGTCCTCCACGTCCCTCCCTTCGCTGCCTTCCCTCTCCGCCGCCACCACGAATGCCGCCACCTTCACCCACCTCGCCACGCTGCTCCCTCCGCCCACATCCGCGACCACCACTCCATCACCCGCAGCCGCCGCCGTCGCGCCGGCGACGGACTCCTCCCACCACGGCTTCCTCCTCGCGCGGCCAACCTCCGTGTCCCTCCACGACATCCTCACCCTGGAGGCCACCTCCACCTCCGACTCCGCGGACGACACCGCCACCGCGGGCGCCGTGAAGTGCGTGGCGCACGTGCACGGCGGGAAGGCCGTGACGGGCCACCAGGACGGCACGCTCCGTCTCTGGCGCGTCTCCTCCCGCTCACCATCCCGGATCCGCCTCGCCGCCGCGCTCCCCACCGTCTCCGACCGGCTCCGGCGCTTCCCGCTCCCGTCCAACCACATCGCCGTGCGCCGCCACCACCGCCGCCTCTGGATAGAGCACGCCGACGCCGTGTCGGGCGTCGCCGCCTCCGCGGACGGCCGCCTCCTCTTCTCCGTCTCCTGGGACAAGACGCTCAAGGTGTGGGCCGTCCCGTCCCTCCGCTGCCTGCAGTCGCTGCCGGCGCACGACGACGCCGTCAACGCGGTCGCCGCCGCGCCCGATGGCACCGTGTACACCGGCTCCGCCGACAGGCGCGTCCGCGTCTGGGCGCCCAGGCCGGTGTCCGACAAGACGAAACGGCAGAGCAAGAAGCCGGTTTACTACCTGGTCGCCACCCTCTCCCGCCACACGGCGGCGGTGAACGCCGTGGCCGTCGGCTGCGGGGGGCAGATGCTCTACTCGGCCGGCAACGACCGCTGCGTCGTCGTGTGGGAGCGGGAGGACAGCGCCAGCCACATGGTCGCGATCGGGGCGCTCAGGGGCCACCGCAAGGCCGTGCTCTCCGTCGCGTGCGCCGGGAACGACGGGCTCATGGTGGTCAGCGGGTCGGCGGACCACACTGTCCGGGCCTGGCGGCGCGAGAAGGACGGCCGGGGCCACACGTGCGCTGCCGTCATCGACGGGCACTGCAGCACGGTCCGCTCCGTGGCGGTGGCTCTCGTTCCGGGCCAGAAGCGACGGCAGCTGGGAGGAAACGGCAACGACGACAGCGACGAGGAGTGGAGGGTGTGCAGCGCGAGCTTTGACGGCGAGGCGCGGGTCTGGTCGTTGCGGGTGACGACGGCTTTGTAGTAGGTTGGATTTGCTACGATTTTTTTTGACGTTGGCAAGTGTGCTCTTCCTATTTTTGATTCATCATAACAACTGCGACTTGAGATAGAGATACGATTCGCGTGTATATACATGAATGAAAGGGTAGTCTTTCTTCTACCTGTATTCTTGGACTTATGCTAGTAACTTATTTGGAGATATCAATTTTGTTCAGAAGTCACCAATCTGTACGAAAATACCAAATGGAGGCCTAGCTAAAATTTAAATATCATGTTTCAAAATTTCAAAAAAAAACTGGATTTAGTCATTGTGTAGGATACATAGTTGACTACATCAAATTTGTAAATATTATTTTTGTATTAATAAAAATTAAGGGTGGTCCCCTGAAGCTCAAACTACATCCAATTTATCTTTGTTTCGTCTAGGTGGTTTTCGACGATGTCGCTCGACCGAGTGAAAATTGATCTTCCCTGTTTTGAACTTCTTGCTTATTCTCCATTCAGTTAAGGATGGCGAGATTCGGCTTTTTTGGGAAGTAGTGAGATAAGGCCTTCTCGTGTTCGTCCGACCAGATCTAGGGTATTGGTCGCCTTATTCTTCGGGGCATTGATCCGATCCTTAGATCGTTGTCGCAGGCATCTTTGGCCGCCAACGACTAACTTTCCAGGTGTTGCATCCAATACTTTGACTCTAAGGGTGTTTTATAGATCCAGAGGTGGCATCGAGCTTTGCACAAGGCGCACCGCCAACAAGTGTAGAAAGAAGACGGCGTCGATTTAGCCAAGGCATGTGTATAAGTTTTTTTTTTGTAAGAGTTGGATATCTTTAATAGTATATGGCATTGGCCTTTTCTCGAAAAACAAAAATAAAAGAATGCCTCTATGATATTTAATTAGTGACAGATATAAATCAATTTGAATTTTGGATGTTCTTACTTATTTTCTTTGTGGATGGTACAGCTTAGAAATGCATGCATGGCCTGAGACCTTTAAGAACTACTACTTATATTTGGAAGAAGTATGTAACACTCAAGGAATCCACCCGAAAAGCGTGATACCAAGAGTGATGTGCTCATGAGCATGCACAAGGTTGGGTTTGTGGCCATTTTGGGCAATGGACGCAGCTGGAAAGTGGGTGTGTCCATTGCGAGGAAGCTGGAGATCGACCTGGGGTTTACTGGCTTTCACGTCGGCGTGGGTACCGGTCAGATTCGAACCGGCGCTCAAGATCTGATCACGCGTGTAAGCTGATGATCGAACCAGATGCTCTCCATTCGCGCGCTTTTCCACATGACATACTTTCACGACAGTAGTAACCGTTTCCTGGACTGGACCACGCGCATTTCCTGGAAGTACCAATGGAGGAGGATGCCAACTTCCAGTCTGCCTTGCAACAGCCATAGATGCATGGTTGGACCAGCGCGCGATGGGCAAGCGATCCGCTCAGCTGTAAAGCGGCCTTGTATCGGTGTGGAGGAGCCGGAGATCGGCCCGGCCGGCGTCGAGTAGCTTTCACGACGGTGCACTACAGGAATGGCCAGATGCGCCGACGTGAGCGCGCGTGCGACCTGGAGAGCCGTACACTTGTTGGATAAAAATGATAAGATTCTGGGCCTGGCGAGGAGCACGTCTTGCGCTCTAGCTACGTTGGCAACAGTTCATTCCCCTGCAGCATCGCCTGACGAACTCCAACTGCACGGCAGGCAGGCTGACCAGCAATGCTGTTCCACTCGATCGAGCTGTATGCATACTTGATTTTCGATGGATTTTCTTACAGTATCTGTTCATGGACCCGGAAATGGTCTTTATCGACCTTAATTAATTCTGGCTTATTAGTTTCAGCGTACAGTACTAGTTCGTCCCGCGATCATCAATCGATCCCTATGGTTCAGGCGTCAGTTTCGGCGCACGAGATCGACATGTACGTATCGATCGGTCGTACTACTCGCATCGCAGGAGGTTATTCGTACATGCGATCATAATCGTACATGAACAGTGGCTACTTCAAATAGTTTTGATCTTGTCCTCTGGTTCTTGTGCCGCATCGGTGAAAGCAACGAAACAAGAAGCGTATCTATCTGGTTTTTGTGCGTATCCATTCCGCAGCAGCGTTTCCCTGGAGATATTTGGGCACGCGGTTGGTGCGTGGTGGTGACAGCGTGATTAGCCCGGCCGGTTAATCCTCCCATGCTCAGCTGACAAGTCAGCTGCAGGATATATTAAAAAAAATAAACGGTGCAAGCAGGTGTATTATTCCGTATTCTTATCCCATTTGGTGATCACGGGCAGAGATAATAGGGAGGAGGTGGCCGTATCTGCTCGATCGGAACAGGGTAAATATTTCTAAGACCAGTCCAGCTAGACGACGAGCCGATGGACAAATCAGTGGGCGGATCGGAGTTAATTAAGCAGAGGGCGCCAGTTGCGCGGATTAGACGGAGCTGCGGTCGTCGCGGCTGGCCTGGCCCCCGGATCTATCCATGCAGGCAGGAGAAGGAGGAGCAGGAGTAGGAGCCGGGATTTGATTAATCGTCCACTGACTCACGTATCCACACGCTCTCTCCATCAATCACCTACCACGGTTAAATTAATCGATCCTTTCCTCGGGCTTTGGCTGGAACTAGAATGGAACACTTTGCTCGGCATCTAAACTTTACCCATGTCAAATGCTGAAGTAAAGTCCGAAGCAAACGGCGTATGGACTAACTAGCTATAGTTTGATGATTCGTCCCCTCGAGGCGACATGCGACAGGAGAGGCAACCCTAGCCTCCGCCGCGCAAGTCCCCATTCACCGCTCCTCGTCCCTTGCTGCCACTAGGGTTTCGGCCGATGAAAACACGCTCGTTGCCGTTTGGTTTTAGGGGGAGCGAGACGGATCTCTACAGTATGTTACCATCATCGAACATGTCTTTAGTTTTCCGATGAAATCAGTATGCGAAGAATGTCATGTAAGCCAAGATTTAAGGACTAGGAATGGTGGGTCGAATCCTGGTGTCGTTGAGGAATGGCCTTGGTGATTCATGAATTACAGCAGCGGCAGCGGTAAGTGAGGGCGGCAACACAGGAGGAGTTCACAGTATTACCTTGCAGGGTGAAAATCCAAAGTCTGACATTAATTGGTTGTTTCTGGCAATGGTCTTGTTGAAGGCATTGTTTTGTGAGCGAGTACTTTATCGAGGATGAAAATCTATGATCTATCTAGGAAATGGACGGTTGCGTGGGGGTCCTAGCATCCCTCCTCGCGTCATTGATGATGTTCTGTCTTTTCTCTGTCTTCAGTGAACTGGCCAGAGTGTCGAGTTCACGAACTCCCATGGGTGATTCATGACTGGAGATTGTCAGAATGGTTGGGATTCGGTCACGCACAATCATGTTTTTTCCGACCATTTGGTTTCAGAGAGAGCGAGGTGAAGTTCTGCAGTATGTTGCCATCATATAACATGTCTTTACTTTCATGGTAAAATCAATGTGCAGAGAATGTCATGTAAGACGAAATTTAAGGACTAACAATGGTGGGTCTAGTCATGTTGGCGATAAGGAATTGGCTTGGTGATTCGTGACTTATACCAGCGGTATTATAAAGTGGGGGTGGCAACACATGACGAGTTCACAGTCTTATCTTGCAGGGTAAAAATTCAATATCTGACCTTAATTGTTGGTTGTGCCTGACAATTGCCTTGTTGAAGGCATTTGTTTCCAGGTTAAAAATCTATGATCTTTGATCGGACGAAGACGGTGCTTGTGCACTATTTTCTTCTTGAATGCGTCGCTATTGATGAGGTTTTTTACTTCAGATGTTGTTTCGTTGGTGTTAATATCGCTGTTACGAGAAATTGATTGCTATAGAGAGAGATACTTTTCTTTATACAATTGTTTTTCTGGTCTATATCCATCCATAAAACCGCTAGGGCATTATGTTGATGCAAAGTGCAAACACTAAGTATAATTGGTATCTTTACGATATTAATAAAAGTCTGTTATGAATAGAAGTATAGTCCGATTGACTCTTCAGCACATGGAACGTATTAGACTATTAGTCCACATGTATGTGCAACAACAAAGAAATACAGTTTGACATCGATGGATGAATGATAGGACGACCAACACGGCCATATTTATAAGTAGCTAGTCCAGATGCATGTGCTGAAGTTTGGCATGTCAGCCCAGGGCTAGTTTGATTGCAAGATACTACTAGACGCTATGGTCAGAAACAAGTGGCTGGTTTTCCTCCGAGAGGCCCAAACCGCTGCCACTTCCCGAATGCATGGTTTCAACGGAGGAGCAGGAAGCCAGGTTGTGTACATGCACGCATGCATGCATGAGCATGATCGCCTCGGCGTTCGGAATATTCCGTCATTAAACAATTGGTTTCTTCGATTGGCTTTCTTATCTATCCATCACCGATTCACCGGGGCTAAACAGAGCACCGTAATAATGTGCAAAATAAGCTGTGTAAAAGGCCGACGTGGCAAATCTTATGGACGAATTAGGGCGGCACGTCAGAGATAGCCCTCCCCTGATGACCCTGATGTTTCCACCACTGCAGCCGTATGATTGGAGCTGAGCTACTCCCCTTCCAGAACCTTCGCAGCACGCACCGTAGGAGAGAGAAAGAAGCCGTAAACAATCGAATCCCGGCCGTAGTTGTTTGGTCAACTGTCACCAGTGGTGTCCATGTCCCGGCCGGGAAGCTACAAGACAAACAAATTAAAGCCCATGACTCGGATAAGGGCCACGGCAGTGGATTGATGCTGACAGTGTGTGCATATCTCGGTACTCGGAAGCCATCAAGGGGGCCGAATTTGACGCCCGAAACAGACGCGTCTAAACTCCACTGCTACATAAATTCTGTCGCTCCTAGCTGATCGTTTACCAGCACTGTATAGCGACGTGGGAAAAAGTGTTCTACGGCGGTGTAGACGTCTGCCAGGCCGTACTGTAATCCTACAGGTACGTGGATGTGTTCGTTTAGACTTACGAAAGCAACCGTGTAAATCAATGCGAATGGATTTCAATGAGCGATAGTACTCGTTCGTGTCGTGTCCAGAGAATGGAAACAGACCAGGATCGAAACTCGATCTTCTTCCAAAAGAGATCGGCTAATGGTTGTTGCGACCATGTCTTCAAGACTTCAAGGAGGTCGTATGCGCCTTTTTCCGGTTTTCCGACCGACCGACCGCCGTGACCCGCCTCGTCAAGGAAGATAGAGAGCAGCTTAATAATCACGCCATCTGTAATCAACGAGATGCCTAACCACGCAGACTAAATGGCAAGATTAAAGATGAAGTGGTCTCGAGGTTGCCCGCGATGGATGGCGCTACTACCTTCAGATAGCTTTACGACTAGACTAGCGATCGATCAAAAGAAACGAGGCGGTCGTCTACCTGCTAGCTCCTCGTCGTCTACGATCAAAATTGATGGGTCCCGTCTCTTATGTTCGTTAGAAGTATGATCAAATTCAATTAAAAAGTCTAACTTAGAGAGCCAACACGTGGTTGTATGGTTAGGAGGACACTGATATCCCTAGCCCACCAGTTTAATTCTTTGGTGTCTTATAAAGGCGAAATATTTTTTCACTAAGAGCCACGTTTCCGTCAATAGCGATGCGTCTATGGTGACTTTGCCAATCTCAAACCCGTCGGCTTAGTCTCTCGGAGGTGCTCATAGGGATAGGGTGCATGTGTGTGTCATAGTGGTGAGTGTATGTACGCGTCGTAAGCGTTTGTGTTTGTATTGTGTTTCTCAAAAAAATAAGCCTAACTTCTAAACATCGGCTGAGATACGTTGCATATGTGAAAAATCTCGGTGTTTGTAAACACTCTCCAATATACTAAAATTTCGTTGGCTGACGTTTAGACATGTAAGTGGACCATCCGGCGGACGAGGCGGACAATCCCCGCAGTGCATTTACGCTTACAAACGAATTAGTCTCCGTATTATCTGCATGTGAAAAAAAAAACGGAGGGAACTATGCGTTTTAGCCAGAAGAAGCCCATTCGAACTTCAGAACCTAAAACAAGCCCAACCCACTGAGCGACGGCTCTAGAAAACGTCCCATTGTGGCCCAGAAGTGAACCCCTTCGCGCGCTTCCATGCCCTAACTCATTCCCCACATCCCGCCCACCGCCCTGCGTCTGGCGCCCCGGCGAAACCGCAAGTCGCCATGGAAGATGAAGCGGAGCGCGAGGGACGCGGCCAGACCTTCAGTACGGTGAGCTCACCCTCTCGAATCCAGTTCCGTTTTTACCTCGAATGTGCCCTTTTGTTCTGGATATTCTGTTCTTCCGGATGTTGGATTTGATGCGATGCCGTCGCCTGAGCAGGATCTGATCCACGCGATATTCAAGCTCGTGTGGAGCCGGCGGGCCGAGAGGGGCGGCGGCGTAGACGAGTCCATCGACGTCGAGGTGATCCCATGGTCCAATTGAAACCCTCCCCCCGCAACACCCCTCCCAAAATTGTTCTGAACTCTTTTTGAGCGAAATTTGTTCTGAATTTTTCTCGCTATGTTTCCGTTTCTGATTGGCAGCCTGTTCCGGAGACGTCAAGGAGGAGCAGGAGAACCACTGGTAAACAATGCCCTCTTACATTTCAAATGAGAAGGGTTAGTTTGATAACACTGTGGATGCTGCTTGCTTGCAAATTAAACTGAAGAAATCCTTCATAATCTGGTTTCACCATGTCTTTGTTAGCTAGTTGTCCATAATTTACCACAGATCTTGTACATTATCAGTTACTGGTGTGGCTGTATCAGCTCTTGTCCTGTTGATGGGAAAATTTGATAGTAGTACATTTATAACTGTTGAGATATTAATTGGTTAAATGGGCCAACCCATGGTACATAAAAATATGTGAATTTCTAGTTTTCTACACTTATGTTTCTTTGATTAATTCAAAACTCATAGTGATGATGATACTTTGTTGACACTGTGCAGCAAATGCAAGCGCACTTCAAGTGAGCTGCGAGCTTCTTCGAATATTCGTCACAGGTTTGTATTGCTGAAAATCATTGCAGTACCTCGTATCGTATGCTACTAAGTAACATAAGTAGATTTCAAACCTGCAGTTCAACTCTGAATTCTTTCTTGCAGAGGCTGTTCAGCGTTGTGCTGTGATTGCTGAAGCAGAGGGGGCGACCACAATTGAGCCCACCCACCTAGAGCGGGTTTTGCCACAGCTTCTTCTGGACTTCTGAGGTGGTTCATCAGGGTCAGGCTCTGAAGGGAGCTTCTTAACCCAGTGACTTTCTCAGAGGCCACATCACTGGCATACCATTGGACTAATCCATGTAGTCTGGCAGTACCGCATCGGCAGGATCATGAGGCTAAATTGCTAGCCAACCGCTGATGTGTCTCATTGCATATGCAGAGACTGATGATAACCGAGGCACCTGAAGCAATCGACACTCTTGGACTGTATTTTGACAAGCCTGTCAAGCTGTCTGTGTAAACTTTTCCATCCTTGTGCAGTTACCCGGCCCAAATCTGATTTCAATTTACACATACTGCTTAGATTCAGAGGTCTGTAATTTTCAGGGTTTTATTCGTAGCCTGCAACAAATTCGTGCGATGTTCCTGAATTTTTACCGGCCTCCAGATTGGGGACGGTGCAGGTAGCAGATCACGTGCTACGTGTGACTGGCCTGGGATGGGACCGTGAAGTCTGTACTGTCAACAGTGGATACGCACGGCCGGGTCTCGCACGCTGGGACTAGAAGAGCCGCGGCGCGACGAAACCACCTGTCGCGACGACGCTTCTCCACACCACAAGGGCGGCCGAGCTCCCCACACCTGTTCCTCTCCTCCCCGCCGCCTTCCCCGCCGCTTATAAGGGGCCTCCACGCGCCAGCGGCATGTCGCTCGCCGCCGTGTCCGCATCAGCCTCCCCGTCGTCCCGCTTCCCGTTGCCTGCCACGGCCTCCCGCGGCCGCTTCCTCCGCCACCTCCTCGCCGCACCCCCGAGGCCGCCGCCGCCGCTGCGGCGCTGCTCCCCGTACCACTGGATGGCGGTATGGTGCTGGACCCTCACTTTCAGTCGTTTTCCCCATGCGCTGCGTCGTGCCGGAATCCGAGTTCGCGGAAATTGGGTGCTTGATTTACACCGTCTAGTTTAGGCCGATTTAGGGCTTGCCAGAGCTGAGTTGCAGGTCTAATTTCCAGAGGGATATGCGGATATATACTAGGAGGTCTGGGCAGTAGATTTTTGGCTTGTGGTAGTATCGTAGGGCACTAGAAGAGAGTGATTATGATTCTGTGGGCTGCAGAACTACAGTTTTCCGCCAACTAGAGATGTGTTAACATTGCTTTTACCAGGTCCAATTGCGAGTGTAGCCATGGTGCTAAAATTTTATTACCGTTGTATCTATCTTCTGCCAATCTGGTGCTGTGATTTTCGGAAAATAGGTTGTAACCCACACCTAATTATGCTGTTAAGGAAGCTCATTACTTACAAAAACAAGCCATTATGTGCTCAGAAACCATTTTTTGGAACGGGCAATTTGCTCCCAGCAAATGTGAAGGTATTTTAGTTAAACAAGCTGGAATTGAATGCTCTCGAAAGAATTATCTGGAATTATCATATATTTTCCACTCACACCTAATTTTGCTGTGAAGGAAGCTCATCACTTACAAAAACAATCATTACGTGCTCTGAAACCCATTTTTGGAATGGCCAATTTACTCCCAGCAAATGCGAAGGTGTTTTAGTTAAACAAGCTGGAATTGAATGCTCTCGAAAGAATTATCTGGAATTATCATACATTTTTCCGCTTATTGTTGATGGCACACATGTCCCTGGATGCAAATTTATGCTTTAACACAGTGATGTCAAATATCATACCATGATGGACACATCTCAGCATCTACTGCTTAACTTTCAGCAATTTTGGACTGAAGGATCACTGGAGAAGAACAGCGCTCTGGTTGAGTACCTGAAGCAGTATGGTGCTGTTAGAACGGATCGAGTGGTAGAAGTAATGGAAACTATCGACAGAGCATTATTTGTGCCAAAAGGCTTTACTCCTTACATTGACAGTCCTATGCCTATTGGTTACAATGCAACGATATCTGCTCCTCACATGCATGGAACCTGCTTAGAACTGCTGAAGGATCATTTGCAGCCCGGAATGCATGCTCTCGACGTTGGATCAGGTGTGTTCCTGACAGCGTAATACACTGTCACTCTGTTGTTAGTGCCTTCAGATATTACTCTTGTATCCGTAAGAACAATTTTGTTAATATCCATCTGACATTTTTGTTTTCATGTGTTCCTTTCATAGGCAGTGGCTACTTGACAGCTTGTTTTGCAATGATGGTTGGACCAGAAGGGCGCGCAGTGGGGATCGAACACATTCCTGAACTTGTTGCTGCCTGTACAGAAAATGTGGAAAGGAGTGCTGCAGCTCCACTACTGAAGGACGGTTCGCTTTCTTTCCATGTTTCAGGTATGCTAGTTGGTTTGACTGCGGTGTGTTGAGCCATTCGACAAGCAAGGATATGTCGTTTGAACTGATCAGCTTGTAGCTCCTAACATTTACCTAGTTCGTGTACTATCTTTAGACGTTCTCATGTGCCCACTATCGTAAAGCAGCCATTCCATGGAATTCTAGAACATTTCAAGTTTTGGAGCTTGAGATGTTTTAATGCCGTCCTCAAAATTACAGATGGAAGGCTTGGCTGGCCAGATGTGGCGCCATATGATGCCATTCATGTGGGCGCAGCGGCACCTGAGATCCCTCAGCCGCTGCTTGAGCAGCTGAAGCCTGGAGGGCGGATGGTGATCCCCGTAGGAACCCACTCCCAGGACTTGCAGGTGATCGACAAGAACGCCGACGGATCGACCAGCATCCAGAACGACGCCTCCGTGCGCTATGTTCCTCTAACCAGCCGTTCTGCACAGCTCCAGGACCTGTGAGAGCCTTCTACGTAGCTCCAGGATCCTTCTCTCTAGATCTGGTAACTGTATATATGTGTGTGTTTGTGTCGACGATCTCTTCTGCCCTAGTCGCCTCCGCTGTTTTAGATGTTCTAGTTTAACTAGCAATAATGCTTACTGGTGATCGACCCCACCGAAAGAACTTTGCACTCAAGTGTTGTATGCATCTTGTATCAAATAAAATGTTAGGGATCATACTAAAAAGCTTGAATTCTTACTGTGTCTTATTCTGCAATGTCATTCAATAAGATACAAGTACTTATGAATGGCACAATTGCATCATTCTACGTCCAGTTATCTTGTGCTGGAGTTTTCCATGCCCATCTTTTCCAATGATGGCTCAGCGAAAGGAAAAGGACTGGCAGAATGATCAGTTGAGTTCTTTGCAACTCCCTGTAATCATGGGTTTCACTTTCCTTTCTCTCTACTCAAGGTATGGTACTCGAAGCAGAGTGATAGCGACTGGCACAAAGGAGCAGAAGGTTATATGATGGTTGCTTCGCTGGGAGTTATTCGTGTAATCAGTTTGCTGGTCTTTACATTGTCTGAACACAAATCACTGAGGATGGATGGATGTTGTTCAGAGTCTTTGCCTTTCTCACCTTTCTATTCCTGTTATAAATATTCACCAGGTCGATTCAAAACACATATTTGGCACCACAATCTTGAACTTTCACAAGGATGAAACATGAGTTGAATATTACTGGCAAATGATTACTCCCTCCGTCTAGAAATAACTGACTTGAGTTTGTCTAAATTCGAATGTATCTATACACTAGATACATTTGAATCTAGACAAACCTAAATCACTTATTTTTGGACTGAAGGGAGTATTTATGTTTATTCTTGACTCTGAAAAACTAAGATAGTACACTAGCAAAAGTACTCCTTGATTCACTATGTATTTTGTACAAAAGAGTTTCAACGATCCATAATTATACAAACAACATTTCACCTAACTTTCAGCTTACCCAAAAATAGGAAATTACATATGTGCTTCATCTATAATGTATAGTAGTATTCGTCTACTGAACACATCTATGATATTGTTCTTCCAAAAATTCAGCATTGGTTCCTTCCCGATCTCCATCTTCAGCTATCCTCGTCGGAGCCAGCGTCTCTTCCGTGCTGACCAGGCACATTCAGCATCCGACTCACGGCGGTCGCCGAGACACGGAAAGACCCCACCGGCGTCCGGTCCTGCTGGCCGACCTCCCTGCAGACACGGTCCAGGATGGACACGAAGTCCCTCACCACCATGAAGATCCTGAGAGGGTGCGCCTCCTCCTTCGCCGTGTTGCCATGAAAATAATTGGTGATCTCGTTCACTCTCTCCAGAGCCTTCCTCTCCTCACTCCTCACCCGCCCGATCCCCTGCTCGGCCTCCTTCAGGAAACCACGCATCCCGGCGAAGAACTTCTCACCGCCCTTCGTCGCGCACTGCTCCTCCAGCCGGATCACCGAGCTCACCGCTCCGAGACCGGTCTCGAGCTTGGAGACGTACCCGTGCAGCACGTCGAAATCCATGGTGGCCGCTTTCTTCACGTTTCCCAGCTCGCTGCTCAGCCCGGACACGACCTTCAGGCCGTGCCTGCGGAACTGTATGTCTTTCGCGGTGCTTGTGATGTGGCTCTCTGCAGCGGCTCTGCCGGATTTCTCGTCCTCTGACCGGACGATCTCTTGCACGACGAAGTGCAGCACGGTGGTTTTGCCGTCGGCGCCCTTGATGTCTGCTAGTTTCAGGAGGGTGTCTAGTTTGAATGCTTTTGCCTCGCCACGGTTTGTGCCGACGTTCATTCGGTTCCCGGTTCTCAGCACTGCTTCAAGTAGTTTTAGGAACAGTCTACTGCCCTTTAAATCATCACAAGCTGCCTGGAAAACATATCAGGGTAATCAGACACTATTAGATACCGTTGCAACCCTTGGGTTGGTAGTTTGTGGTACTGCAAAAAATTGAAAAATCCATATTTACAAGAAAATTTGCATACATCATTGAGAAATTGTGTACATCTTAAACATATCCAGCTAAATTTCAGTGCATTTCAGAGCCATCATGTGACACTGGTAAGAAGAAAATAATATTTGTGTCTAACAATATCTTGGCATATTTATAGAAAATATGGAAGCCCCTATGATGACCTAATTGCTGCATGCAGTTTAATATTTGAACCAGAGGGAAGACATTGGTTTTAGGTTGAATGACACTGCAAAACTTGAGTGCGGTGGTTCACAATTGGAAGATTAATGCAAAATGAACTGGAATACCTCAAGTGTTTGAAAAGATTTCCTGAGGTAAGTTATTTCACTCTCAAAATTTGCTTGGTATAGCATAGCATCGACTCGTTTGAAGGCGAAAGGTATATCTAGAACTGCTTTAAGAAAGCGCTCCGCCGAACCAAGTTTTGATAGTTCCCCGGTAAAGTTTCGTAGCTTATGTTCTTCCTCTTTCGTAGGAGCCATCTTTACCAAAGTCTCCAAAAGTTCTGCCCCCAAACACTCAGCATTTCCTATTTAAAAATGATGGTAGGAATGAAGTATTGTTAGTAGAATTGAGCAAGGAATGTCGATTTATACTATGATACAGATGATAGAACATGCAAAACTTGATATTTATCTATTTGTGCATTCCTGTAGTGCCAAGTACTATTAAATAAGTACCCTGAAAAAAGTACTATTAAATAAGTATCCCTTACCCCTGAAGTCCTAAAATAGGATTACTTTGTGTTTACTTACTTTAAGAGTGGCAAGGGTACTATAAAAGAGTAGAATGCCCAAAACAGGTTTACCTTTGAAACATATATTAAATGACCTACACCAGTCAAATGCTAACCTCAAAATTCAACATGTTCTTGTATTATGCCTGCTCTAAATTTCAAATGACGACTTTTTTTTATTTCTGAACTAAGTTGCCAATTGTGGGAAACAAGTCACTGAGATCATATGTCAGGTGCACTGAGAAAGAGTGTATCCTTGAAATTAAACCTATTGTCTTATGCAGTTTACTCTTTATTTCCTTGATGTTTACATGAGGTCATTGTACTGTTGAGAATGTATTATTTATAGGAACTTAACTTTCTAACATTGCATATACTCCTTACATGGCTGTGTCAGTAAAACAGAGTAATGTGCCAACTAATTAAAAGAAGGGATCGTAGCTCACCATTTAGAAGTGCATCAGAGAGCTCCTCGAGGGTGACATTCAGCGCGCGCAGCAGGATGGCAATGTTGTGTGCCTTGTTCCGGTCAAGGATCCTCTCCTCCTGCCTGAGCTGCGTCATGCCAGCTGCTTTCTTCGGCGGCGGCGCGGCTGTCGGATTGTTCATGAAGAGCGCGTCGATCGTGTCCTCGTCCAACCTGTGATCACGATAAACCCGTATCAGATACAGGGATCCAACAAACCAGCTCAGAATTCTGCGTCTGCTCTGCGAGTATTATCCTTAACTGGAAGGAGTTTGACTTGAGGCGGTCCCAGACCATGTCGCGGTCGTCAGAGGTCGCGCGGAGCTTGTCCCAGTGCAGTGGCTTCAGCTTGGGCCGGGCTTCGTCATCGTTGTCGTGCGTCAGCATTGGCATTGACATGCTGCTGCCACCGTCGTGGACGTTGTCCTTGATCGTCGCCGTGCGCACGGAAATGGTGCTGGGAGGAACCGGTTTGAGTGAGCGGTGCACAGCTGATGGCGGCGGCGGTGGAGGTTTTGGGACTGTGTTGCTGTTGGATGGTTGGGGCTGCGGTGGTGGCGGAGGAGGGGGTGCGGGTGGATTGTTGGAGGCCGAGAAGCGGGTGCGCGGCGGCGTGCGGCGAGACCGTGGCGCGGGAGGAGCGGGAGTGGGCGCAGCGGCGAAATAAGGGGCTGGGGCTGCGGCCGGCGTCCCGGAGAAAAAGTCGCTGGTGAGGCTGGGGAGGCTGCGGCGGGAGGCCGTGGTGGTGCGCGGGCTGGACGCGCTGGCCTCGCTCCATGTCCCGGTCCCGGTTCCGCCGCCTGACCCGGCAGAGGCAGAGCGCTGCCCCGGCGTGTAGTACTCGGCCGCTTCCTCGTCGGACGAGCCTCGCCGCAGAGGCGGGAGCGGGCGGAGCTCCGGGCTCGGGACGGTGTCGACGTCGCGGCAAATGCCCCGGCGCGCGCGGTCGCTTCGGTAGCGGGAGGCCGTCGAGGAGGAGCCAGCTGCCTGTACGTCGGCCTCGGAGCCGGGGGCATGGCCAGCGGCAGGGCGCGTTGGCACGGGCGCGCTGTGTGGCTGGACCGGGTGGCGCGAGAGGCGGCCGGTGAGGAGGAACGCGGCAGCGAAGGCGAGGAGGGCGAGGAAGGCCGCCGCCGCGGCGGACGCGACGACGATGGCGGCCTTGGGGGTGCCTCCTCCGCCGCCGCGGACGCGCGGGGCGGGGCCGGTGGTGGAGGAGACGTCGGCGGAGACGGTGTTGGGCGGCGGAGGAGGCGGGGGCAGCAGCGCGGGCCCGCCGTTGTCGGGGTTGGAGCTGAAGCCCGGCGGCGGGGTCCACTGAATGGGGAAGAGCGGCTCGTGAAGCACCCGGCGGACGTTGTCGTCGTCGGCGATAGCGGTGGTCGGGAGGAGGAGCGAGGCGAGAATGAGCGCTAGCGTTGTGATCAGCGAGAGAGGCATTATTCGGCGAGCACTCTGGAGAGTGGAGAGTGTGGTAGCGATGACCTTCATTCAAAATTCAGGGGAGGGAGAAAGGGAGACGAAGGCATGGAAGAGTGGGAATAGCAAGCATACATGCCCCGCATAGAGTATGACTGGAGGAGAGTGGAGATGCCGAAGAAGGAAGGAATAAGGAAGGAGTGAGGACTGAGGAAAGGAGGCCCGCCGCCGTATCATCATCATATATCTATCTGGGGTCGGCTCCTTCCTTCCGTCTCCCTCACGCCTGCTGCCAGATTATGCAACGGCATTCTTTTAGACTTGGACAGGTTCATACTGAGAATAGGTTTCACCTCTGAAACTGTATATAAGAATGATGCTTCATAAGTTCAATCATCATTCCTGTAAGGAGTGTTGTCCAGTGACATGATTTCACCTCGGGTTGGTTGCCATCATAGGGAGGTCCTGCTCTATGTTAGTACTATTATTTTTATCTTGAGATAAGTGTATACTATACTATCTCTCTAAACTATGGTTTTGGGCAACACCCAACTTCGGCATTGCTAAAGGACATTTCTCAATTCACAGGGCCATTCACATAAAAAGATTTCCATCTTTACAAACAAATTATTAGAAGTAAACCTGGCGCAACTCTATCATATGGTTAGCAATGACATTTTTGTTATATGTTGATCCAAATTCTACAAAGTATAAGGCCAACTCTGACGAGTGGAGCGAGACCCGTCGCCGGAGGGTTGGGCCGAGTGTATGCTGATGTATGGGGTCTATCCCGTAAGACTTCTATTGGTGGTGCTAATTACATGCTTACTATTATTGATGATTATTCAAGAAAAGTGTGGCCTTATTTTCTGAAGCATAAATCTGATGTTTTTTATGCTTTTAAGAAGTGGAAAGTTATGGTTGAAAAGCAAACTGAGAAGAAGTTAATGGTACTACGTACTGATAATGGTATGGAATTCTGTTCTAATGAGTTTAAGGAGTTCTGCAGTAACGATGACATGCTCAGGCATCACACCATCCCATATACTTCTCAGCAGAATGGCGTGGCTGAGCGCATGAATAGGACCATCATCTCGAGGGCTCGTTGTATGTTGTCTAATGTAGGTATGCATAGACGTTTCTAGACTGAAGAAGCCAACACAGCGTGTTACCTCATCAACAGGTCACCTTCTATTCCACTTGAGAAGAAAACTCCCATTGAGGTATGGTTAGGTTCGCCTGCTGATTATTCACAGTTGAGAGTTTTTGGCTGCACTGCATATGCTCACGTTGATAATGGAAAGTTAGAGCCTAGGACTGTTAAATGCATATTCCTTGGTTATGGTTCAGGAGTTAAGGCTTATAAACTATGGAATCCTGAAACTAAAAAGATTTTGCTAAGTAGAAATGTTGTTTTCAATGAGTCCGTTATGTATCATGATAGCTTGCCATCATATACCTCTTCTGTTGCTGTTGGAGAGGAGGGAGTTAGTGTGCAGATGGAGAACCTGCAGAAAACTATTGATAATGATGCTATCGTTGAAGATACACATGAGGAAAATATTGATGATATTGTTGTTCAACACTCACCTACTGTTTTGCAGCAGCCACATGAGTCCATTGCTGCTGATAGACCGAGGCGTAAATGTGGTCCTTGTCCTCGTTTAATTGAAGAGTGTAATCTTGTTCATTATGCTTTGAGTTGTGCTGAACAGGTGGAGAACGATTCTAAACCTGCTACATACAATGAAGTCATTGCATCCGTTGACCGCGAAAAGTGGATTTCTGCTATGCAAGAAGAGATGCAGTCGCTTGAGAAAAATGGCACATGGGATGTTGTGCCCTTGCCCAAACAAAATAAGGCGGTTCACTGCAAGTGGATTTTCAAGAAAAAGGAAGGTTTGTCTCCCAAAAAGCCTTCAAGGTACAAAGCAAGGTTAGTAGCAAAAGGGTTCAGCCAGATTCCAAGTATTGATTACAATGATGTGTTCTCCCTAGTTGTAAAGCATAGTTCTATTCGCACTTTCTTTAGTATTGTGGCTATGTGTGATCTTGAGCTTGAGCAGTTAGATGTCAAGACTGCTTTTCTGCATGGAGAGCTTGATGAGGAAATATACATGGACCAACCAGAAGGGTTCATAGTGCCTGGTAAAGAGGATTTTGTGTGCAAATTAAAGAAGTCTCTTTATGGCTTAAAGCAATCTCCAAGACAGTGGTATAAAAAGTTTGATTCATTTATGATCTCACATGGTTTTGAGAGGTCCAAATATGATAGTTGTGTTTATATCAAGTTTGTTGATGGGTCACCTATATACTTGCTGCTATATGTTGATGATATGTTAATTGCTGCCAAGGGCATGAAAGAAATCACTACTTTGAAGGCACGCCTAAGTAGTGAGTTTGAGATGAAGGATCTTGGTGCTGCTAAGAAGATCTTAGGTGTGGATATTACCCGAGATAGAAAATCTGATTTGTTATTTCTTAGTCAGCAAAGTTACATTAAGAAAGTTCTTCATCGTTATAATATGGATGGTGCCAAGTCAGTTAGTACTCCTATTGCTCCTCATTTTAAATTTTCAGTTTCTCAGTGTCCTACTACTGATGAAGAGTTTGAGTACATGTCAAAGGTGCCATATTCTAGTGCTGTTGGTTCTTTGATATATGCCATGGTTTGTTCTCGTCCTGATTTATCATATGCTATGAGTTTGATAAGTAGATACATGGCTAATCCTGGTAAAGAACATTGGAAGGCTGTTCAGTGGGTTTTCAGGTACCTTCTTGGCACTTCCAATGCTTGTTTGAAGTATGGCAGGACCGATGGGGGACTCGTTGGCTATGTGGATTCAGATTTTGCTGCCGATTTGGATAAGAGAAGATCCCTCACAGGTTATGTGTTTACTGTTGGTGGTTGTGCTGTTAGCTGGAAGGCTACGTTGCAGGCTGTTGTTGCACAATCTACTACTGAGTCCGAATACATGGCTATTGCTGAAGCTTGCAAAGAATCTGTTTGGTTGAAAGATTTGTTTGCTGAGCTTTGTGGAGATGATTCTTGCATTACTTTGTTTTGTGACAGTCAAAGTGCCATATACCTTACAAAAGATCAGATGTTCCATGAGAGAACTAAGCACATTAATGTCAAGTACCATTTTGTTAGAGACATTGTTGCTCAAGGTAAATTAAAGGTATGCAAGATCAACACCCATGATAATTCTGCTGATATGATGACTAAACCTGTTACTGTTGCTAAGTTTGAGATTTGCTTGAACTTAGTTGGTTTAACTGATTAGCCCAAGTGGCTGTTGGCGCCAAAAGTTTTTGCTTTGTTTGTTCAGGGAGATGGTTGCTGTTGATGTTACAAGGAGGAATTTGTCTCAAGGTGGAGTTTGTTATATGTTGATCCAAATTTTACAAAGTATAGGCCAACTTCTGACGAGTGGAGCGAGGCCCGGTACGGTACGGATCGTCGAAGACCTAGGTTTTCACCGATATATAAACCCTTGTAAGCCGCCGGTTGGGATGAGTTGCATCTGTGAAATCCCCGACGTTTGTAAACACTCCTCGATATAGTGAAGTTTCGCTGGCTGGCGCGTGGGTTTTTCCTCTCTTTGTTGGAGAGGTTTTTCCACGTTAAATCTGTGTCTCCTTGCTGTGTATTTCGTTTTCGTTCTTCGTTATCTTCTTGTCGCAACTGTAACATTTTTTTTGAAAGGAGCATATATTAATATCAAAAGATATCAATTACAGCCAGCCTCTGCAACAAAGCATTGCCCTAATGGCTATACTGATGCACATAGCAAAAAAAATAAAAAAAAATCCCGCTACAGTTCCTCATTCATTAAAACAACAGTACTACCACCACCAGGATAGGACCATAAGTTCATCTTCTCTAAAAACGATGCCTCCAATAAGGGAACAGTGCACAAACACCGTCATCATCCGATCAAAGATCTAGGTTTTTACCGTGAAAAAAGTCCACGCTCTCAAAACAATACTTTCAACAAGGCCATTAGCAGACACAACCAATTAAGGCCAGAACCTAGGTTTTTACCCTAAAAGATAGAACCATGAGCTTCTCTTGTACTGTCGCATTTGCTTGCATACCACTGCTCCAATTCACAAGTCACCAAGCCAATTCCTCATCACCACCCGGACTCGAACCACCATTGTCAGTCCTTAGATCTTGGCCTTCATGACATTCTCCGTCGGCACCATGGGACGAGAACATGCCCCATGATATTAATAGCCAACAGTTCTTCGAAATGCTCCCTATAAACCCAAACAGTCAGAGTAAAAACATGGGTGCACACGACCGAATCCCACCCGATCCAGCAATCTCTCGGCATATGCGCACTATGGAGTTTGCCGACGGAGCCTTCCGGAACACGACGCTTCAGTCAGATCGATGACGACAGGCAACTGGCAGATCTTCACCTAGGCGACGAGTAGGAACCCTAGGACCATCACATTTTATTTAAACCGAGCATGTGGAGAAGACAACAAACCAGAAAGGCATCGCAGAACGTCACTGGCTTTTAGAGTAGCTAGTATTTAAATTTATGATAATTTTATTTCATTACTATTATTTTTGAAATTTTGGTTTGTTTATTTAATCATATATCTCCATAGCAGCATGCCATTAATATTATTCAAACAATATTGCTCTTTATGTTCATGTACTTTCTATTCCATTTTGAGATTGTTTTTCCTAATTTAAAAACTCCCGGGTTACAAGCCAGCAACTGATAACATTACTTGCTTCATGTGTCCTAGTTCTGATAAACTTGCGGAGGCAATCTTAGAAGACTAAATCTTTTATCCTAATGCTACGAAGGTTTTCTATCACCTATGAAAACAATGTGCTACGAGAAGACGAGAACTTTGCCAATGGCTTGACGACCAATCCAATTGACTTTGCCAGATTGTTTGGAATGTGATAAGATGCTTAAACTCTTATTCATGCTTCACCATTTTGGGCGGCTTAGTCAACAAGTCTCAATGGTTGTGTGGGTCGACTGATGCAAGAACATGATTCTCATTTAAGAAAACACAAGTGTGATTCTAGGAGGATAAGATAGAAGAACCAAAATCCCACCAAACATCATTTCTTAAGTCTTTATAATATATTGGGTACGAATATGCCTCACTCATCAAGGTTATATAGGAAATCTGCTGAAAAAGATCTTTTCCTAGAAACTCAACTCAGACAAAATTAGTGATATGGATTTTGCACCAAAATATGCGCTACTATTTTCAATCGGTATATGTGGGGTTAGTTCAGTTATACGTGTCGATTCAACCTATGCAAAACAGCCTAGAATGCTATTCTAGGAGAATATCTATAATTCTTTGGATACTTTAGAACTAAAATTGACTCATTTCCTAGTTCATTGGTTATTTGCCTACATACATTAATATCATTGTGAAAACTAATTTCTTAAATAAATTACAAAGTTCTTACAAAATAAAAAGTCAAAAGCTTATGAAACTGAATTCTATAATCAAATTATCTTGGAATTGAGCAACGGGAGATAAAATATTAAAATAGCAAACCACCCCATCCCATCCTTCTCTTAACTGAACTCAAATGAGCCGCAAAACCTCCATATATGAACACTTTCATCTTCGCCATGACAGTATTCTCCCACTCCCCACTTTGTGTAGCGCCACCTACCTAGTTTTTCTTTGTTACAACGTGCCCTAAATCTGAGGGATGTAGATGCATTGGGGAACTCCATTGTTGCATGACGTGGTATACATGAATCATAAGAGCGTACATAACAGTGTGGTATCAAACTTCCCTTTATGGTGCCACATGGTTTTTTTTATGGATTGGAAAGTAGAGAACAGTTTTCCCCTCATGGAAACAACTGAGGGTGGGAATAAAAGATTCAAGAATGAACCACTACTCCACATGTAATATACACTAGAATTCTTTATTTGGTTACAACTAAGGTATACTTTCTTACCCTACAAACCTTTATGAGACATTATTGTTAAGACTTGTTCTTTGTAAAACACTTACCAAGATATTTAAGATATGAAAATAGACATAAACACACTATAATACACATAAGTGGCTAATATTTTCATTTATGTAGGAGTGTGATTTTTATTGGACCCACAATAAATTTAACAAGTGAGCACAATAATACTTCAAATATCCGCAACTAAAATTGCAAAGCTGCCACATTTTCCATCTCAAAGTGTAGTTCCGTTGTGCTAATGTTCTATTGCAAAAGGTCGATCAAAATAGAGCTGAACATTGTATTTCATTATATTTGTTAACCTAGTTATGTAATAATGGTCCTACATAAAAAAGACAAAAGATATGATGAAGGTTGTGTCAATAAAAATAACAGACAACATATATCAACAAAAAATAAGTCATGGATGAGATATAAGTAATCATGTTTAGTATAAATATATGGCAATCAACAAGTCTAAGTCGACTTGCCCACTAACCTATATTACCACACCCACATAGAACCTTTTATATGCTTCACATGCCCGACTAGATATTTGTATTTGTTGTGAGTGCAAATAGTCGGTTATTTATATGATCCACAATCATCTCATGAAGATGTATTGATGTAACTATTGTGCTACTTAAAAGGTGCCTTGGGAAATGTTTGTTGTAAACTCGCTAGAGAAGCCTTCAAATTGAGTGGTAAGCTTATGTTGATTAGGCTAACTCACTATACAATTGACGATCAACATCCTGATATTGCACATGGTGGAAACTTATTCTTTTGGGGTAGCAAGAAACAACTTGTTCACTACTAGGAAACAGGCCGTTAGTGGCGCACCAGAAATGCCCATCCGTGCAGTGCGCCACGGGCCTTGCGCTACGGCTATCTCTCAGCCGTGACGCACTGCCTAGTGCGCCACGGTTGTGCAGAGATAGGCGTAGCGCACCTCCTAGTGCGCCACCGAAGTTTGGCATGGTGCGCTACCCCTGGGATCTTCTGTGGCGCACTACCTAGTGCGCCACTAAACTTTCATGGTGCGCTTTAGGTGTAGTGCGCCACAGAAGGTAGACCATGTGCGCCACAGATGTATTTTTTTTTTTAATTTCCGAGCCAAATTATATGCAATACAGATTATATACAATATTACAGCAGATATACACACACAGATACAAGATATACAATTATATATATAAATACTCAATATGAAAAACAAGATTGAAACAAATACATATAGATAAGTCTCATACATGAATACATAGTCTAAGTTACATTGTTTCGATCATGTTACAAAGTAGCAGTTGGTGACATGCTAATACATGTGTCGATCGAACAAGTTAGAGCTCGGAAGCTCGCCTAGACATCTAAACTAACTAGCTAGACACAAACGCGGGATAAATAACCAAAGAAGATAAGCATGATCACCGCCGACGAAGGTGTAGGTCTTCATCCGGTTCCTTGTCCTAACTCCCGCTAGATAGCGTGTATCTAGCTTCCGCCTCCGCCATAGTGTTGTACCCTTTGTAGCTATTGCGCTGAAACGGTGCACTGTCTCCCAGTCTTCCGAATCATCGAGACTCGAACCCGTCCCTTGTACACGACGTACCACGTCATCTATAAGTTGACAATAATAATTAACCGACTATTGAAAAAACATATATAATTAAAGTCGCATATGAAGATACACTTATAGAAAGTACTCCTAAATCAAAAGACCAAACTCGAAAGCATGCCTCATATATAACTAGGTTGTTCGACACAGAATATGCTACGATGGAACTGTTCGCCAAGTAGGATGCAACACCGGACTGTGCATAGCACAAGGCGAACAATCCCATCGCAGCACATTCACATATAGTGTGCCATGACATTTCAATCATCGGCATTATTCTCGAAAAAGACCAAAGTAACTCAAAAAGCATGCCTCATATATATACATAGGTCGTTGGACACAGGAATATGCTACGATGGAACCGTACGCCAAGTAGGATGCACAACACCTGGACTTGTGCATAGCACAAGGCGTACAATCCCATCGTAGCACATTCACATATATAGTGTGCCACGACATTTCAATCATCGGCATTATTCTCGAAAAAGACCAAAGTAGCTCGAAAAGAATGCCTCATATATAACTAGCTAGGTCGTTGGACACAGGAATATGCTATGACGGAACAGTTAGCCAAGTAGGATGCACAATTCCTGGACTTGTGCATATCACAAGGCTAACTATCCCGTCATAGCACATTCACATATATATTGTGCCACGACATTTCAATCATCGGCATATTCTCGAAAAAGACAAAAATAACTCGAAAAGAATGCCTCATATATATACATAGGTCGTTGGACACAGGAATATGCTACGATGGAACTGTGAGCCAAGTAGGATGCACAAGACCTGGACTTGTGCATATCACAAGGCTCACAGTCCCATCGTAGCACATTCACATATATAGTGTGCCACGACATTTCAATCATCGGCATTATTCTCGAAAAAAGAGTAAGGAAAAAAAGAAGGACCAAAGAGTAAGCAAAAAAACCAAGCATTGATTGATATATAATAATAAGCAAAATAAGTTCACTTGTCGTCCACACACACACACAAAGGTCATCTATAGTTTGTAACTACAACTAGGCCAACATCAAGCCTTCTGGCTCGGCTTAGGGAACGGGAGGACGCCCTGTCTCGTCATGAACTTCCTATAGTCACCCTGCATCTCTAGGCGATCTTCTATGTCACGGTTATTCGGGATATTTCCTCCGTAGAAGATTCCCCCCGAAGTCATGACATCACGAAAGATGATTGCCCCAAACTGCTGCTGGATGCGATACATCTCTTGTCTAATATCCGAATCATTGATCTTGGCCTTTGCTTCGGCCCACTGTTTGAGATGATCTGGCAGCGTAGAATTCTGCTGGTCAAGTAGGAACGCCCTCATGTGATGGAGTGCGTAGTAGGCTTCCTTCTTACTGTTTTCCGGCTGCTTCACGCAGGGGAACTCCGTTACGTGGTTGAAGACATGCCTGCCGAACTTGACCTTCTTACGCACGAAGCTGGTGCCTTCCGTCGAGGCAAAGCCAGTGAGAGCATCATCCAGAACTTCCTTGATCTTGTCGTAGTTTTTCTTCTTTTCTAGACTCCCCGAGTCGAAATACGTGGCGTGGGAATGCTTCGGCGATAAGGAGATGAGCGTGCAGTGTTCATCTCTGCGCAAAAAATTCAAATGGAATGTGTTGGAAAAAGAATGATGATGATCTAATAAAGCCAATCGACGGTGGCGAGTGAATAACGACTTACTCGGGAAAGTAAGGCACGAGAATGTATTCCTTTGTCTTGTTCGCCACGAGGATTCTTTTTAGGTACAAGGCCACGATACGTCGTTCGGCGGGGGAACCCAAGCAACCGTCACGCATGTAGTAGGGGTCCACTATAGCGATGCCCGGTGTGTTCTCTCTAATGATCTGCATGGCCAGGCTGAGAGAAAAGAGACGGACCATGGTATAGTGCAGCGGGTATAGGTGGAACATATTGAAGATGTCCTCGAACTGCAGGAAGAACAGATCCACGGGGGCAGTGTCGATGAAGCCCAAGCCTGGTGGCACCTTAACCACGAATACCGGGTGCGAGGGATCTTTCTCCGATAGAAGGCGTCTCTCTATCGTCAGCACGCCGTCATGCACACTCTACAGTTCCGAACTGGTGAGCTTCCGCAAATTCTTAGGTAGCATGGGCTCACCCGCCACATGAATCCTCCACATAATACCCTCGGGTCTTGGTGGCCCGTCCCGAAACCTGATCGGATTCGCAGTTGTTGACGCCACCGGCTGGCTCGAGCTGCTAGATTTTCTTTTCTGCCCTTTTTTCCTTTTGGAGAGCGGGCAGGCACGCAATCGAGCACCGCCCCGCCTATGTAGTGTGTCGTGGCTTAGAATAAAGGGCCGGGTTGTATCACCGCTGTCAGAAGGCGCAAGTTGGAGGCGTCTCGAGAACCAAGACGCTTGGTGATAGTGGCTTTCTCCGTGGGGCCACCAGCTAGGTCTTCTTCGTTGCCAAACTGAGTGCTGAAGAAGTGATCATTCCAGTCTTCGTCCCCTGACGGATCCTGCGCCATGTGCATATCATCAACATGATCATCCGACCCACCGCGTGGAGGTGACGGGCGATGAGGCCTTGCCACCGCTTGTCGCACGACAGACGGTGTTGTTATGCGTGGCGTGATGGCCCGTCCCCAAACGGATCATGCTCTTTGGCCATAGCAAGAACAAGCCGAAGCAACCGAGGACAAACGGCTCTTCTTCATCCGCCTGGGGTTGAATGGGAGGTTCAGTGTCGCAGCCCCTTAGCACCGACTAATTTTAACCTCATGCACGCTATCTAGCATCGGCTTTGAGTGGAACGTGCGCTGCAAGGGTTGAACGATGGTACCTTGGCAATATCCCTCATTTGTTCACGTAGCATAAGAGAGTGCAAGGAACATCCGTCTGCGAGAAAACATGTACGTCGTCGAGCGAGATGCCACAAGAGTAATATATAGATGGCATGAAAGGCGGTAATTAAAGCAATTTGTTTACCGTGATGGCGTCGAGATCGGCTAATGTCGACGCACCGCATACGGCGACGGGCGTGCAAGAGACTAAGGGCTGCTTGATGGCGGTGCGGCCGGTGTATTCTCCCTACCGACGGTGCTTGAGCTCCGGTGCCGCCGCGACGATGGCGAGGGCACCAACATGTACTCCGCGCCAAGGTGATGGAAGGGGAGTCACCAACACTTCCCGGCACCGCAGAAGTGCGGAGTCACGAACACGTAGTTCGCTGATTCGTCGGCGCCGTTGTTCGAGTGGTGCTGACCATGCTTGGAATCGCACGGTCCTCGACCACCCGCACTCCGATTCGCTATTGACTCCACCAAGGTAGGCGGGAAGGACGTAAGGGTGATTGCCGGTTGTCTTGGACGATCTGCGGGATCCGCGCCACTTGTGCCTTAAGTTCTTGAACCTCTCGGTTTCCTCCTCGCTCCTTCCCGACAGCCCACATGCGTCCTCGGCGGTGGACCAAAATGATCCACCCAATTCTTACCCGAGGCCAGACGGCCACCGACGACGGCTTCAGAATCGCTCTCTATTTTCTTGGCCCGGTTCATCGCCTGTAAAGGGTTATCCCACGGGTGGCCGTCGACCCACAGGATGAGGAATCCAGGATCCATGACTAGCAACAATTTCCTCCTCTGCGGAAGAAGTAATGATGAATAATTTAGATCATCGATTAGATTGCAATCGAGTTTATCCGCGTAATTAGATTATACTTACCACAATTTCTCGAATTCCTTCACCGCAGATCCGCGTGAGTTGTTTGTTTTGGGTCCACATGGTAACGGCCTCGATGAAGTTTCGAACCTGCCGGTTGAATTTAGCAAAGGGTTTTCTATCCCCTTGGATATATACTCTTCGTCCTCCTTATTCCATTTGGCCTCATGGTTCTGATCCACCAGATCTGAGATGGTGATGACCTATATTCATCGCTGCAGACCTTTCCCGATTACTACTGGCGTGGCTCTTTTGATTCACACCTCTCCTTGAACTCCCGCAACCGATCTTGGTGATCTGGGTCAATCTTCTGGATCTCCTCGAGACTTTTGCCTTCTTTATAGATCTTCTTCTTTATCCGGTTCTCCAGGTGGCGGCGGTGCTCATCTTTGTGAGGCGGATTTGTTTACCGTTCCCATGATAATTTGTGTTCGATACTTAGCGGGAACTTGTATCTTGCATGCAACTTCTCGAAGGTGTGCGCAAGTAGCCATTATCTTTATGCGGAGATTCTCGGTGTTGATCGAGATGGTTGTCGGGTGATCGCCGCCACTTGCCCACCGCATTCTTTGACGACAAGGCGGGCTCCAAAGGAACCCCATGGGCTCACTTGGTAATTTCCTCCCGACCGTGCCGACCGTGTTGGCGCGGTCCTCGGCTTCTTCTTCTTAGGAGGTTGCTACCACTCCACTGTGCCCTCGCCGCCATCGGTGGTTTCATCGTCCGCGTTCCTTCGCTTCTTCCTCGCGTCTTCCATCTCATCATCCTCGCTCTCCGAAGGATGGTATTCTTCATCGTCTTCTAGGACTGGGCGCCTCCGAGAATGTCAATTGTTTATTCGGGGTGCAGGTTCTCCTTCAGACGATGCGCTTAGAACATCCAACCTCGTCGTTGTCACACATCTTTGCACTAATAAAAACAAATAATTGGTTAAATGCGGAAAATCCGGCATGACCTTTGCTAATTTTCTTAAACTAGTGCCCGATTTACGCCAAAGCGGAAGTTAATCAACATTCCGCAAAATCGGGACTCGTTTCATACAAGAACTGCATATATATGGCCATAGCTAGAACACAATAAATGGCCATCATATCCAGACAACCAGATAAATGTCCCAAAGATAGCCAGACAACTGCACAACCAACACACAATAAATCTGTTTCATGCAAAATGGAGCACAACTAGAATAAATGGCCAACACACAAACAGACATCAAGCATAAATGGTAACCACAAGAATGATCACCGAACAATCTATTAACAATCCAGATTTGTGAAGCCGAGCAAGACCTTAAACAAGCAAGTAATACTTGCAAGTACAGATTAAATTAGTGATCACGAACAACCCGCTTCTATCCATGATACCTCTATTATGATTCCAGTTCATAAAGGTGAGAGTAGGGGCCCAAAGCGAACAATACTTCAAGTGAGATAATATTAGCAAAATATTTTACATCATCACTTACTCAACAACTATCTCAAGTTATGAGATAGGGGCAATACTAAACCTAGATATTCCAAGCTAGGCTAAGGAAAAATGGGATCACGGTATCTCAGCTTCTAAACCATATGCTTTTAGTCTTGAGCACTAAGAGGCTTCTAAACCATATGCTTCTAAACCGATGATCATGAACTCTTGAGCACTAAGAGGCCCAAGACCATCACATGCTTTTAGTCCTTCCATATGCAAATAAGTAAAATAATGTGAATATTTTTCTTGATGAACTATCACAAGATGCAAACCTAACAAAAGGATCAAATCATTCTATAGATTCGAACCTATAGATCAACATACTATATGTGGCATTAATCAGTATGTGACATATATCTTGAATCAACCCTATAGATTCGAATGCTGAATTGATGCCACCCTATGAGTGATTGATCTATAGTATCTTTGAACAGATGTGGATTTATAGGGTGGACATATAGTATATATGCAAACCAAGCACAACAAGACTAAATCCACATACTATATGTTCAAGAGCAAAGGCAATTGTGAAGATTAAAAGAGGTGGCATCAATTCAGCATTGCATTGTGTTTTGCTAAGAATTTGCATTGTGCATGGACTAAATGACCAAATTACTCGCAAAAAAATGACCAAATTGGGACATCAACGGTCCATTTGGTTTCTCTGTCTTACACATACAAAGATATACATGCCATCTTCACTTAACTAACATCGCTCATCAGGTCACTAGCAATATGTATATAGAAAGATATACATGCCATCTTTGTCAATAATTACAGATGCTTTCTCGAGGCAGCCTGCAAGCACCAAACTACATTTTTGTCTAACATTCTGCAAGCACTAGCACATTTTTGTCTAACATTCTGCAAACACCAAAGTACAATAGCCTAACCCTAACCAGATGCAATGGATTCAGGAAGAAAATGAATTGCGTGAGAACATTTCAAAAGGTGACTATGATTCAGCCATTAAATATAGCAAGCACTGCTCCCAGCTCTTGTGAAAATCAGGTGCAACTTGCTAGTAGTCAACAAGTGGATAATCTCGAGCTCACCTCCGAGGGAGAGAGGGGAGAAGGATAGAGGGAGGCGAGCTCACCTCTGAGATTGCTCGAGGAGAGAGGGAGATAGCGACGAGGTGGCGGACGAGGTAACAAGGGGAGGAGGCGGCGGGCGCCTTCCGTCGGAGAGCGGCCGACTCTGCAGGAACCTTGCCGCCACCGACCTCCTCCTCCACCAGCGAGCACGCAGCAGGCGGCCTCCTCCTCCTAGCGTGGGCCTCCTCCTCTGGCGTGGCCTCCTCCTCTTGGGATGCGGCGGTGGCGCCTCGATGCGGGATGGGGATGGGGCGATGTGTCGAGGGCGGCGATGGGAGGCTGGCTCACGCCGCGATTGACTAGTCCAACCCACAGCGTGGCCACGACCAAGTGCTTCTGGTTATCCGTAACACACTTGGCGAGTGCGCGTGTGTGGGTTGGACTATCGATAAGAGGCGGCCGTCCCACTAGTTAACACTAGTACTCTCTTACCCCCTTTGGTTCGCCCTTAGCTCTATTCTAAACCATGAGCACCTGTGTTGAATCCTGGTGCTCCACTTTTATTTTTACTTTAAAAATACTTTAAAATGTTCCAAAAAATACTTTAAAATGTTCCAAAAGTGGTGATACATGTCATACAAATTTTGTTTTGTTTTTAAAATACTTTTAAATATTCCAAAAATGCCCAAAAGTGATAATATATGTCATAAAAGTGTTACAAATATGATTGAAAGTATAACTAAATTTCATAATAATTTGTCCATGAATATTACAATCTTTTTCGACCACGTGTTTTACAATATTTTTTGAGCTAGCGTTTTACAATCTTTTTTCCCTTCTTTGTCGCGGTTGAATAATTTAGCCCCGGCACTTTAATGTTTCTTCTTTCGAACGAGCTACCTTTTTTGGGTAGGGTTGTCCTTTTTCTTCTTGTGATGTATGTTCTTTGCATCGTAAGTCGTCATGTTCAATCTTTGGGTCGCCGTCTTGGTCGAAGTCTTGCTCGTTGGCGACTCCATCCATTCCGATGATGTTTCTTTTCCTCTCCCACGACAACACGGCTAGGCTTTGTCGGGGTAATGAAAAACATTGGTCCACTTTGGTAGCCGTACCCATGGTTCATCTTCGCGTACGTTTGCACCGTGACCTTGGATTTGGCTGCTTCGGGTATAACCATGGTTGTGAAATACCGGTCTTCTCTTTCGACGCTCTTTGCCCATCTGACACGGAACATCGGCACCTTTTCTCCACAGTAGTCGAGCTCCCAGATCTCCTCGATTCTTCCGTAGAATCTTTCCTTCACGTTGTCATCGGTGTAGAATTCCGACGTTACACCTGAGTTCTGATAATCACACTTATTGTCCTTTTCCTCCGTGTAGAATGTGTAGCCATTGATATCATACGCCTGATAGGTCACCAGGTTTTGCATCGGTCCCTGCGATAAGGTGAATATGATCTTTTCCGTGTCAGAAGAATGCGAGCGCGGGGGATTATCAAGGAGCGTCTGCCTAAACCAACGCGTGAAATCTGAGTTGTGCTCTTTGATTATTTCTCCCTGCGTCCTCTGTATGCCCCGATCACTATACTTCTTCTCGATTAACCTTTTGTTCTTCTGTACCCAAGGATCGACCAGTTCTAAATGCTGTAGCGCGACGAGGTTTGCTCGATCAAAGTCTGCGCGTCGAAAATCGAAGTCTGCATGCAGTATGCGACGACCCTCTCGGTGACCAGATCCGTCGATCTTGCCAAGGTGTCTGTTGACGGGAAGACCGACAGGGTTCTCGATGTCTAGATAATTCGTGCAGAAAGAGATGCACTCTTCGGCCAGAAAGCCCTTGGCTATGCTTCCATCTGGACGGGACCTGTTGCGAACGTATCCTTTGATGTGTCCGTTCATCCTTTCGAACGCCATCATGCTGCGGAGGAACATCGACCCGAGTTGAACAATGTCCTCCACGACATGGACCAGCAGATGCACCATAATGTCGAAGAATGCGGGTGGGAAGTAGACCTCAAGCTCACATAGTATCACCACGATCTCCTCCTGTAGCCTTCCGAGCTGATTCAAGCCAATCGACTTCCTAGAGATGACGTCGAAAAACTTGCATAGGCCAAATAACGTTTCACGGACGTGCTCGTCCATTACCCCTCTTAGTGCGATCGGAAGTACCTGCGTCATTAGCACGGCACAGTCGTGAGACTTCATGCCCGAACCTCTACGCCGCCGTCTAGGTATCGCTTATCTTGCCAGCGTAGTCGTAAGGAAATTTGACTCCTAGAAGGCACTTGAAAAACTGTTTGATCTCATCACGGCTTAGAGTGAAGCAAGAAGGAGGCAGTAATATTCGTTCTTCTTGAACTTTTTACCCTTCCGACGACCTTGTGTCGTCTCCGACTCATGATCATCGTCATCTTCACGATCATCGAGTAGTCGTCCTCCGTGAAGCTCCTTCCGGATACCCAAGCATATCAGGTCGTGCCTTTCGGACCATCTTTCGTCCTATCGGCATGTTGATTATGGTGGCGACGGACTCTAGCACACGTTTTCGTGATATGCATGATGTAGAGGCTATGAGGCGTGCGGAGAAACTTCTAGTATGGCAACTCCTGAAATGCAGACCTTGTTTTCCATACCTTCATCAATGGCTTGTCTTGTTGCTGCCTCTTTCGCTTCTTTCGGGCTTAGGACAATCTTTCCAGTTTTTCAAGAACTCTTCCACTTCTTCTGCTCCTCGCTCTGGGATTCCTCGGGTCTCTGATTTGCCATCGAACAGGTCTCCACGTTTTCTCCATGGATCATTCTTTCTAAGCCACCTCCGGTGCGCCATGAACACGGTTTTCGATGACCCTGGATCTTTCTCTAGTTGGAGATAGCTTGTGTTATCCATGCACCTAACGCGCGAAATCCTTGGATAACCTTCCCGAGATATACCATAACCTGGATAGTCTTGCACCGTAGTGATCAACGCGGCTCTCATAGTGAAATAATCTTGTGCGACAGCGTCGTAAGTATTGGCTCCAGATTCCCATAACGTGGCTAGCTCCTCTTTCAACAGCCCGAGATACAGATTGATGTCGGTACCAGGTTATTTCAGCCCTTGAATTAGCATACTCATTTGTATGTACTTCTTCTTCATGCACAACCATGGAGGAGGTTGTACATCCATACAAACACGGGCCAAGTCTTTGTGCGTGCTACTCGCTACCGAACGGATTGAGTCCATCGGTGCTCGCACCAAGCTGATGTTCCTCGAATCTCCACCGAATTCAGGGTCGAGGTCCAATGCTTTCCAGCTGCTAGCATCTGAAGGGTGCGTCAGCAGCTCATCCTTTTCGGGGTCATCATCATCTCCTGGCTTCTTCCTTTCCGCATGCCATCGCATGAGCTTCGCTTCCTTAGGGTCCGCGAAATAGCGCTGCAGACGTGGAGTGATAGGAAAGTACCATACCACTTTTCGAGGTGCTTTCTTCCCTTTCTTGTATCGACTCACGCCGCACACTGGACATGTGGTTTTCTCCGCGTCCTCGCCCCGATAAATGATGCAATCGTTGATGCATATGTGATATCTAACGTACGGTAGATCGAGAGGACAGACGATTTTCTTGGCATCCTCGATACTAGTTGGACATGTGTTCCCCTCCGGGAGACGATCGTGCGTAATGCCATCATATCGTCAAGCTTGCGTCGCTCAATTTGTGCTTTGCCTTCATCTCCATAGCCTTGAGCGTTACATTCAACCGGTATCATCGGGCTGCATCCTTCATACAA
Organism: Avena longiglumis; assembly: GCA_030063025.1. Taxonomy (NCBI): domain Eukaryota; kingdom Viridiplantae; phylum Streptophyta; class Magnoliopsida; order Poales; family Poaceae; genus Avena; species Avena longiglumis. The sequence goes on from CP125976.1 coordinate 563,384,568, forward strand.
TGGAGTAACCGCGTCTTTCTCAAGTTGCGCAAGCTTGGCTTTCTCTCTAGCGGCAGCCTGGCATTACTATGCCTTGAGAAGCAGCTCTTGCACATAAGGGTCCCGCACCCAGCTGACGTTGTTCCATCGTTGTCCTCCTCCGCATCTAGATCATCATCATCCCGGTGCCTTCGCACCTTCACCATCTCCAGAGACTCTTCATCATCTCGCGTTCTCGCCGTGATGATGATCATCGCCATGTTGGCCACCTTCTTCACCGTCTCCATCATCTACGCATCGCTTATCCAACGAGTGTATCCATCCATGAAACCATGGCGGGCGAGTGCGCAGATTCGGAATCTGGGTCGATCACCGATTGAGTTTGCATCTTCTACACGGACATCTTATATCATCTTGTTATTTCGTATCATGTCGGCCGTCGCACATTTCAAAAATCTAGCCACAATGCCTTCGCTCATTACGCGGACCATTTTGCACTGCGATGTACACGGTACAATTTTGAAGTCTATTAGAACCACATAATGAATGCATGGATGCAATGGTCGATAGAAAATTTCGCATGACCTATCCTAAAATTAGGACCTTTTGAAATGCCAAAGTCTTGCCAAAATGGAAATGAATCAACATTTTGGCAAAACAAATGGCAACTTGTTCACATACAAACACAAGAGAGAGAGACCGATCCATACACACATGAACATATCATTATCCTCTCCATAGTACACATGCATGAGCATCATCGATACTCTCCATATACACACGCATATGACCATCGATCCTCTCCACATACACACATCATGAGCATCGATCATCTACATACATATGAGCACATCATCCATATACACATGAACACATCCTTACATGGACAACTTACGAGATGAGAGACCGATCGCGAGAAAGATGGAAAGGAGAGGTGCGCGCGTCGACCGGAGAAGGATAGATGAGAGACCGGAGACCTCCTCTATTACTTATGTAACATCCAAAGCAAGTTTTACATGCTAAAAATGGTGAATGTGTGGAGAAATTGAGGTGGGAAGGAGAAGATCCCGACTATATCTAAGGAGGAAGAAGAAGGGGAAAGTGAAGTGTGGGGTGGTGGATGTGGTCACACATGTGCACATAAAGTGCTGTCCTAAAGAAATCGACACATCCGTGGCGCACAGCCTAGTGCGCACAGGAGTACAAACATCTATGGCACTATTCCATGCGCACAGATCTCCTACTCCGTGGGCGCACTAGGCGCCACAGTTTGTGGCCGTTTCAGAGCAGAGGGGGGCATGCGCTTAGGCGTAGCGCACCAGGCCCACGTGCGCCACAGATGACCCTAACAACCGTGGCACACATGACTATAGTGCGCATGATGTTTGGCGTGTAAATGAGGCCACAGCCCACACATCTGTGGCGCACTATAGTCATGTGCGCCACGGTTGTTCTAGTTATTAGTAGGGCACTGCCCCCACAGGTGAGCCACGCCTGTTTTAGCCGTGGGGCACTTCAACCATGTGAGCCACGGATGTGCTGATTACCTATAGCCGTTTTCCTAGTAGTGGTTGTTACTAGATCTACTGCATACGAGTTCCAATCTATGGCACATGGTGTGTGTGTGGTGTTGTGGTTCAGGATTCTCCTCACAGAGACGAGGCTATTCCAAGTTATTTCATTAAAGTTGTAATATGATAACAAGCCGTCTATAGATATTGTAAATAATCCTATACAACATGATCATACCAAACATGTAAATATTGATCGCCATTTAATGAAACAAAAGCTAGATAATGGGATAATATGTATGTTGTATGTAGTTCATATAGCCAAGTCACTAATATTATTACAAAAGGATAGCCTAAAAAACCGTTTTGTATCTTTTGTAACAAGATGGATCTTTATGACATATACATATCCCATCTTGAGGGGAAGTATTAGTGTGTGTAGTGATATGGAAATATGTAGTTCTATGGGTACTAATTTGAAAGATGCACATAGATAAGAGAAGCTATACATAGAGGAGGGTAAGTGGCCCATCAAAAAAATCCCAAAATGTTCTCTCTCCTCTCTCAATCTTCCTTCGGATCCTAACACACAGATACTAAAATCTACCAATAGTTTGCAACCAAAACTCATCTTTTTTCGCACCATTCTTTCAAATATGTTAAGATGCTCTTCAACTCACTTTCATGTACAAGTGTGCACGGTAACGAGGTCGGGGACTCATCAGCGATCGACTACCTACTACGTACGCATGTGATAAAGGTCGGTTTGCTATTTTCTCAGCAAATTGAGATACCATGTACATTCCACCTTACGAATCAAGAGGGACGACACAGAGCGATTAAAATATATTCATCGTAACTGTTTCTATATGTATAAAGTTCATGCACAACAAGCTCTAACTATCTTAATCTCTAGTCAAAGCTCAGATAGGTGTATACATCATTTGATCAGGGATGCTGATCAATAATTAAGTTCGAAAACAAGACGGATGAAACAGTACTATATATAGTTTGAATGCAAGATGAAAGACACGCATGAGCTGGTATTCTGATACCGAACACACGACTGATCTTGGGCTGAAACAAATCGTAATTCGTACAGCGCAGGTGCCTTATCGGCTGATCACTTGCTGGTGGGTCTCGAGATGATTCAGGTGCTCCACTCCGGGCCGAGGTATCTGCCGTTGCGCTTCCTCTTTCGTGACTCTTTTCGTCCTGCTCCTTGGACGCTGGGCGCCAAGCCCTCGCCTTCTTCGCCCTGCTGTCTGGTCTCCTGGCTCTCGGGCTCCTCTTCCACGACAGGCAGCGAGGCTGTCCAGCGCGTGGCAGCCATGAACTCGGCGGCCTCCGTCCTCAGGCTCTCGAAGAGCGCGGCCTGCCTGCGGAGCGCCTTCCCGAGCTGCTCGGCGCCCGGGTACCCCACGAACGATGCGGCCGACTTCTCGAAGGACTGCGCTGCCGCCGCCGCCCTTTCGAGCAGCCGAAGGACGGTCTCCTCGGCGAGCGAGGTCTGCAGAACTCCCTCCACTAGTGGAAAAAGGGCTGGCCTCTTTTCAGAGTATTAGTCCCGGTTGCGCCACCAACCGGAACTAATGCTGACACGCGTCCCGGTTGAAACGGGCACGAGGCCAGGGGACATGCGTCCCGGTAGGTAAGGGGGAATACGTCCCGGTTGGAGCCACCAACCGGGACTAAAGAACAGCCACGTGGCGTGACGCGCACCTTTAGTCCGGTTCGGCTCCAACCGGGACATCTCGCCCTATAAATGCAACGCTCCAGCCCCCTCTGCCTCCACTCTGTTTTTTCAAATGGTGGAAGGTGTGAGGGGTGTGCTAGTTTTTTCTCTTCTATGCATGCATTGAAGGTGTTTGATAAAATGTTTGAGTGAATAATCCCGTTGAATTTCTCATAGAAGAAAAATATAGAAGGTGTCCGAGACGCACTTGAGCTTTCTCCTCTTTATTTCCCTCGATCGAGGTTAGCAATCTTATCTTTTCTAGGTCATTGATACAATTCATGTGTCGGTGTGAATTAGTTATTTCACTATTTATGATGTCCTGTTTTTTGATAACTTACTTATATGATGCGGATGAACGGTCGGGAATGGATGTACGGTGACCGACGCGTAGCTGGGTATATCAAAGGCGTGGATAAATTTATCGATGTGGCTACGGCAAACAAAGATAATGGATTTATACGTTGTCCATGTGTTCAATGTCGGAACAACAAGAAGTACTCTTCCTCGAAAATCATTCGCGGCCACTTGATTATGAAAGATTTCATGCCCAACTATAATTGCTGGACCAAACACGGGGAAAGAGGGGTTATGATGGAAGATGGTGAAAAAGAAGATGATGATAATAACTATCATCATATGTTTCCTGAATACAGTGATGCTGCAATGGAAGACAATGGAGAGAAAAGAGGTGAAGAACGGGCATCAGATGAGCCGGCTGATGAACTTGGTAGGGTCATTTCTGATGCAAAGCGAGACTGTGAAACAGAAAATGAGAAGTTAAAATTAGAGGGCATGTTAGAAGATCACAAGAAATTGTTGTACCCAAATTGTGAAGATGGCAGCACAAAGCTCGGTATCACACTGAAATTGTTGCGATGGAAGGCAGAGTGTGGTCTAACTGACTCCTCATTTGATAAGATGCTGAAAATAATGAAGCCGAAGTTTCCAAAACATAACGAACTTCCCGAGAGTACCTACGAAACAAAGAAGACTCTCTGTCCTCTGGGACCTACAGCCTCGTACCAACCGAAACCTATAGCCCCGTTTCCACCCGTGCTCCAAACCCATCGTCAGACTGATCCTCTACACGCAGCGATCTCTCGACGTGTTCCGATGCGGAGATGGGTGACGGGACGCGGCAAATGCCCAGGTGGCTGCCTTATATGATCGACCAGTCCGATTGTCCCGTGAGAACGTAGCGCATGCATGTACCGAACGTACCTTGGGTTTGCATAGTATACGAGTAGGCTTAGGAGTTGCTTTCCATATGCAAACCCAACGCATGAGTCAGAGCCCGAATAGAAGTATAGAACATGTAGCACTGGCCACGACTGCATTGCATTTATACGGATTGAGTTTTATAATACAGCGAGGTCACAAGAAATAAATAGAATAGTTATACAGAAGAAATAGAATAGTAGAATAGTTATGATTGACCAGTCCGACTGTCCCGTGGGAACGTAGCGCATGCATGTACCGAACGTACCTTGGGTTTGCATAGTATACGAGTAGGCTTAGGAGTTGGTTTCTACTCACTACCGGAATAACAATAAGGCCGAGGGCTCTTTTATAGGCCGACGGCCCGGCATAGCTAGATAGACCGTCGGTCCAGTTTTATCGTCGGCGTAGGATAGATAGACCGACAGCAGCCGTCAGCGTAAACGGGGCCGTTGGTGTAGCATACTACGCTAACGGCAGAGCGACGGCGTCAAGTCTACGCCGACGGCGTCGGCGTAGGTTTCAGACTCGGCGTAGCCATTTTTCTTTTTTACCCCCATTAATCTTAAAAAAATCATAACTAAATTATTTAAATTCAGAAAAATTACATATAATATATCAAAATTTGCAGAAAAATAAGATCTATCTATATAAACTGAAATATTACATATTTGTTTAAATATATATATATAATATAAATACTTTCGTATAACATATTTTAAAAAAACGGGGTGTTTTGTGAAGCAACCACCAAATGAAAGTTTCAAAATAATAATACCACATTTTTCAAAAATATTAGACCATATTGAACGCATAATTTCCCAACCTGGATATCTCAAACCTTTTCATCCACCTCTCGTAAAAAAGACAAAATTCTGCTGAATCGGTAGTAAATGAGTTAGATTTGAACTACAGGTACATGATATGATGCTCATGTTTTTTGCAAAAATCATTTTTAGGTTCACAATATGCTATTTCATTAGACATATAATGCAAGTTTAGTGAGGCTCATCCCTGAGCTAAGAATCTTCATGCCCCTCGATTTACAAAGTTTGACGATAGTTTGAAACGGGCATAAAAAATTCAAAAACGATCGAAACAATACAAAACTTTCGCGTGGTGTCATATTATGTGACATAGTTGCATGGAAAAATACCAAACCTGGTATATTGATTGTGTCTTAAAAAATCTTCACAAAATGACCTATCTCAATCGAGGTTTTCTGGATTTCAGGTCAAATGACCAATGTTATTGCTAGAATCACGATATAGTTTGCAATAATGTGCCCATATTATGCACGCATGTGTATCATGGGATGGCAAACAATGTTGCAGGAGGAAGTTTTCCTTTTTGTCGCACCAAAAAGGCAATTTTTATTTTCCGAGTGCAAAAAACGGGGCGTTTTGTGAAACAACCACCAAATAAAAGTGTCAAAATGATAATACCATATTTTTCAAAAATACTAGACCATATTGAATGGACAATTTCCCAACCGGGGTATCTTAAACCTTTCCGTCCACCCCTCGTGAAAAAGACAAATTTCTGCCAAATTAGTAAGAAATGTGTTAGATTTGAACTACAGGTACATGATATGATGCTCATGATTTTTAGTAAAAATCATTTTTAGGTTCACAATATGCTATTTTATCAGAGATATATTGCAAGTTTAGTGAGGCTCAACCCCGATCTAAGAATCTTCATGCCTCTCAATTTAGAAAGTTTGACGATAGATTGAAACAAGCATAAAAAATTCAAAAACGATCGAAACAATGCAAAACCTTCGCGTGGTGTCATATTATATGACATAGTTGCATGGAAAAATACAAAACTTGGTATATTGAGCGTGTCTCAAAAAACCCTTCACAAAATGACCTATCTCAACCGAGGTTTTCTGGATTTCAGGTCAAATGACCAATGTTATTGCTAGAATCGCGATATAGTTTGCGCTAATGTGCCCATATTGTGCACTCGTGTATATCATGGGACGGCGAACAATGTTGCAGGAGGAAGTTTTTCTTTTTGTTGCACCAAAAAGCCATTTTTTATTTTCCGAGTGCAAAAAACAGGGCGTTTTGTGAAACAACCACCAAATAAAAGTTTAAAATGATAATACCATATTTTTCAAAAATACTATACCATATTAAATGGACAATTTCCCAACCGGGGTATCTCAAACCTTTATGTCCACCCCTCGTGAAAAAGATAAATTTTTGCCAAATCAGTAGGAGATGAGTTAGATTTGAACTACAGGTACATGATATGATGCTCATAATTTTTTGCAAAAATAATTTTTAGGTTCACAATATGCTATTTCATTAGATATCTAATGCAAGTTTAGTGAGGCTCAGCCCCGAGCTAAGAATTTTCATGCCCCTCGATTTAGAAAGTTTGACGATAGTTTGAAACGGGCATAAAAATTTCAAAAACGACCGAAACAATGCAAAACCTTCGCGTGGTGTCATATTATGTGACATAGTTGCATGGAAAAATACAAAACTTGGTATATTGATCGTGTCTTAAAAAAACCTTCACAAAATGACCTATCTCAATCGAGGTTTTCTGGATTTCAGGTCAAATGACCAATGTTATTGCTAGAATCGCGATATAGTTTGCGCTAATGTGACCATATTGTGTACTCGTGTATATCATAGGATGGCGAATAATGTTGCAGTAGGATTTTTTTCTTTTCGTCGCACCAAAAAGCCATTTTTTATTTTCCGAGTGTAAAAAAGGGGTGTTTCATAAATCTTGACATAGTTTCAGTTGGTCTAGTATTTAGAAGTTACGATATATAATTAAATAGATGATAGGGATGTCATATTTGGATTCCTCTCATTTTTCTGATCGATTTGGATATATTATTTGTCGAATTGTGATTTACTGATTTGTAGATATGAATTATTCAAATTTAAATGAAAAAAGCAAAATAAATAAAATTTATTTTATTTTTATTTGAATTCAAGATTATTATTACTTATTCATTGTTGTTTACTCAAATAATTATATGGAATGTAAAAAAATAAATATGTCTAACATTATAGTGTAATGGTTAAAAGGTTTGATATGGTAATACTCACAACAAGTTCTAGTTTCTTTGTCGGAAGCTCATATGGAAGGAACGAAGAAGTTAATCGTGTTAGGGCTAGAGTAGTATTAGGATGGGTGACCGGTTCGGAAGTTTAACTAATTATACAATTTGACTTGAGACTAAGTATACTTAGAATAAAAAAATGTCCATGAGAGATTAACAAGTTAAACAATTCAAAAAATGAAAAACAAAATTTGAAAAAAAAATCGATTTTTTTTTTGGAAAATTCTAGGCCGACGGCTTTGCCGTCGGCGTAGCCAAACGGCCGTTAGTCATCTTGGTGGGCCCCATATGGTCTACGCCGACGGCAAGCCGTCGGAGTAGCTATATACGCCGAAGACTTTTCTACGCCGACGGGAAGAGAGGCTACGCCTACGGGGTTGTACGCCGACGGCAGCCGTCGGGCCAGCCTACGCCAACGGCATTTAGGGACTACGCCGACGGGACCCGGCCGTCGGCATATTCATCTTCTCCTGTAGTGACTCCCTCCGTTTTAAAATATAAGATGTTTTAGATTTGTAAATAAAATATATCTAGACTTGTTTTAATATATAGGTTCACTCTACTTTGAGGTGAATCTACACACTAAAACAAGTATAGATTCATTTTATTCACAAACCTAAAACATCTTATATTTTGAAACGAAGGGAGTATATGCAAACCCAACGCATGAGTCAGAGCCCGAATAGAACATGTAGCACCTGGCCACGGCTGCATTGCATTTATACGGATTGAAATAATTAAATAGAATATTTATATAGAAAAAATAGAATATTAGAAATAAATAGAAAATTAGAGGGCACAATATGTGTGTCCATTGCCGGTGGTGGCGACAGAGGAAGGGGATGGAGATGGGGGAAGAGGCCGGAGGAAGGGGAAGGCCCCATTGCCCTCGGGGGCGAGAGGGTCGGGGTGTTCTATAGTTCGATCCACTTGATCAAAGTTTGGACTTACTCCAACAGATAAAAACTAGTAGTGTAAAAATAAGTCGCCGCCGATGGCGGCATGCTTTCCCCCACGCCATGGTGGTAGGTCGGGCCCTTCTTCTCCTTGGTGGCGATGCACCTCAAGAGGCTCTGGTCCTGCGCAGCTGGGTGGTGCTGGTGGTGGCGTCACGTAGCGGCGGGGCGCCATGGATGAGAAGCGTCATTGGCTGCCAACCCAGCCAAGATTTGGGCACCTCGGTCCCTATATGGGCTTCGGCGGGCTAGCCGCTCCATCCGCGGAGCTCTCTATAGGCATGGTGGCGACCAGGCTAGGATGGGGGGCGATGGCATTGCGGCCTGCCCATTGCAACAGGCAGCCGTTACTTTAAGGGCTCGTCGTGGCCTGGTTGGGCCTGCATGGGCAAGTTGTGCCCATGTTGCTCTGTCCGGTTGATGACCGCCTCTCGATGGTGGAGGTGGGTTCCTCCCATGCGGCTGCGAGGTTTCTGTCCCTCGTTCTGGTGATGTGTGCCTCCATATTACAGGTGTCCTTAATGAGACAATGATGATGACTTCAAGATTATCGTGGCGAGTGCTGGTGGGCGGCTAAGTTGGGTGGTGGTTCTCCGCTGCACCGGGATTTTTTTGGGGGGTGGGGAGAAATCCCTATTGGCTCGTATGACCCTAACACAGTGTCGTCTTCAAGTGGCATTATTTCTTCCTAAAGGGCGTCGCTAGAATCCTCTATCCACATGCAATGGTGACAACCTTGTACATACCTCAATATTTGTGTGCACTCATATGTTAGTGCATCAAGATCATCATAGAAGATAACATATACTAGTATGCAACCAAAACAAACTAGATCACAATTGCCATAATAATTCACTATTCAAACATCAATATAGTCATACAATAAATCATGGGAAAATAATATGTTGCATTATACATCATGTTTGCCAAGAGATTAAAGAGGAGGATTATAGGATCTTGCAGTAGATGGTGATGGAGATGATACTCCCCAAGGGGAAGAGGCGGCGCTGGTGACAGCGTAGGGCGGCAGCGCCCCGGCGGCCTCCTAGGGGTAGCGGTTGCCCTTGGAGCAGCGGCCCCTTGGCCCTTCTTATTCCTTGGAGATGGTGCAACAATATAGGAGCTTCTCCCTCTCCTTGGGCGCTGCCAAGGAGGGGGATTTCGTGGTTGTGGGTGGATGCCTCCAAAAGTAGGGTTTCCTCTCAATATATAGTGGTGGAGATGTAATTTGGCCATAGGATGGATGCTCCTTGGATCCAAGGGCTCTTGGGCATCTCTAGAACCTTTCTAGGATTCCCCTATGTCCTTAATAAGTCCATCAAGTTGTGGTTGGGCCGAAATAATCAAAAATGGAAGAAATTTGAGTTGACCACGTCACATATTTTCGGAGTCCCGAATTGCTTGCGTCCTCCGCAGTAATATGGCTATAAAAATGCATTCAGACTTTGATTGGGACAAATTTTATTTCTAAATTGTTGCGCATAAAATTCCCCACAACTTTCCTTTCTACACTTTTTTCATTAGACGTCATCTTCGTGGTCGTTTTTAGAAACCTTCGAAAAGAGTTCCGCAGGGACAAATTCTAGGAATTACCAGATTTCTCCATAATGCACGGTTTCCTTTCATATTTGTGTATTTTCTACACAATAAAGTGTAAAACAAGAACTTGTGCACTTTTACAAATATATGTAGGTTAGTCCTAATAAATATAATAATTTTGCAAAATAATAATGATTTTGAAACAACAAATGACAAAGTTCATGGATGCATTTTACATGCATCAAACATCCCCAAGCTTAACCTATGCTCGTCCTCGAGCATAAAGGTGATAAAATTAACATGGACTTCGGAGTTTGTTGCGTTACTTTTTTTTCATTGCCACATAAAGTTCACTAGGTTTAATCTTTAAGGAATAACAACAAGCAAGTGGGCTATAAAGTGATATCTTTCGCACTCTACAAACATGCTCAATAATAAGTAGACTTGCGTTCAAACAAACGAGAGATAAAACAAACCTTTAAGCATACTTAGATGAACCTATAGAATTGTTGGAAGACTCATTCCTATATTGGCATGGTTTTTTTATGCCTTTCTACGTTGGGTTACTTCTTAGTTTCAAGACCTTGACTTGGAAGACTCACTTCTTAGTTTTATGTATTTCCTTAAATATTTTTATATCTCGTACGTAAGCATGGATTAAACATGTGCAAAGGCCTATTTAGCTTCCAAATTCTATTTCATTAAGTTTATGATTGATCAATAGTATCATTAGTGTTTGGTTCTATTTACCCTTATCATTATCATCTTTCCAGTTCAAAGAAGAGAATAAATATAACAAGATAGACATGAAGTTCAACTTTTGTCGAACACTTTTACCATTTTTTATATGGCATCAGTTAACGGTATTGTCCTCCTAGTAACCGGTATAAACCTTATTCATGGGTCTTTCAATCATGTCATATGCTCTAAAACAAACTTTTCTCTTCACTTTCCATGGCTAGCCGAATACTCGGCTGCCTACCTTTCCAATACTTTTACCTAGAGCATATGTATTGAAATACCAATGACCCTTAGTTTACTCGTAGATTACTAAGTAAAATAAGAGTATCTCATGTCCCCTTATTATCGTTCCTTCCACTTTTTATCTTACAAAACCATTTTACGTTCATAAATCATTACCACCTTTGATGGTTGTGCCTTCAAATTCATGGTCACCCCACAACCAACTTCTCTATGACAACCATAACCATAAGAGAAATATTATTTGGAAGCTAAATAAAACTGATGACCCAGAAATATAGGGGATCGCAACAGTCTTTGCGAGTAGTATTACCCAATTTATTGATTCGACACAAGGGGATCCAAAGAATACTTGCAAGCCTTAACAACTGAGTTGTCAATTCAGATGCACCTGAAAATAGTTCTTGCTCACAGAAGTTTATCAGTAGCAACAATTTGTAGTAGAGACAGCAAAGCAATAGCAACAGTAAAACAGGAGCAATAGTAACAGTAGTAGCAAACAGTAGGATATAAGTGTGGTAGGCATATGGATGGATGGGCGTTTCATGAACAAGACTAAACATGTAACTTCAAGATCTAGGGCATTGCGGATAAATAAGAACAAGCATCCAAGTACTAAACAGTCCTAGGCATGTGGTCCATATATAGTCATGCGTGCTCGCAATGAGAACTTGCACAACATCTTTTGTCCTGTCAGCCCGTGGCAGCGGGCCTCTAGGGAACTACTGGCAATTAAGGTGCTCCTTTTAATAGAGCACCGGAGCAAAGCATTGACACTCTGTGAACACATGTGATCCTCACATCACAGCCTTCTCCTCCGGTTGTCCAAATTTCTGTCACTTCGGGACCTTTGGATCCGGATAATATTGTGTGTACACAACTTGCAGATAAGATCACAAACAATACTATCATAATGATTTAACAATAAGTTCAGATCGGAGATCATGGCACTCGGGCCCTAGTGACAAGCATTAAGCACAACACATTGCAACAAAGTTAATAGCACTAAAAGAGATACTAGGCACTATGCCCTAACAATCTTATTCGATTACATGTGTTCGATGCTAATTTGTACTGTCACGTTAATAGGTGCAAAACATATGATCAGCAGAGCCAGCAAGCTATGTATGTGCATGTGTGCGTAGAGCTGATCATTCGACTGATCAACTCGACATGTACGTGCATGCAGCTAGCATCTATCCATACAAGCACAGCTGGTGCATGCAGCTACTTCTTGTGAACCAGCGCCTAGTAAATGCAACGTGAAGAAAAGAGCTACAATCATGATTTAATTAATTACTAGTTCACTTTGCAGGGTCGCGTATAGCTAAAGTTGTAAGGCGTATGTATACGGCTCGGCCGGCCGGCCGGTCGGCCGCGCCTTCACGTATTTGTTGGCTACGGAACGTGTGTAACAGATTTTATTTTTGGACCAGCTGATACGATCGATCGAGCTTATCAGATAAGTATCACGCGATCAAAAGCGTGGCTGGCCGCGATCTTCTCTAAAGGTTAGCGCGTGCGGACGTTGAGATAAGCGTCTCCGCCGCAATAAACTCTCTGCCTGTTGGCTTCTGCCTATAAAAAACACACGCAGAACGACGCTGGAGGAAGACGGAGACGGGACGTAGAGCTCACGCTGGAGGAGGCACAACTCTCGCTTGGCACTTGCCATCCGCTTATCCACTAGCACCATACACGCAGGCGCCCCACACCACCAAAATCCCACCTGCAAATTTCCACACACGAGCTAGCATCCCAGTCAAAAGCACCATACACACACACACTGATCAGTGAAGCCATATGGAGGTGAAGCCGATGATTTCTGACGGTGAGCATATGGATTGACTCTCTCCCTCTCTCTTTTTCTCTCTCTCCAGCATGCATGCACACATGCGTTTCGCTGGAGAAGGTTCCTTCACCGCGGGAAGAGGCGCGATGGGCCAGGCCGCGCGCAGCCCACAGCCATGGGTCATGCCAGAGATGACGATGAAATCAAGGTGTTGCCGGCGAACAGCCCGCTCACGTCGAGGTGCTGACGAGAACCATCAAGAGGCCTTAGCTGCCTCAGACGTAGCCGGCGATGGATGGTGCCGGCATGCTCTCAGGAGCGGCTGGGCCGTCTCCAACTTCCGCGCCACGGTGAAGACAGCACCACCCACAAGATGACGGCTCGGAGAGAGCGCGCGGCTGCCGGCGGGCAGCCCGGCGCCGCCTCCATCTCCGCCGCCACCAAGACGATGGCCCCGAGGGCGCGCGCGGCTGCCGGCGTGCAGCCCGGCGCCGCCTCCATCTCCGCCGCCACCAAGACGATGGCCCCGTGGGCGCGAGGCTGTCGGCGTGCAGACCGGCACCATCTCCAACGCCACCAAGAGGACGGCCTAGACGGCGCGGCTGCCGTCGTGTAGCCCGGCGCCATCTCCATCTCCGCCACCACGAAGACGACGGACTGGGGGCGCGCGGCTGCCAGCGTGCAGCCCGACGCCACCAAGAGCACGGCCTCGAGGACGTGAGGCTGCCGGCGTGCAGCCCGGCGCCATCGCAATCTCCACTCTGGTGTGGCGCGCCAAGGACGGCGGCCTTGCGGCTGTCGGCGTGTCGTAGCGGCACCATCTCCTCCCCATCGAGACGTGCTATACGGCGGCTCCGAAGACGATGGAGGCGTGGAGCCCGGTACCTCCTCACGTCGGAGAAGCGTGCCGAAGAGGACGACGATAAGGCGGCCGGCGTGCATTCAGCGCCACGTCCATCTCGACGAACCATGCTGCCCAAGACAGCGGCGGGGCTGCCGGCGTGCAGCCCAACCTTTCTCCACCTCCTACGAACGCCAACAAGACGACGGCTCTGAGGGCGTGCGGCTACCGGCGTGCAGCCCGGCGCTATATCCAACGCCACAGACGACGGCCCGAGGGCGCACGGTAGCCTGGCGCGCAGCCTGGCGCCATCTCTTCTCCTATCGATCCCGGTGCCTTCTTCACTCCGGCGAGGCGTGCCGAAGACGAGTGATGACGGGCTGCTAGTATGCAAGCTGGCACCTTCTCCATCTCCGCGAGCCATGGGCGATAGCGTCAGGGTGTCCATCGGACAGCCCGGTGCTAGCTCCATCTCCGTGAAGCCAACGGGCATAGGCAAAAGCGCCGCCGACTTGCAATCCGGCGACATACGCCACCTCCATCTCCACGAGCCCATGGGACGACGCTTTTGTCTAGGACGACGTCCGTGAACTCGGCGTCGGACCGAGACGGGGTGTCGACCACGCTAGCTACACCACTTGTGGCGCACATCGGTTTTCCACCGACGCCGATCTCCACCAACACTTACTCCTGCGAGGCATACCCCTTGCGCACCCCGACGAGGCTGCTGGTCTTCGAGAAGTCCCAGCTGAGAGGACCCATGCTACTCCAACTCCAACTACACCAACACCGTCAAGACCGACGAGGCACGACGGCGAGGGCGGGCGTGGCCGGAGCAAAGGCCACGCTACTCGCGGCGCGTGTACCGACAAGGACACGGGCTCTGCCGCCGCCCACACACACACCACCACCACATCATGCATGGAGAACGCGAAGCGAAGACGACGAAGACGACCACACGGCTTAATCGGAGGTGTCTCGCGGTGTAACCCGCGGGAGTAATTAACCGGGTGCCTTCCGAGGCCCCGGGAACCATGAGATCGCAATCACCCTCCGCGCAAGCAGGCCACGGAGCGCACTGTATTAGGGATTTGTACTTTGTTTCTCCATGAGAGATTAATGAAATGCATCTTTCCTACCTTTTCTTGTGTACTACGGTACATTGGCACACCCGCATTTCTTTTTCTTTACCCCGGCGCATGAGAAAAACACGCTACCATCCTTCTCCCCTTGAGTAGCCTACGTTCGACTTTTCTAGAATGTTTTTCTCGTGTCAAACAAATTGGCACGCCCGGTGGGACGTGGTTATCCTCCCATCTTTGCTCCGCTGTGGTCATTAGAATCGTCTTCGCCCGTTCACCCAACCCACACAACATCCTGCATGACAAGCCAACGGTGAGGACCTCCGCTGATCAAAGGTCATCTTCATGCAGGAGGAATCCCCCACGCCATCAACACAAAGCCCTGGGTGATCCACTTTGGATCATCCTTTCCGCCCATGGTGGTCGTCGAGGTCGGCACCAAGATGTTCATGCACCAAGCCAAGGAGCCAGCGCAGTTCCAAACTACGCGATTCAAGAAGGCGCAAAGGCGGGCATCCACCATGGCCAAGAAGGAGCGCCGCGAGTTGATGCTCGAGGCGCGCGCCCTGTTGAAGGAGTCAACGGTACATGACATCGAAGGGAACATGAGGGCGCTCGAACGCCTCTCTTCCAACATCATCGACAAGCGGACGGGAGCGGTGTCACTTCACGCCCCTACCCCGCCTTTGCACCCGGAGCTGCCGACGCCAACACCTAGGCGCACCGGAGTGGAGATTCTTGGAGGCTTGGAAGCCGCCTCCGGTGACTTGCGGAGACTCATGGCAAACGCCCGTTTGTCAGAAAGCCCGCATCCTCTAAGGAACTACTGGAGGAAGTGCCGTAAGGTACAACACCTTCACCAACTATTAAGCTCCGGCCTCACTAAGAGCCCGGTTCTTGCGAAAGATTGGTCCCTCGGCGCAAGGGACCTCGCGGACAAGGTGTTCACATGTACGAGCACCGAACCATCAGAGGTCAAGTTGGTGGTGAGAAGAGCCATCATGAAGGAGTTCTGGAAACGGTACTCCCAAAAAGAGTTCGTCTTGCCGGGCCCAACGCTCTCCATGAAACGGGAAGATCCTCGAAAAAGCATGTGTGCACCATGCTGCCACACTTCGGCGATCAATGGCCTCCCCATCCCCAACGACAACAGGTTCGCCTTTCTTCGGAACAAGGTACCTGCACCACGTGGAGAAGACCTACGGCAGGAGTTTCGCCGCTTGCAAGATCAAATGAATAGCATCCAGAGGCGGCTCCATGAGCAAGGAGCGCCAAGTTCTTCATCGGCCTGGTGAGGCAGGATTAGGCACCAAGCCCCTAGTCATCGTCCTCAACATGAGCGCCATACCTTGGCGCCCCGACGCCAACCTTCACCCATCAGACATGCACACCGGGGGCATCCTAACATGCCCCCAAGTCGGAACCGTTGGTCATGACATCAAGATGACGAGAGGGACCCTCGTCCCACCCAACAGTGGAGACCTAGGGATCCTCCACGAGATGCACTCCCGCCACGGCCTTCATCCCTGCCTAAGCGTGGAGAGCGACTTCAGGTGCACCCTTCAAGAGACGCGCCTACCACATCAACACCACACATTGCACCGCCTCTTCTACCAACTCCATCAGCACCCTCGAGAACCTGGCAGGTCCTCACGGAGAACCAGCGCAAGCGCGAGAGGCGCCGGAGGAATCTCCAAGTTCTATACAAAGAACTCGAAGCCCTGGTGCTCCGCCATACCCAAGTTCGGGTACGACCCGATGGTGGGGTCATTCAAGAAAGCGACAGGATCGGCTTCCGCATCTCTCCAAACCTGGAGCGGCACGAGCGGTACAATTACCTGCTCAGCCGCCTCGCTCCAAAACCGCGCAAGATGCCCTTAGGGGGTGTCGAACAAAAGGGCGAAGCGGTTCCACCACCGCTTCCTTCAGCAAATCCTCAACAAGGCGATGAACAGGCGATGGACACATCATCATCTTCGCCTCCTCGAAGGCAAAAGACACCAACACCGACAGCCACGCCAATGGAGGGCGTCCAGGAGACTCCAGCCGCAACTTCCTCCAACCCCGAGGCAGATCTTGGGGCTTCAACCTCCGTCGCCCCGGAAAAAGAGGAGATGCCTCCCACGAAACCTCCGCTTACTTCTCCGCAAGGAGACGAGAAGATCGGAGATGATGCCCTTCAGTAGGAGGATGGAAAGGAAAAAGGAGGCAACAAAGAAGGACCTTTCTTTGTGCGGCACTGTTGCAGTGCGCCCAAGGCTTGAGCCAAACGATGGTTGGCAACCTCCTCAAGTCACCCACGAGTTCGGCTATCCCTCGGATGAGGAGATCGTGCCGAACCCCAAAGCTGACTTCAAGAAGGCTATCTTGCCACGCCTCGGCCATGTACGTTCCTGGTTCAAGGGAACTGACGCAGAGGCCAAGGCCAATGCTTCTACAAGGAAAGAGGGAGCAAGATCCACTGCCCCATGCCTTCCCATCATGGCAGGGAAAGGCTCACTTTCTGATGGAGACTCGGGATATCACCCGAACATTTCGCCACGACGCTACACCGACATCACCTCAAGACTCCCACGAGATCCCGACGAGTTGTTGCAGGTTGCAAGTCGACCTGGAGCCAAGACACGGCTAAGGTATGTCGCACTTCAGAGTGTGACAGACAGATCAACCAGAGAGGAAGGGATTGACGAATACGCCGACAATGAAGAGAGCTTATCTGACTCTTCTTCCACCTCTTTGTTGGAGAAACTTACAAACTCCCCTCCATACCATGAGCTCGCCCCTTTGGTCCTATTGGACTGTGAAGATGGCCTTGAAGATCTCCATACCGCACCAGCCCACATGGCGGTAGACGGTGGAAAGAACGATGACTCTGCATCCGCGCAGGCTAGTGCAGCGGTGGGGAGATAAGCTGCACTGGAAGAAGAGATGAAGGAGCAGCGCGAGAAGATTGATCAATTGACATCAAAACTCGACCAGTTCATCGAGCTCATGATGAACAACAACAACAACAACAACAACAACAACGGGGTTCCACCACAAAGCGTACCACAAGGAGTGGTAGACCCACAAGTGGAGGAGTTGCAGGCGGGTGCTCTAACAAGTGCGCCACCCCATCACGAGCGCCAACACGAAGAAACAAGCACACATGCTCGCCAGTGGGCTAGACCCTCTGGTCCAGCCGACACAACGCCACAACAAAGCATGCTTAAAGGCTACCACAACATGCTTAAAGACATGGTGGACAAAAGATTCGAGCAATTGAAGGTCAATAATGCTCCTCGCACCAAAGGGAGTGAGTTGGAGAAGCCCTATGAAGCATGGCACGACCTGATGTCATTCCCTGCTGGGTGGCACCCACCAAAGTTCCGTCAATTCGACGGGACGGGTGATGCAAGGGAGCACTTGGCGTACTTCGAGGCGGCGTGCGGCGACACTGCAAACAACGCGTCACTTCTCCTTCGACAATTTTCAGGGTCCTTAACCGGCCCTGCCTTCCACTGGTACAGTCGCCTGGCGGTTGGATCCATCGAAACTTGGTCAGGCATGAAGGAAGTCTTCAAGAAGCACTTCGTCGCCATGAAGAAGGACTTCTCCGTCGTCGAGCTTGCACAAGTTCGTCAACGACGAGATGAGTCCATCGACGAGTACATCATCCGCTTCTGCAACAGCTATGTGCGGCTCGCTCGGGAGATGCACCTTGAGGACGCCATCGAGATGTGTGTCCACGGGATGCAACAACATTGGTCACTAGAGGTCTCACGGCGCGAGCCTAGGACCTTCAGTGCTCTTAGCACGGCCGTGGCAGCAACGAAGCTCGAGTTCGAGAAATCACCACAAATCATGGAGCTCTACAAGAACGCCACTACATTCGACCTGGCCAAGCGCTTCGCATCAACATTCAAGCCAACCAATAATGGGGCCAAGATGAAGGCACCGGCGGAGGCAAACGTTACCAGGGTCTTCTCCTCCATGCCCCAAGGCAATGTGCCAATGTTGGGCACAAGAGGCGAGCAAGCTGGAGTAAGGCAACGGCCCACGATGCAAGAGCTTCTCAAGAAACAATACATCTTCCGCAGAGAGCTGGTGAAGGACATGTTCAACCAGTTGATGTAACATCGAGCTTTGAACCTTCCAGAAGCTCGAAGACCCGATCAACTGGGGATGACAAATAATGCTTTGTTTTTCCCATATCATAGGTACGTGGGACACATCATCGAGGACTACGTCTCCTTCAAGGAATGGCTCCAGAGAGCCGTTAATGAAAAGAGGATCAACTTGGACCCGGAAGCTATCAATCCAGATTACCAAGCTATGAACACGGTGAGCGTAGTTCTGCCATCTTCATCAAGGCAAGGCGATGAATATGAAGATGGATGGGCGCCCCTCTCACAAGTTGAGGGCCAAGTATCCAACCTCGTCCTGGCGACAACATCAACACCTCCCCTTCAACAGGATTCTACACCAACCATGTCCATGGAGAAGCCTTGGAGCACGGTCCGTCGGAAGCCATACCCGAGGGACCTTCCAACTCGACCTCCTCGTCCGACATCATCAACACGCGCTCCCCCAACAATTCTAAGGCGAGTTGATCCAAGTCAACGTCGTCCCCCACCGAGGTTCGTCCCCAAGTCCGAGGGAGATGAGTCATTGCCCCGGCCAGGGCGGGGACTACGCACTTTGGCGCAGTTCCTACCCCATGGTTGGGACCAAGGGCCATCGGAGGGTGTCGAAGGAGTACAAGATGAGTTGCAATGACGTCCTCGACTACAAGGACGTGCCCAGCTCCGAGTCAGACGACATGTTCACTCTTGAAGAGCACGAGGCGTTCCACGCCGAAGGTGCCACAAAGAACCCACAGGTGGAGGAGGTGAACATGAACCTGCGTGGGGGAAAGGTCTTACCCGACCCCCTGAAGTCCAAGCAAACAAGAGTGGACAAGCCGGCGGCCCAGAAGGAGGCAACACCGTATGAAGAGGCACCAGAAGCGCATGATGGTGGGAAGGCGAAACCACAGGACATCGACTACAACATCATCACCCACCTCAAGTGAATTCCAGCGCTCCTGAGTGTGCACGATGCGCTCATGCTGGTGCCAAACCCGCGTGAAGCCCTCATCAAGGCGCTCCAGGCTCCGGAGATCTATGAAGTGTGCATGGCGAAGCATCGTCTCTTTGCCAATCCCTTGTTCGTGAATGAGATCACGTTCGACGAAGAGGACAATCTCATAGAAGATGGTGCCCATAACCGCCCACTTTACGTGGAGGGAAACATTGGGGCCGCGCATCTTCGTCGGATCCTCATCGACCCAGGGTCTGTCGTAGTTTGAAACGGGCAGGTTTCACGGTGGACGACCTGGAGTACACCGACGTGATGATATGCGGCTTTGACAACCAAGGGAAGCCAACACTAGGGGCCATCACGGTGAAGATCCAGATGTCTACATTCAGCTTCAAGGTGCGGTTCTTCGTCATCGAAGCGAACACCTCCTACTCGGCTCTCTTAGGGAGGCCTTGGATCCACAAGTATCGCGTGGTGCCTTCTACCCTTCACCAATGCCTAAAGTTCCTCGATGGCAACGACACACAACAACGCATCATCAGCAACACCAACCCCTACACCGTGCAAGAGTTGCATCATGCAGATGCGAAGTACTACTTCCCCATCGAAGACAGCGACCAACATGTCGGACGGATAACACCAGCGGTTGATGTCTTAATCAAACCAGGTGTTGCGCCAGTCGCCGAAGCACGACAGCTCATCATACCATGCTCCCCCGCAGATGCACGGGGTTCCTCCTCGCGGCGAAGGAACCACGGGCGTGACGATCTTCCTCGACTGTACACGACTACAAGCCCTTCCCGGGGCGGGATGGGGAGCTCTACCCGATCTTCTTTGGGGCAAGATCTCTTCACCTGCCCGGTTGCCCCGTTGCTATTGAAGGCAAGGTACCAGAAGCCCACGCCAATCACGTTGAGGTCGGCAATGACGCCTCTACAAGAGGCTCCTACATCTTCATCGACTTTGGCGCACCAAGAGCCTAGTTGTTTAACACTTGGCGGCTGCAGTGCCCAGGAGGACCGAAGGCATTGATCGGCAGCGATTATCGCCCCACGATCACTGCTTGGTGCGCAACACTCCAAAAGAGGAAGGTGCACCCACTCAGCCGGGGGTGGTTAGGAGGAGAATAAAGGAGATAGAGGAAGCTGCACGGGGAGCTCATGTCATGCAGCCCCCATCCCTCTACATATCCACGGCTTCTCCATTGGAGGTTTGGGCTATCCCAAGTTCATCTGGGTCTAGAACCCAAACCATTTTCTATAAAGTTCCACAGGTACAACATTGTGACTCCATATTTGAGCTTCCCCAACCACGCGGTGATACAGAAGAAGCACTATCCACAGTGAAGGCTAAGCCCAAGATGGCTCGCTTGCTGGAGAAGGCGGGATTCACGCTTCGGCAAAACAATAGAATACCGCCGCCACCCGCGGTTTGCGAGGCATGGTGGAGGCAAGACGAGGACCTCATCAAGCAGAAGGGCAAGACTCAGACCAAGTTCGGGCTTGGGTACACCCACATGGGTGACCACGACGATGAAGAAGAAGGAGGACTCAATGACGTCGCACAAGTCATGTGCCATGCTACGTCTGTCTCTTCACGAGACGACGTGGAACTGTCACATGATGGCCTTCACCGCCGAAACTCCATCGACGACGAGCCGGTCAAGGAAGAAGAAGAGGTCGAACCCACACTGGCTCCACAGGAGATGGAAGACGGTGGTCAGCCCACCATCAATGAACTTGTGAAAGTCAACCTCGAAACCGAAGACGATCGACGTCCCACTTTTGTCAGCTCCACGCTGACGGAAGAGGAACGGGAAAGCTACCGACGCTTCTTGATGGAGTATCGAGATTGCTTCGCCTGGAGCTACAAAGAGATGCCGGGGCTCGACCCTCGTGTCGCTACACACAAGCTGGCGATTGACCCGCAACACCGCCCCGTCAAACAGCCTCCGCGACGCTTGCGTCCGGAGTTTCAAGACCAAGTCATCGCCGAGGTCGATAAATTAATCATTGCAGATTTCATCAAAGAGGCGAAATACACCGAGTGGCTCGCAAACATCGTCCCCGTGGAGAAGAAGAATGGCCAGGTACGGGTGTGCCAAGACTTCCGCGACCTAAATCGAGCATGCCCCAAAGATGACTTTCCCCTGCCAATCACGGAAATGGTCGTCGACTCCACCACGGGCCATGGTGCGTTATCCTTCATGGATGGTTCGTCAGGCTACAACCAAATCAAGATGGATCCGGACGACGTCATCAACACCGCGTTCAGACCCCGAAGGGCAACTTCTACTACACCGTCATGCCATTCGGCTTGAAGAATGCTGGTGCGACGTACCAGCGGGCCATGCCATACATCCTCGATCGAAGCAAAAGAAATTGTTCAAAGCAAGCAAAATGGACGCAACAATATGAGCGACAAGCTCGTGTCCCCTACCCTCTAAGGGAGCCTAACGAATATGATTGCTAAGGTCCCACTAAGCCTCAGTTTTCAGGCTTATAGGACAAGATGATCTGGGCTTCAGGAAGGCCAGCTATTGGAGAGCTTCGGTTGGTTTCCTCTTCATCACGGGTGGCCAGAAATTTGGCCATCTCATCACGGCTTTTGGCAAGCAGGTCAGCCTCCTTTGAAGAGGTGGCCATGGCATCATCATGAGCTTTGATGTTTATGGAGTATGTCTCCAACACACCCGTGACCTCGCCCTCGCGCCTCCGAGCATAGCGGCGAGCTTATCGTATTTCTCGGCGATGGCTTGTTGCTTCGCGCGTAGCTCCACAAGATCCGCGACGCGCTTCTCGAGATGCGGGCGGTTAGCCCTCAACCGGGCTATGCCGTCTGCGATCTCTTTACAGGCAGCCTCTAGCTGCTGGAGAAGTGGGCGAGCTTGGGAGGCCATCGGAGTCGCCTTGTCGGGAGACTCTAGGCTTTCTCCGCCCTCCAAAAGGGTCACCAATGATTTTAGGTGAGCCATCAGGCTTTGCAGGTCAGCAGGAGGCGTGCCCTTGAACAGGTCGTCCCAGGCCATCAAGTCGCACTCTATCATTCCAATGACGTGCTCCTTCTCCAGCCAGACGGGCGGAGGCCGTCTGAATCTCCACCAGGTCGTTGATAACGACCTTCTTCCTATGGCGGTCGGCATGGGACTCTGCGGGAAGAGCGAGGCTTGGCACCCCGGACGTCTCGCCGCTCGAAGGATGGCCAAGGATGGAGAGGATGTCCGCCGCGCTCTGATAGAGCTTATTGTGCTTCGCGATCGTCACACGGAGCGTCCTTGCCTCCGTGGAGTAATAGGACACGCCTGTAAGGCAGCGCGTCATCCGGGAAGTGTGAAAAAAAGGGTGCAACGAGTGCCCCATGTCAAGTTAAAAAAATGAATTTGGATGCCTACAGGGTGTTCAGAGCCAAGTACTCATGCGTCCTTAACTTTGTCTCCAGGTTTCAGCCGGTCGCTTCTTCTCCTCAGTTGGGGGGCCTGGACGGATGGAGCCGGGACAAGAGCGTGCTTCGCCGCCGGGGGCAGCATCACAGAAAGCCAATCTGCTAGCTGCGGCGCCTTGCCTTCAATGTACGGCAACACATTATCAAGGTGGTCCTATACACCAATATGGCAGATGTTAGCTGAAACACAAAGATACATGTAAAGGAAGAAAGAGAGTGCTGATTAGCACTATGCCTCAGGGACGGCCAATGGAGCCTCGAAGTCAACAGGTATGATTTCGCTGGTCGGGGCTGGGGAGCTACGGCTGGTGCTGGCACGTCCACGTGATGGAGCTGGAGTAGGAACGACCGACGGAGGCGTCGACTCCCTGGGGTAGACCGTGGCCTTTCCGCTGGTCTTCTTCGGCGGTGGTGGTGGAAGAAGGACCTCGCCGTCCTTGCGCTTGTTAGGCTTGGCAGGATGGAGATCCTTGTTATCACGTCCGCCTGACTTCCTGCCGTGGGACTTGTCACGCCTGTCCATCTTGGTCCAAGAACGCAGCTGATCCCAAAAATAACATGAAGCTGTGTTAAAAGGAAACCAAGCAAAACAATTAAAGAAAAAAGGCAAGGCAGATGGTGCTAGCTCTAGGCGGCGACATATGAGATTGGTTCACCTCCTTTAAGAGTTGGCTGAAGTAGGGAACTCGTCAAACTGAAAAGAGAAGGCGTGGAAGGAAAGTTGGAAAACAGGGTGGTGATATATAGCCTGCCGGCAGTCTGAAATCTCAACAGCCAAAGGATAAGTCAGAGTTTTGAAGGGCCAAGGGAGTTGGAGATTGTGTTCAGGCTGCACCTGGAATCAGTTGCGCCGAAATCTTTGCCAAGCCCAGGTCGCTCGCTTCTCGCGCGATCTAGCCTTGGCAGAGGGCATTTGTTCGATGCTAATTTGTACGTTAATAGATGCAAAACATATGATCAGCAGAGCCAGTAAGCTGTGTATGTGCATGTGTGCTGATCATTCGACTGATCAACTCGACATATACATGCATGCAGCTAGCATCAATCCATACAAGCACAGCTGGTGCATGCAGCTACTTCTTGTGAACCAGCCTAGTAAATGCAACGTTAAGAAAAGAGCTACAATCATGATTTAATTAATTACTAGTTCACTTTGCAGGGTCGCGTATAGCTAAAGTTGTAAGGCGTATGTATACGGCTCGGCCGGCCGCGCCTTCACGTATTTGTTGGCTACGGAACGTGTGTAACAGATTTTATTTTTGGACCAGCCGATACGATCGATCGAGCTTATCAGATAAGTATCACGCGATCAAAAGCGTGGCTGGCCGCGATCTTCTCGAAAGGTTAGCGCGTGCGGGCGTTGAGATAAGCGTCTCCGCCGCAATAAACTCTCTGCCTGTTGGCTTCTGCCTATAAAAAACCACACGCAGAACGACGCTGGAAGAAGACGGAGACGGGACGTAGAGCTCATGCTGGAGGAGGCACAGCTCTCGCTTGGCACTTGCCATCCGCTTATCCACTAGCACCATACACGCAGGCGCCCCACACCACCAAAATCCCATCTGCAAATTTCCACACACGAGCTAGCATCCCAGTCAAAAGCACCATACACACACACGCACTGATCAGTGAAGCCATATGGAGGTGAAGCCGATGATTTGTGACGGTGAGCATATGGATTGACTCTCTCTCTCTCTCTCTTTTTCTCTCTCTCCAGCATGCATGCACCCATGCGTTTCGCCGAAGAAGGTTCCGCTCACTGCCGCGGGAAGAGACGCGCGATGGACGGGGCCGCCGGTGCGCAGCCCACAGCCATGGGTCATGCCAGAGATGACGATGAAATCAAGGTGTTGCCGGCGAACAGCCCGCTCACGTCGAGGTGCTGACGAGAACCATCAAGAGGCCTTAGCTGCCTCAGACGTAGCCGGCGATGGATGGTGCCGGCATGCTCTTAGGAGCGGCTGGGCCGTCTCCAACTTCCGCTCCACGGTGAAGACAACACCACCCACAATATGACGGCTCGGAGGGCGCGCGCGGCTGCTGGCGGGCAGCCCGGCGCCGCCTCCATCTCCGCCGCCACCAAGACGATGGCCCCGAGGGCGCGCGCGGCTGCCGGCGTGCAGCCCGGCGCCGCCTTCATCTCCGCCGCCACCAAGACGATTGCCCCATGGGCGCGAGGCTGTCGGCGTGCAGCCCGGCGCCATCTCCAACGCCACCAAGAGGACGGTCTAGACGGCGCGGCTGCCGTCGTGCAGCCCGGCGCCATCTCCATATCCGCCACCACCAAGACGACGGACCGGGGGCGCGCGGCTGCCAGCGTGCAGCCCGACGCCACCAAGAGCACGGCCTCGAGGACGTGAGGCTGCCGGCGTGCAGCCCGGCGCCATCGCAATCTCCACTCTGGTGTGGCGCGCCAAAGACGGCGGCCTTGCGGCTGTCGGCGTGCCGTAGCGGCGCCATCTCCTCCCCATCGAGACGTGCTCTACGGCGGCGCCGAAGACGATGGAGGCGTGGAGCCCGGTACCTCCTCACGTCGGAGAAGCGTGCCGAAGAGGACGACGATAAGGCGGCCGGCGTGCATTCGGCGCCACGCCCATCTCGACGAACCATGCTGCCCAAGACAGCGGCGGGGCTACCGGCGTGCAGCCCAACCTTTCTTCACCTCCTACGAACGCCAACAAGACGACGGCTCTGAGGGCGTGCGGCTACCGGCGTGCATCCCGGCGCTATCTCCAACGCCACAGACAACGGCCCGAGGGCGCACGTGTTGGAATTATACCCTAGAGACAATAATAAAGATGTTATTATTATAATTCTTGTTCATGATAATGTTTATATTCCATGCTAGAATTGTATTAAGCGGAAACTTTAATACTTGTGTGGTTTTTGTGAACAACACCGTGTCCCTAGTACGCCTCTATGGACTAGCTCATTGATTAATGATGGTTAAGGTTTCCTAACCA
Source organism: Avena longiglumis (assembly GCA_030063025.1). NCBI lineage: Eukaryota > Viridiplantae > Streptophyta > Magnoliopsida > Poales > Poaceae > Avena > Avena longiglumis. The sequence goes on from CP125976.1 coordinate 563,410,761, forward strand.
TGGACATGAGTTGTCGATTAATAATGAGATCATATCATTGGGAGAATGATATGATGGACAGACCCAAACTAAGCGAAGCAATTAGATCGTGTCATCGTGTTCGTCTTTGCAAAGCTTTTCTTATGTCAAATATTGTATTCCTTAGACCATGAGATAATACAACTCCCGGTATCGGAAGAAAGCTTTGAGGTCATCAAACGTCATCCTATGAGAGGGTGATCATAAAGGTGTCTCTCGGTGATCGGAAAGTATCATTGGGTTGTATGTATCGAGATGGGATTTATCCTCCCAAGTCGGAGAGATATACTTGGGCCCACTCGGTGTCGATATCAACACGCTTGCAAGCATGTGGTTAAGGAGTTAATCACAAAGTGATATCGGATTACGAACGAGTAAAGTACTTCGTGAGCGAGATTGAACTAGGTATGATGCAAGCGATCAAATCTCGCAAGTAAAATATCGCGAGACAAAGGGAATATATATATGGGATTGATTGAATCCTGGCATCGTGGTTCATCCGATATGATCATCGATGAATGTGTGAGTCAATATGGGTTTCAGACCCAGTTGATTATTGATAGAAGATCATGTCGCATATTCTCGAACCAGCGGTCACACTTAACGTGTCTCGACACTAGGATAGATTGGATAATTGGTTTATGAGTTTTTGTTCGGAGTCTCCGATGGGATCCGGGACATCACGAGAGGTTCCGGAGTGGTCCGGAGAATAAGATTCATATAAGGCAGTGCAGTTTTTGGAGTTCGGAATTGTTCCGGGTTAATCGGTATTGTACCGGAAGCTTCTAGAACCTTCCGGAAGGGTACCAACGTGGCCCCACCTTCCGGGAGGGGGCATGGTACTATGAGGGAGTGCCCTGGCCGCATTGGGCCAGGGGCACAAGGCCCCATAGGGCCCAGCCGGCCAAAGGGGTTTTAAACTCGAGATAGACCTTCTAGAAGGGGTGGTTTCCTTGCCCCCCACTCCTCCTCCTTTGGGGCCGCCGGTTTGGGCTTGGGGGAGGGGCTAGGGCTGCACCCCACCCCTCTATATAAAGAGGGCTGGGGGCGCACCATCCCTCACACCTTCCCCTCCAACCCTAGCCGCCCTGCTGCTCTCCTCTCTCCCTCCCGTCTGCTTGTAGGTGAAGTCCTGCTGCAGAAATTCTCCACCATATACACCACGCCGTCGTGTTGTAGATCCAATCCGTCTCTCCACCATACTTGCTGGTCCGAGGAAGGAGGAGACGTCGAGGTGCTGCACGTGTGCATCTCACGGAGGCACCGCCACTTGTGGTGCTAGATCGGATCGGATCGCGAGGAGGAGAAGCGAGTACGACTACATCACCAACGTTCCGACGAACGTTCCGCTATGGGAATCTTCAAGGGTATGAAGATCTAATCCAATCTCTCTCGTTGTTTGCATCTCCTAGATTAGATCTTGGCTTTCCCTCTGTTTGCATCCGTAGAAAATTTTGATTTACTATGCCGCGAAACCCTCCAGTGGTAGCAGAGCTAGATCTATGCGTAGATGTGTTTCACGATTAGAACGCAACATGGTTGTTGCGGGCGTTGATGTTTTCTGTTGCAAGCCTCTTGTTTGTGTTCTTCTTATGACGCGGAATAGTGAGATTGAAGCGGTCCAGGCCAACCTTACGCGACGTCGTTCGCGAGACCGGCTCCGCACTTGACGTGTGGCTTGTTCCACACATGCGCCTGTGGATGTCAGTTTCTCTCACTATAGTTGTCATGGGATTAACACCGGAGTTTGGCAACCATAATATCACCGTTGTGGCTTTCCGTAGGTAAGAATCGTTCTTAGCATCTACTCCCATAAGCCACGTAAAACAAGCAACAACAAAGTAGAGGCGTCTAACTTGTTTTTGCAGGGAGTGTTTTCTGTGATATGGTATGGCCCAAGATGTGATGTGTATAATGTATGCGATGATCATGTTTTGTAATGTTTCACGACTTGCATGTCGATGAGTACACAACCGGCAGGAGCCATATGGTTGTCTTTATAATTGTGTATGACCTGTGTGTGAACTTCTTATACGCCATGTAATAGTTTCACTTTATCGCTAAGTAGTTAGCAATAGTTGTAGTTGCTATTCGTGGTGGAGGCAATCATGGTGGAGTGATGGAGATCATGCCGGCACGCACAAGATGGAGATCATTGCGCGAATATTGGCTATACCATGTCACATAAAGTTATATGCATGTGATGTTTATACTTTTATGTATCTTATTATGCTTAGATCGCGACGGTAGCATTATAAGATGATTCCTCACTTAAAGATCAAGATAAAAACTGTGTTCTCCCCGAGTATGCACCGTTGCGAAAGTTCGTCGTTTCCAAGCATCACGTGATGATCGGGTGCTATAGACTCTACGCTCACATACAACGGGTGCAAGCCAGTTTTGCACACGCGGAAATACTTGGGTCTAACTTGACGAGCCTAGCATGTACAGACATGGCCTCGGAACACAAGAACCGAAAGGTTAGGCATGAGTCATATGAATGATATGATCGACACTTCGTTGTCCACCATTGAAACCACATCTCTTCTCGTGATGATCGGATTAGGTGTGGTGAATTTGGATCGTGTTCACTAAACAACTTGAGGGATGTTGAATTTAGTGGGAGTTCATCTAGTAATTTGATTAAGTTGAACTAGTTATCATGAACATAGTCTAATTTGTACTTGCAAATCGTAGATCAAATGGCTAAGTCCAACTTCAACTTCAACGTTTTTCTTTGAGAAGGAAAAGCTTAGAAACAGTGGGTCTAACTTCACCAATTGGTTCCGCAATCTAAGAATCATTCTCTGGCGGTCAAAAGGACTATGTCCTTGGGAAGCGTTAGGTGACCCTCGCTGCAAGCTACCGGTGATGAGAAAGTTGTCTCGATCGGCATAAAGATGATTATGATGTGATTAAGAGCACCATGTTGTTTGCTATGGAACCGAACTTCAAAATCGTTTTGAAGACTATCCGGCCCTTTGAGATTCTCGAAGAGCTGAAAACCATGTTTGAGACTCGGGCCGTTCCGAGAGATATGAGATCTCGAGAAGTTCTTTAAGCGCAAGATGGAGGAAGGGAGTTCCGTTAGTGAGCACGCCATTAAGATGACGGGCTACACTCAACTCCTTGAAAGCTGGAATGCACGATTCCGGAGGATCTCAAGATTGATGGTTCTGCAATCACTCCTCCCGGCTACAAAAGTTTTGTAGTGACTCATAATCAGATTGGTTCCATCGATACGATCACCGATCTCTTCGCAAAGTCAAGGCCGCGAAGTGGACATCAAAAGGATAATCATGTGTTGATGGTCAACAAGCCCACCTTTAAGAAAGGAAAGGAGCAAAGAAGCCCTTCAAGAAGGGCGGCAAGCGCATCGCCCTGAGAAGAAGCTCAGTCTGGTCCTAAGCCGGACAGGTGCTTCTATTGCAAGGACAAGGGTCCTTTGGAAGCGAATCGTCCGAAGTACTTAGCGGACAAGAAGGCTGGCACCATCAAAGGTATATTTGATATACATGTTATTGATGTTTTCCTTACTAGCCCTCGTTGTAGTGCACAGGTATTTGATACCAGTTCGATTGCTAATATTTGTAACTCGAAGCAGAGCTACGGAATGACGGCGGCTTGCGAGGATGAGGTGACGATGCGCATTGGCAACGGATCAAGAGTTGATGTGATGGCCGTCGACGCTCTCCTTAGTTTTACCTTGGGATTAGTTTTAAACCTTAATAAATGTTATTATGTGCCCGCGTTGAGCAGGAACATTATTTCTGGATCGTGTTTATTGCAAGACGGTTATTCATTTAAATCGGAGAATAATGGATGTTCTATTTATATGAGTAACATCTTTTATGGTCATGCACCTCTTGTGAATGGTTTATTTCTTCTAAATCTCGAAAGGATGAAACACACATCCATAACATTGAGGCTAAGAGATGCAAAGTAGATAGTGATAATACTACTTATTTGTGGCACTGTCGTCTAGGTCATATTGGTGTAAAGCGCATGAAGAAACTCCATTCTGATGGACTTTTGGAGTCTCTTGATTTTGAATCATTTGACACATGCGAATCATGCCTCATGGGCAAGATGATCAAAACCCCGTTCTCCGGTATGATGGAGCGAGCAACGGACTTGTTGGAAATCATACATACCGATGTATGCGGACCGTTGAGTGTTTCGACGCGCGGTGGATATTGCTATTTTCTCACTTTTACCGATGACTTAAGTAGATATGGGTATATCTATTTAATGAAACATAAATCTGAAACATTTGAAAAGTTCAAGGAATTTCAGAATGAAGTGGAGAACCATCGTAACAGAAAGATTAAGTTTCTACGATCCGATCGTGGGGGCGAATATTTGAGTTATGATTTTCTCACGCATCTTAAAGAAAATGGAATCGTTTCACAACTCACGCCACCCGGAACACCACAGCGCAATGGTGTGTCTGAACGCCGGAACCGAACCCTATTAGATATGGTCTGATCGATGATGTCTCTTACTGATTTGCCGTTATCATTTTGGGGTTATGCATTAGAAACTACTGCATTCACTTTAAATAGGGATCCATCTAAATCCGTTGAGACGACACCATATGAACTATGGTTTGGTGCTAAACCTAAGTTGTCGTTTCTTAAAGTTTGGGGATGCGAAGCTTACGTCAAGAAGTTGATGCCGGACAAGCTCGAACCCAAAGCGGAGAAATGCGTCTTCATAGGATACCCTAAGGAAACTATTGGGTATACCTTCTATCACAGAACCGAAGGCAAAGTGTTTGTCGCAAAGAACGATTCCTTTCTTGAGAAGGAGTTTCTCTCGAAAGAAGTGAGTGGGAGGAAAGTAGAGCTAGACGAGGTTATTGAACCTTCTCTTGAATTGGAGAGTAGCGCAGCACCTGAAATTGTTCCAGTGCGGCTACCGGCGTGCATCCCGGCGCTATCTCCAACGCCACAGAGGACGGCCCGAGGGCGCACGGCAGCCTGGCGCGCAGCCTGGCGCCATCTCTTATCCTATCGAGCCCGGTGCCTTCTTCACTCCGGCGAGGCGTGCCAAAGACGAGTGATGACGGGCTGCTAGTATGCAAGCCGGCTCCATCTCCATCTCCGCGAGCCATAGGCGATAGTGTCAGGGTGTCCATCGGACAGTCCGGTGCTAGCTCCATCTCCGTGAAGCCGGCGGGCATAGGCGAAAGCGCCGCCGACTTGCAATCCGGCGACATACGCCACCTCCATCTCCACGAGCCCGTGAGACGACGCTCTTGTCTAGGACGACGGCCGTGAACTCGGCGTCGGACCAAGACGGGGTGTTGACCACGCCAGCTACACCACTTGTGGCGCACGTCGGTTTTGCACCGACGCCGATCTCCACCAACACTTACTCCTGCGAGGCATACCCCTTGCGCACCCCGACGAGGCTGCTGGTCGTCGAGAAGTCCCAGCTGAGTGGACCCATGCTACTCCAACTCCAACTACACCAACACCGTCAAGACCGACGAGGCACGACGGCGAGGGCGGGCGTGGCTAGAGCAAAGGCCACGCTACTCGCGGCGCGTGTACCGACAAGTACACGGGCTCTGCCGCGCCCACACACACACCACCACCACATCATGCATGGAGAACGCTAAGCAAAGACGACGAAGATGACCACACGGCTTAATCGGAGGTGTCTCGCGGTGTAACCCGCGGGAGTAATTAACCGGGTGCCTTTCGAGGCCAAGGGAACCATGAGATCGCAATCTCCCTAGTCAGGCTGGTCGCACAAGAAGGTCACGGAGCGCACTGTATTAGGGATTTGTACTTTGTTTCTCCACAAGAGATTAATGAAATGCATCTTCCCTACCTTTTCTTGTGTACTACAGTACATTGGCACGCCCGCATTTCTTTTTCTTTACCCCGGCGCATGAGAAAAACACGCTACCATCCTTCTCCCCTTGAGTAGCCTACGTTTGACTTTTCTAGAACGTTTTTCTCGTGTCAAACAACATGATAGACCTCATCCAATCCCTACCATCCCCATAGCCTACAGAAGGGGATTACTCACTCATGGATGAGGGAAACATCGATGGTTAATGGAGAGGCGTTGGTGATGACGATGGCGATGATCATCCCCAAATTCCCCGTCCCGGCAGGGTACCAGAACAAAGTTTCTAGATCCGAATCGCGACTTCTGTTGGTGGCGGCGCAGCGGAACTCTTTCTGGAAAAACGTCGACCCCTCCCCCGGTTTTTAGGTCAAGGGGTAACTTATAGGCGTAGAGGGATCCCGGGGGGTGCCTGGGGTGGCCGCACCCCCTAGGCACGGGCTGGGCCCACCCGCGCCTGGCAGGGGTGTGGCCCCCCTAGGCCTCCACTCCGTCTCGTCTTCTGGCTCCGTGGATCTTCTGGTGAAATAGGATTTTTTGCATATTTTCCGGGATTTTTCCCGATAGTTGATTTTCTGCACAGAAACTAGACACCAAGGTAATTCTGCTGAAAACAGCATCAGTCCGTGTTAGTTGTATCCAAATCACACAAGTTTAGAGGAGAAACAATAGCAAAAGTGTTCGGGAAAGTAGATACGTTTTAGACGTATCAACTCCCCCAAGCTTAGCTTATTGCTTGTCCTCAAGCAATTCAGTTGAAAACTGAGTGCGATAAAAGAACTTCCACGAACACATTTGCTTCATATGATGTATATATTCTCAGCACAGTAGTAGATACTTCAAACATTCATAATAAGAAGTATGCAACTAAGTCTACTCAATAGTCATTGCAAGCTATGAAGAGGAACCAACTCAATAATAATAAGTAGCATGAAACATAAACATAAGCAACATTGCAATGCTCATAATAAGGTATGATAGAGTGGTATCTCGCTTGCCTGTTTGTAGATCACAATATAAATGCCAAGTCACCTCTGAAGTTCACATGAAGACTAGAGGTAAAAATATCAGAGATACAAGCATCAAAGTCATGACATAATTAACCAAGTTTTGGAACAAACACAAGAATGAAAACTATGCTCTCAAGAAGGTGCTCATAGAATAAGTGGTGACTCAACAAGGAAGAGAAAAGGTTTTGAAAAGTTTTAAAGGCTTCCAAATGCTGAAAGTAAGGTACTCGCTAGCTTTGATCTCTCATTGCCCCTATCATAGGCATATTTATATGGTTAAGGTGAAAGTGAGGTCCAATATGAGTTATATGCTTGACAGACCATAAACTGGAAATCTCATGTCCCTTGAGTACGAGGGATGCTCCGCATGCTACTCAACTTTGGTTACCTATAAGTTCTTGTCATTGTACATACATGCATATCATAGAGAACCGTCAATGGGGTACCCCTTGCACATGATACAGGAGCTATCCCGTGATCAAAATGACAAAGCAAGCATACAATGAGCATCTCAGCAATCTTTTTATTTACTATGTGCATAGCTTTTTATTGAGGATGCTTCATAGAATGCTCATTATGGTGATGCTGCAAGTTTTCACCATGATCAGGCATGGCTTAGGCTAGCGGCCCAGGCGTTTCCCTAACACATATATATACTCCATGAACTCACAAGCTCCCCTTTTATTTCACACCGACGACATCCGAAAACAAAAGATCAAGGTATCAACTGGATAGGTATCCATGAGTGTTGAAAGCGTTCCTCGTGACAGCACGGTTCTGCTAATTCCCATCCTATAGTTTGCAAGCATATAACTTTCATGGGCAGGTCACAATGGTTCAAGATTATTAAGCGTAAAAAAAATAAAGTGTGCCATCAAGTTTGTGAAAGCTTTACTAACTAACTTTCTCAAAATAGTCAAACATTTTATTTAGAAGAAAACAAGGCATAATGAATATGCACTGAAATATCAATTGATGCTAATAGGTAGATATGGTGGACATTGTTGGCAACAATGTTTTTGGGGAGTTGGAAGCACAAGTATAGCTCATACTCAGTGCAGGTGAAGGCTATCAATAGAGAGGGAGCGACAAACGAGAGAGCAATAGCTGTCATAATCATGCTTGCAACAAAACATGACTAATTATGGCATGAAAGTGATACAAGAACTCTGAGGCAAAATAAATCATCGAGGCTTACTGACTATTGTTTAGTCATATGCATGCGTGAGCATGTGCCAAGTCGATTCACATGAAACTTTCAAAGGAGGATACCACAATATCATACCAAAATATGAATAAAACAATGCAAGCAAACATTCATATGACATGCTACAAACTATTAGCAAGCTGGAGCTAATCATAGACAAGCAAGAACTACTAAGCATCCATCAGTAACATACTCCTTACATGAACAGACTAAGCATGCTCACAATGACGAGTATATGTACAAAAATGAAAAACAAATAGAGTTCGTTACCAGCCTCTTATCACACCTCAATTTGTCTTAATCTTCATTATTGCCCTTCACTTGTGTGACTTGAATAATAACATGAAACCAAAAATCCACTGAGGACGGCTGAACCCTGCAAAGAACTCATAAAACCAAAGAAGAACAACAAATATTTTTGGTGTTTTCGATTTTTTTAAACAAGCAAACAAAGCAAAAACAACCCAAACAAAGCAAAATCTTTTTGGATTTTTCTTTTAAGGCAAACCAAAGCAAAGAAACAAACTAACAGAAACAACGAAAATATTTTTGGTATTTTTTTGCTTTTGAGAAAGCAGCAACAAAAACCAAAAAGAAAGCAAAACAATAGATATACAAAGAACCGACCAAACATGATATAAAGATGAGTGTGATGTCGGTATACCTCCCCCCAAGCTTAGGCTTTTGGCCTAAGTGGGGCTCAATAGCGCGGGTAATAACCCCAAGCTGGTGGGTCATCATAGGAATGATCATAGTCAGACGCTTGCGATGAAGAAGAAGACGCGCCCCAATCAAATGAGGGCTGCTGGTATGAAGACTCTCCCAAGTTGGAGGGCTGAACCGAATCATCTTCGGCATCCTCTCCAACATTCTCCTCTTGCTGGGAGAGCTCCACCACATATGTGTCAACCTCCTCATCCGTGAGCAACCATCCTTGCCTGTTATCAAAGTTAAACAAAGTAGGTGCAGGCAAATAAACTATTTTCTCAGTCCTACCCCCTCTCCAACCTCGCTGGGCAAAAGATAGTTCAAACGGTAAACTTCTCACATTAGCCCCCAAGGAAACAAAACCATGCTGAATCATGGATTCAAGATCAAGCCTCTCTATAGGGAACCGATAATCTGAATGGTGAGGCTCTAAACCATGGAAAGCTAGCAACCTAGAAGCAATGAGACCTCCACAAATTCCACCCTTCTCGCGGTTGGTGGTGAGACGGTAAGCTATCAAAGTACCCAGGTTATAAGATCTATTCCTATTCAAAGCAGCTGCGATAAAAGCTAGATCAAAAGAAGATAACTTTCTAGCAATCTTTCTAGCAAGAACACACTTGGTAATGAAATAGGCAAAATATCTAATGGATGGGAACTGAATGTTCCGAATTTTACCACTTTCCTTTGAGAAGTCAAAACCTTGGCAAATCTCAGCATATAAATCCATAAGTGACTTGGGCCTCTCCTTTATCTTCTCACAAGATCCCCACTAAGGTACTCTAATTGCTGCACAGAAATCAGCAAAAGGCAGATCTACAGCTACATTGTATATTTTATAATGGACCATGGGATTAGGTGTAGACCAAGTAAACCGGAAGTCCTCCACAACATCCATGGTTAGCTTAACATATTGAAGTGGTTCACCTTCAACAAAGTGTTCCAACCCTGCATTGGTAACATAGTTTAGAAATCCTGGAAGATTCCCGCGGCTCTCATAAATTCATGGCATGGATATATGGAAGGGGAGACTCTTCCTCACGATAAACTTTCATTGTCTCAGGTACCATCAAGTCATATTGATTCAGTGTGTATGCACTCATCTTCCTTTCTGAAATTTTTAGACAAACATCAAACCAAGTGATTTCCAAGTTGATAGATGATGATAAACTACTATAGGAACTTGCTAGAGGGCTACACATGCATCAAAATGAAATCTCTAAGCATATAACAAGCATGCAAGATCACACAACCTGTCACCTATAGCAGCAAAATACTCAAGATACAATCTATCAATCACAAATCTAATTGGACAAGTGGAGGAGGCACATACCAAGGAGCAATCCATCCAAAAATCAACAGCAAAGAGGGGCCGAGCAAGGAGATCGAAAATCACAAGCAAGAATAGCAGGAACTCGAGCTTGAGCAAGTTTTCCGGTGTTTTTCGGGAGAGAGAAAGAAGATGGCTGGGAGGAGACACATTGGAGGCCTGTGGTCCACACCTACCAGGCGCCACACAGGGGGCCGCGCCCACCAGGGGTGTGGGTGCCTGGGTCACTCCAGGTGTCCCTCTGCCCCTTTTTTCGAGGAAAAAATTATTTTGAATTTTCTGGGATTTTTCAGGAAACTTTATTTTTGGCCAATTTTCAGGGTATGAAAATTGATTTTCTCGCTGAAACAGTTTTTTAGAAGAAGCAAAAGCAAACCAAAAGCCAAACTACAGAAGTTCTAAGACACTCTAACAATCAAACAACTAACAAAACCAAAGCTAGCAAAGGAAAAGGCAAAGACTAGGAAGGATAAAAGTAAAAGAAAGCGAGTATAACCATAGTGAAAACATTATTTTGTTCACAAGGTTGATCAAGTCTTGTTACCAAAACAATCGTATATGAAATAAAAATTTGTATTCCACAAGGTGATTATGTTACCTCATACTTGATAGCAATGGTCCCAATCATAATAGTTTCAAAATTTTCTTGTGGAATGGGACAATATATTTCTCCAACCTTGATGCTCTCAATATTTTCAATGGAATTCAGGCAATAGCTCTTAGCAATCTTCTTGGGGAAATAGAAAGTATGCTCTTTGTCATTAATATTGAATGTTACTTTTCCTTTATTACAATTAATTACAACACCTGCAGTATTAAGAAAAGGTCTCCCAAGAATAATAGATATATTATCATCTTCAGGCATCTCAAGCACAACAAAATCAGTTAAAACCAAGAAATTATGAGCTACTTGAACAGGAACATCCTCACATATACCAACATGAATAGTAGTTGAATTATCAGCCATTTGCAAAGATATATCAGTTGGTATCAACTTTTCTAGCTGGAGTCTCTTGTAGAGAGAAAAAGGCATAACACTAACTCTAGCTCACAAATCACATAAAGCAGTTCTAACATAATTATTCTTAATAGAGCAAGGAATAGTTGGTATACCTGGATCACCAAGTTTCTTTGAAACCTTACCATTGAAGGAATAATTAGCAAGCAAAGTGTAAATCTCCTCTGCTAAATAGTGTCTTCAAGATTATAACCAAAATTCTGGCTAATAGACTGTAGGTCATCCTTAAACTTGTCCACAAGAATCAATATGGTTTCCTCAAACAAAGGTCTATCCAAGATTGTTTAGGTTGGGCATTTGAATTCCTTGATCAATGCCACAAGTCCAAAGAACAAATTTTAATTCTTAAGCTTGACTTTGAAAAGGATTTTGATAGAATTGAGCACTCTGCAATTATCAATATCCTCAAAGCCAAAGGTTTTGGTGATAAATGGATTTCTTGGATTCAGTTAATCTTTGGTTCAGCTTCCTCCTCTGTTCTATTAAATGGAGTGCCTGGGAAGAAATTTTATTGCAGAAGAGATGTTAGACAAAGGGATCCTTTATCTCCTCTCCTGTTTGTCTTGGCTGCTGATCTTCTCCAAAGCATCCTCAATAAAGCAATGAATCTTGGTCTTTTTTCCCTTCCCATTGAAAGGGTGTTCTGTCCTGATTTCCCTGTGGTGCAGTATGCAGATGATACTTTATTAATCCTTAAGGCTGACTCTGAGCAACTATTGTGCCACAAGGCTCTTCTTCATACTTTTGCTCTCTCCACTGGACTCAAAGTTAATTATTATAAATCTAGTATGATGCCAATTAACATGGACTCTGTGAGGCTTGGGCACTTTGCCAATACTCTTTCTTGCCTCCCTGGCTCATTGCCATTTACCTACCTTGGTCTGCCTTTAAGTATAAATAAGCCTGCGGTGGAACATTTTCTGCCTATTGTTCAGAGAGTTGAGAAAAGATTGTGTGGGATTGCTGATTTTCTTAATTATGGGGGGAAACTACAACTAGTTAAATCTGTTTTATCTTCCCTTCCCATATATTACATGAGTTGTTTTGATCTTCCTGTTACTATTAAAGAACAGTTGATTAAGTATATGAGGCAATGTCTGTGGAGAAAGAAAACATCTGATGTTCAAGCTAGAGGTCAAGCTCTTGTTGCATGGAAAAAAGTTTGTCGGCCCAAGAACCATGGGGGATTGGGAGTGCTTAGCCTTAATGTTCAAAACTCTGCACTTCTTTTGAAGAATTTGGATAAATTTTACAATCACAAGGATATCCCATGGGTTCACCTTATATGGAACACTTATTACTGTAATGGTAAACTCCCTGGAAGAAGTCTGGAGGGATCCTTTTGGTGGAAAGCTCACCTGAAATTGATTGACATTTTTAAAGGAATTGTAAAGTGCTCGGTGGGAGATGGAAAATCCACCCTTCTCTAGTCTGATATGTGGAATGATGGCTGTCTGCAGCATAAGCTTCCTCATCTCCTTTCCTATGCAAAAAACCCACACATCTCTGTCAATGAGTTCTTGTAGACTGATAATACTCAAGATCATTTTTTCCTCCCTCTGTCACAGCAAGCTTACCAGGAATATCAAAGCCTTGAGCAAATTCTTAATATTGGCATGCAGGGGGAAGCTGACAACTGGAGTTACATTTGGGTCAGTAACTTTCCAGTCCAAAAGGCTTATTATTCTTTATCTGGTTACCAACCTGTACAGCCACATTTCTCCTGGTTGTGGAAGTCCTCTTGTCAACAAAAGCACAAATTCTTATTCTGGCTCTTGCTTCTTGATAGGCTAAACACAAGAAACCTCCTGAAAAGGAAATGTTTTACTCTGGCTTCTTATGAATGTGTGTTTCATGGCTGCATCAGTGAAGAAACCATTCTTCATTTATTCTGGGATTGTCCTTTTGCAAGAGCTTGCTGGGCTGAAATATCACACGTCCAGGTGACTGATCAAAATCTTTTTGAAGCTATAGCCAGTATTAAAAAAGATCTTAAAGTCCCTTTTGCAATGGAAATTATTATGCTTGGAGCTTGGGGCATTTGGATATGCAGAAACAATGAAATCTTCAACAACAAGCATGCTTCGCTTGAGGAATGGAGGGCTATCGTTGCCTAGGAATTAAGATGGGTCATGTATAGAATTAAGAAGAAGAATTATCAGGGCCTCAAAGATTGGATTGCAAATAATTTAGACAGGAGATAGCTGCTTAGAATGTTATCCCTCTTTTGAGGTGGCTTGAGCTTGTAAATATTTTTTGTAACACTCTATGATATATAAAAAATGCAGTGGGGTACTTTACCCTACTGTTTTACCCTAAAAAAAGTGTAAATCTCCTCATTAGGAATCTTCCTTTTATTAGAGACAATATCCTTCAAATACTTTGAATAAGGAGGCAACTTAATAGCATCAGTCAAAGGAATTTGCAAAAATAAAGGTTTCATCCACTCACAAAACTTGTTGTAGTGTTCTTTCTCCTTTGACTTGTGTTTCTTACCTGGAAAAGGCATAGGTTTCTGCACCCAAGGTTCTCTCTCACTACCATGTTTCTTAGCAATAAAATCTTCCTTAGTGTACCTAGTATTCTTATTGTGCTTCTTAGGTTCTTACTCACCTTCCTTCTTATCAGAAGCATCATTATTACCATTACCACTCTTAGTTTTAGCATCAGAGACGGATATACTATTAGGATCTACAGCAGGTTCAAGTGGTTCCTCAACTACCTTATGTTTCTTTTTCTTTCTCTTACGAGGACTACCACTACTTTCACCTTGTTGAGAGTCCTGCTCAATTCTTTTAGGATGCCCTTCAGGATATAAAGGATCTTGAGTAGCTATACCACTCCTATTTCTAATTCCATAAGCATGTTTATCTCCTGAGGTATTAACTAGAATTTCCTTTTGTACCTTAGCAAGTTGATCAAGTTGGGTTTGAACCATTTGAAAGTGTTTACAAAGCATTTTAATATCATTAGAAGTTCTTTCCACGATATCTTTCAACTCATTAGTAGCTCTATAGTTTTCCAATAAATGGTTTTGAACTTGTTTATTAAAATTACCTTCTTTAAAAATAAAAATGTCAAGTTCCTCTAAACATTGATCAGCAGGCTTACTATAGGGAATATCACCTTCATCAAAGTGTTGAAGAGAGTGTACCTCAATAGTGGATGAGTGGGGAATTGGATTACATAATTCTTCTATAGGAGGTAGATTCTTCACATCTTTAGCTCTAATACCTTTCTCCTTTAGACATTTCTTAGCTTCCTTCATCACTTCATCATTTAATGCAATAACTCCCCTCTTCTTTGGTGTTGGAACTGGTTCAGGCACAACTGGTTCAGGAGTAATAGGCTCAGGTGTATTTAGCTCAGTTGAAGTCCAATCATCATAATTCTTGCTTATTTTAGACATTAGTTCTTCAGTTTCTTTAGGAGTCCTTTTCTTGAAAACACAATCAGCAAAGCTATCTAGGTATGTCCTAGAATCATCAGTTAGTCCATTATAATAAATATCAAGAATCTCATTATTAGGTAATGAACATCCAGGATGTGCATGAATCAAGGCACAGAACCTTGTCCATGACTCAGGCAATTTCTCTTCTTCTCCCTGTTTAAATTCAAAAAGTCTCTACAAAGCAGCATGTCTAGCACTCGGAGGAAAATATTTCTGAAAGAAAGAAGCAATCAAACAATCAGGGCTATCAATGGAACCAGGAGGTAATCTATTAAACCAAGCCCTAGCTTCTCCTTTTAGTGAAAAAGGGAAGATCTTTGTAACAAAGTACTTGCACATCTTAAAATCATCAGAGAATAAAGCACTCATAGTAGACAGCTCATTCATATGAGCCACATCACTCTCATTTTCAGTCCCACAAAAAGGTTCTTTCTCAACAATGTCTAAGTAGGATAAATCAAGAGAGAGATCATAATCTTTATCTTTGATATCTATGGGAGAAGTGGCAAACTTAGGATCAGAGGACAACTTAGGAATAATAGTATGTCTAGCAAGGAAACTCTTAATAGCACTAGCACCATGTGTGTTTCGACACTCTTCAACAAATTCATCAGTGAACTCAATGTAACCATCATTAATATCATAACTCTCTCTAGACTTAGGTGAGCTAACTGGTGTAACAGTGTCTTCACTAGGAGTTTCAGTATTTCCTAGACTAGCCATAATAGCATCTAGGGAAGGACCTAATGAACCACTCGCATCAAGCACAGTAGAAGTAACATCATGAGCATTGTAACACCCTCAGAATCGGACCTATGCAAGTTTGAGCAAAATTCGCCAAACCCGCATAGAAACGATTCAAAGGTGCCCACCAGGCACTTTCGTGCGGGTGGAAAACGAAGTAATAACATTACACAACAGTCCTCGATGGGACCCACAGAACAGATATATATATAACGGCGACTCCATGAGTCAAGAATACAAGTATAATATACAAAGATCCAAATCACCTTGAAAACGATAGAGCGTCCAGCTACGGACAAGATGCAAATGGGGCTAAGAGCCCGAAGAATAACCAATGGCGTCCATAACCCCAAAGCCAAGGAAGGGTAACCACGCTAACGACGTCGATCTCAAAACCTGCTTAAACAAAAGGGTGCCGACAAAGGGCAAAGGAAAAAGAGGCGTCGATCGAGGCCAAGACGGCGAGGCTAGAATTCGGCGGTCCTCGCCTACATAGGTATGGTGGACTGAAGCGGCAGCGGCAGCATGCACTAAACAAACTATAGAGACTCGATACACAAGGCGGCTATCAGAGAGGGGTAAGAAAGACCTATACGAAACCAATCCGATACTACCATCATACAAACCCATCCTGGCGTTTCCCCCTCGAGACCATTCGAGGAAGTCAACCGAGGAACTCACACAGTTGGCAGTTTTAGTTATTCCGTTATCGTTGCAGCAATTAATAGTCAGGTGTAGATAGTCGTCCTGATAAAATAAGCAGTGGGCACTTTTAATTAACCATTCCGTTATAGTTGCAACAATTATTAATCAGATACAGATAGCATGAGATAAACCCAATAACCCGGCAGTTGTTGGTACTTTTAATCAGCCATTCCGTTGTAGTTGCAATACTTACTAGTCAGATACAATTGTCGCAAGCGACAAACCAAACAAGCAATTGTGGGCAGTATTATTTAGCCATTCCGTTGTAGTTGAAGCTGATTACTAGTCATTATAAAGTCAAATTTATAGCAATAAACTTTAGTTATGCTTGTCTATGATCGAGATACTGTGCTCCAAGTCGTCCATATCCGCGACACGCTTTCTTTGAAAGTTTTACCCGCCGGTGCACCAATAGCAACACACGCTCGATCAACCTCGAAAACCAAATCAAAACCCAACGAGGCTTTCACGATTGAACAATCACAGATTCAGAAATATTTCAGGGCCACCCTTGAGTAGATCCCGCAACGGAGTAAGCAAGCTCGAGACGGACTCAAGGTTTGCGCCAATGGTAAGCGATGGGAACCCGAAGTGTGGCTGGGCTTGTCGATACCGCGTAATCACTCCGCATACCTAAAGACAAAGTGTGCTCCTCGCACAATTAAATACGTAAAGTAGCATGGCATAAGCACAGATCGTAAATAAAACCTCAAACTAGTTGTGGCCCCAAGAAATAAGATGAATCAAGCTCGCTCGGGGGTCCCATATACCTCCCGGATGTGGATAGCGCGATAAATCAAGGAACAGGTATCAAGTACTCGGGGTCTTATGGGACACAAGTGGGCGTTCGGAAACCAAATATTTTCTATCACCCACCGATGCCTCTGCTTATTTCAATTTTAGTTGTTAAACAGAAATTAAAGTGAACGACAAGTAAAACTATGATCATCTCCAATAGCAACATGCGGCAATACATCAACAACTCTGGCACTGGACGAAACGCAACAGCACTTGAGCAAGCGACTACGACGCGCAAGTCCAACTATCTACCAAACAACAGGTAATAGGATGTGTCCAAGGCAATATAGGGCTGCAAGGGATATCACGGGTACGAAAACTAGAGCAACGCAACACAGATAGCAATAGATCAACAAGAGGGAATAAATACTATAAAAGTAAGATAGGTAGAAAGGGGGAGATGCTCGCCTGAAAAACATTGTCGAAGGGTTCATCCGAAGATCGGGCGAAGCTCACATCAACTCAACGGCCTTATCCGCGAAGAAGCAAAACACTAGAAGAAACACCGGATGCAATATTTAATACAACGGCAGAAGATCGGCATGATGCATGTATGATGTATGGCATGGCAAAGGTGCGGTGCAAGTAGGTCAGATTAAGCGGAACCGGGGTCCCGACAATTAATTAGGTGGTTCATGTTATTTAGAAGCCCCGCAATTTAAGTGTTGCGTTAGCAAGACAAAAGATGGCACCGGTTCGCTACACAAGTTTAAATGAGGCCAATATAAGGCTAGATTTGCCCGCATATGGGCCCCATATTAGTTATTAGGTGAATCTGCATAAGGCCCCCAAACCACATGATATGCATGCAAGTATGGCAATTAATATGCAACAGGTTGTATTTATATTATAAAATAGGGTTCTCGGATAAGAGGTTCACACATTAAGGTTCGGCAGATCTTGGGGTTCCGGGGTTCGGGGTCGGTCTCGGGGTTCGACAGGGTCCAGGGTTCGACGGGTTCGGACTCGGCGGGATCGTTCTCTCGTTCTCGGTAACGGGGCAGATCTTGCGTTCCGGGAAGAAGTACTTGGCGGTCTTCGGCTCCACCCAGGTCGGGGCCGATCTTGTCGTCGCGAAGGTCTTGTCGCGTTCTCGTGTCGGGTCGGTCTTGGCGTCCGGGGTGAATCGCTTGTCGTTCTTGTGGCGATCTTTGCGTCCTCCCGGTTCGGGTCTTGGCGTCCGCGGGTAGATCCTGGCGTGTCGAGGGTCCGGTCTCCGGTACATCGGGATCGGTCTTCCGGGAACTTTTCGATCCATGCCGAAGATCTTGGAAGCAGGCATCGTCGCGTCGGGGGCCTCAGGGTTCACCGTCGGTGGCCTTCGGGTTCGTTCTCAGGTCCATGTAGGAGATCACCGGGTTGCGATGAAGATCTTGGCGAGGGGTGAACTTGGGGTTTCGGGGTTCGATTGCCGGTGTCGATCTTGTCGGTTCCAGGACAAAAGTCTGGGGTTGCAACTTGTCACGTTCAAGCACTTCCAAGGCGACACCTGGACGAACTTGCGGGGACAGAGATCCTTGCTGGGCTCCTGCGGGCACGCACAGGTACCAGGGACAGAAAAACAGGAACACACGCGGGGAAGGTTCGAGGCCAACCCGTGCAGGGCCCGACGGAGCTACAGGGGCGGCGAACAGCGTCCGGCGAGGGGAGCTCGAGGCCGAGCGGCGGCGCTCCGGGGAAAAAGGCGGGGTCGCGGTGGCGGTGACGTCCGAGGGAGGCCGCGGGGGTCCTGAGCGCGGGTTGGGGACGAGCGCGGCGGCGGGGAGGCTCGGGCGGCCAGCAGCCAGCGGGCGAGGCGAGGGTCGGCTCAGCTCGCCGGAGGGCGAGGGCGCGGTTACCGCGTGCGGGTCGGGCGTCTGCGGCTCGACTGGCGCGGCCGCGACGCGAGGAGGGCTTCTGCGCGACGGGAAGGCTGGCGGGACGCGTGGCGGGCGGAGCACGGGAGGAGGACGGGCGACGGAGGCGGGCTATCTGTGGCGGCGGAGGCTATCGGCATGTGCGGCGGAGGCGGCAGGCAGCGGGCGCAGCCGGCGAAGAAGCGGAGGCGGCGAGCCGGAGCGGCGAGCTCGGGCGGTGGGCGAGCGCGGCTGGGAGCGGCGAAGAGGCAGGGAGGGAGCTCTGCTGGCGAGGGAGCTTCACAGGGTGCATCTCGAGCTGGGGAGGAAGGTGGAGGGAGGGAGGAAGATGGTGGGGAGGAGAGAGGAGCGGTGGAGCGAGCGGGGTGGGCTGCGCGCGAGGAAGGAGAAGGAGGGTGGGGCCGGTGCGGGGTCCAGAGCGCGGGGCCGGACGGTTTGGGTGGGTGGCAGGCGTGGTGTGCGTGTGTGGCTGAGAGAGAGAGTGGGGATGGGGATTGGGGTTGGGATTGGGTGAGAAAGGAGGGAGAGAGGAAGAGAGGTGACGTGGCCGGTTCTGAGTGGTGGGAGTGGTGAGGGAAGGTGAGGTGGCGCGAGGGGAGTGGCCGGGGTGATGTGGAGGCAAGGGTTGGGGTAGATAGTTTGGTAGGTTAGGATTATGGGTGGGACTGGTTGGACCGTTTTAAAAATCCTTGGGGTGGTCGTTCGGGTCGATCTGGCCCGTTCGACTGCCCCCACTAAAAATAATTTAATTTTTATTTGTTTTATTAACACCGTTTGCAAACCGATAGCATTCAAACAAAAATAATCCGGAGGCCGGGCTTTGCATTTGAATTAAGATGGGGCGTTTGGAAAACAAATCGGGCTTTGCGAAAATAGTTTTCGACAAACAACATATGATGATGACGATGCAATGCACAAATTCAACGCGATTTTCTAGTAGTGGTTTTTGCGGGATGCCACAAGCATCAAAAGCAGTTTCTGACTCAACAGTAGTAGCAGTATGTGTAGCATGAGTATGTGGTGGTGGTGTAACAAGCTTACTTATAACAGACGGTGAATCAAGAGCAACAGAAGTGTTTAGGATTGTACCTCTCCTTGTAGTAGATGGTAAAATAGGAAACTTTCCATCACGAGACTTCCCCATGATGAAAGGAGTATCAGTGAACAATAGTAGATCCAAGTGAACTTACAAATAAAGCTATCCTCCTCGGCAACAGCGCCATAAAATAGTCTTGATGACCCACAAGTATAGGGGATCGCAACAGTCTTCGCCTGTAGTATTACCCAATTTATTGATTCGACACAAGGGGAGCCAAAAAATACTTGCAAGCCTTAACAATTGAGTTGTCAATTCAGTTGCACCTGGAAATAGTTCTTGCTCATAGAAGTTTATCAGTAGCAACAGTTTGTAGTAGTGACAGCAAAGCAACATCATCAGTGAAACAGGAGCAATAGTAACAGTAGTAGCAAACAGTAGGATATGAGTGCGGTAGGCATAGGGATGGATGGACGGGCGTTGCATGAACGAGACTAAACATGTAACTTCAAGATCTAGGGCATTGCAGATAAATAAGAACAAGCATCCAAGTACTAAACAGTCCTAGGCATGTGGTCCATATATAGTCATGCATGCTCGCAATGAGAACTTGCACAACATCTTTTGTCCTGTCAGCCCGTGGCAGCGGGGCCTCTAGGTAACTACTGACAATTAAGGTGCTCCTTTTAATAGAGCACCGGGGCAAAGTATTAACACTCCGTGAACACATGTGATCCTCACACCACAGCCTTCCACTCCGGTTGTCCAAATTTCTGTCACTTCGGGACATTTGGATCCGGACAATGTTGTGTGTACACAACTTGCAGATAAGATCACAAACAATATTATCATAATGATTCAACAATAAGTTCAGATCTGAGATCATGGCACTCGGGCCCTAGTGACAAGCATTAAGCACAACACATTGCAACAAAGTCAAATAGCACTAAAAGAGATACTAGGCACTATGCCCTAACAATCTTATTCGATTACATGATAGAACTCATCCAATCCCTACCATCCCCATAGCCTCCAGCGGGGGATTACTCACTCATGGATGAGGGAAACATCGATGGTTGATGGAGAGGCGTTGGTGATGAAGATGGCAATGGCAATGATCCTCCCCAAATTCCCCGTCCCGGCAGGGTGCTAGAACGGAGATTCTGGATCCGAATCGCGACTTCGGGTGGTGGAGGAGCAGCGGAACTCTTTCTGGAAAAAGGTCGACCCCCGGTTTTTAGGTCAAGGGGTAATTTATAGGCAGAGGGAGCCCGAGATGGTGCCTGGGGTGGCCTCACCCTCCCTAGGCGCGGGCTGGGCCCACTCGCGCCTGGTAGGGGTGTGGGCCCCCAGGCCTCCACTCCGTCTCGCCTTCTGGCTCCGTGGATCTTCTGGTGAAATAAGATTTTTGGCATATTTTCCAGGATTTTTCCCGATAGTTGATTTTCTGCACAAAAACTAGACACCAAGGTAATTCTGCTGAAAACAGCATCAGTCCATGTTAGTTGTATACAAATCACACAAGTTTAGAGGAGAAACAATAGCAAAATTATTCGGGAAAGTAGATACGTTTTGGATGTATCAAAAACAAGGCACATAAGAAACATACATGGAATATCATTGATATTATATAGGTATGTATGGTGTACACTGTGGGAATTGGTTTTAACGGTATTTGGATATAGAAGCTTTGCTTGTATAGGATTTTTGGGCTAGCAAAATTATCTACAAGTGTGCCATTGGATCCATAGTGCCCAACATTTATCATCACACAATGCTCCTTAGTATTAAACATAAATGTATATGAGCAAAAGGTATCACTAAATAAGGCACTATCAAATTATCATTCATTAAAGTATTTGAGCTAGCAACACTAAGCATGACTTTGAATTTTAGCGTTTTGCTTTCATTCCCTTTTATTTTGATAGCACACAACTCATTATAATCAAGGAATTTAATAATGGGACAGATTATTTCAGTAGATATTTCCTAAGCATGAAAAACATCTATCATGGTGGTTTCATTTATTCGTGAGGCAACATGAAAACTAGATAAAGACGCTCCAAGTTTCTACGATCATTCTATGTTGCTCAAAAAAAAAAGTTTAGAGGTTTGTAAACCAAGAGTTTGATAGGTACAGTAGGGTGCCTTGGCATCCCCAAGCTTTTAGTCTTCACCATTCTTGGATAACTCTTAGTGTGGTGTTCCTCCATTCCTTGTCAAAAAACTTCAACACAAAAGTATCTCCCATTTCTTTTCTATGTGGTCACATTAGTGGTACAAAGATATAGTGCTAGCTATGATAAAAGCCCCAAATAAAATTTGGTTTTAAATATCCAGATAGTTTCTAAAGTGGCCAATATACATGAAATATCAAAATACACTTAAACAGAATCAAATCAAAAGTCAAAAAGGCCACTCTTGCAACAAAACATATATTTTGTCCAGAAAAATAGCAGCTGCAGAACGTATTTATTTCGCCGACTTAAACATGTCAGGATTCTTAGCCAAGTTTTGTGCGTATAGAGTATGAAAATTTATAACTTCAGTAGAAACTTTAGCTCAATCGGAGTTACATAAAAATCATAAAAACCATTTGGTAAACAGCACCGTGCAGACATTTTCAACTCCAAATATATGTTTCAACTTTCAACATCCAAAATGGGTAAAACTTGGTAATTTATTTTTGTAAATATTCAAAAAATATAAATCTTTTATTTTAACAGATAACAAATATCCAAAAACCTAAAAGAAGCAAAACGAACCAACAAAGAATCAAGAGAAGCAAACAAGAAGAAATAAAATCTTTTTGTTATTTTTGTTTTATGAAAGATAAAAAGCAAGAAGCAAACAAAAATGAAAAGGCATAAAATATTTTTGTTGTTTGGGTTTTATAAAAACAAGAACCAGATTGAAAAAATCATGAAATCTTTTTGTTGTTTTTGTTTTAAGGAAAACAAGAAGAAAATAAGAACCAAATCAAGAACCATAAAATGTTTTAAAGTTTAAAAAAGGCAAGAAGAAGCAAAAAGAACCAAATAAACATAAAATCTTTTTCTTATTTTGTTTTTAAAAATAATATGCAAAATAAGATCCAAACAAAACAAAAAGGTAATTCAAACATAGTTTCCATAAACATACAAACAAAAACATAAAGGTAAAACTAAAACATGAGTTTCGAATGATATTACTTGAAATACTTGAAAGAAGAGGGGGATGCGTGGGCATCCCCAAGCTTGTGTTCTTGCTAGTTCTTGTCTTCTACTTCTTTCTCATCATACCATGTTACATATCTCAAACAAAGAAATATTTTCATCTTCATGTTGCCGACAAAATGGTTAGTTCTCCAAACAAATGATATAATAGTTTCTACCATGATGCAAACTATAGTAATTATTGGGAAGCCATTTTATTCAAGAAGATAATATATTACAAAAGAGTCACTCTTTTTATTTTATTTTTATGTGGGGAAACTTTTAATGATATACGCTTTGCAATGGTTCCATTGGCACGAACAACACATGCTCAAGGTCAACCCCAACTTCTCCATTGCTAATGCTTCTCATTTGCTCTCCCAAATTTTATATTTAGTTAAAATATTAAATTAATTGTTAAATAACAGTAGCTAAAGTTATTTACATATTAGATGGATATCAAGGTGTGCTCAAATAGAATAGTATTTGAAAGCATATGGAAAACACCACAAAGGAAATAGACATTAACATTTGAGTCTAACTTTCTTCCTATGCATTGGCATTTTATATATGAATAAATAGCAGCAATGTTGTATTATCCAATGCACATAGTGATCAATAGCTTGCATAAATAGAATGGAAACATAAAGAGGGTTTTATATCTCCCTCTTTCATAATTATTACGAGCATCATAAGCAAACTTAATCTCATAGTTTTGAATAGATTCACCATATAAAGACAAGTCATCTAATGAGCATAATGGATCATGTAACTCAATTATATCACTTTCATCCTTCCATATATTAGACATAATTGTTCCACATACAGGAATACTGGGCAATGAAAGATCATCATCATTATAAGAAGAGTTGTTCATGGAATTTGTGTGTTACCCTTATTGGGAGTAGGAGATGGGTAGCTACTCCATTCTTCCTCCACTTTTTCTTCTTCCTCTTTTATCTCCTTTTCTTTTGGATGCATGGGCATCCACAAGCTTAGCCTTTTGTCATCTTCTTTCCTGACACTTTCATCATGATTTCTTGCATTCAAAAATTTAGTGCCCAAGGGAATATTCAAGCTTTCAACATATTTGACTAGCATATCATACACATCATTGTGAGAATTTTATATTACAATTTTTGGCTTTAATTTTATATGAAAGGTACTAAAAATAAATTAGCAGTGCAAACAAGAATAGAAGCCTAGCGTTACGCTCCCGGCAGCGATGCCAGAAAATTATATTGATAACCCCCAAGTGTAGGAGATCACTGTAGTACAATTCGTTAAGTATTTGAGTGTTGGACCCACGCGGAGATGAAGGTAAACTATCTATTCTCTAAATCCCTATAACCCACTTATATGGCCTTATATGCAAATCTAGGATCTAAAGTGTGTGTGTGTGTGTGGTTGTTTTTGGTATTAACTATGAAACAATAAACTAGTTGAAATAAATACTATAAGTAAAATAATGCAAATGAAGTGGAGCAATTGAAATGGATGTGGATAATCTATGAGAGCAAATGTTTAGTCAAATTTCTATTTCATTCATTTGGTTGTCACAATTAGTGAAGCACATATATAGTCTTTTTATTGTTTCTTATAGGAGGAGACATTACTAGGTGTAGCCATAGATATGAGCAAATACACCACTAGTGATTGATACCAAAGCCAATTAAAAAATAAGGAAATATTAAGACATAAAGTCCAACCACCTCATTTAGATACAAGATCCCCATGATAATACCTCTGTTGATTAACCATGAATTAATACTACATATATTTCTAAGGCTTGGGATTCGGCTTCTGTCAACCTTCGTCTATTCCTCATCCTATCAACATGCAATGGTGACAACCTTGTACATCCCCCAACATATATGTGCACTCATATGTTAGTGCATCAAGATAATCATAGAAGATAACATATACTTGTATGCAACCAAAACAAACTAGATCACAATTGTCATAACAATTCACTACTTAAACATCAACATAGTCATACGATAGATCATGGGAAAATAATATATTGCATCATACATCATGTTTGCCAAGAGATTACAGAGGAGGATGATGGGATCTTGCAGTAGATGGTGATGGAGATGATACTCCCCAAGGGGAACAGGCGGCACCGACGACAGCGTCCCAGCTTCCTCCTAGGGGCGGCGGCTACCCTTGGGGCAGCGGCCCCTTGGCCCTTCTTCTTCTTTGGAGATGGTGCAGCAATCTAGGAGCTTCTCCCCCTCCTTTGGGGACTGCCAAGGAGGGGGAAGTTTGTGGCTATGGGTGGATACCTTCAAAAGTAGGGATTTCTCTCAATATATAGTGGTGGAGATGCAATCTTGGCCATGGGATGGATGCTCCTTAGATCCAAGGGCTTTTGGGAATCTCTAGAACCTTCATAGAAGTCCCCTCTGTCCTTAATGAGTCCATCAAGTTGTGGATGGGCCGAAAGCATCAAAGATGGAAGGAGTTCGAGTCGACCACGTCACATATTTTTGTAGTCCTGAAATTGCTTGTGTCCTCCGCAGTAATATGTCTATAAAAATGCATTCGGACTCTGATTGGGACAAATTTTATTTCTAAATTATTGCGCATAAAATTTCCCACAACTTTCCTTTCTACACTTTTCCATTAGACGTCATCTTTGGGATCGTTTCTGGCAATCTTCGAAAAGAGTTCGGCAGATTCCATGAATTTTCAGATTTATCCATAATGCAATGGTTTCCTTCCATATTTGTGTATTTCCTACACAATAAAGTGTAAAAAAAATTGTGCACTTTTGTAATTATTAGTAGTTAATATCAATAAATATAATAATATTGTAAAATAATAATGATTGAAGCAATAAACGATAGAGTTTATGGATGCATTTTACATGCATTAGGGGCACATCGGTTGCTGGTCATCATTGTCTCATCGATTCGCCATGGCATTCATTTTTATTCCTTTTGGACTTATTTGTGTTGCTGCCCCAGCATTTCTTTTGGTTCAAACTCTCGTATCGGTGTGGTTGCTATACTAATATAGCGAGACAAAAGACTATTTTAAAGAGTAAATCCAAACTTCCATAATCCATATCCTACGTCAGTAGTTTGTGAAGTTGTGATCCAAACATGAGAAGGCTAACTTCTGTTAGAGTGGACAAGGCCCGTCGCTTATGGATCACAACTTCACAAACTTCACAAACTATTTCTTATAAGCCGTCGATTGGAACATGCCATCTAATAATCTCTGATATTGTGTAAATACTTCTCATATAGTTAAGTTTCGCTTGTCACGTTTATAACATGGTTCCTGTTAACTTAAGCTCACGATCCTTTACATTTTAGACGGGTTTGCTATTCAAGTTGTGTAATGGACTATTTTCTTCGAAGATCCGCCACTATGTGTGGCACAATACATCTGTATCTTGGAGACTCTCTTATCACTCCCTACAACGTGCCCTACAACGTGCCGAGGTGGGAAGTTCTCTACTCTTTGTGTGAAAACACATGGAAATGGTAGCATCGTGCTTAATTCAACCGATTTGGTAATGTTTTGTGGCAATTATAATAGCAATGTACTAGGAAACATGTACGTGCGTTGCATCGGAAAAAAATCTTTTAAAAAATAGCGTAACCTAAATTTTGTTCCTAAATCGATCAACCATCATAACCCTAGCCAACAGAAGTCCAACAAAAGCATCATTTGATTCTCTATATATCAACTTGGAGGTCTCTCTAAATTTTCCACGTCTTCCGTTTGCATTAAGGTTTTGACGCACCCTCTAATTTCCAATCTCCAAATTCCATCAATCTCTCTCTATTTCTCTATTGATTTCTTGTAGCTATCGGAACAATCCAACCTGAGTTTATTTTGCTAAAAATAACCCAAACTATGTTGATTACTTGTGTGAGCATTCCCTTTTCATCTTACAAGATGTATCTTATATTTCTTCCATATGCTATTTTCCACCACATATTTTTATACAGTTTTTAAGATGCATTCGTCATGATTTGTCAAATTTGTCACATTCAATCATCATCTGGATAAACAAACAAAATTTCTGAGATTGATACACCAATATTTCCTAGCACACATATACAATAGGGGCGTCAGACTGCACAAGACTACAAGTTATGATAGATAGCTCGGCGATCGAGCGCTTGAACAATACCCACACTTGAAAACTTAAAATAGTGCTAGTTTAGGTCGGCTAGGACAGTTAGCTCGAGCATAATTTTTCACATGCGGGCGCCTGTTCTGCATGGGAATTAAAATTAGAGAAAAGTTCAAAACAAACGTTAAACTCGTAGAGATCAGCCAAATCACACCCTGAACTCACAATCCCAGTAATCGGCACACCGAACTTACAAATCCCGGTTCGATTAGCATCCTGGGTTCGCAGCCAAACGGGGAACGTCAACGTGGCTAGGATTGGCGTGTGAGAAGCGCCCAACGCTAATTTAGCCCGGCCCACTGCGACGGCCCATTCCTTTCATTCTCTCGAAATATGCTTTCGCCCCGCTTTATAAATAAAGCAACCGTCCACACAAGTAACAAAGTACGAAATCCCATACATCACATAAGCTGGGGCCGCAGCACAAGATAGCCCAAATAGGAAAGACCAACTCGCCACGCGAGCACATAACCGAAAATAAAAGCATGCTAAGTTGGACTAGGGGGGAGCCGCCGAGCCGCCACCAAGAGTCGCTGAAGAGTAGCGTCCAGCCTCGCCTTGTCCCGCTGCCTACACAACGGGTACCAGAGCTGCAGAGAGGCCAGAAAGTGAAAAACCGAGTCAGACGCACGCCTAGGAAGAATCTTCTCAATAACCATCTTATTCCTGATGTTCCAAAGTGACCAGGACATCGCTGCAAACACTAGCCAGAATAGGCGGCGGCCTTTTCCGGCTCGGTTCGCTTGGGCTTCTAGGAATTCACCGAGATCATGGGCCTGCCAGTCTGGGCCCAATGCCTCTCGCGTGAAATTCCACAGAAACCGGGCAGCGGGACAGGCGAACATTATGTGGGCGCCCGTTTCGGGAATCCCACACAATGGGCACAAACCGTCCCCCGGCCCATGTCGCTTGGACACCTCTACCTCTGAGGGTAGCCTATCGCGAAGTAACTGCCAAACAAAAATCTTAGTCTTCAGCGGAAGGGGAGCCTTCTAGAGGGCCTTAGTCCAGGGGAGGACTACACGTCCAAAGAGGGCCCGGTAGGCCGAGCCAACCGAAAAAGCTCCGGACTGAGAGAGTCTCCAAGACACCACGTCCGGAGCGGCTGCCAAGGTAACCGGGAGTTCCGCCCTAAGTTCTCTCCATGCTTCAGTTTCCTCCGGGCCAAAGGTGCGACGGAACGAGATGTTCCATGTTCCCTCTAGCACCGCGTCGGATACTCGCAGCGATGGGTCAGAACAAATGGCGAAGAGGCGCGGGTACACCTCCCGTAGGGGGCGTTCCTTGAGCCCGGAATCCAGCCAGAACATGGTTCCCTCCCCGTTCCCAACAGCGAAAGTGGCCCCAAGCCGGATTTCGTTCTTGATCTCCTGGATGGAGTGCCAAAACTGGGAACCGTCACGGCAGTCACAGTCCAAGAGAGGCCGGCCCTGAAGATACTTGGACTTGATGAGCTTGAGCCACAGGCCCCCATCCTCACGAAGGATCCGCCAAACCCAGCGCAGCAACAGGGCCTTATTGAAGTGGCGCGAGGAAAGGATACCTATGCCCCCAAACTCCTTGGGGGCGCAAATGTCTTCCCACTTGACCATGTGATACTTCTGGCGTCCCAAGGGGTCCTGCCAGAAGAAACGAGACAACTCTTTGTCGAACGAGCCATGTACCCCCTCGGGGAGGAGGTAGAGACTCATCATGTACATGGGCAAGCTGGACAGGCACGAGTCAATCAGGACAGTCTTGCTACATTTATATGTGAACCTCCCACACCAGGGTTCGGACCTCGACCGCATCCTGTCCACGAGCGGATCCAGGTCCCTAATGAGGATCCTGGTGTCGCGGACCGGCATCCCCAGATAAGTGATGGGGAAGGAGGATAGCCGATAGTTGAAGTTGTCCGCTATCCTCTGCTGGTCATCCTGTGAGAACCCCAACGCAATGATCTCGCTTTTGTCGAAGTTAATCCGCAATCCTGACATTTTCTGAAAGCATAGCAGGAGGAACTTGAGGTTCGCAATGTCCAAGTCAGAGCCCTCAATCATAATTAGGGTGTCGTCCGCGTACTGGAGCTGAGTGAGCCCTCTCCCCCCCGGGAATAAGGTGGCCGACCACACCGGAAATGTGGTCGGCCCCCTTGGCTTTCTCAAGCATTTCCGCGAGGGCATCCACCGCCGTGTTGAAGAGGAGAGGGGAAAGGGGGTCCCCTTGTCTCACACCGCAGGAGGGGCGGAAGTAAGGGTCAATCTCGCCGTTGATGTTAATCGCGGTGCTCCCGGTCATGACGAACTGCATCAACCAGGAGATCAGGCGTTCATCAAATCCTCGTCTAATGAGGACCTGACGAAGGAAGCACCAGTCTAGATGGTCGTAAGCCTTCTGGAAGTCTAGCTTTAAGAAGATGCCTTTCGATTTCCTGGACTTGATCTCGTGGATGACCTCGTGGAGGGCGAGGATCCCATCATGTATAAATTTGCCCTTAAGGAAGGCAAATTGGTACTGGTGGGTGAGGCGCTCCATGACCGGTGCGAGGCGGGACGCACAAACCTTTGCAAACAGCCGTTGAATGACGTTGAGGACCGTAATGGGCCTGAATTGGCGAATATCCGAGGCCCCTATCACTTTAGGGATCAAGGTGATAACACCAAGGTTCAGCCGGCCCATCAGGAGGGTCCCGGTGAAGAACTCCTGGAACATGGGCATGATGACCGGTCGAAGGTCCCTCCAGAAGGTCTAGAAGAAAGCTACCGGAAGGCCATCGGGGCCCGGGGCGGAGTTGGCCTTCATGGCCTTCACCACCCGCTCAACCTCTTCCGGCAGGAATGGGAGGGTGAGCTCCACATTCTCGTCGTCTGTGACTCTAGCCCCAAGCGGCCAAAAGTCATCCGCCAACGCGACCCTAGTGTGGGGTTCTGCCGAGAAGAGCCCCTTATAGATATGGGAAGATAGCGTCCCCGCCTCCTTAATGAGGTGCTCATTATCCCAGAGGCATGGAATAGAGCATTTCCTGCGACGACCATTGGCCACCGCATGGAAGTAGGCAGTGTTAGCATCACCCTGGAGGAGCCAGTTCTGGCGGCTGCGTTGTCGCCAAAACAGCTCCTCTCCCTTGTAGATCTCGATAAGGGGAGTCTCTAAGGCATAACGGTGGGCCCACTCGTCCGCTGAGAGGCCCACCGAGTCTGCCACCCTGTCCAGGGCCTGAATCTCCTCCAGCAGGGCCGCTTTCTGGAGTCTAGTCGATGCTCCCACATTAGCCCCCCAGCCTCGCATGAATTGGCGGACTAGTTTGGCGTAGTGATGCCAGACATCTACCGCGCTGAAACGTCTAGGGGGAGTCGCCGCAGCCGCTTGCCATTTGTCCTGGACTGCTTCCACAAACCCTGGCTGCTGCAGCCAAAAGTTTTCAAAGTGGAAGCGGTTCAGCCGTGGCTGGGCACTCCCCCCCCCCCCGTCGAAAGGAGTAGCGGTACGTGGTCTGAGCCTACCTTGGTGATGGCACGAAGGGAGCAGAGAGGGAAGGCCACCTCCCAATCGACGGACACCAGGACACGGTCGAGGACGCTCCGAACAGGATCAGCCCGGTTGTTCGTCCAGGTGAAGCGGGCACCCACTCGCGTGATCTCTCTAAGAGCAAGATCAGCGATGCATTCATTGAACATCCTCATGCGTGGTACGTCCACATTGCAGGAGCTCTTATCATCTGGAGAGCGGATTAGATTGAAGTCGCCAGCTATGACCACTGGGATGGAACAGCTCTCCACTTTGGTCTTCAACTCCTCCAAGAAGGCCGGGGACCGAGCATGGTCCGCGGGGCCATAGACAATGATGACCTCGCAATGGAGGTTCGATCGTCTATGGGTGAGCGCCATGCTCACAAAAAACTCCCCGCGGTCCATGTCATCGACCTCAAAGGTGTACTCCTTGGCACCCAGGAGGATGCCTCCCGAGTGGCCTGACGCAGGGAGCCAATTCCAAGCAAACTTGTGCTTGGACAGACCCTGCAGCTCGGCGGGGTGGAAGTCAAGCTTGATCGTCTCCTGAAAGCCTACAATGTCCACATTATCCTGTCGCATGTAGTCCTTGATCTGGCGCCGTCGACCGTCGCTCCCGAACCCCCGGATATTCCAGATGAGCGATATGATGGCTGGCCACATCATTGGATCATCTGGGGGGTTCAGTCCCCTTAAGGGGGACGCGGCGTGGCTTGCCCATCGGCGGGGGCTTGGAACCCGACCTCGGAGGTCTCCCTTGGGACCGCAGAACTATGAGGGTCCCCTGGGCAACGTCCGAGGGGCGAGGCAAAGGAGAACCATCCGTCCTAGCCCCGGGAGCGGGAGTCCCAGGGTCGGGTGATGTTGAGGTTCCCTCCCGCTCCTGGGCCATACGGGCCCGGGCTGTAGCGAGGGAGCCCTCATAAATCTCTTTGGCCCGAATCGCCGCAATCTGCTCAAGTCTCGGTCCCCGCTCGCCGCGAAAGACCACACCACTGTCAGCAGCCACCTTGGCGAGATGATCGAGCGAGGTGTCGGCAAGCACTAAGAACCGAGATCCTGAAGGAGGGGGGAGGGAGCATAAGGGGGAACACTAAGGGAGGTACCTGGGTCCAGGTTGCGGGCTGCGGTTCACTGCTCTGCCAGCTGAGGCACCGTGGGCTCCATCCCTGCACACCCTCCCTGGCCTTGGCCAGGCGCGCACTGTGTCGCGATGGAGGGGGTACAGACCGAGGGGGGCGCACCTGCTTCGCGCGAGGCCTAGCCGCAGGAGTGGTGGGGACGAACGCCGCTGGTTCCTCAGCACGAAGCGTCGGAGTCGGGGGGACGAAGCTGGGGAGGCCCTGGGCGAGGTCATCGTAGAGCCCGGGGATAGCGAGTAGCACACCATGCCCGAAGAGCGCGGGGAAGAGGGTGCTAGAACCTCCATCCCCACACTCCCAGAGTCCCTGTCGGTCTTCCCCGAAGCCTCCTCAAGGGGGGAGTCACAGGGTCCACGGGAGGGAGGGGCCATCTCCAAGTGTCCAATGAAGTCTGCAGATCGGCTAAAGTTGGAGCCGTACTAGGAAATCCGAAGGTCATGCAGAGTCAAGGAGGTAGCAGACAAGGACGCCTGGTGGGTGGAGGGGCCGCAGTGGGTCGACCCCTCCCGGGGAGGAGCGGTCGGAGACGCTGGCGGTGATCTGGCCTCCTCCCCCGCATCGTCCTCTTCAGAAGATTCCAACCCCGAGGATGCCCCATCCTCAGCGGGAGGGGGCGGAGCGGGGCGGGGAGGGGACGAGGAGCCATCCTACATCTCCTCGAGCTCCAGGACCAGGATCTGCCCCTCCCTACCGAAGTAGAAGGGAGGCAGGGGACCGGGGAGGAGGGCAGGGTCAGGGCACACAACCCGCAGACGGATTGGTCCCGACCCCACCAGCGACGACTCGTCCACCTCCTCCAGCTTGCCGAAGGACTGGGAGACCAGCTCGACGATGGAACGGGACCGAACCGACGCATCCTCCGAGAAGCCGAGGATCCGCACCCAAACAGAGGACAGGGTCGAAGACGTCGCGGGGTGGGCAGTCGAGGGCTCGATGGAGATCTGCACCTGGTTGATCGGGAGGGTGATCGTGGAGCTGCAGGCTATGATCTGAAGGACCTCGGCAGACGGGAACGTCACATAAGCTCGACGGAGATCTCCTGACCGTGGCGGCTGCATCATTCGCGCCACCGCTTCGGATCAGCGCTGCCGAGATCACCACCGTTTCCGGCAGCTGCTGACCCTCGACCACCGAGGCAATGGCGAGGTTCGCAGGAACCGTCATCGCCACCCCCCCAATGTCAATGTAGTAGAATCCCCCGACAATCGAGTGCGCGAGGTACTCCAACTGCTGCTGGGCTCGACGGGGGGGTGTGGAGGTCGAGGCAGACGGTCCCGACGCCGAGGAGGGCTTCTTCTTCTTCTTCTTTCCTTTCTTATTTTTCTTCTTGTCCGGGTCCACGGGATCCTGTGCCATCACGCGGGGGGAGAACGCGGGCGCACGCCGTCCCTGTCCCGGCGCCAATCCCCCTGAGCCGAGCGATCAGCAGGCGCGCGGACATTGGCGTGCTGCAGCAGCTCCTGGCGGAGCTCGGACTCCCGGCTACTCGCTGGGGAGGCCTCGCTTAGCCACCCTCCACCCGCTGGGGTACCCATGGTGCCGGGCGCAGTCCCGCAGAGAGCGGGCGTGGTCGCGCGCTGGTATCCTCGTGGCGGGGAGTGAGGCCGGGAGGCGACGGCGGGCGGGCGGCGTATGCCTGCGGTCGGGCTCGAGGAGGCGCACGGGAGGGCGGGAAAGGACGGCCACGGCGAGGGGGTTCGGGGCTGCGCGGGCGCTTCCGCGATAGCGCCTCCGCGTATGTCATCCGAGGGGCGGCGAAGGAGGCGGCGGCCGGCGCAGGATCTGACGGCGACGACGCGGAGGAAGAGAGGAGGGCATGGGGTCGGGAGGAGAGGACAGGAGGCGAGGCGGCAGCGTTTGGAAGCCTGCACGAGGCGTGCACCCAGGACCAGGCCTGGACAGGCGCTAGGGTTTCTCCTAGCGGGTCCCGGGGGTGGGCCTGGGCCGAGCGGCCCATCCCTGGCCCAGCCGAGCAGACGTCTGCGCGCCGGGACGACCGCCTAGGGGCCCAAGATCAGCCTGTGCCCACCGGCGCCCAAGAGGGTGCCAGCATGCTGTCCGGCGAGGACGCGCCTCGCTTCGGCGGCGACGCGTCGCTGGACACACGCCGGGAACGCGCCACTGGTCGGGATCCTCCCTGCCCCGCCTTCGCCCAGTGGCTGTGAGGCTCCGGACGCGGCTCCGGTGGTTGCCCTGACGGGGATGAGACGGGCATGGGGAGAGGCCAAGCAGGGTCCGCCGCCGGCGAGGGAAGGGCCGAGGGGTCTGCAGGAAATCGACGAGTGTCAGCAACCGCGGCGACAAGCTCGGCCGCCTCCGCCTCAGCTTCCTCCTGCTCCTCGGCCACATCAGCCCAGAGCAGGCCCCGGAGGTCGCCGTGGCTCCTGGTCGACGCAGCCGACGACAGGGTGGAAGCGGTGGGGGGTGGTTGCTGGCGCGCTGCCGGCTCTAGCTGGGCGGCTCCGGCCTCACAGGAGCTTGCCGAAGGGGGCGACGGTGTGCCAGCGACCAAGGTCCGGCCTTGCGGCGCGACGGGGGCCGCCATCGCTCCTAGTCCTCCGAGTCCCTACGAAGGAAAAGGGGCGGCTTTCGCCGAGGAGGAGGGCACGTACCTATGCGGTGGCGACATCCTCACCAATTCCCGACGCCGAGGACGAGCGCGAGCAGGGGAGAAGGCCCCAATCCATCAAAGATGACACCCTCCGCCCACTCCTTTCATTTGAGGTGGAGACTTGTTCGAGGTGGTGTCCCCTGGCCTTCTCCTTTGCTCCTGCGACGGCAATGGCGGTAGGCTGGTGATCGATCGGAGATGGCAAGTATCGTGACGGTGTGATGAACGGCGACGGCGCATGTACTTATCCTCATCTTCTCCTTGGGTGGACGAAGTTTGTTCTGTCTCATCGTCATTAGGGTTAGGGTTTTGGCGGGAAAAATTGGGGCTTTTTGGTGGTGGTGAAGATATGATTTTTGCTCGATTTGGAAGGTTTTTTCATTGATACCATGCGGAGTAGCAGAGCATAGTGATTTATTTGCTTTTTATTTCAGTTCGATCATGGATCCAACGGAGATTTTGAATGTTCGATTTCATATGGGAGGCGGGTTCATCCGCTTTGGTCGGACTATGAACTATGTGGGTGGAGATGAGGAGATTTCAGAAATTGAAAGGGACAAGTTGTTATTGCAGGAGGCGATAGGGCACCTAAAAGATCATATGAAGGAGGTGATAGGGCACCTGAAATCTTCTCGGATTCGATCAGTTTTTGTGTTCATTGGTATGGTTTTTGGTCAATTGTTCTAATCTATGGTTGCCATCAGTTGTGATCGTTGTTGTTCTGGTCTTTGGAGTCTTAGCAAGATGACTTCATGTTTGCCTATTGAAAAAAAAAATCTACTATAACAAGTTTTATCCGGTCCGGTGATGAAAGGACAAAGACGATGACATGACTTTGGCTCGCGCTAATGTTTAGCGTCGTTCGCTGGGTGGTCTAAACACTTGTTCTTTTAAGAGCTCTTTGTACTGCTCCAGAATTAATAAACGGTGGAAAATTGGCAGAAAAGAAGTTAATGGGTTCAACCGTAGTGCGCACGGAACACCAGACACCAAGCTGGCGACAGAGTAAACGACTCGACTTTACATCACATATCCAATTTCATTTCATGTTTCCCTCGGCATGGCAAACCGAATTCTTCACATGGGCTTGAAGTTTCTGTAGGAGATGACCGCGTAAAACGGGTCGGAGTTCGCCTGCCCGAACAGCCTCATCAGCGCCTCCAGCGGCGACTTCCCGCCGGCGGCGTCCGAGGCGGGCAGCCTCCTGACCACCTCCGGCTGCGTGAACCCTTCGACGCACTGGAAGTACTGCGTCACGAGCTGGACGCGGCTGTAGGCGGAGCCCTCCCGCCACGCGCCGATCGCCTTCTCGTAGAACATCCGGTTGCTGAAGCTCACGATGCACACTCCTCCCGGCTTCAGAACCCGGTAGATTTCCGCGAAAACCTTGCAGCGAAATGAGGGCATGATTAGATCGTACCGACTGTACGTGTGGTGGAGAGAAGAAGGAAGAAGATAAGAACACGGTGGGCATGACAATACTTTTTCAGGCGACTGCAGGTACTGCACGCTGACGGTGCAGAGCACGGCGTCGAAGGAGGCGGACTCCAGCTCGAGCCGCTGCTCCCGGTTGAGGTCGCTGACGAAGAAGTAGTCCAACCGCGGGTTCTTGGCCAGCTCCTGCGCGTTGAGCCCGTGGCCGACGACGCGCCGGAACCGGACCTCGGGGGGCAGGTGGCTGACCCAGGAGCTCATGAGGTCCAGCACGTCGGACTCCGGCCGCAGACGCTCCCGGTACAGGTCGGTGAGCGTGGCGAGGAAGCCGTCGTCCACGTGCTTGACGAGGCGCGGGAAGGCGTAGAAGTCGCGGTCGGAGCGCGGGTCCAGCTTCGCGCGGCCCTCCGGCTGGAGCACCTGGCGCCGGATGCTGCCGGCCGAGGAGGGCGAAGGCGTCGCGCTGCCGGAGCATCGCGGCGGAGGGGGCAAGTGCCGCCGCGGCGACGGACGCAGCGTTTGCGGCGGAGCGCAGAGCATCTTGCCCCTTCTCTGTTCCCGTGGAGACTGGAGACTCACTCGTTAATTGGTTGACGTGGCGCTCGTTATGTCTGGTCGAGCAGCTAGCTAGCGAGTCTGCTAGTCTGGTTCAGTGGTTGTGCACTTCAGCACTTGTGCCTCTATCATGACGTCGAAATGATGTTTTACAAACGGGAATGCACCGGATGCACCTTCTTTTTCTGAACAAGGGACAGTCTCGAAAGACCCACAAACTACATAATAAAGTGTTCTTGGACACAAGAAATAGTGTTTGTAAGTTTTGAAAAAAAATCCGAAAAAAAAACTCTGCACATAGATGAAAGACGAAATTGTAACTCTACATATATGAGGGTGTCCCGGGCTTATCCTTGCCGTGCATTTACTTTGAGATACGTGCATGCTTTTTTACATAGAACCTTTGAGTTCTAATCATCTTTCATTTGCACAGTCCTCATTGTTTTCAAAAGAGACCTTCTATGTTTGGTTATTCACGTACCGGTTATTACAAATTCGATATGAGCTAATGGATCTGGGTAACAGAAACTCAGTCATGTTTGAGTTAGTAAAGAATTAGTTCATAATAGAGCATTAATAAGAGAATTAGTACAAAATTAGCCATCCACAAAAGTAATTTTTGTTCACTATATGTACACTGTATATATAAAAGCATTTTTTTAGAGAGAGACTATACGTACAGACCTGGATCTAGAACGTTAGTACAGAATTACTCAGCCATGAAAAAAAATGAGGGCAAAACTAATCTGGCCAAGCCAATACTGGGAAAAGATAGCCTGAAAGAAATTGGGGGAAAGATCCATTGGGCAGGTTACTGGGAAAAATTAGCCGAAAAGAAATTGGGGAAAGATCTATTGGGCAAAAAATGGTTTGCGTTGGGGCAAACAGATCTGGCCGCACACAAATACGAGAAATCTTTCTGAACTCGTGTCGGCGCTGCTGAGGAGACATGGTCCCCTTCTCCTTCCTCCGACCGTCGGCCAGGCAGCTCTCTTCTGGACACCGACGTCGATGCCGACGAGCCGCGATCCTCCTTGCCGGCCTGCGAGTCGCCGCCTCAGCTTGCCTTCCTGCCAGACTCCTTTTCGCTGCCGGCCACCGCGGATCTCCTTTCAATCCAGGAGAGGAGGCATGGAGGAGCACCGATCCGATGACTGGATCGTCGAGAGAGTTCGTCGGGAGAGAAGTGGATGGGTCCGGGTGGCGGGTGGGCACTGGAGAGAAAAGGTGCGCAAGGTCCACTTCGTTCCTATAGGGGCAAGAGGTGTACAATGTCCAGGTTGTGGATGTAAATATGTTTGTACGAATCTCAGAACAATGTTGTCCGTTGGATAAGACGGGAACCCCCACAACTATGTAGAATCGCCGCGTTTGATAAAAGATGCAATATATGTGTAGGAAGTTCAAAATTCACATATATTCATTGGTGACCTGTACAAAATGACAAATATACATATTATGTGATGCCAAGTTTTAAACTTCATAATTTAGCCAAAAATCCGGATCTAGACCACGAAATGCGTCATGAGAAACTATGTTTAGATGTGGCCTAGTTCACATGATGATTCTTGCCAAACATCGCCCGGTCTGTTTTGGATCCCTACTGGGTGCCCAAACTGCTGGACATCTTCATTTTCCCGTTCATGTACAACTCTACTTCACAGTAAATGTTTCTAACATGTGAACTTTGACGAGGGTCTGAGATAACAGTGCCAAACCAACCGATGGCAAGTAAGGGGTACACCAAGGAGGTCTGGACCACGAGTGCGAACTTTCTCTCCTAACCTTGCCGCTTTGAGAGTCGACTCTTGGTCCCGAGCCCTCCTCTGAGCTCTCTCCGACGGCGCTGATGCTTGTGGAGAAGAAAGAGGAGGTGCTCGGAGTGTTAGGGTGTGTTCGGTAGATCGGGTCAGTCGAGAATAGCTATCTACCCTCATACAAGCTAACCCTAGCTAAGTTAAGCTCAGATTTTCTCGTGTGTTTTGTAGCCCGCGTTTGCTGAAACAAGCTGGACTAAGATGTTTGTTTGGTAGCATGTCTCGATTTTTTACACAAAGGTCCTTGGAAAAAAAGTAAAAAGCAATCAGGTCCCTAAACATAAAATAAAATGGCAATCAAGTCCCTCTTCGTGTCAATAGAGTTGGGGCTACAGCTGGCCGTCACCAGCGAGCAGAGCATGCCACCAGAGTTGACGGAGGCGCGGCCAACTGCTCCTCCTCGGCGCCTCTCCACCATGATTAGCTCGTCAAGATCGTACTCCAGACCAATGCCATGGTTCTCAACGAAGGCCGGCATCGAGGAGGCGACGACGATGCTCATCAAGGATGGCGGCGTCGAGAAGGCGGCGATAGTTCTCGTCAAGGATGGGCGGCGTCCAAAGGTAGAGTGAGAGAGCAGGTGAGAGAGAGCTGATTTGGGGAAGAATGAGGGTGAGGGGAGGTCACCTTTGTGGGTCTCGGGCCCAGGGCGGGACACGGGTGAAATTTCGGGGCGAGTTCAGCCCTATCGAGGAGCGAAGCTTGATTTGAGCTTCTCTATCAGGCAGGACTGAGAGCTCTTTTCGCATGAGTTCAGTGGTGCCCATATGGGAAAATCAGGCTACCAAACATCTAAATTCTCAGAAATCTCTGTTGGGATGAGAATTTTTGGGTTGCCCCGGCCGAGCAAACACACCCTTAGTACTAGTATTAGGTTTAGTTTTGGCTTCTTACTAGTGTTTTGGAGCTGGGCGATGTATTTGTGCGACTGGATCCGAAGCCATCTAGGGTTCTTCCTCGACGTGTTGTTCTGCTTTCCGTCCGGTCGTGGAGGCGAGGGGAAAGAGGGGCTATGGGCGCTAGGAAGAGCCACCGTCTTTGCAAATAAAGATGTCGTGGTTGGCTGTTGTTGGCGGTGGAAGAGTGAGGATCTAAGATGCACTCCGGCCGGCCATGGAGGCGAGGGAGTGGTGGTTCCTCAGTGACGATGGATGAAGCTTCAGCTTCTAAATCAAGCGGAACACATGAGGCCATGTCTGGCCCCATGATCCCATGTCAAAAGGGTGTTCCTTCTTCTTCCTCCAGTGTGGAGGATCTGGTTGAATCCTGCCGCTGGAGCTCGTCTTCTCTTCATTTCCAAGTGGTGCATCCTTGGAGATGTAGAGGAGGCTTGGGGCAGCAGGTCTCCACTGTAGAGGTGCTCGTTGTGAGTATCTGGTGGATGTTAGCACAGCCCCTTCCGCCGAGTACTTTCTGACGACACCGACGAGGAAACTCCGATGAGACGACATGTACATATCCGATAACTTCTGCCGAGATGCACGTGCTGCTAGTCGATCGATTCTTTTGATCTAACTAGTACACTCATGCAGCACACGCAAAACAACTTTGATTGCCAAAGGCTCGATCTTGTATTGCTCAACTCCACGATGTCTGGTACTAGATTACAAGGCCAGGTGTGTGCATATATATATGCACTACTAGGACCTAATCAACTAGGAATCGGTGTACTACTCCAAAACCTAGTCTAACACATATGCGTATACTACCTGGACACTACACCTATTCGAACTGCAATTTCAATACGTGTAGGACACATGATTATCTAACAATCATCCCCTAATCACGATGTGCTTCTTTATATCGACATGGGTCCCAAATGCGCCAGCTTCTCCTCGCGGGCGTCATCCACGACATTACTTTCGCCGTTTCCTTTCTCAGCACCCATGTCACCGATTTTGCTTTTATCGGCTTCTCCATGGCTTCACATCGACCCTCCTCGTCCGCGTCTTTATTTTCCGTGTCCTCCTTGTCGATATCGTTCATGAACGTGCCTTCAGTCTTCACTAGTTCCTTGATGGACAAACATTGATTTTCGTACTCCATCTTCACCGGATAATTTACCGTCCAAAATTATTTTTTTGGATAGTAGTCCAACACGCCTCGCATGCGTGCTCGCATCGGTCGTAGTCGTCTCATCTCCAGTGCAGTCGAAGGTTCTGCGACATACTCTTCTACGTCTGACAACGCGCTTGTTTCTTCAGTTTCTAAACCTTGTGTGCCTCCACGTAGAGCTCCTGCAGCCAACGGCTCTACATGCAGCGTATCCTGCATGTCTATTTCTGAGACAATTTCTTGAGTCGCCACCACATCACATGACCCTTGCACTTCTGGACACTCCTTTGACCCAAGCTCTTCACGTGGATCACCATCTCCTGTACTAGCAGATGATGAGCTAAACACGAAATCTTCTAGCTCTGTTTTTTCTGACCACGGACTAACCTTTTCTCCAGACACTTTTTCTTCTAGGAGTATCCCTAGTGCTTCTGGCAAGGTGTCCACGTCTGGAGCACCCCCTAGGCCTTCAATCTCTTCTGGTTCCGAAATTGCTGATAAAGATAAGATTGGTTGATCCATATTTTCTTCATACTCAATATCCCACGTGATGTGAAAATATGAATATTCCGGTTCCTTGGAGCCCCAATTCCATGATTTCTCTTCCTCAAAGACTACGTGATGTAACAGTTTAGCCATTCCATTATAGTGAAGTTGATTACTAGTCATTATAAGTCAAATTTATAGCACCTACTTTATTATGCTTAAGTCCAACTATCCACTATCTACCAAACAACAGTAATAGGATGTCAAGGCAAATAGATCAACATGAGGGAATAAATACTATAAAAAAAAGATAGGTAGAAAGGGGAGATGCTCACATGAAACATTGTCAAGGTTCAACCGAAAGATCGGGTCGACACTGATCAACACAAAACAACTTATTCATCAAGAAGAAAAAACAGTGTTGTTTAGGTACCCCACAATTTAAATGTTCTATTAACATGGCAAAATATAGCCACCGTTCACACATCAATTTAAAGGCCAATAGATATGATATGAGATTAGATTTATAGGCCCCATATTTAATTATGATGCCACACGTGAAAACCACCTTATTGGTATAAAGATTACACACACGGTATTTCTTCGAGCCTTCATATCCTGTCATGATCATTGGAGTCCTCTGCTCCGCCACATGCGCCACACACCCAAATGTGCGAATATGATCAACCGAGGGCTTCCGTCCGTACCATGCTTCATACGGAGTCATACCAACTCCACTCTCAATTGGCTCCATGTTCAGCAAATACACAGCCGTATTAACTGCCTCACCCCAGAAGTTTCCTGGCAAACATTTACTCTTCATCATCCTCCGTGCCATGGTCAACACGGTTTGATGCAGCTCGCCTTCCTGATCAGTGCGTAGAGCTCTTATCTTCGCCTCCAACTTGAACTCTTCGGCTTCCTTGATCTTATCAAATGCTTGTTGAGCTTGAACCTTACTTTTTAGCAACACAATCCACATGTATTTATTATGATCATCCACCACAAGCATGAAGAACTTATTGCCGGACGGAGTTGAAGGTGAAATTCCAACGCATAGATCACCATGATCAGATTCTGAAGCTTCACTCGCCTCAAACGTGACATCACGCAGAAACGGGGCACTCCGTTGCTCGTGATCCACACACGGTAGATCGTGATCGACTTGCGCCACAATCTCCGTACCCGGTGATGGAGGATCCTCCTCGTCCTTCATTTCGATTACTTGAGCATCGGATCATCGGTCCATCATCATCTCCTTCCAGGGCGATGAGAGCCCTCTCCTTTGACGATTTCTTGCAATCCTTATTGAAGTGACCGAGCTCGCCGCACTTATGACATCTTACTTTCTTGATGTCAAACTTCCTCCGCGGCGGAGTCTCATCCTCGTCCTCCCCTGCGATATACTTTTTCGCTGGGTGAGAATATTCTCTATCACTCCTGCTGTCGGATGCTTTATCGCCCTTCTTATCCTTGGCGAACAACGCTCGAGCCATAAGCATGAGATGCTCATCCACTTTCGCGTCGCCATAGGTGATCTTCATCCGTTCGTCGTGTGCCTTGAACCGTCCAACTAGATCATCCATCATGAGAGTCTTGATATCAACGCATTGCTCGATCGCTGAGACAACGGGCGAGTAACGCGCCGGCGCCACGCGGAGGAAATGTCTCACGATAGAGATCTCCTCTAGCTTCTCGCCAAGTCCGCGAATCCCATTGACTAGTATAGCGACCCTTGAAGCAAAAGCGTCTAGCGTCTCATCTTCTCTCATCTCCAGATTCTCGTACTTCTTATGCAAGGTCTGCAGGGTTGCTTCGCGGACGCGCTCGTGCCCAAGATTTAGCGTCTTGAGCGTATCCCACACATACTTTGCAGATTTCTTCGAGATAAGGTGTTGCATCAGATTCGTCGGCACCACCGAGCAGATGGCCGTGAGTGCTAGTCGGTCCAAGTGGTACTTCGACGCGCCTTTCTTGAACTCGTCACTGGATCGACACCTCCCAGTCTGGCGCCTTCTAACGCCCACTCTATCTCGAACCGCCCGGACCGGTGCATCCGTAGCCGCACCAGAATACTCGCCCACGTCCTTCATCATGACCTCCTGTTACTAGGAGATCCTCCACGAGGCTCTGATACCAATTGTTAGCACAGCCCCTGCCGCCGAGTACTTTTCGACGACACCGACGAGAAAATTCCGACGAGACGACACACACGTATCCGATAACTTCCGCCGAGATGCACGTGCTACTAGCCGATCGATTCTTTTGATCTAACTAGTACACTCACGCACGCACACGCAAAACAACTTTGATTGTCAAAGGCTCTTATCGAGCCTTGCTTTCTCTCTTGTATTGGTCAACTCCACGATGTCTGGTACTAGATTATAAGGCCAGGTGTGTGTATATATATGCACTACTAGAACCTAATCAACTAGGAGTTGGTGTACTACTCCAAAACCTAATCTAACACATATACGTATACTATCTGAACACTACATCTATTCGGACTGTAATTTCAATATGTGTAGGACACGTAATTATCTAACAGTGAAGCTCCTATGATCTCGGCATTCATATGGTTAGTGCCAACAGTGCTTCTGTTGGTAGGGCTGCTGATGTCAAGGTCGCCGGGGAGCGGCGGTGGTGGACCCCACACCCTAGATTGGTTTTTCTATCTTTCTGCTAATGTCTTTTCTATAAGAATGCAGGCCTTATCTTCGAATTCTAGTTTCTCAACAATAGTTATAAAGGGTCTGCATGCAATATCTTGTACCCACCTCCTTTTAATTGAAGCTTCTGCGCCTCTCGAGGTCATTCCCATGCCAGAAAAGAAACGATGGCGAGTCTGCTGCCGCTCACTGGCGGCCGGTGGTGACAGGTGGTGAGCCTGAAACAAGAGCCGCTCCGGCATGCATGGCACCTGTCCTGTCCGATATACGGCGTGCCGCTCCGCCACGGAGCAACATATTGCAGGCCATTGTCCGTACCACGCCCCCCACATCCTGCGGCGTCATCGCGCACAGGCCCAGCATCAACGGCTAAAGGCGCGCCGCCCGCTCGAGCTGTGCGCCACGCGGCCTGATTGAAATTGTTTGACTTATCTCCGTTTGCCACTGGCGACGACGAGCCTGCAGCTTGCAGGTCGCCTCGCGGTCGCTGTTGCCGTGGCACCCGGTTCCACTTCCACGGTTCGACTTCGGCGCGCCCCCCGGCTATTTCTCTCGCTGCCGGGACCTCATTCGCGGCGCAATGCAGGTTGTCGCCGCCGACGCGTCCCCGCGGCAGATGACGACGACGACGACGCGGCTCGAGAGCGGGACCCTGCTCGTCGGCGGGCGCGAGCTCCTCGCCCGATCACCGCCGGAAGTCACCCTACGCGCCGGCGTCGCCGACGCCGCCCCGGGCGCTGCTTTCCTCGGCACCAGGGCGGCGGTACCATCCAGCCGCCACGTGTTCCCCCTCGGCACCATCGCCAAGTAGGTTTATTATGCTTCTGCAGTGCGCGCGTCAGTTCCTCCGCGGTACTGAAGCTTCGTGATCAATGTGTGCCGCGCAGAGGGTTGAGGTGGCTGTCCCTGTTCCGGTTCAAGATCTGGTGGATGGCCCCCAAGACGGGCTCCGACGCGGCGGGCGTGCCGGCGGAGACGCAGATGCTGCTTCTGGAGACGAAGAACGGGGCGGAAGACGCGGCGTACGCGCTCATGCTACCAGTTCTCGAGGGGGGTTTCCGGGCCAGCCTCCAGGGAGCTCCCGAAGACGAGCTCCAGTTCTGCTTCGAGAGTGGTACGCTACTAGGCTTCATCTCGACTTGC
This sequence comes from Avena longiglumis, assembly GCA_030063025.1. Classification (NCBI taxonomy): domain Eukaryota; kingdom Viridiplantae; phylum Streptophyta; class Magnoliopsida; order Poales; family Poaceae; genus Avena; species Avena longiglumis. Next base: position 563,455,254 of record CP125976.1, read on the forward strand.
TGAATTTTATGGCGCCTGGATCGGAATGCAGAAGGCTCGAAACTTTGGTTGGAGTGTCTCAAATGCTTAGTAGAATGGTGGACCATTTGCTAGGTGATCCTGATGTGCAGACAGTGGAAGCCGTTGATGCGGTGTTCGTCAACTCAGGGGATAACCCTTTCAAGCTTATTAAGGAGTCCATAAAGTAATTTCCATACTCTAGTACAGCCACAACGTCAAGGATTTTTTTTGGGGGGGTTCTATATGCAACTGGCTTATTTACTTTCATCTTCTTTAGGATACTGTCCAAGATAAAAGGAACTTTCAGGCATATAGAGAACAAGGAGGTACATATATAAACATGTTTATTTATGCTTGATCAACTGATTAGACTATGGTTGTAATAACAATGTAATCATGGACATATAGGTTTGTTTTGTTTTTTTTACTAGTCTTGTCTGAATTTGTGACAAACATCAGATCCCCCCAATCTTGAACTGGTTTGGGTGGTGCACTTGGGATGCATTTTATAAAGCTGTCAACCCAGTAGGGATTGAGGAGGGCCTTCAAAGGTATACAAGAATTGAGTTTTTCTTTCATCTAAGATTGTGGTTATGTCATTTTTTTTAAACAATGGCCTTCTTCATTTGATAGTGGTCACTGATGATGCATTCCCTTTGAAATAGTTTGCGGGAAGGAGGCACTCCACCAAGGTTTCTGATTATAGATGATGGTTGGCAAGAAACAGTTAACGAGTTCAAGGAAGCCGGTGGAGCTCTCCCTGAAAAGACCCTGTATGCATTTTTCATCCTTTGCTAGTACATGAAAAATCTGCACCATGTCTGATTTGCACTGTAACATTGCCAGGTTTGCAGAGAGGCTGGTTGGCCTGAAGGAGAATGGTAAGTTCAGGGCAGAAGCCTGCAAGAATCTTGAAGACCTTGTCAAAAAAATCAAAGAGACGCATGGAGTCAAGTACTTGATTCTTATTGCATTACTTTTGCTATACAAGTAAAGGTCTTCACACTGAATTTAGTTGACCAAAACTGTTGTGCTTGAAACCTCAGGTATGTCTACGTCTGGCATACTTTACTTGGGTTTTGGGATGGTGTCAGTTCAACATCGGACGCGATGAAGAAGTACAATCCAAAACTAGTTTACCCCATCCAGTCTCCTGGCAGTGTTGCAAATTTGAGGGATGTAGCCATGGACACCCTGCAGAAACTTGGAGTGGGTATCATTGACCCTGAGAAGATATATGATTTCTACAATGATCAGCACAGTTACCTTTCTAGTGTGGGTGTCGATGGAGTGAAGGTAGATGTGCAGAATGTGATGGAGACTCTCGGGCATGGCTTCGGTGGTCGGGTTGCATTAACTCAAAAGTATCAGCGTGCCCTTGAGGAATCCGTTGCTCAAAACTTCGAAGGAAATAGCTTAATATGCTCCATGAGTCACAACTCAGACAACATCTATAGGTAAGGAGTCTACAGTGTTATAAACAATACGATTCGTGTATGTAAAACCTGACATGATCCTTGGATGTCTGTAGTGCCTTGAGGAGTGCTGTTGCCAGAGCATCAGAAGACTTCATGCCTCACGAACCAACACTGCAAACTCTGCACTTGGCTTATGTAGCATTCAATAGCCTTTTGTTGGGAGAAATTTTCATACCTGATTGGGATATGTTCCATGTGAGATTATTGTGTCCTCTTTAGTTTGCTTAACCAAATTTCTATACTTCAGTATCATCTACTCCCTCCGTTCCAAAATAGATGTCTCAGATTTGTCAAAATTTGAATGAATCTAAACACTATTTAGTATATAGATTTATCTAAATTTTGACAAATCTAAGACATCTATTTTGGGACGGAGGGAGTAATTTTTTTCTCTCTGCTGTAAAGAGCAAGCATGAATCAGCGGAATTTCATGGAGCAGCTAGGGCTCTAAGTGGAGGTGGTGTTTATGTCAGGTGATATTTGCAACGCAAATTTTGTAGGTGTGGTGTTAATGTTTTAAGAAAATCGCGACTGCATTATAAATTTTCTTCCTTATTTATATGCAGTGACAAGCCAGGAGTGCATAATTTCGGTGTTCTGGAAAAGCTTGTTCTACCAGATGGCTCGATTCTAAGAGCAAGGTATGCTGGTCGTCCTACTCGTGATTGCCTGTTCAATGACCCTGTCATGGATGGTAAAAGGTATATATTCACACACATACATAGCTTATCCAGTTTCTTCGATGCTAACGTATTTACGAGGAACACTAATTTGTGAACTCTAGTGCAGCCTGCTGAAAATATGGAACTTGAACGATTTGTCAGCTGTGATCGGCGTATTCAATTGCCAGGGGTCTGGAAACTGGACTTGGCCAGAGAAAGAAACTCCCCATGTTCTTCCTACCACCGTTAACATAACCGGCTATCTCTCGCCGTCAGATGTAGAATCTCTTGAGGATATTACTGGTGATGATTGGAACGGAGAGACCGCAGTATATGCTTTCAATTCATGTAACTCTCTTTTGCTACACACTTTTCTTATTCGCAAATTGCATCTTATCAATCATACCACAATAGAGATGCAAGTGGGTCATCATTAGGGTACCCTTTACACTCCTTAGTTCAAAAAAATGAACTAACATTTCCAAAATGATGATGTCATTGGAAAACTTAGTTCATTTTGTTGAACTAAAGAGGGTAGACGGTACCTTAATTGTGACCCACTTGCATCTTTATACCACAACGTCATATTACAGGCTCTCTTTCAAGGATTCAGAAGCACCAAAGTTTGGAGATCTCATTGTGTACTATGACATGTGAGGTCTTTACCATATCACCAATAAAGGTCACATTTTCTCCACCTCTTTGCTGTACAGTTACTAAGCTTAGATTATTCCAATGTCTTAAAGAAACCACTCATTTCTTGCACCAGGTCTTCGGTGGCGCTGTTCGGTTCGCGCCTCTTGGTCTGATCAACATGTTCAACTCCGGTGGCGCAATCGACAGTATCACAGGCACGGATGATTCTTCAGCTACCACAGTTCAGATCAAATGCAGAGGGCCAGGGCGGTTTGGGGCATATTCGTCTGCTAGCCCAGCGCTTTGTAAAATTGATGCGCTTGAAGTAGAGTTCAGTCATTCTGATAATGGCTTACTAGCCTTTGATCTTGACGACGGGTCTTCCAACGGCAACCTCAGAAATATTGAGATTCTCTACAATGTCTGAACCCATTGTATGTGACCATGTGCCCTCTTCATGCAATGCAGTATCTGCTCGGAGCTAGTATTGGGTAACAATCACACGTGCACAGAGACACCGTCCCTGCAGAAAACAGACTACTGCTGCTTATACCTGTGAAGTTTGGAGCGGAGATTTGGTGCAAGTGGTCACCCGCCATCTTTTTTTTTTAAAGAAATGAAAATCAAATTTCTGAGTTTCAAAAAAAATCTGAAAAATATCGTGATGTATTCCACATATGTGCGAAATATCAATTTCAAATAGTACTCTGTATTATGAGCTATACAAAAATAAAGTGTGATTTGCGTATGCATATTTTAAAATTTCCACATTTTATCGGATCTTTCCAATTTTGTGTAGCCCACAACATAAAGAATCGAGGAATGTGACTAATGAGTTTGTTCACGAGGAATGGTGTGTTGCGGAATAGAGTAAAGAGTATGGAGATGTCATGGAGATATTGACGATCAAATCTGGGTGTTAATGATATTCGTTGAATTTATGAGAATTATCATGGAGATCCAGGTCAAATATCGGTGTTAATGATCTTCGTTGAATTTATGAGAATTATTATGGAGATCCAGGTCAAGTAGATGATTATTAATTGGACAGAAGTCTAGATCATGTCTACATATTCCCGAACTCGTAGAGTCTGCACGCTTAACGTCTGTTCATGCTAGGGTAGTAATGAGATATTTATAATGATGAGTTTTGAATATTGATTTTGTGTCTCGGATGAGATCCAGAACATCATGAGGAGCTTGGGAATGGTTCGTAAATAAATATCATATGTATGAGGTCCACCTGTCCCGGAGGGCCCACATAGACCAAGGGAGTGGTGCACTGGCCTACATGGGCCAGGCGCACCGGCCCTCCCAAGGCCCATGTGTACCTCATATCGAAACCCTATAGGAGCCAAGTGGGGGACCAACTTGGGTGGGTGGGTGGGGGTAAGTTGTACACCTTTGGCCGTCGCCCATGAGCTTGGAGGCGGCTAAGTTATCTGCAGCCCCTAACCCCTATATAAAGAGAGGGGAGGGCTGGGCGCATCCACTTGAAGCCCTAGACACCGTCTCCCCTCTCTCCCTCTGTCGGGCATATGACCCCGGGTACCCCTAGAGTTGAGCTATCAGGTGATGAGTTAAAGTAATAAACATTTCTATAAAAGGATGAGAAGAGAAAATACATACATATATACATATATATATATATAAGGATATGAGGTGTAAAGAGAGTAAGCTAAATGGAAAAGGAGAAAAAAGGCAATTGGGCCGACATAGGTGAATCTTGCCCCCCGTACTACTATTCCCCAGACCGAATCTGGTATTAACCAAGCCGGATATGGCATTAACCCGGTTAGGCCGAGATGTCCCTCAATCGTCCCAGCTCGGGCCAAACTCTCTCGCCGAACATCTCGTCGCCCCGACAAACCTCAGCGACCAGCACTGCTCCTCCGACTCCCGCCCCAAGCTTAGCCAGGTCAGCGTGACCCCTGATGCCACCTTCCCCGCCTCGGCATCTACCTCGCTAGCCCAGGCGCCATCTCCCCCAGGTGGGCTGGCGTAAGCCAAATTCGTCCCACCCTGTGCCACTTCACGTCGCCACCACGTCGCCACTCCTAGGTGGGTCGACGTCTACCTTGCCCCAGCCGGACCACCACGGGCCCTTCCACAGCGCCAAGGTACATGCCACCAGTCCGCCGGCGTATCCCATGTGGGCTGACCCCTAGATTATTCGGCCCACCCGGGCAAATCTTACCTGCCTCACCTGGGCCGACCCCGCCCCGTGTGGGCCGAATCAAGGTTATTTGGCAGCAACCCAAGCCTGGTTAAGATGACCCGACTGGGCCTTATGCCTCTACCCAACTGAGTTTCCTCTTCTCCATTTTGCTGAGCCGAGTCAAGCACTACCTAGGACGAGTTATATCACCCCAAATGCCCTCCTATTTACCTCCGGACGCTCCCCCAACCTCTACAACGACACACCTTCAAGCCAGGTCAAGCCCCTCAAGTCGCGTTCCAGTCTTGGGACACCCCTGGCTCAGACTGTCAAATGCCCCATGGAATATGCCCTTGGCATCTCCTGAGATGCTAGGGAATATGTCGGGCATCTCAGGAAGATGCTAGGGAATATGCTAGAAGGATAAAGCTGGTGACTCAGGATGCCAAAGAGAAGTACAACGAGACAACTGATAGCTCTAACCAGGCCTAAGCATGTGTGACAAGCCTTGTCCCCTGGGCTCCCCTTTATAAGGAGCACCAGGGTCGTTTGATGCGTGTTGACGCTTCGTCGGGAAACCCCAAGGGCAAGGTATGATGCAGAACAACAACAAACTTTCCCTCAGTAAGAAACCGAGGTTATCGAACCAGTAGGAGGAAGGAAACGTCTCAAAGGTGTTACAAGCAACGTGGAAACCTGCATAACACAAACTCAAGACTTTGCCCCAAATAATAGTGAGTTTGTCAATCTCACCGGTTGATGTAACAAAGGATTAACTGTATGGTGTGGAAGGTGATGATGGTTTGCAGCAAGTAAACAGTAACAGTGGAAGATGTATCGATGGTAAAGATTGGACCGGGATCCATAGTTCACTAGAGGTTTTCTCCTTATATAAACAAACATGGCATGCTAGGTAAACAAATTACAGCAGGGCAATTGGCAGGACTGAGCAAGGCATAACAATGCAATACTAGACATAAAGATCCTATGATATTCGATTGGGCAATACAACAAGATACATAGAACGCCATCCAACTGCATCTATGACTAGAAGTCCACCTTTGGGTTATCATCCGAACTCCCTCCAGTATTAAGTTGCAAGCAACAAATAACTGCTTTAAGCAAAGTGTGTAAGGTAAACAATCCACTTGTTCCATGAACAAGAGACCGTTGTTTTCTCCCTAGTGGCAACAACACATCTACAACCTTAGAGATTTATGTCACTTCCCTTGATTAAATAATGGCATGAACCCACTATCGAGCATAAATACCCCCTCTTGGAGTCACTAGCAACTACTTGGCCAAGATATCTACTAACAACAGAGAGCATGCAAGATCACAAACAACACAGACATGATAGAATTAATAAGACAAACCATTAATCAATTTGACATAGTAATCTCAATATCCATTGGATCCCCGCAAACACAACATGCATGATTACAAATAAATGAGATCTTGATCATGAACGGAGCTCACAAGATCTGGACATGAAAGCACAAGGAGGAGATACAACCATCTAGGTACTACATGGACCCATAGTCCAAGGTGGAACTACTCACGCTTCATACCGGAGGCTGGCATGATGAAGAAGAAGGCCTCCGGGATGATCTCCCCTCCGGCAGGGTGCCGGGAATAGCTTCAGATCCCCTCGATCTAGGGACGATGGTGGCGACGGCTAGAGACGGTTTCGTGGAATATTGATCGGGTGCTTAGGGTTTAGGCATCAGGGACTTATTATAGGCGAAGAGGCGAGGTAGGAGGGCCACCAGGGCGGATACACCCCGCAGGCGCGGGGTGGGCCCACCCGTGTGGCCCCCCTGGTGAGTCGCCTCCGTCTCGTATTCCGGCTTCGTGTTCCCCACGGTAAAATATTGACTTTGGCTTTTGTCCCGTCCAATTTCGGGAATATTGATTTTCTGCCTTTCTGGAACCAAAAACAGAAGAAAACATGAAACTAGCACTATGGCAACTTGTTAATAGGTTAGTACCATAAAACATATGAAAAGCACCTCAAAGTGTGGACAAAACAAAGAAAAGTAGATACTAAAAAAGCATGAAACATCAAAAATTATAGATACGTTTCCGACATATCAAGTATCCCCAAGCTTAACTCTTGCTCGTCCTCGAGTAAGTAAGTGATAAAAGAATAATTTTTGAGGTGACATGCACCATCAAAACCAAGATCAAACCATTTACAAGCATTGAAACCTGGGATCAAAGAACTCTAAACATGAGCATGAAAGATGGAGTTCTAACAATAAGACAAAGTAACTATGCATGCAACATGAAAGGATACAAACAGATATCATGAATAACATGCATTGAAAAACGTTTGTTTGTTTCACATACAGAAAACATGGCATAGTGGCATTCAGTTTGTCCCTCATAGAGTAGCAAATAGATGCATAGGACACCTTCAAAGTTCATAAGAGTGACTAGATACAAAAAGCACAAGAACAAGCAATATCAACAATATGCATCAATCAATAAGTTTTGGGACACTGCACATAGAACTAAGAATGGCAACTATGCTCTCTTAACTGGTGCCTAAAGGTAGAAGGTGGAGACTCAATATAGTAGTGGAAGAAAGGCCCTTCATAAAGGGAAGCAGGGATTTCAAGTTTCAAAAAGAGCTTCCAAAAATTATGGTACTTGTTAGCTTTCAGCCCTCATTGCCCCTATCATAAGCATCTTGAAGTGATTAAGGTTAAAGTGAACATAATATGAAGTATATGCTTGACAAAGTATAAGTTGGCAATCTCATGTCCCTTGAATACGAGGGACGCACCTCATGCTACTCAACTTTAGTCACCTGTAAGTTCTTGTCATAGTAAGTACATGTGTATCATAGAGAACCGCCAACGGGGTACCCCTTGCACATGGGCAGGAGCTATCCCATAACCAAAATGACAAGTAAATCAGACAATGAGCATCTCAGTGATCTTTTTATTTGCTATTTTCATAGGTTTTTATTGAGGATGCTTCGCAGATTGCTCATTATGGTGATGCTGCAAGTTTCCACCATGATTAGGCATGGCTTAGGAAAGAGGCCGAGGCGTTTCTCTAACACAAAGTACATAACTCCATGGACTTACAAGCTCCCTTTTTATTTCACACCGGCGACATCCATAGACAAAAGAGCATAATATCAACTGTGTACAAAGTACAAGTGCAATGTTGAAAACGTTACCCATGACAACATGGTTCTACTAATTCCAACATATAAGTGCAAGCATATACAACATAGATGACACAATGGTTCAAGTTTATTAGGGGCAAGGAATATAAAGTGTGCCATCAAGTTCGTGAGAGCTTTAATCACTAAGTTTTCACATAACAAAATACTTTTTAATTGTAAGATAGCTGAAATCAATAATATACTTGGAATGGTGTAACACACCATGCATAGGAATTTATAGTGGACACTTTGGAATAACTTGGTTTCTTGGGAGTTGGAAGCATGAGTAGAGCTTACTCATACAAGTGGAGGCTAGCAAAAGATTGGGAGCAACCAACTAAGAGAGCAATAATGGCCATAAACATGCAGAGCGACAAAAAATTACTAATCAAAGCATAGAGTGGTTCTACAAGTTAAGGACTAAATGATCATATAGGCTATGGTGGCTTGTTCATAGTCATAACTTGGTGTGAGCATGTGCCAAGTCAAGCCAAACAAAGCATCAAAGGAGAATACCACAATACTATGCTTTTGCATGCTAAAACAACACATGTTTTTTCAAGGAACACTAAGCAATCCCAATTGTTTGGAACAAGTCATGCTACAATAATCACTAAGCATAAGGTCAAAACAACACCTAGCATGACATGCTAAAGTCTAAGTCACAGTAAATGCAAGCTCCACTTGCACTTTCAAGCAAGAACTTTCTACTCCTTTCCAACACCAATAACCTTATTTGAAACAACACAGCGAGAACGGGGGTCCAAACTACTTTATTCAAGAAAACTAAACAAACTAACCAAAGAAAACAAAAACTAAGACGCTCCAAGAACAACACAACAGTGCATGAAACAATAAAAACGAAGTGTTTAGAAAGACCTGAGCTTTTTATTGATGAATAAGGGGATGCCTTGTGCATCCCCAAGCTTTGAAGCTTGTACTTATTGGATATTTATTGGGGTAACACCGGGGTGGCATCCCCAAGCTTAAGCTTTTGTCCATTCTTCATCTCATTACATCATTCTCTCTTTACACCTGAATTTTTTCCTTCATACAAAACTTCACACAATCTTCATTAGCAACATTAGTGTATTCAAAAGATAATAGACCTTTGGGTTTAGCTTTAGAACAACAAAACTTTCACTAAAAACACAAGCTACTATAGCAACTCCTTCAAAAAGCTCAATTTCCCAAAAAGAACCCAAAAAGGAATCAATAAGAAGCAAATACAAATAATGGCAGAAATTTGTCAAAACAGACCAGCAGGTAGAAACCGATTTTTTCGAAGACCTTCTGTTGATAAAATCAAAAAGTGTTGAACTAACGAAAGTTAGCTAACATACTGGGGAATTTATTCATAAATGTTCATCTCAATCCTACTTACAGAGACTCCTCACGGATTTTTATGGTGGAGGACAGAAATCTGTTTCGGGACAGCAACTCCCCAAATCTTACTTCCCTCTCATTAGAGGTCATTCTTGTCACAAAAGGCAAACAAAAAGGATAAGGAGAGGTCATTACTGAAGTTATAACTTCCAAGACTCAAGGAAACTCTTGGGTTATCTCCCAACAAGTACTTTTCTTTAACGCCTTTAAGTTAGGCACAAGAAGCAAGAAATCAAGTATTTTCAAATGAAGAAGCATTAACATCAAACCTTGCTTTCAAGGGAGGAGAAAAAAGCAACTTCTCTCTCCTCATAGGGAAGTGTTCAATACCTTTCTTGAATGGATTAATATTTAATGGTGCCTTCTTCCATATCAATGATGGCACCAACAGTTCTAAGAAAAGGTCTCCCCAAAGTAATAGGACAAGAAGCATTGTATTCAACATCCAAAACATAGAAATCAACAGGGACATAAGCATTGTTAACCATAATGAGACCATCATTAACACCCCCCATGAGTTTCTTCTTAGCATTATCATTAAGTGGGGCATCCAAATAACAATCTTCCAAAGGTGGCAAATCAAGCATTTCATAAATCTTCCTAGGCATAATAGAGACACTAGAACCAAGATCACATGAAGCTTTGAGATCAAAGTCATTCACTTGCATATTAATAAGTTCCCAACTATCTTCTACTTTCCTAGGAATAGAATCTTTGTGTTTTAACTTCTCTTCCTTAATCTTAACAAGAGCATTTGTAATGTGTTTGGTGAAAGCAACATGCATATCACTAGCATCAGGACTTCTAGCAAGTTTTTTCAGGAACAAAATCACTTCAGAAATATTGCAACCATCAAGATCAAAATCAAACTTAGAATCACTAGTAGTAGACTCATTAGGCTTAGGCAATGTTGGAGTTGGAATAGGGACTTCTTGTGGTTTAGTGGTATCCATTCTAGTGGTGATGGTGCACACACTATTGTTTCTATCAATTTCAGCTTTCCTTTCCCACTTAGCATGAAGTTGGGCTAACAGTCTAACATTTTCATCAGTAGTAACTTGTATGGCATGAGTAGCAGCAAAGGTACTTTCCATGGTTTCAGGTTTAGCAGCCATTTTATTAATCAATGAGGACTATGCTTCATACAAAGAGGAAATATTTTTCTCAGCACTCAAATTTTTTGACTGTAAACTAGGAATTTCTCTATTCAGATTCTCAAGCTGATGACTAATATTTTTCAAGATAACAGATTGTTCTTCCATAGTTTTAGTTAATATCTTGTTTTGCTCATATTTCATCTGCATAAAGTTTTTATTGGATCTTTCAACTTCTAGAATCCTATCTTTACTAGGCATTCCAGATCTACCATGATAAGTATTTCCATTATTAGGAGGATAAGGCCTATAATTGTTGTTACTACCAAAATTATTCTTATAGGCATTGTTGTTGAAATAATTGTTTCTAATGAAGTTCACATCAACTTGCTCTTCTTGAGCAACCAAAGAGGCCAAGGGAACATTATTTGGATCTAAAGGAGCTTTCCCATTAACAAGCATAGCTGAAATGGATCGTATGGGCACCTAGAGGGGGGGCGTGAATAGGTGCTAACCAATTTTAATATACTTTTTCAATTTTAGGCTTGACACAAAGTAAATTCTCTAGATATGCAACTACGAGAATTTCCCTATATGTAACCCTAACTACTAAGCACGTAAAAGAGGAGCGAGGAAACCGTAGTGGAGCACGCGGAGACACAGGGATTTGTTTTACCGCAGTTCCTTCCTTGTTAAGGGAAGTACATCTGCGTTGGAGGGGTGGGCGGTTCTAAGACCACCACGCCACAATAGGCCTCACCCTATTCTCCGATGGATCTCGCCACGAGAGGCCTGATCCACCTTCTCCACTATTGGATCCCTTCGAGGCGGGAACCGGTGCCTTTTACAACACTATCGGGCACACACCCACAACCGAATTGGGGCTCCAGGATGACAACAAGTCACAAAACAAGGTTTATCAATATAAACAAAAACAAGGATCTAGATCTTTGCAAGAAATACTAGATCGGAGGTTCTCCAAATGAATGGAGAGGAGATGAAGCGCTTGATTGCTGATGATGAAGGTCGAGTTCTCCTCCTTCGATTCCCAAAGGGATGGGGCCTTTGGATGGATCTAGGTGGAGAACTCTTGTATGAACTTTTGAGATCTGATATGTTCTTTTTCGAGATGAATCAAGAGTTTTGGCAGGAGGGGGATTGCTGGCTTAAATACCCCCTCCCCAGATCTGGCCGTTGCACAACTTTGGGGGCGGATTATCCGCCCCCAAGGAAAACTCCGCCCCAAGGGCGGAATCTCCGGGGGAAACTCCGCCCCCTCTCTGGGGCTTGCGCCTTGGTGAAACTTGGAGAAGATCTTGGGGGGCGGATTATCCGCCCCTGAGGCGGATTATCCGTGGCCGAAAGTCCGGCAACTCCGCCTCTATGGGGCTTGCGCCTGGCGAAGAGAAGGAGGCGGATTATCCGCCCGAGGCGGATTATCCGCCTGGCGAAAGTCCGCCAATGTTCCGCCCTTCCGGGCTTGCTTGCTTAGGCAGGAGGGGCGGATTATCCCTGGTGGGGCCGGATTATCCCCCAAAGGCAGATTTCTGTGCAACACTTCAACACACATTAAATGATCCTTGGTATTGTTATCTAACACACAAAACACTAGGGATTAAGAAATGTTCTTTCAATCTCCCCTTTTGGTGTTAGATGACAATACTAGGATTTGCAATGAGACCGCAAGTGCCACCTTAGATAATGAAAGACGCCCCTAGATGTGTGCATATTTAAGATTTGCATTTGAATACAAATACACACACTAGGTAGAACACTACTTTTAAGGTTTGGAGAGAAAAGTCATACCACCTAATCTATAGCCAAGGCATACATAGAAAATTCCATGAATCCATAAGTCATCAAATATGCTCCATAATTCCGTAAATCCATGGGGTCCATGATAGATAAATCCAAGTCCATGAATACCAAACATAGTACCAAAGCGTGGAGTAACATAGTCTTACACAAACAACCACAAATAGCAAACAAGTTCACGCTAGAAAAGGCACAAGCAAGCAAATGAAAACGACTAAAATCGAAAAGCTTGTGCCCGACCCTTGCAAATCCACGAGACCTAATAGAACTACTTCTCCCTTTGGCATCGAAACGCCAAAAGGAAGAAGAGCGATGCTAACGTCTCGAGATCACTCCTCCTCATCCTCGTCAGTAGTCATTCTCGCCCTTCCTCTTCATCATACTCATCATCATCGCCATCACCGGAGGAGTGGGTGACCTCGGTGGAGGAGGAAAGAGACAACTCTCGAGCTCGCCATAGTTGATCCCAAGTGTTCCACCGAGCGTCGGATCCGGGCAAAGGTGGAGGTGGATTGCCGTGGCACCTGAGACATGGTGGAGGATAAGCTGCTGCGTGTGATCCCTCTCATGATCCCTGCGGTACGCCTCATATTGGCCCTTGTGAATGTCAATACCCATGCAAAGAATGTTCCGCTGGAACCAATTAAGCTGCTTGACCTCACGTGCCATTGGGGACACCGTGGAACGACGACCACTAGCCCGAGCATCACGCATGAAGGACTCCGGGGCAGTGGAGGGGTGATGAGTCTTCTGAGCCTTGTTGTATATTTTCTTGGGCTTATGAACACCATCCAAAGCAGTGCCAAACTCTTCATGGGGTAGCATATGCTTGACAAGCATCATAATGAACGGAGCATAAGGAATGGAGAGCCGGTTGATCATAGCATCCGTCATCTCATGAAAAATATAGTCCATGACATCCAGTTTGTAACCAGTGGCTGATCCAGAGTTGGTGGCACACTGTGAGCGACGCAAGGAGAGGAACAAGGTGGCCACGGATCTTGTCATTGTTGCCACCGCTAGGCGCGATGCAGTCCGAAACATGCCAACAAGAGAGGCATACAAGGGAGAGAGACCATAAAGTACCAAAGAACACCATCGGAGAAAGACAGGAGCCAGCAAAGTGTCCTTGGATGGCTTCAAGGAGTAATGATGCGTGACCAGCGGAGTGTCACGGCCATGGAAAGCATACCCAAGAACCTGCCCAAAATGCGAAAGTCTGATGAAGCATGGTAGTCCCTCATCCACTTCATAGTGCACGCTCATCACCGCAGATCACAAGAGTAGAAAAGAACCGCGCACCACGGAAGAGTCATAATCGCATGAATGGTCATGAGGTGGTGAAGCCCCATCTTATTGGTCACATCCAATGCCTCAAGGAGCCTAGCCTTGGATTGAGCCGCAGATCAAGTTGATGGGACGATGGGCGAATCTTGAGAGTAGCATAGACATCATCATGGATAGCCCGAAGTGAGCATTCCAAAACATACGTCCTCGGGTTGGCCATCATCACAACATCATCATAGTAGTCTGTCTGCGAATGGTGGCATCTTGAATGCTGTCCATAGACTTGTAATTGGGCTGAGACGGTTTGCCCTTGCGAAGCGGTTCTTAGATTTCTTACTTGCCTCCCATCCTTGCCTCTCTAGCCTGTGGACCTCTGTTTCGTCAATAAACTTCCTTCAGGTGGGTTTGAGATAACGGGGACGGGGACGACGGACGAAGGTCTTGGTCGGCTTGGAACCACCTGTGAATAGCATTGAGAGAGGTAGCAAGGAGATGAGCATACACACAAGTCCAGGAGAAAGAAAACATGGAGAAGGAGTAGCAATGCAACCCGATAACCAATGATGTGCATGAGCAGAATCAGAACCAAAACGGACCAGAGTGTAACTCTCCAGGCCGGATTATCCGGCCCTGGCAGGGGCGGATAATCCGCCCCCCGCAAAAAAAATCTGGATTGGCTCAGATCTACCATGGCAAAACAGATCGAGTACTAGGGTTGCAAGGCTACTGATTCTAGCATGTAAGAAACAACACCAAGAACCTTCTACAACGAGATTTCCACCAAAAAGAATACATCCCATACAAAAGGATAGAGATGAGGGAGTTACCCTCACTCATTGGAGGAAAATCGCGGAGGAGAAGATACCCGGAGGCGAGGTGAAGAAGATCCGGGGAGAGCCCGGAGAATCCGGTGGTCAAATCGACTCCGGGAGAGGCGGATGCTCCGGCGGCGGCTGGGGGCAGAGGTAGGTTTGGGGGAGGACTGGCTGCTCTGTTTGAGTCTGCCCTCCCCGACCCAGCCTATAAGGGGCTGATTTACTTACCGGATAATCCGCCCACTTAGGGCGGATAATCCGCCCGAAATTCGGAAAATGAATCAGGCCAGAGCACCCTAACAAATCTCTCGATGGTGTTTTAGAGGACTTGTGTGCAAGAATAGATGGTTCAAGGAGGGAGGGAAAGGCTTGGGTTGAGAGAATCAAACTGAGATGGTACTACGCACCCAAATTTGCAAGAATCAAATCAATCAAAAGCCAAATTTGAGTGTGTTTTCCATAAGAACAAAAGGTATGCAAGAAAATCCAACGAGACCCATGAAAAACCAACTCTTCTCGAGGAAGAGGGTGGTGGCCGAAGCCACCATGTTGAAGCGCATGGCATGACACCGCGAAGATGTATCTTGAGTTCAAAACCAATGCTCATCGATGACCCACATATCACAAAATGATATTAAGGGAAATGATTTTACTTGCTGTCGGCATGATGGGGGGAGGGTTGGCCCAATCAATTAGGACCACACTCCCCCTATGTCTATGCCCGCATCTAAACCAAATACATGAATAAGAGCAAGTGAGTGTGCAAGAATAGTCAAGCCAAGCTCCTTGAATCTACGATATTTAGCTCATTCCGCAAATAACAAAATCTTGCTTCATCGAGGGCTTCGTGAAAATATCGGCAAGTTGGTTCTTCATGCTCACAAAGGACGAGCAATATCTCCATGAGCAACATGATCCCGAATAAAGTGGTTGCGAATCTCTATATGTTTTGTTCTTGTATCTTTGCAGGATTGTAAGCAATTTTGATAGCACTTTCATTGTCGCATAAAGAGGCACTTTGTCACAATTGACACCATATTCCTTTAAAGTTTGCCTCATCCATAACAATTGAGTACAAGCACTTGCAGCAGACAACATATTCAGACTTCGGTTGAGAGTGAAATACAATTACATTTCTTTGAGGACCAACACACTAGAGACCTTCCCAAGAATTGGCATGCACCGAGGTTGATTTCCTATCATCTTTGTCACCAGCCCAATCTGAATCGGTGTAACCACAGAGAGAAACTTGAACCCTTGGGATACCATAACCCAAAATTTGGGGAATGAACCAAATATCGGAAGATTCGCTTGACCGCCACTAAGTGGCTTTCTTTAGGAGCGGCTTGGTACCTTGCACACACTACACTTAACACGATATCGGGCCTAGATGCCAGAGGTAAAGGAGATAGCCGATCATGGATCGGTATACCTTTTGATCCACATCTTTACCCTTGGGATTGAGCTCAAGATGACACTTTGTTTGCATTGGGGTAGCAACGCCATTGAGATCCGTCATCTTGAACCTTTGAGCATGTCTTTGATGTATTTAGCTTGATTAATAAAGGTTCCCTCTAAGTTGTTTGATTTCAAATCCAAGAAAGAACCTGAGCTCACCCATCATGGACATCTCAAACTCACCATAAGCTTTGAAAATTCATCGTTAAAAGCTTGGTTAGTAGAGCCAAAATAATGTCATCTACATAGAGTTGGCATACAAAAAGCTCCCCATTGACCTTCTTAGTAAAAAGAGTGGGATCGATTTGCCCAACTTCAATCCACGGTCTAGCAAAAGCTCTTTAAGGTGCTCATACCACGTGGGGCTTGTTTAAGGCCATAGGCGCCTTATCGAGTTTGTAGACATGGTTCGAAATTTGGGGTCCTCAAACCCGGGGCTGCTTGACGATACTAACTCATGTAGAGGACCATTAAGGAAAGCGCTCTTAACATCCATTTGTTGTAATTTAAAATTATGATGAGTGCATATGCAAGAAGGATACGGATGGACTCAAGGCGAGCCACGGGCGTAGGTCTCGCCAAAATCAATCCCTTCTACTTGATAGAATCCTTGAGCCACGAGTCGTGCTTTATTCCTCACAACAATGCCATTTTCATCCCATCATTCTTGAAGATCCACTTGGTGCCGATAACATTGCGGCAATCCTTTGGCTTTTCTGAGCTTCCACACTTTGTTGCGTTCAAGTTGTTTAATTCTTCATGCATTGCAACAACCCAATCGGGTCTTCAAGAGCATCAAAAACCTTCTTTGGTTCAACCATGGAAATGTGAGCTTGATGATCACGAAGCTAGCAAGCTCTTCGAGTGGATACCCTTAAATGTAGATCACCAACTACCTTGTCAAGAGTGTGACCTCTTAGTTCAAGGTTGCGATCGGACGAGCCTTGCGACGAGCCTCAATATCCTTATTGTTTCTTGAAGAAGTGGATTCAATTGTTGTATCCTTGTCTTGATTACTGCTTGCCCTTGATCTTGGTCACCGTACGTTAGAAGATTGTTCTTGAACATTTTCTTCAGCGGATAATCCGCCTTGAGGGCGGACTATCCGACTGGGCGGTGAAATACCGAACCATCTTCCCGAGAAAGCTCGATGGATTTGGAGACCAGGGCGGATAATTAGCCCTCGGGTCTTGGGAGAATCCGGCTGGGAGCTTCAGAGTTGTTGACTTCTCCTTGGATCCTCTGGAACAAGTTGGAGTGCGAGGCGGATTGTCCGCCTTGAGGGGGCGGATTGTCCGCCTGGGACTACCGGCTTGTCCAGGGAGATGGTCTTCAGAGATGGTGTTGGTGATTTTCTCCAAGAAGGAGCTTGTTGATCTTGTGAAGATGAGGGCTCCACTTGAGTGCAGCATTGTCCTTCCCAATCCGCCACAAGGGGATCCTCAATGGGGCGGGAAAATCCCACGCCCATTCTTCTTATGGCATCTTGGGGTATTTCAACATCCGCATCACAAACATCAACTTGCCCTACAAAGGAGCCGTTATTTTCATCGAACTCCACACTACAAGATTCTACAACAATCCCGATGAGCTTGTTGTAGACTCTATAAGTGTGGGATTCGCACCGTAACCAACAAATATACCCTCTAAAGCCTTGGATTCAAATTTTGACAAGCGGACACCTTTAATAAGAAAGAAACACTTACACCAATACCTGAAGTATGAGATGTTGGGTTTGTTGCGGTAAGTATTTCATATGGGGTCTTGTCCAAGATCTTCAAGGTAGAGCCGGTTTGATGAGTGACAAGCAGTGGATATGGCTTCAGCCCAAAAATTATAAGGAGACTTAAATTCAGCTAGCATAGATCTTGCCATATCCATCAAAGTCCGGTTCTTCCTCTCGGCTACACCATTTTGTTGAGGGGTGTACGCAATGAATATTGGTTTCTAATCCTCTTCGCTAAGAAACTCGTTTAAAGTGTAGTTCTTGAATTACGTTGTCACTTCTAATTGCCAAGATGGGAACATTGTGTTAACGTTGAACTTCATTGGCAAAGTCGATGATTTGTTGAGTCTCACTTTTCAGCTTGAAGAAATATACCCATGTATATCTTGAGTAATCATCAACGATGACCAAGCAATATTTCTTCCACCAAGACTTGCATGAGAAGGAGGTCCAAATAAATCCACATGGAGTAATTCCAAGATCCTCTTCGATGACACAATAGTCTTCCTCTTGTGGGGAGAATCATGCATTTTTCCTTCAACACAGCCCCAAACACGATCTTTGGCAAAAGAGACATTGTCTTTAGTCCAAGAATGTGGCCACCCTTTGGAGACTTTGCAAAGTTCTCATGTTGACATGGGCTAAACGGCGATGCCATAGCCACCCACGTCGGCCTTTCCGAATAGACACATCGGACCAAGTGGTTTTCCCAGAAATCCACCACATACAGTCATTTTCACGTATCCAACGAAAGCGACCTTTAGAGACTTGCTCCATAGAGTACCACCAAATCATCATCGATAAAAACAGCAAAACCCATCTTGCCAAGGGCACGAACAGAAAGAAGATTAGAGCCAAGGGTCTCAACAAGCATGACGTCCACGAGAGAGATATCATGGGCAACCACAACCTTGCCAAGACCCAATACCTGAGATTTAGACTTATCACCATAGGAGACTGTGATATTATCAAGATTTGGACGCATCTCCGTGATGATCTCCTTGCTTCCGGTCATATGACTAGTGCAGCCACTATCCAGCACCCATTTCGACCCACCGGAAGCATAGCCCTGCAAGAAAATTACTTCTTGCTTTTAGGTACCCATTTTTCAATGGGTCCTTTCATGTTAGTAACAAGGGTCTTTGGGACCCAAATAGACCAAGCAATAAATTCATCAAAAGGACCAACATAATAAGCATAAACATCACCATAATCATCACAAAAGAGTTCATAATTCGCATTGTGAGACCCTTCAAAACCAATATTATTAGTCTTGTCTTTTGTGACAACCTTCTCAGCCGTGCTTGTCTTTAATTGCACATTCTTGGTCTTGTTCTTCTTGGTTTTCTTCTTCTTGGACTTGGTGACATACCCAAGTCCCTCTCTACCATGATTTGACCTTTGCTTGTCAAGGACTTCATCAAGCACACCTTTGTCCTTTGTAGTGATGTCCTTGATCACTCCTTTTTCCACATTAGCATTTTTCTTGTTACTATATGTTGAGTTGGACGAGCTAGGAGTATCATATACGGCCAATCGACTTTGAAGCTGATCATGTGACTCATTGAGGATAGAGAACTGTTTTCAACGCCTTGTGAGCATTGTCAAGTTTCTCCAATTCCTCGGAGAGTCTATCATGAGCAGCCCCAAAGTCAATCCTTTCCTTCTTTAACTTCTTTGCCTTGGTGACCGCATTGTCACGTTCCTTAACGAGTTTAGTCACAATTTCTTCATGTGACTCTTCCATAGACTCAAGCCTCTCTTCAAGAGAGACCCGAGCTTCTTCTTCTTCAAGAGCATTTTTTAGGGATGCAATTTCCATTGCATCCTCCCTTTCAATTCTGCCTTTTCTTGAGGAGTGCTTCGTTTTGGGCCAACTGATCCATAAGAGCCTCAAACGAACTTTGTGCTCACCTTGCAAGTTAGTATAGAAATAATCCAAGGCAATAATCTCTTCTTTAACCTTAAGACTAGCAGGATCATCCATGTCTATCATAGCCTTGGGAAAGGAAGAGTTAGAAGAAGTTACCTCGGAGCTTCTTGCCATGAGACAAGTAGGATTCTTGTTGATGATGTTTTCGTTTGGAGAGTCGAAGAGTGATGTTGATGTAGATGTGGTGGCTATAGCAGCCACCTCTTGAGAGCTATCGTACTCGTCATCATCTTCACTCCCGATGAATATTCTTCTTGAGCTACTAGAACAATCTTTGGTTGCTTCTTGAAAGGAGCATTTTCTTTACAAACTGTTTCTTACGTGGAGCTTTTGATTTGTCCTTGAAAATGAGTCTTCCTCCATTATCCTCTCTACTTTGATATGGACACTCATTTCTGTGCAACCGGTCACCACAATTAAAGCAAGTTCTCGACTTGGGACCATTTTCTTTTCTTCCATAGGCTCCACTTTTGCGATCTAGTTCAGCTTTAGCCTTGGCTGGATCTTTCCAAAAGTTTCTTGCATAAAGAGCCAAGTATTGTCCGTGGATCCTTTTATATCTTCGGGACAGTCCAGCCTTCTACCGCATATTCATCATGATCAATCACACTAGTCTTCAAAGCCATGTTTACCCCTTTTGCATCCCCATAGCTCGAGCACGAGCATCTTGACATTCTTGGCAGCCACTTTGAATCGGCCATTTCTTGCATTACCTCATTGGATGACATGAGGTGATAATTATGCCTACCTTGGAGACTTTTCAAATCTGTGGGCTCAAATGGCATAAGAGCACGACATACTTGCGCTTGATCCAAGCATCATCAACATAAGCACCGTGGTTTCAAGGTAGTAGCTATTGCCTTGAGCCTCCTATACATGTCCTCGTGGTCTTCTCCATCCAGCATATAAAATCCTTCACTTCATTGCTCAAGGCATCATATCTATTCCTTCTCATACTTTCATTTCGATGAAGAGCTCGGTGAGAGCATCCCAAGCTTCTTTAGGCGTGCTAAGATGCTGAATGTGTGGCATGTCTTTATCTCCCACACCAAGTGTATCATGTGTAGAGCCGTAGCATTGAGTTGGCTATTGACCACTTCTCTCCTTGTGAGATTGTTAGGATTTCCAACGTGAAGACCATTTTCGATGATCTTCCACAACTCTATGGAGGAACTGCACATGAGATTTCATCAAAATTGCCATTGAGAGAAAGTAGAAGGCGACGGTTTGGGTGGATCACCCTATTATGTATATGTGGGTGAGGAATAGGCGGATCGGGAATACACATGAGAAACCTCATTGTATCCATCCTTACCGCTATCCTTTTCGAGGAGGAGCTCTTACTTGTATCATCACCTACCACTTTATCTTTGGAAACAGTTTTACCTGTTTCCTTGGATTATGAGTGGTATCCTCGAGTTAGATGGAGGTGATGTTGCGGATGTGGAGAGACGATTATCAATTGACGCATCTCTTCCATCTTAGCCTCCATAGAACTCACCAAGGTTGTTTCCAACGTCTTGAGATCGTTCATGGTGACTACCTCCGAGCATCACTCCCATCTCCCTTGGAACCCATACTTCTCTTAGGCTTAAGCCGAAATAAGAGCCGAGGCTCGATACCAATTGAAATGGATCGTATGGGCACCTAGAGGGGTGAATAGGTGCTAACCAATTTTAATATACTTTTTCAATTTTAGGCTTGACACAAAGTAAATTCTCTAGATATGCAACTACGAGAATTTCCCTATATGTAACCCTAACTACTAAGCACGTAAAGAGGAGCGAGGAAACCGTAGTGGAGCACGCAGAGACACAGATTTGTTTTACCGCAGTTCCTTCCTTGTTAAGGGAAGTACATCTGCGTTGGAGGGTGGGCGGTTCTAAGACCACCACGCCACAATAGGCCTCACCCTATTCTCCGATGGATCTCGCCACGAGAGGCTGATCCACCTTCTCCACTATTGGATCCCTTGAGGCGGAACCAGGTGCCTTTACAACACTATCGGGCACACACCCACAACCGAATTGGGGCTCCGGATGACAACAAGCTATCACAAAACAAGGTTTATCAATATAAACAAAACAAGGATCTAGATCTTTGCAAGAAATACTAGATCGGAGGTTCTCCAAATGAATGGAGAGGAGATGAAGCGCTTGATTGCTGATGATGAAGGTCGAGTTCTCCTCCTTCGATTCCCAAAGGGATGGGGCCTTTGGATGGATCTAGGTGGAGCACTCTTGTATGAACTTTTGAGATATGATCTGTTCTTTTTCGAGATGAATCAAGAGTTACAGCAGGAGGATTGCTGGCTTAAATACCCTCCCAGATCTGGTTGCACAACTTTGAGGCGGATTATCCGCCACTTGGGCGGATTATCCGCCCCAAGGAAAACTCCGCCCAAGGGCGGAATCTCGAAACTCCGCCTCTCCGGGCTTGCGCCTTGGTGAAACTTGGAGAAGATCTTGGGGCGGATTATCCGCTGGGCGGATTATCCGGGCCGGAAAGTCCGGCCAAACTCCGCCTCTCGGGCTTGCGCCTTGGCGAAGAGCGGGAGGCGGATTA
Source organism: Avena longiglumis (assembly GCA_030063025.1). Classification (NCBI taxonomy): domain Eukaryota; kingdom Viridiplantae; phylum Streptophyta; class Magnoliopsida; order Poales; family Poaceae; genus Avena; species Avena longiglumis. Next base: position 563,477,448 of record CP125976.1, read on the forward strand.
TCCGCTGGCCGGAAAGTCCGCCAATGTTCCGCCCTTCCGGGCTTGCTTGGGCGGAGGAGGCGGATTATCCGCCCCTGGTGGGGCCGGATTATCCGCCCCCAAAGGCAGATTTCTGAGCTGCAACACTTCAACACACATTAAATGATCCTTGGTATTGTTATCTAACACACAAAACACTAGGGATTAAGAAATGTTCTTTCAATAGTCATAATAACATCAATCTTATCACTCAAAGAAGAGGTTTCTTCAACATAATTTACCTTCTTACCATGTGGAGCTCTCTCAGTGTGCCATTCAGAGTAATTAACCATCATATTATCAAGGAGTTTTGTTGCAGCATCCAAGGTGATGGTCATAAAGGTACCTCTAGCAGCTGAATCCAACATGTTTCTTGAAAAGAAGTTCAAACCTGCATAAAAAGTCTGGATAATCATCCAAGCAGTAAGTCCATGAGTGGGACAATTCTTAACCAAAGATTTCATTCTTTCCCAAGCTTGAGCAACATGTTCATTATCAAGTTGTTTAAATTTCATAACATCACTTCTCATAGATATAATCTTAGCAGGAGGGTAATACTTTCCAATAAAAGCATCTTTGCACTTAATCCAAGAATCAATACTATTTCTAGGCAATGATAGCAACCCTTCTTTAGCTTTTCCTCTCAAGGAGAAAGGAAACAACTTGAGCTTAATAATATCTCTATCTACATCCTTATACTTATGCATATCACAAAGTTTAACAAAGTTATTGAGATGGTAAGCAACATCATTAGAAATAGCACCAGAAAATTGCTCTCTCATCACAAGATTCAACAAAGCAGGATTAATTTCATAAAAGGTAGCATCAGGAGCAGGTGGAGCAATAGTAGTGCTAAGGAAATCATTGTTGTTTGTGCTAGTGAAGTCACACAACTTGGTGTTCTCAGCAGAGTTCATTTTGGAAGAAGTGGATCAAGTCAAAAACAACAGCAGCAACTAGGGCAGGAACTAATTTTTGTGTGTGTTTTTTATAAGAGAAAGCAAACCAAACTAAACTAATTTTTTTTGGAGTTTTTGATAAAAAGAGGCAAACAAAACCAAGAAAAATAAACTAAGCAAACTAAAAACAAAGTAAAGAGAAAGGTTGAGGAGGACTTGACTTGTCAAGACGTCCTTAGCCTCCCCGGCAACGGCGCCAGAAAGTCTTGATGCGTGTTGACGCTTCGTAGGGAAACCCCAAGATCAAGGTATGATGCAGCACAACAACAAGCTTTCCCTCAGTAAGAAACCGAGGTTATCGAACCAGTAGGAGGAAGGAAACGTCTCAAAGGTGTTACAAGCAACATGGAAACCTGCACAACACAAACTCAAGACTTTGCCCCAACTAATAGTGAGGTTGTCAATCTCACCGGTTGCTGTAACAAAGGATTAACCGTATGGTGTGGAAGGTGATGATGGTTTGCAGCAAGTAAACAGTAACACTAGAAGATGTATCAATGGTAAAGATTGGACCGGGGTCCATAGTTCACTAGAGGTGTTCTTAGATAAACAAACATGGCATGCTGGGTAAACAAATTACAGCAGGGCAATTGACAGGACTGAGCAAGGCATAACAATGCAATACTAGACATAAAGATGCTATGAGATTCGATTGGGCAATACAACAAGATACATAGACCGCCATCCAACCGCATCTATGACTAGAAGTCCACCTTTGGGTTATCATTCGAACCCCCTCTAGTATTAAGTTGCAATCAATAGACAACTGCTTTAAGCAAAGTGTGTAAGGTAAACAATCCACTTGTTCCATGAACAAGAGACCGTTGTTTTTGCCCTAGTGGCAACAACACATCTACAACCTTGGAGATTTCTGTCACTTCCCTTGATTAAATAGAGGCATGAACCCACTATCGAGCATAAATACCCCCTCTTGGAGTCACTAGCAACTACTTGGCCAAGATATCTACTAACAATGGAGAGCATGCAAGATCACAAACAACACAGACATGATAGAATCAATAAGACAAAACCATAAATCAATCTGACATAGTAATCTCAATATCCATCGGATCCCCGCAAACACAACATGCATGATTACAAATAGATGAGATATTGATCATGAACAGAGCTCACAAGATCTAGACATGAAAGCACAAGGAGGAGATACAACCATCTAGCTACTACTTGGACCCGTACTCCTAGGTGGAACTAATTATGCTTCATACCGGAGGCTAGCATGATGAAGAAGAAGGTGTAGGGGTTCGTAGCATGGAAAACAAAAATTTTCTATCGCATACAAACAAACAAGCCAAGATCTATCTACTAGATTGTAGCAACGAGTCGATGGTATAACTTACCCTCGAAGATTCCAAAGCGTTTAACGAGCGATTCTCGTGGGTGATGTAGTCGTACTCTTCCCGATCTCAAGATCGTAGACGATCCTTCCAGGCCACATTCCGGCGCCCCGCGATCGGTCACACGTTCGACTGACGAAGACCTTCCTCTCCCTTGTTCCAAAGAAAATGGAGGTTGTAGCACTCTCCTCGCGATTCCGAAGACAACGGTGGTACCGAAGTAGAGGGAGATCCCGCAGGCTTCGCTTAAGCCGGTGCGGTATGGTGGAGCTTATGAGAGGCTATTAGTGGTCTAGTAATTAGACACACCAATTAGAAGGCTCTAAACCAATTAGAAGGCTCTAAACCGGGCTAAAGCAATTAGAAGCTCTAAACCAAAACGGCTCTAAACCGGAGATCTAGAGTAGAAAGTTATGTGTCTATGGGAGGAGCCCCTCCTTATATGGGAGGGGTTCCTGGCGCCAGGAGGAGGAGTCCCTCCCAACTCGGCCTAGGGCTTGGCGCCGCTGGAGGAGTCCAACTCCTCCTCCAGGTTGGTTCCAACTCCTCTTGCTTGTTTCCCACAGTTTCTTGTTTTGGCAGTTTGACTTTCAAACTGGACATTTGACTTTTCTGTTTTAGGATTCAATTTAATCCTTTATTTGGGACAGCAAGAACACTTAGTACATGATGCAATCATTCCAATATGTAATGACACATTCATGTACCTCTTCCCCCCCGGAGTGCCGGACAATCCGGAACCTTCTAGAACATTCCCGATGAAAACACCGGAATCATTCCCGAACTCCGAAACGGGACTTTCCTTATATGAATCTTATTCTCCGGACCATTCTGGATCACCTCGTGATATCCCGGATCCCATCCGAGACTCCGAACAACATTCGGTCTCTTTCTCATAATACCATAACTACTCAAACAACGTCGAATCCTTAAGTGTGTCTCCCTACGGTTCGTGAATTATGCGGACATGATCGAGACACTTCTCCGAACAATAACCAATAGAGGAATCTGGAAATTCATATGGCTCCCACATATTTCTACGATTACTTTGCGATCGAATGAACCACTTACATACGATACCAATTTTCCTTTGTCTCACGATATGTTACTTATCCGAGGTTATGATCGTCGGTATCTCTGCATACCTAGTTCAACCTCACATCGATAAGTACTCTTTTCTCGCTCCGTGATATGTGATCCCTTGTGACCAAGTCACATGCTTGCAAGCTAATTGGATGACATTCCACCGAGAGGGCCCAGAGTATATCTATCCGTCATGAGGATGGACAAATCCCACTCTTGATCCATGTGTTTCAACCAATACTTTCCGAACACTTAATGCCACCTTTATAGCCACCCAGTTACGGTGTGGTGTTTGATGTCATCAAAGCATCCATCCGGTAAAGGTGATATGCATGATCTCATGGTCGAAGGAATTAGGTTACTATGTATCAGAAAACATATAGCAATTGAACTATTTAAATGACTTGATCTTTATGCTACGTTTATCTATAGGAGTATGTCCATCACATCATTCTCCTAATGATATGATCCTGTTGTTAATAACATCTCTATGTTCATGATCAGGAAACCATGATCATATATTAACCAACAAGCTAGTTTAACAAGAGGCTTTACTAGGGACTCTTATTTTAGTTTACAAATCACACAAGTATTAATGTTTCCGGTTAATACAATTATAGCATGGTATGTAAACATTTATCATAAGTGTGAAGATATGATAATAACCACTTTATTATTGCCTCTTGGGCATATCTCCAACAGTCTCCCACTTGCACTAGAGTCAATAATCTAGTTTCAAACCTTTGTGTATATAACACCTATGGCTTTCCGGTGTTGTATGTACACAATTGCTAGTGGTCAACTGATCTCCGGATCTGACACTTCCAGGTCCGTGTGTAATTGCATGTGTTTGCGTCTCTACGCATCACTCATTCTCTAATGAGATGGCTTTGTATAAATTTGGTCTTTCGGTGTGACCTTTAGTTCTTTGGGGTTAAAACATGTTGATAATATTGTCGCACAATATATCTTCATAGTATTATTCCTCTGTGAACTACACCTAGTTTGATAACAAACTACTTGACACAAATGCCCTCTTTGTCGCTAAAATAGCAGTTATATACTTGGCCTTTTGTTGTAGTATCTGTCACAATGTCTTAACTTTGGAACTCATCCAAATCCATTATGGAACTCACCTTCCATTATATTGTGCTTCCCTTAGTTTAGATTGAGATAAACTTAATTTGTACTTTGTGACAAAGCTAGTATCAATGTAGTACTTTTACAATGAACTAACCATCTATTTGTCACTTCTACAAATATTATACTCTTAGTTCTTCCAAAAGATCATAAGAATATCCTTACTATTGTCCAATGATCATCTTACGAATCATTCTGGTATATGCTCACAACATTTAGAGCATAGGACATATCTGGATTTGTACATATCACGATGATGGATATAAATACGCTTTGTGATTTTATACATCAAGTATCAATCTATACTTGATTATTTGTTTCACTTTACCAAATGTCAATACACTTGAATATATCATCAACATTGAACTTATTCAATCCTTTCTGTGCGACAAGAACCTCTCTTGTAGTTTCTATATTGAACTCATTCAATATCTTGTCTATGTACTTCTGGCACAACCATATTAGCGTCTATTGATGCCAAATATTTAGGTTTTGCCTAAGTCTTTCATCGGGATGAAATTCTTTAATATGTGTTAATAAAATATACATTATTTCCAATCAACAATATGTCTTCCACATAATGTATTTAGAAACATGTCTTAGCGCTCCCACTTAATTTTTTGCAAATGCAAGCTTCTTCATTGTCTCTGATGAAATTAAACTCTTTTAACAGTTTCATCATAGTGAAGATTCCAACTCCGCTATGCTTACTTTAACCATTGAAGTTCGCATATGCTTTTAGCATCCTTTGAATTAACAAAACCCTATGGACCGTGTTATGCACATGTCCTAGGTAACGATTCTATTAGAAGAACTTGTTTTGTTTATTCTACTACCATATAACAAAATTATATGTAGTGGTTGCTACATTAATCCGTCTAGACTAAATATCACTATGACGGATCAAATCTTGTCATAGTCAACCTTTGAACATTGTTGTGAACTCTTTCCCAACATGTCGACTATTTCATAGATGTGAAACATCCATGTCTATTTCTTTATAGATCCAGACACAACTGTAAGGTCTTACACCTTTCTCGAGGGTCCTTCAAGTTCAAAACTTGATTTCTCGTGTATGGAACTATCACGGATTTTATGGCTTCAAGCCATTTGACGGAGTCAGGGCCCATCATCGCTTCTTTGCATGTAGTCGGTTCATTATTCTCAAATAATGATTCAACCCTCAAATCTTCGTATTTGATTGTTTATCCGACCTACTTGTTTCAATAGGAACTTGGATCTCCGTGACCACAACCTTTGAGGTACGTGAGCCATGAGCTTTGTTGCTGCCTCCGGAACACTTTTCGGCGTTGCGCAACTCTGCACATATAGCTAAGGTTCTTTCAACCTTATCAAAGTTCTATTGTCCTCCCACTTAACTTTTCACGAAAAATTCCTTCTTAAAGAAACTTGACGTTCTAAGCGACAAACACTTTTGTCTCCGGTGTTTATGGAGAAATACTTAACAAAGACAGATTCATCCGACTTTGGTTGCAAACATCTTTCTTATGTATAACATACCAATGTTTAAGAAAGGACTACTTGGGTTTTATCCCAAACCATAACCTTATATGGTGTCATTTCAACGGATTATGATGAAGCTCTTTTCAGTGGAAAAACGGTAATCTCTAAAGCTTTTAATCTTTAAAATACAATGGCAATTTTATGAATTACACCTTTGATCTCACCATGTCAAACAAGGTTTAATTACATATCTCGAATGCTCCATACTCTTATGGTGTTTCGGGAAATGCAAATCCATGGAACGATTCCTTAAATCTTAGGTATTATGCTAAACTCCGTAACTCAAATATCTTCCTTTATGATCTTTATCATAAACTGTTTATATTCTTGTTACAATGATTTTGTACTTCATCTTGAAAGTCTTTGAACTTTTCAAATGTTTTATACTTCATCCTTATTAAGTAAATATTCATATATTCACTCAAATTTTCGGAGAAAGCATATGAAGTTGAAATCCATCGCTCTTGACTACACATAATGGACTTCGTACAACAATATGTACAAATTCCAATAAGCTAGTCTTTCGTTCCCTTTTGACCTATGAACGAAGTTTTAATTATCTCTAGGAAAGTTTTACAAGCGTCATTTGATCAAAATCAAAAGACTCCAAAATTCCATCCATATGGAGTTTCTTCATGTTTTCTTTCCAATATAATTTAAACGGCGATGTCACTTCCTAAGTGATCTTTCAATCAATTTGTCTTCGACATTTTTAGCACTAGTTTTATGGATGTGATTCCTCCAACGAGATTTGCGAATCATCCATCTTTTATGGATTACGGCAATTATTTGAACAACCCTTTGTTCTCATAATACCGATAAAACAAATCTTTGAAGGCAAGCTTTGATGTTTAACGAGCAACACAATAACCCTTTATTTTGTTCTCGATGAACATCATCACATATTCTTCCGCTAGTTACTTAGGCCATTGTAGTTCATGAATTACATTGTTTTGTATGACGATTCATACCAACAAATTCAGTATCAAATACTTAAGAACCACATTGTTTAATAAGCAAAGAATATAGCCATAACATGTATATCATATATATACTTAAATTGAACAATTCTAATCTTTTCTTTTCGCCATATATTTATGAGATTCTCTTCAAGATTTCCTATTCTGCTTGAAAGAATCTATCAACATCAATAGTGGAGTCATATATGACATATAGTCCAAAGCGTGTATAGTTAAATACCAATGTCTTTGGACTTGCACTTTGAAGTAAATCACCATCATCAAATGTTTGGTGTTCTTTCAAATTCCTTTATTTAGTAATCTTCTTGGTGTAGTAAACATTTTACCTACATCAAATATTCACCCTTATTATGGATTTATCCATGATCAAGCTACTTTTAGCTTGTAACGGTGAATCAAGTATAATGTTGCTCTCAAAACCTTTTGGAGGATTAGGACAACTAGTGCCTCCAACCTTTTGCAAATTCTCATCAAATATGAGAACATGACTTTTGCCATATTATACTCTATCATGTTGCAACCAAAACTTTGTTTGAGATATCACAATATCTTCCACACATCATGGTTTCAAACAACTCTTTCAGATCCTAGATAACCTTGATATTAAGACAATCCTTTGAATATCAAGAATCGTGGAGACAAACATGATACTTATATACTAACATTGGAATTGTTACTCTTGTTTTAATACCAATTATTAAACTTCATGGAGTAACCGAACTTCTTGAAAGTTTGCAATAGGACTTTTAAACTTTAGATTAACACTTCAAAACAATACGATACCAGTTCGTAAAGTAACTAACCAGAATTCTATAGTTCTATCATCTTAATTATAACTAAGCGCAAGGTGGTAAACGGATGCCAATGACTACAACAACTATGCAAATTCACTTTGATTTAGTTTATGATAAATTGAGTTCTAATTAATAATTAAATTAATCTAGGTGAACTCCCACTCAAAACAATATCCCTCACATTGTTTTAGTGATCACACGAACCAAATCCACCACATCAAAACCGATCATCACGAGAGTTGATATAGCTTCAATGGCGAACAATCGACATGTTCATCATATCTACTATATGACTCATGCTCTACCTTTCGGTAATCCGTGTTCCTGAGGCCATGTCTGTACATGCTAGGCTCGTCAAGATCAAACCTTAGTTTCCGCATGAGCAAATCTGGCTTGCTCACGTTGTATACACTTGCGTAATCTAGCACACCGATCATCACGTGGTGTTTCGAAACAACAAGCTTTAGCAACGGTGCTAACTAAGGGTGAACACTTTATGATTTGAAATTCATGTGCATGAGGGATCATCTTATAATGCTACCGTCGTCTACTAAGCAATACAAGATGCATAAAGGATTAACATCACATGCAATTCATAATATGTGATATGATATGGCCTTTTCTTCTTTGTGCTTCCGATCTCCATCTTCTAGCACGAACATGATCTCCATCATCACCGGCATTGCATCAAGGTCAATGACGCTACTCCATGGTTGTCGCCCACCGGCTTCAACTATTACAACTACTTTGAATAGACACGCGGGTCTTAACATAAATTAAAGACAACCATATGGCTCCTGGGTTGTCGACTTACAATAAGAAACATTGCATACATCAAATACAATCACAATCATGGCCATATCACATCATCACACCCCGCAAAACAAAGTTAGACGCTTCTACTTTCTTTGCATATTTTACGTGGTTTGGGGCTTTCAATAAGTGTCGTTCTAACTTACGAACAAGAACCACAACATTGATACTAGTATTGTTGATCACCCGTTGTAAATTGGATCTTAACTATGCTAGGAGAAACATGCACCCGCAAAGCCACTTATGCAATACAAGTTACATGTCAAGCGTGGAGCAAGTCTCATGAACGATGTCATGTAAGGTTAGCCCGGGCCGCTTCATCCCAACATACCGCAAGATACAAAGTACACAAGAAGCAATCGACAATAAAAGCATCAACGCCCACAATGACCATTGTGTTCTACTCGTGCAACAGATCTACATATAGACACGGCTCTGATACCACTGTAGGGGTTCGTAGCATGGAAAACAAAATTTTCTATCGCATACAAACAAACAAGCCAAGATCTATCTACTAGATTGTAGCAACGAGTCGATGGTATAACTTACCCTCGAAGATTCCAAAGCGTTTAACGAGAGCAGATTCTCGTGGGTGATGTAGTCGTACTCTTCCCGATCTCAAGATCGTGTAGACGATCCTTCCAGCGCCACGTTCCGGCAGCGCTCCCGCAGTCGGTCACACGTTCGGTACTCGACGAAGACCTTCCTCTCCCTTGTTCCAGAAACGGAGGTTGTAGCACTCTCCTCGCGATTCCGGCAGACAACGCAGTGGTACTAAGTAGAGGGAGATCCGCAGGCTTCGCCTTAAGCCGGCAAGCAGTATGGTGGAGCTTATGAGAGAGGCTATTAGTGGTCTAGTAATTAGACACACCAATTAGAAGGCTCTAAACCAATTAGAAGGCTCTAAACCGCAGGCTAAAGCAATTAGAAGCTCTAAACCAAAAACGGCTCTAAACCGGAGATCTAGAGTAGAAAGTTATGTGTCTATGGGAGGAGCCCCGCCTCCTTATATGGGAGGGGTCTTGGCCAGGAGGAGGGAGTCCCTCAACTCGGCCTAGGCTTGGGCGCCGGAGGAGTCCAACTCCTCCTCCGAGTTGGTTCCAACTCCTCTTGCTTGTTTCCCAGCTTGTTTTGGCGTTTGACTTTCAAATGGACATTTGACTTTTCTGTTTTAGGATTCAATTTAATCCTTTATTTGGGACAAGAACACTTAGTACATGATGCAATCATTCCAATATGTAATGACACATTCATGTACCTCTTCCCCGAGTCTTGGGACAATCCGAACCTTCTAGAACATTCCCGATGAAAACACCTAATCATTCACGAACTCAAACGGACTTTCCTTATATGAATCTTATTCTCCGGACCATTCCGGATCACCTCGTGATATCCCGGATCCCATCCGAGACTCAACAACATTCGGTCTCTTTCTCATAATACCATAACTACTCAAACAACGTCAATCCTTAAGTGTGTCTCCTACGGTTCGTGAATTATGCGGACATGATCGAGACACTTCTCGAACAATAACCAATAGAGGAATCTGGAAATTCATATGGCTCCCACATATTTCACGATTACTTTGCGATCGAATGAACCACTTACATACGATACCAATTTCCCTTTGTCTCACGATATGTTACTTATCCGAGGTTATGATCGCGGTATCTCGCATACCTAGTTCAACCTCGTTCGATAAGTACTCTTTTCTCGTTCGTGATATGTGATCCCTTGTGACCAAGTCACATGCTTGCAAGCTAATTGGATGACATTCCACCGAGAGGGCCCAGAGTATATCTATCCGTCATGAGGATGGACAAATCCCACTCTTGATCCATGTGTTTCAACCAATACTTTCCGAACACTTAATGCCACCTTTATAGCCACCCAGTTATGGTGTGGTGTTTGATGTCATCAAAGCATCCATCCGGTAAAGGTGATATGCATGATCTCATGGTCGAAGGAATTAGGTTACTATGTATCAGAAAACATATAGCAATTGAACTATTTAAATGACTTGATCTTTATGCTACGTTTATCTATAGGAGTATGTCCATCACATCATTCTCCTAATGATATGATCCTGTTGTTAATAACATCTCTATGTTCATGATCAGGAAACCATGATCATATATTAACCAACAAGCTAGTTTAACAAGAGGCTTTACTAGGGACTCTTATTTTAGTTTACAAATCACACAAGTATTAATGTTTCCGGTTAATACAATTATAGCATGGTATGTAAACATTTATCATAAGTGTGAAGATATGATAATAACCACTTTATTATTGCCTCTTGGGCATATCTCCAACAGAAGGCCTTCGGGATGATCTACCCTCCGGCAGGGTGCCGAGAAGAGCTTCAGACCCCCCTGATCTAGGGACGATGGTGGCGGCGGCTATAGATGGTTTTGTGTAATATTGATCGGGTGCTTAGGGTTTAGGCATCAAGGAATTCTTATAGGCGAAGAGGCGAGGCAGGGGCACCAGGGTGGCTACACCCCCCAGGCGCGGGGTGGGCCCACCCGTGTGTCCAGGGGGTGTGGCCCCCTGGTGAGTCTCCTCCGTCTCATATTCTGGCTTTGTGTTCCCCACGGTAAAATATTGACTTTGGCTTTTGTCCCGTCCAATTCCGAGAATATTGATTTTCTGCCTTTCTGGAACCAAAAACAGAAGAAAACAGGCATCTGGAAGTGTGGCAACTTGTTAATAGGTTAGTACCAGAAAACATATGAAAAGCACCTCAAAGTGTGGACAAAGCAAAGAAAATTAGATACTAAACAAGCATGGAACATAAAATATTATAGATACGTTTCCGACGTATCATCGTTCCAGGGGAGGCCCCGAAGGGCTCCTCTCCTCTCTGCTCATGTACGAGCACACCTTCTTCTTCCTCTATATCCTCTAGAGAATGTCATTAGAGGTAGAGAGACCTCAACTCAAGGAGAACCAATGTAACCGTAGCAACTATCCATGATATATGAGATCTTGATGCAGGAGTAGAGTTTTATCTCACTAGGAGAGCCTCGAATCTAGGTATATCATGTTCTTGCCACTATTCTTTCATATGAGGTCTTCACTTCATCATCCCTCCCCGGATTCCTCCAGTGTCCATCGGCCCCAAATTTATCCTACCCAAGGCATATGAAGTGATACCACCATGACATTTGGCCCCCACCGTGGGGCTGATTAGAGACGCTGGTTGGGTTCCATCCGGACAAGATCGTCTTTATCAACCTCTGCTTCACCATCAAGTAGAAGTTCCTTCGTCCTCCTCCTTAATGTACAGAGAGCATGTAGGTTGGCATACGATCCTTCCTGTCGACTCAGCAAGCATGACTCAACCTCAACCTCATCACCAAGGGTACTGTAAATATCAGTTGACTCAGCAAGCATGAATCAACCTCCTCACCAAGTATAAAGTGAGTATCAAATGACTAAACCTCCAACACGCACATGAGATAACCCCGAATGTCACTCAGGAGCTATCACCCTCTATCGCTTAGTCGTTCACCCCGGGAAGGAGATGACTCAACTCGGGGATTAGGCAGCATATCGATAGTCACCTTTATATGGAAAAAGTATCTCGGGGACTCAGATCACTACTTTAATCGGCATCCCCATGCATATAATTGTTACGTAGAGTAGAGTCAATATATGTCATCGGTTATGTCATCACATATGTCAGCTGCTATAAGTCTTTTAGCTATGTCTTCTATTACTATAGTACGGTCATCTATTATATGTATCTATTGACTAACAATGTCATTTTGAGATGTTCAATGATAAGGAAACTTACCAAGCCATCACATTATAACTCAGATTGGTATTTAATTCATCTTATCAGGTTATCCTTAACTCAGATTGGTATTTGCTTTAGCTTGCTAGGTTATCTTTAACTCAAATTGGTATTTAATTCAGCATGTCATGATATCCTTAACTCTTGTTGGTATTTACTTCAGCTTGCCAGGTTATCTTTAACTCGGATTAGAATTTAACTCAGCTTGCCAGCTTATCTTATAACTTGGATTAGTATTTAACTCATCTTGTCAGGATATCTTTAACTAGGATTAGTATTTTAATTTAGCTTGCCAGGTTATCCTTAACTAGGATTGGTATTTGCTTCAGCTTGCCAAGGTATCCTTAACTCGGATTGGTATTTAATTCAGCTTGTCAGGTTATTCTTAACTCAGATTTATATTTGCTTCTACTTGCTAGCTGGACAGCTTGCCTAGTTATCCTTAACTCAGATTAGTATTTGATTTAGCTTGCCAAGTTATCCTTAACTCGGATTGGTATTTGCTTCATCTTACCAGGTTATCTTTAATTCACATTGGTATTTAATTTAGCTTTCTAGGTTATCCTTAACTCGGGTTAGTATTTACTTTAACTTTCCAAGTTATCACTCGGATTAGAATTTAACTCAGCTTTCCAGGTTATCTTATAACTTGGATTAGTATTTAACTCAGCTTGCTAAGTTATCTTTAACTCGGATTAGTATTTTAATTCAATTTGCCGGGTTATCTTGTAACTTGGATAGATATTTAATTCATCTTGCTAGGTTATCTTATACCTCAGATTACTATTTGAATCTGCTTGCCAGGTTATTTCATACCTCAGATCTATATTCATGGTAGTTTTCCAGCATACCGTAGTCATATCATGTCTCAAAATTGTATCTCGGATCTATATTCGTGGAAGTTTGCCAGCATATCATAAAGTCATATCATATCACAAAATTATATATCGGATCTATACCTCGGATCCATATTTATGGCGGTTAGCCAACATATCATAAAGTCATATCATATCTCAAAATTATATCTCGGATCTACATTCATGGCAGTTTGCCAACATATAAAGTCATATCATATCACAAAATTATATCTTCGATCTATACCTCGGATCCATATTTATGGTGGTTAGAAAGCATATCATAAAGTCATATCATATCTTAAAATTATATCTCAGATCCATATTTATGGCAGTTTGCTAGCATATCATAAGCTCATATTGTATCTCAAAAACTATAACTCGGATGGGATAACTCGGATTTGAGACATATGTCATATTTGAGTGATATAACTCAGAGTTTGAGTTAGATAACTCGGATTTGAGACATATGTCAGATTTGAGTCATGAAACTCGGATGGATAACTTGAACGAGATAACTCGTATTTGAGACATATGTCATATTTGAGTCATATAACTTAGAGTTTGAGTTAGATAACTCGGATTTGAGACATATGTCAGATTTGAGTCATGAAACTCGGATGGTAACTCGGATTTGAGACATATGTCAGTTTTGAGTCATATAACTCGGATTTGGAGTTAGATAACTCGAATTTGAGACATATGTCAGATTTGAGTCATGAAACTCGGATGGATAACTCGGGTTCAAACTTATATGTTAGAATCATGACAGATTGATCAGATTCAAACACAAACGTAATACCCAAAAGGGTTATATGATAAATGCCCACGAAGGCTTTACCCAAAAAGGCTTATCTAACAAATGCCCAAGAAGGCAATATGTCAACTTGCCCACAAAGGTTATATGACCAGATCCCATGAAGTCTAGATGTCAAAACTTACCCAAAAGGGTTATATGACCAGAGCCCATGAAGGACAGAGGTTAAAACTTACCCAAAGGGTTATATGACCAGAGCAGATGAAGTGCAGATGTCAAAACTTACCCCAAAGGGGTATATGAACAGAGCCTATGAAGGCCAGATGTCAAAACTTACCCAAAGAAGTTATATGACCAGAGCCCATGAAGGCCAGATGCCAAAACTTACCGAAAAGGGTTATATGACCAAGTGCCCATGAAGGCTAAATTTCAGAACTTTCCCAAAAGGGTTATATGACCAGAGCCCATGAAGGCCAGATGTCAAAACTTGCCCAAAAGGGTTATAAGACTAGAGTCCATGAAGGCCAGATGTCAAAACTTTCCCAAAAGGGTTATATTGCCAGAGCCCGTGAAGGACAGATGTCAAAACTTGTCCAAAAGGGTTATATGACCAAGTGCCCATGATAGCCAGACATCAAAACTTGCCCAAAGTGGTTATATGACCAAGTGCCCATGATGACTATGGGAGAAATAGTCTATATGTGAATAAATCACTCTGAGGATATTTTAATATGAATCCTATGCATGACTCTATGAGTCCCGCATAACATTGATGCATCTCATATCACTGTAGAGCTTCGTTGGGAAACCCCAAGAGGAAGGTATGATGAGCACAACAGCAAGTTTTCCCTCAGAAAGAAACCAAGGTTATCGAACCAGTAGGAGGAAGGAAACGACCCAAAGGTGTTGCTAGCAACTTGGAAACATGCACAACACAAACTCAAGACTTTGCCCCAACGAACAGTGAGGTTATCAATCTCACTGGTTTGCTGAAAACAAAGGATTAACTGTATGGTATGGAAGGTAATGGTGGCTTGCAAAAAGTAAACTGGAACAATGGAAGATGTATCAATGGTAAATATTGGACCGGGGTCCATAGTTCACTAGAGGTGTTCTCCTTAAGATAAACAACATAACATGCTGGGTAAACAAATTACAGCGGGGCAATTGATAGGATAGAGAAAGGCATAATAATGCAATACTAGACATTCATGATCCTATGAGATTTGATTGGGCATTACAACAATATACATAGACCGCCATCCAACAACATCTATGACTAGTAATCCACCTTCAGGTTATCATCCGAACCCCCTCCAGTATTAAGTTGCAAGCAACGGATAACTTCTTTAAGCAAGGTGTGTAAGGTAAACAATCCACTTGTTCCATGAACAAGAGATCGTTGTTTTCTCCCTAGTAGCAACAACACATCTATAACCTTAGAGATTTCTGTCACTTCCCTAGATTAAATAGAGGCATGAACCCACTATAGAGCATAAATACTCCCTCTTGGAGTCACTAGCATCTACTTGGCCAAGATAGCTACTAGAAACGGAGAGCATGCAGATCTCAAACAACACATACATGATAGAATCAATAAGATAGAATCATTAACCAATCTGACATAGTAATCTCAATATCCATCGGATCCCCGCAAACACAACATGCATGATTACAAATAGATGATCTTGATCATGAATGGAGCTCACAAGATCTAAACATGGTAGCACAAAGGAGGATAAACAACCATCTAGCTACTACATGGACCAGTAGTCCAAGGTGGAACTACTCACGCTTCATACTGGAGGCTGGCATGGTGATGAAGAAGGCCTTCGAGATGATCTCTCCCCTCCGGCAGGGTGCCGGGGAGAGCTTCAGATCCCCCAGATCTAGGGACGATGGTGGTGGCGGCTACGAACTATTTCATGGAAGATTGATCGGGTCCTTAGGGTTTAGGTATCGAGGGCTTCTTATAGGCGAAGAGGGGGGCCGAGGGGGTGCCCGAGGCGGCTGCACCCTCCCAGGCGCGGGCCAGGCCAGGCCGCGTGGCTAGGGGGTGTGGACCCCTCGAGTCCCTCCTCTGTCTCGTCTTCTGGCTCCGTGTTCCCCACGGTAAAATATTGACTTTGGCTTTTGTCCCGTCAGATCCCGAGAATATTCATTTTTGGCTTTTCTGGAACCAAAAACAACAGAAAACAGGCAATTGGCACTGTGGCATCTTGTTAATAGGTTAGTTCCAGGAAACATATAAAAATACCTCAAAGTGTAGACAAAGCAAAGCAAAGTAGATACTAAACAAGCATGGAACATAAAAAATTATAGATACGTTTACAACGTATCAAACATCGGGGACTAATGTTGGGGCTATGACCCTGGGTACCCCAGAGTTGAGCTATCAGGTGATGAGTTAAAGTAATAAACATTTATATAAAAAGGATGAGAAGATAAAAGACATATCTATGTATGGATATAAGGTGTAAAGAGAGCATGCTAAATGGAAAAGGAGAAAAAGGCAATTGGGCCAACATAGGTGAATCTCGGCCCGTACTACTATTCCCCGGGCTGAATCTGGTATTAACCAAGCCGAATATGGCATTAACCCGTCCGGGCCGAGATGTCCTCAACCGACCAGTCGGACCAACCTCTCTCGAACACCTCGTCGACAAACCTCGAGAGCAAGATCGCTCCGACTCGCGCCAAGCGCACCAGTCGATGACCCTGATGCCACCTTTCCCGCCTCGGCGTCTACCTCGCTAGCCAGGCGCCATCTCTCCTAGGTGGGCCGGTGTAAGCCAAATCCGGCCCACCCTGGGCCACTTAACCTTGCCACCACGTCGCCACTCCTAGGTGGGTCGGCGTCTACCTCGCCCCGGCCGGCCCACCACGGGCCCTTCCATGGCGCCAAGGCACATGCCACCACTTCGCCGACGTATCCTAGGTGGGCCAACCCCTGGCTTATTCGGCCCACCCGGGAAAATCTTGCCTGCCTCACCTGAGCCGACCCCGCCCTGCCTAGGTCGAATCAAGGTGATTCGGCAGCAACCCAGGCCTGGTTAAGATGCCTCTACCCAACTGAGTTTCCTCTTCTCCATTTTGCTAAGACGAGTCAAGCACTACCCCGAGTTATATCACCCCATATGCCCTCCTATTTACCTCTGTATGCTCCCCCAACCTCTACAATGACACACCTTCAAGCCGGTCAAGCCCCTCAAGTCACATGTGGGTCTTGGGGCGCTGGCTCAAATCGCATATGCCCTATGGAATATTCCCTTGTCATCTCGTGAGATGTTAGGAATACCGGAGCATCTCAGAAGATGCTAGGAATATGCTAGAAGGATAAGGCGATGACTCAAGATGCCAAGGCAGTACTACGAGACAACCGGCTCCCGACTGCACCCAAGCATGTGGGATAAGCCTTGTCCCCTGGGATCCCCTTTATAAGGAGCACCAGGGGATTATTCTATTGGAGGCCCCGAAGGGCTCCTCTCCTATATGCTCATGTACGATCACACATCCTTCTTCCTCTATATCCTCCAGAGAACGTCATTGGAGGCGGAGAGAGAGCTCAGCTCAAGACGCGCCAATGTAACCATAGCAACTATCCACGTCATTGGAGGTTTTATATCACTATGAGAGCCTCGAATCTAGGTATATCGTGTTCTTGCCACTGTTCTTCCGTATGAGGTATTCACTTCATCATCCCTCCGCGGATTCCTCTAGTGTCCATTGGCCGCAACTTTAGCCTATCCATGGATTATTCCGTGATACCACCACAACACCCTCCACCTATTCCTTCGCAGTTGCTTGGTGAAACCTTGCCAGAGTTGCACCATAACCACCACCACAATGTTGTGCCGCTAGAATCGATCTTATCTAGATATCCTCTCGCCTTGTTGGATCAAGAAGGAGGAGACGTCTTCGAGCCGTACGTGTGTATACCCAGTGTTGGATCAGTAAGAAAGTACGACTACACATCATTCATATTATTAAAATGTTTTCACTCGTGTTGTACATGGTTATGTAGATCTAATCTCTGCCTTGTTACTATCAACTCCTAGATTGGATTTTGGGTTTTTTCCCTCTCGTATTGTTTTTTATGCTGCGAATCTTTTCAGTGGTATCAAAAACTAGATCTATGCCTAGATGTTGGTACGAGTACAACACATCCTTTTTATGGGTGTTTGATCTTCTTGTTGCTACCCTCCCACGTGTACTTTTGTGTCCACGAATAGTTCGATGAAGCGGCCTAGACCAACCCTACTTGTCCATGTACAAGCGATCGATTCTCGTTTGACATGCAAATCATATTGCATAAACAACTGGCGGGTGTCTGTCTCTCACTATAGTTGAAAATAGATTTACAATGATAGACTTGCAGAAGTTAATAATCAACTTATACTATCAACCGCTTTGTAACTTCTCGTACTTCCTCCGTTTTGGTTTACAAGTCTTCCGCGTATATCTAGGTTATCAATTTAATCACTAAAATAAAATAAAAATATAGTAACAAATTATATCATTAGAAAAATATAATATCTAAATTTTCTAATGTTATAATTTTTGTGCTATATAATTTATATTTTATTGATTAAATTGATGACCTAAATATACACACAGGACTTGTAGACTGAAACAGAGAAAGTAGATAAGAGCGATTCTTTTTTAATGCACATAAAAGTTATTTCCTATGGTCCATATTAATGGCCTCTACTTTTTCTAGATACAAATATACCTAGTCTAAATATTTAACTCGATATATAAGAATTTAGATATAGTTGATGAAACCATTAATATGAACCACATGAAGTATATAAAATTTGCAAGAATAAGGTAGAAAAGGTCTAACATATTGTTGTAGGGCGACATATGCGGACCTAAGCGGATCTAACCATCCCTAACTCTGGGCATGTGCCGAGGCTTTCAGCTGGCCGACAATCCTAATTTTATATAAATTTAATAAAATAGTAATGTCATTAGTCTTGAAATACATTGTTAAGTCCGTATAAAGCAAGATATGGATGCCCCTGATCGATCGATTCGGTGTGCTGCCGCGGAGGCGTGCCTTACGCGGGCCAATTGTTTAACTTAGAGAAACTCTAACGGGTGTTGCAAAATGCAACACCAAAAGTTTGATTTGTTGCGGTTGCCTGATTTGCACCATAGCGGCGACCGCTTTACCAACTACCGCAGATGTAGAGCACGTTGCTCCAGCAGCAGTCGTATTTTGCAACACCTCGGCTGCACCACAACCTCACATTTTGCATAATATTTTAAGTTGAAACTTTGATAGAATTGGTAAACACAAATATAACATCAAATCCATGTTGCATAGCATAATATTCCAATCGAACATTAACCTTAGAACAAGGTTTCGTAGTTTCAGGCATAAACATAATAGATAAATGCAATGTAGAGGCAATATAGCCATGATTACTCCTCATTGACATTGTTGGTGTTGCTTGGATCTTCTTGTTGCACATTGGTATTTGCATAGGTAGTATCAACAGCCTCATCACCATGGCCTCCTCCATTGCCTCTTCCCATGGTAGCTCCCATGCCACCACCAATGCCACCACCATTTCCTCCACCATGGACTCATCCATTGTCTCCTCCTATGGTAGCTCCCATGCCTTGTCCCATGCCAAAACCAAATTCTCATCCCATGCTAGCTCCCATGGCACTGATGGCAAAATATGTGACCACTTTTCGTTGGGACTCCAAGTGTAGAGTGTTGTAGTAAGCTTCTTTTCCTCACAAGGGTGACTCGAGGGTTTATATCGAACTCTCGGGGAATTGGTTGTGAAAGTTTTATTTGTCTTCTCATCTTCAAGCAACCTGTAAAGTAAATAATTTGTCTTGTGTCCCCAACTCCACCAAGTGGTTATCAAACACAAGTTTTGTTTTAGGAATATGAAATATAATATAAAGTAAACTAAAATAAATAAAGTAAAGCAATGTAAACTAGACGATATGGAAGATAGTAGAGTTGTTTTGGGTTTTTTATTAGTGATTGCAAGTAGAAAAAGTATTTTTGCATTTTCAAAATAATAAATTGCAGACAATATAAAAGGTAGTAGATGTAATGGAAAGGTGTTTCTTATGATTAAAATTGGACCGGGGTTCATGGGTTCACTTGTCTACTTGTTGTGAATATACCAAATAGGTATACCTACGACATAGTCTCATACCGACAAGCCCGGATGCCCCATAGTTGATGGTTAGGTCTATGGCATAACCGAGCAGCCCAGTTGATGATAGACAAGACGAAGGTCCAGCCTAGAGATGGAAGCCGGCGCCTTGGAGGACACGAAGACTAGTTAGTGTTAGTCTAGGACTCTGTAGCCGTATCCGGTTGGGACTCTCCTTGTAACCCTAGGTCCTGGCACCCTTATAAGCCGGCCTACGGGAGCCTTTAGGGCATAAGGTCAACAATAGACAAGTGCATAGCACTACTCGCACACAGCGAACCCCACAATCTTGTAACTCGGTGTATTCATTATAGTGATATATAGCAGGAGTAGGATCTCGCCACCGTCGTGAGATCTGAACCTGGGTAAACTGTGTCAGGTCATCCCTGACGCTCTCCGCCTTACCCCACGTCTCTAAACTCGCCATTGGGACACCCCTCTGGCATACATGTCAGCAATACCACGATAGTTGGCACCCACCATGGGGCAAGAGACGCTTACAACACGAATCCGGTGGGATCCCTCGCTGTCTTCGAAGGTGGCTAAATCGCATCTCCGTCGATGCGCAGGCTTCGTCATCGCTCTTGAGAGTCCGATGATGATTTATCGTCTCTCCTCTCGAGCGTGTGGCCAAGTCGGCGGCATCACGAAAATCTTCATCAAATAAAACAGTAGTGGTCCTGCTAGGTATTTTCCTCGCCGATAGGCTGATGGATCTAGCAGCCCACAACCTTTTGTATTACTTTGACGCAACCTCTGGCTTGATTTCGATCAGCCAGATTAAGCGTTTCTGCTAGCCGTCATGGTGCAGATCGCGACTCGCCGGCCAGCTAGCTAGTCTATAGCTTGCTTCGCGTTGTTTTCCGTGTTTAATCATGCATTGATGCGCTTAAGAGAAAACCAATTCGGTCATGGCAAAGGAACCTATCCACAGCTCCACGCGACCTTGTCTCAAGGAAAAAATAAAACGGACAAGTGCAACCATACGGGAAGAGGAAAAGTATTGGCCAGAGCTACACGCGTGGATTATTGCCGGTTCAATTTAGCTTTCGTCCTCAACTCATTGTGTTGTATTCATCCTGAAAAAAACTTTCAATGGAAATGTTCGACATGCTACGATACGCGATAGCAGTCCGGCTTGGTTTCCGTCTGAAACTGCTCCAACTCCGTCATGGATAGCTTCTCATCGTTGCGGAAATACTACAACTTCGTCGTAGATAGTCCGCATCTGAGATTTGTCTACGTCATGAATAACATCGACTTTGCTCAAACAGCTAAGTACCCTAATTATATTTATTATTTTAATTATTTATGATCATGAGATTAAGATTGGTACACTCATATTCTGAGTCTTTTACCGCTTTTGTTTTGATCATACCTTTCCATGATTTGCCTTGCGCTTGTGACTATAAACTTTTACTAGTTTTGACCGTTTAAGGACCTAGTACCATGCAAAAACCTGCCTTTGGGCGTTAGTTTAAGTTTTCTGGATACACGTTTTTTGTTGTTTTTATGTGAATTCCGGAGTAGTAACTTTTCGGCACTCAAAGCCGGCAATTTGGCCTTAGGTTCTGGATGGTGTCATTAGGCATTATCACCCAGGGACATTGTTCTGTGCCGCGAGTATTCCGTCTTATGAAAAGTCAAGCATAAAATCCAGAATAATGGATAAGTCAACACTTGCTTAAACAAAAATTTATATAAACTGTTTAAATTAGTTGAGTTTTTTCCTTCTAAACAGTTTTATGTGTCCAGCTGCTGCATTGTTTCAGCTTTAAAGCATTTGTTTAAAGGCCACGTTTGTTCCGCCTTACATTTGTTCATTCGACACGATTAAAGGAACAATTTAATGCATTTGTATTTTTATATTTATGTTTCAGGTACATAACGCTTGGACATTGCCGCGTTCCTCGGATTAAGGTGTTTTGAGCTGGATTTTTACTAGGTTTGACACCTCGGGAGCTGCAATCGCAGTTGTGAACCAAGACTTAAGCCGCCTTTAAGGAAGTCGACTCGACGCTCGGGGGCTTGGCATATCTAACTTAAGAGTTTTGTCCCGCCTTACGTCCAAGCCGGAACAATCCTCGGGGGCAACAGTACGTTGATTTTCAAGATATGGTGTTGTTCTCTTTGAGCATCAAGCCGGAGAATTCAAGTGAATTCCACCTTGACGCTCGGGGGCTACACCGATGCTGAATTTTTGTGAAGTTCTCTTTGAGCATCAAGCCGAAAAATTCAAGTGAATTCTACCTTGACGCTCAGGGGCTACACTGCATATTTTTGCTAAAGCTACTTTGAGAGCACCAAGACGATTTTCTTTTGAAACTCCGACTTGGCGCTCGGGGGTTACAATCGTTTGATGTACAATTATGCATGTTCTTTTGAGCATCAAGCTGCGTTTGACGAAGCCGACTTAATGCTCGGGGGCTACATATGGTTATGTCAAAGAAACTTTCAAGACGGTAAAAAATCCGGCTAGTGAAACCCGGGGGCTTGACATCAACTTTCCCCTTACGAAAGTTTCCTAGATTATATGGCTCGATGGCCTAAAACGTCTGTGATATAAGAGGCTCTAAGACCTTATTTCGGCAAGATCTTATGTCTGTGACTTTGCTGGCTCTAAGTCGGCAGTTTGGCAGCCTTTACGACCGTGACCCGGTAGCCATGATTTTTTTCGGCTTACATATCATCCTGCATGGATGATGCTATTGAAGAGAATTCGTTCCTAGAAATTGGAAGAATCACTAACGATTCGTTAGAGAATTCTCCACCTTGGATTCGTTCGCAGAAGCATACAGGCAACTATCTGGCTAGGCTTAGTCGGATAAGAATATGATATGGGAGCTCTTTAAGATTCTCCGCGAAGCACGCCTACAAATTAAAGACGACGTGATACTTACGCTCAAAGCTATACGGAGGAACACGAGGATCTTGAAGAACTCCGAGGGCTACTGTTGTGGATATACCAAATAGGTATACCTATGGCATAGTCTCATACCGGCAAGCCCGGGTGGCCCACGGTTGGTGGTTAGGCCTATGGCATAACCGGGCGGCCCAGTTGCTGATAGACAAGACGGAGGTCCAGCCTGGAGATGGAAGGCGGCGTGTCATCGCCTTAGATGGAAGTCGGCTCCTTGTAGGACACGAAAACTAGTAGTGTTAGTCTAGGACTTTGTAACTGTATCCGGCTGGGACTCTCCTTGTAACCCTAGGTCCTGGCGCCCTTATAACTCGGCCTACGGGAGCCTTTAGGGCAAAAGGTCAATAATAGACAAGTGCATAGCACTACTCGCACACAGCGAACCCCATAATCTTGTAACTCGGCGTATTTCCATTATAGTGATTTATAGCAGGAGTAGGATCTCGCCACCATCGTGATATCTGAATCTGGGTAACTCAATCCGACTCTCCGCTTTCCCCACGTCTCTAAAATTGCCGTTGGGATACCCTATGTATGTGTCGGCAATACCACGACACTACTCTTTTTAAGTTGTAGTAATCATAAAACAATTCATCAATGGTAAATATTCAAGAAACTTTTATATGTGTTTGATAAGCATTCATATGAGCATCACGTCCTAACATAGAGATAAAACACATCTCTCTTATACTCCTCAAGAAAGGAAAAATGCATGCAATCTTGAATTAAGAACAAATCATAGTATAGCTTTAAGTAATATAACATGATGTTTGAAATACAAATATGCTACCTTGATCTAGCAAGGTTATCACTCCGTCACATGATAATTATAGCACATGATTTCACTTTATTCCTAGCGAGGCACCAAAAGAAAGGTAAAAACCAAAGTAAATCTTAAATATTATTTGTTACAATTCAACCACTATCACCATGCTACTCCATCTAATACACACTTCTTCCCATACAAGTTCTTGATGACTACAAGTGCACATATCGGTTATAGATAGTTTCGAAATAAAGATATTGATCACACAGGGAGCAGGAGTCTGAAGTCTAAGAATTCTTGAAATAAATACTAAAAATAAAAATGCTAAATAAAGTTCTAAGTTTTAAGATAAAATGCGAGTATTGTGTAAAAAGATGTTTTTGGGGTTTTGGTATAAGAGAATAATGAGTAAAGTAAACAAAACTAAATACAGAAAATAATAATCGCGTAAAATAGATTTAAAACTTCAGTGGGGAAAAGCGTTCTCAGGGATTAGCGGATACGCCATTAGCATTATAAAGGGCTAAGGTAAAGATTATTATCATAAACATTCTCAACTATGTATGTGGAGGAGGAACTCCGTATTTGGATAATGAGGCAGCAACCAATGCTCAAATCATCCCCATAACCACATCAGAAAACAATCAACATCAATTGAATTATCGCGCTATTGCGACATAATCCATGCAGGATTTATCACATGGCATGAATAGTGTTTCATGAGTTTCCTCGATTTCCAAGTTGATACGTAAGGGGTGCCAACAGATTTATAGTCACTGTAAGTGCTAACATCCCTCCGTCTACAAACAAGTAGTTCCCTCCATCAAGTCCCCACAAGAGGCAAATATTGAGAGGTCGACTTCTTCCAGCATCAAGATGTAGATAATATAACACATGGTCATAGCGATGAATATCATAATAAACTTTATCTTATTTCAATCTCATGCTAGGGTTTCTCCATATCCCCAAGAACTAATGATCTAATCAGACATGGAGGCAATCAATATCATGGCAAAAGTAATGGAATCTATCATAGACGAATAATACTTGTATAAATCCACAATGAGTACGGAAATTACAGCAAGATCTAGACAAGATGTAGATGGGATGGATGAAGATGGTGGTGATGCAGCGATTGATGATGAAGATCGATGCCTTAGCCTCCTGGACCTATGCAGGGCGAAGATGGATCCCCGGTGGATGAGTTCCCCCTCCAGATGCCTTCCAGAGGTTAGGTTTCGGTGATTTCTGGGTGTTCTGTATGTCATCTCTCCGATCCAGTTATACGGGGTGAAACTATTTGAGAAGGCGGTGTTGGCGCCAACTATACGGCAGGAACTATACGGCCAGAAAAGTTTCTCCCGCCGTATAGTTGGCCGTTAACCCTTCTGTACCCTCCAATTGCTTCGGGTTTTCTTCTGGTGTTAATTTCCCAAATAAGAAATTTACGTAGTTTTTGGCTCCTTTTCACTCCAATATAACCGTTCCAAGAATTGTGTCCATCAGATCCATCATTTTTCCTGATCCTGGTGAAAATAAACATAAAAGATGCGTGTGAACATCGTAAATTACCAAGATCCTACTACTACAATGCAAAATAATAATTTAAAACATGATGCAAATATGCACTCATCAGTTCTTGCATGCAAGTTGGATGAAAACAAGCAATTAAGAACGGGGTACATGATATGCATCTATCAATACATCTTACACAAATAAATTTTAATCTCAAATATCAAATCATAGAACAAAGATCCACCACATAGGAATTACATATATGACCATAATCATGCAGGACAACTCATATGGTACAAGATCTATGAAGAGCAAGAGATAAATAGATCAAGCTACTGCCACAAACCCATATCCCAGAGGTGGACTACTCCCTCTTCATCATGTTTAATGATGTCGGAGACGTTGGAGAGGTTGGAGATTGATACGTCGAAAACATATCTATAATTTTTGATGTTCCATGCTTGTTTAGTATCTACTTTGCTTTGCTTTGTCTACACTTTGAGGTGTTTTTATATTTTTTTTGGTACTAACCTATTGTTAACAAGCTTGGTTTTAAAAAGCCAAAGTCAATATTTACCTGGGGAACACGGAGCCGGAATACGACAGAGGAGCCACCAGGCCACACACTCGCCACGCCACCAGGGTTAGCCCAAAACCCAAGGACCCAATATTCCATGAAACCTTCAGTTACATCGCCCTGATCGAGGATTCTTCCAGATCCTGAGATCATCCCGAGGCCTTCTTCTTCATCATGTTAATCTCATCTGTCTGCATCATTGTCTTCCTCATCTTTACCCAATGATGTTTGCTTATCTTGACACTTTCACTCATGATCCAATTTGATCTCACCATTGTTTACCCAAATCATTTTCCATTATAGCTTAATCTTTGATACAACAATCTGTGTTGACAATTTTGAGACGCTTCTTTCATTTCGATAACCTCGGTTTCATCGAGGAAGACTTGCTACTGTGATCATCACACCTTGCTCTTGGGGTCTGATGGTGCTGTGAAGCACTTCGTCAGGAAACCCCAAGAGCAAGGTGTGAAGCAGCACAACAACAAGTTTTCCCTCAGTAAGAAACCGAGGTTATCGAACCAGTAGGAGGAAGGAAACGTCTCAAAGGTATTGCAAGCAACATGGAAACCTACACAACACAAACTCAAGACTTTGCCACAACGAATCAGGGAGGTTGTCAAGCTCACGTTTGTCAGAATAAAGGATTAATCAGATGGTGGAAGGTAATGGTTTGTAGCAAGTAAACAGGTAATAGTGGAAGATGTATCAATGGTAAAGATTGGACCGGGGTCCATAGTTCACTAGAGGTGCTCTCCTTAGATAAACAACATGGCATGAAGGGTAAACAAATTACAGCAGGGAAATTGACAGGAAATGAGCATGACATAACAATGCAATACTAGACAGACATTCCTATGAGATTCGATTGGGAAATACAACAATATACATAGACCTCCATCCAACTGCATCTATGACTAGAAATCCACCTTCAGGTTATCATCCGAACCCTCTCCAATATTAAGTTGCAAGCAACAGATAAATGCTTTAAGAAAAGTGTGTAAGGTAAACAATCCACTTGTTCCATGAACAAGATACCGTTGTTTTCTCCCTAGTGGCAACAACACATCTACAACCTTAGATATTTCTGTCACTTCCCTTAGATTAAATAGAGGCATGAACCCACTATCGTGCATAAATACCCCCTCTTGGAGTCACTAGCAACTACTTGTCCAAGATAGCTACTAACAACGAAGAGCATGCAAGATCACAAACAACATAGACATGATAGTATCAAATAGACAAAACCATTAATCAATCTGACATAGTAATCTCAATATCCATCGGATCCCCGCAAACACAACATGCAAGATTACAAATAGATTAGATCTTGATCATGAACGGATCTCACAAGATGTATACATGAAAGCACAAGGAGGAGATACAACCATCTAGCTACTACATGGACCCGTAGTCCAAGGTGGGACTACTCACGCTTCATACCGGAGAAGAAGGCCTCCAGGATGATCTCCCCTCTGGTAGGGTGCCGGGAAGAACTTCAGATCCCCCAATCTAGGGACGATGGTGACTGTGGCTACAGAAGGTTTCGTGGAGTTTTGATCGGGTGCCTAGGGTTTCTGCATCGGGGGCTTCTTATAGGCGAAGAGGCAAGGCTGGGAGGCGGCCAGAGGGCCCACACCCTGCCTAGGCGTGGGACCCGCGCCTAGGGGGTGTGGCGGCCCTGGCTCGCCTCTCCGTATCTCCTCTGGACTTCATGTCGCCCACGGTAAAATATTGACTTTGGCTTTTGTCCCGTCCAATTCCAGGAATATTGATTTTCTGCCTTTCTGGAACCAAAAACAGAAGAAAACATGCAACTGGCACTGTGGCAACTTGTTAATAGGTTAGTTTCAGAAAATATATAAAAACACCTCAAAGTGTAGACAAAGCAAAGCAAAGTAGATAGTAAACAAGCATGGAGCATAAAAAATTATAGATATGTTTCCGACGTATCAAGCATCCCCAAGCTTAATTTCGCCTGTCCCTCGAGTAGGTAAGTGATAAAAGAATAAATTTTGAGGTGATATGCACCATCAAAACCAAAATCAAACCATTTGCAAGCATTGAAAGCTGGGATCAAAGAACTCTAAACATGTGCATGAAAGATGGAGTTCTAACAATAGGACAAAGTAACTATGCATGCAACATGAAAGGCTACAAACAAAGATCATGAATAACATGCATTGAAAAACGTTTGTTTGTTTCACATACAGAAAACATGGCATAGTGGCATTCAGCTTGTACCTCATAGAGTAGAAAATAGATGCATAGGACACCTTCAAAGTTTATAAGAGTGACTAGATACAAGTAGCACAAGAACAAGTAATATCACAATATGCATCAATCAATAAGTTTTGGGACACTCCACACATGATGGCAACTATGCTCTCTTAATGGTGCCTCAAAGTAGAAGGTGGAGACTCAAATAATGGTGGAAGAAAGGCCCTTCACAAAGGGAAGCAGGGATTTCAAGTTTCAAAAAGTGCTTCCAAAAATTATGGTACTTGTTAGCTTTCAGCCCTCATTGCCCCTATCATAAGCATCTTGAAGTGATTAAGGTTAAAGTGAACAAACTATGGAGTATATGCTTGACAAAGTATAAGTTGGCAATCTCAAGTTCCTTGAATACGAGGGCCACACCTCATGCTACTCAACTTCAGTCACCTGTAAGTTCTTGTCATAGTAAGTACATGCGTATCATAGAGAACCGCCAAAGGGGTACCCCTTGCACATGGTACAGGAGCTATCCCATAACCAAAATGACAAGGCAAGCAGACAATGAGCATCTCAGCGATCTTTTTATTTACTATGTGCATAGCTTTTTATTGAGGATGCTTCACAGATAGCTCATTATGGTGATGCTGCAAGTTTCCACCATTATTAGGCATGGCTTAGGATAGTGGCCTACGCGTTTCTCTAACACAAAATGCATAACTCCATGGACTTATAATCTCCCTCTTTATTTCGCACCGGTGACATCCATAGACAAAAGTGCATGATATCAACTGTGTACAAAGTACAAGTGCAATGTTGAAAACGTTCCCCATGACAGCATGGTTCTGCTAATTCCAACGTATAAGTGCAAGCATATACAACATAGATGACACAATGGTTCAAGTTTATTAGGGACAAAGAATATAAAGTGTGCCATCAAGTTTGTGAGGGCTTTAATCACTAAGTTTTCACATAACAAAATACTTTTTAATTGGAAGATAGCTAAAAACAAGAATATACTTGGAATGGTGTAATAAACCATGCATAGGATTTTATAGTGGAAACTTTGGAATAAATTGGTTTCTTGGGAGTTGTAAGCATGAGTAGATCTTACTCATACAAGTGGAGGCTAGCAAAACACTAGGAGCAACCAACTAAGAGAGCAATAATGGCCATAACCATGCAGAGCAATAAAACATTACTAATCAAAGTATAGAGTGGTAATACAAGTCAAGGACTAAATGATCATAGAGGATATGGTGACTTGTTATAGTCATAACATGGTGTGAGCATGTGCCAAGTCAACCCAAACAAAGCATCAAAGGAGAATACCACAATACTATTCTTTTGTATGCTAAAACAACGCATGATTCTTTCAAGGCAAACTAAGCAATCCCAATTGTTTGGAACAAGACATTCTATAGCAATAATCACTAAGAATAAGGTCAAAACAACACCTATCATGTCATGCTAAAGTCAAAATCAAAGTTAATGCAAGCTCCTCTTGCACTTATCAAGCAAGAACTTCCTACTCCTTTCCAACACCAAGCAACTTATTTGAAACAACACAGCGAGAATGGGGGTCCAAACTACTTTATTCAAGCAAACTAAAGAACTAATAAGCAGATCAAACTAAAACTAAGACGCTCCAAGAACAACACAATAGTGCATGAAACAATAAAAACGAAGTGTCTAGATAGACCTGAGCTTTTTATTGATGAAGAAGGGGATGCCTTGGGCATCCCCAAGCTTTGACACTTGTACCTATTGGATATTTCTTGGGGTGACACCAGGGTGGCATCCCCAAGCTTGAGATTTTGTCCATTCTTCATCTCATTGCATCATTCTCTCTCTACACCTGAAATTTTTCCTTCATACAAAACTTCACACAATCTTCATTAGCAACATTAGTGTTTTCAAAAGTTAATAGACCTTTGGGTTTAGCTTATGAACAGAAAAACTTTCACTAAAAACACAAGCTACTGTAGCAACTCCTTCAAAAAGCTCAATTATCAAAAGAGAACTAAAAAAGGAATCAATAAGAAGCAAATGCAAATAATGGCAGAAATCTATCAAAACAGATCGGCAAGTAGAAACCGATTTTTTGTAAACTATTCCAATGCTCAAATAAAAAAGTGTTGAACTAACTAAAGTTAGATAACATACTGGGGGATTTCGTAAATTTTCATCTCAATCCGACTTACAGAGCCTCCTCACGAATTTTTATGGTGGAGGACAGAAATCTGTTTCGGGACAGCAACTCCCTAAATCTTACTTCCCTCTCATTAGAGGTCATTCTTGACACAAAAAGCAAACAAAAAGGATAAGGAGAGTTTATTAGTAATAACTTCCAAGACTCAAGTAAACTCTTGGGTTATCTTCCAACAAGTACTTTTCTTTAATGCCTTTAAGTTAGGCACAAGAAGCAAGAAATCAAGTATTTTCAAATGAAGAAGCATTAACATCAAACCTTGCTTTCAAAGAAGGAGAAAAAAGAAACTTCTCTCTACTCATAGGGAAGTGTTCAATACCTTTCTTGAATGGAAATTGATATTTAATGGTGCCTTATTTCATATCAATGATGGCACCAACAGTTCTAAGAAAAGGTCTTCCCAAAGTAATAGGACAAGAAGCATTGTATTCAACATCCAAAACATAGAAATCAATAGGGACATAAGCATTGTTAACCATAATGAGAACATCATTAATACTCTCTATGAGTTTCTTCTTAGCATTATCATTAAGTGGGACATCAAAATAGCAATCTTCCAAAGGTGGCAAATCAAGCATTTCATAAATCTTCCTAGGCATAATAGAGACACTAGAACCAAGATCACATGAAGCTTTGAGATCAAAGTCATTCACTTGCACATTAATAACGGGTTCCCAACTATCTTCTACTTTCCTAGGAATAGAAGCTTTGTGTTTTAACTTCTCTTCCTTAATCTTAACAAGAGCATCTATAATGTGTTTAGTGAAAGCAACATGCATATCACTAGCATCAGGACTTCTAGCAAGTTTTTGCAAAAACAGAATCACTTCAAAAATATTGCAACCATCAAGATCAAAATCAAACTTAGCATCACTAGTAGTAGACTCATTAGGCTTAGGCACTTTAGTAGGAGAAATAGGGTCTTCTTGTGGTTTAGTGGTATCCATTCTAGTGATGGTGCACACACTATTGTTTCTATCAATTTTAGTTTCTCTTTTCCACTTAGGATGAAGTTGGGCTAACGGTCTAACATTTTCATAAATAGTAACTTGTATGGCATGAGTAGCAGCAAAGGTACTTTCCATGGTTTTAGGTTTAGTAGCCATTTTATTAATCAAGGAGGATTGTGCTTCAGTCAATGAGGATATATTTTTCTCAACATTCAAAAGATTTTCCTCTATAGTCTTGTTGAAAGTGGTTTGTTTACTAATAAATATTTGAGCATGACTTCAAGTTCAGACAGGGCACTTCTAGCATTGTTGTAGGAGTTTCCATAGGTATTGCCATTATTAGGAGGATAAGGCACGTAGTTGTTACCACCAAAATTATTCCTATAGGCATTGTTGTTGAAATTGTTGTTTCTAATGAAGTTCACATCAACTTGCTCTTCTTGAGCAACCAAAGAGGCTAAGGGAACATTATTTGGATCTAAAGGAGCTTTCCCATTAACAAGCATAGCCATAATAACATCTATCTTATCACTCAAAGAGGAAGTTTATTCAATAGAATTTACCTTCTTATCATGTGGAGCTCTCTCAGTGTGCCATTCAGAATACTTAACCATCATATTATCAAGGAGTTTTGTTGCAACACCCAAGGTGATGGTCATAAAAGTACCTCCAGCAGCTGAATCCAACAGGTTTCTTGAAGAAAAGTTCAAACCTGCATAAAAAGTCTGGACAATCATCCAAGCAGTGAGTCCATGAGTGGGACAATTCTTAACCAAAGATTTCATTCTTTCCCAAGCTTGAGCAACATGTTCATTATCAAGTTGTTTAAATTTCATAATGTCACTTCTGATAGATATAATCTTAGCAGGAGGGTAGTACTTTTCAATAAAAGCATCTTTGCACTTAGTCCAAGAATTAATACCATTTCTAGGCAAGGATATCAACCATTCTTTAGCTTTTCCCCTCAAGGAGAAAGGAAACAACTTGAGATTAATAATATCTCCATATACATCCTTATACTTTTGCATCTAACAAAGTTCAACAAATTTATTGAGATGGGCAGCCGCATCATCAGAATTAGCACTAGAAAAATGCTCTCTCATCACAAGATTCAACAAAGCAGGCTTAATTTCATAAAAGGTAACATCAGGAGCAGGTGGAGCAATAGGAGTGCTAAGGAAATCATTGTTGTTTGTGCTAGTGCAGTCACACAGCTTGGTGTTCTCAGCAGAGTTCATTTTGACAAAAGGTGGGCAAGCCAAAAACAGCAGCAGAAACTAGAGCAGGAACTAATTTTGTGTGTTTTTGAATAGGGAAAGCAAACCAAACAAAACTAATTTTTTGGAGTTTCTGAAAAGAGGCAAACAAAACCAAGAAAAATAAAATAAGCAAAATAAAAACAAAGTAAAGAGAAAGGTTGAGGAGGAATCCCCTTGTGAAGACGTCCTCATCCTCCCGGGCAACGGCGCCAGAAAAGCTTGATGGTACTGTGAAGCACTTCGTTGGGAAACCCCAAGAGCAAGGTGTGAAGCAGCATATCAGCAAGTTTTCCCTTAGTAAGAAACCGAGCTTATCAAACCAGTAGGAGAAAGGAAACGTCTCAAAGGTGTTGCAACCAACGTGGAAACCTGCACAACACAAACTCAAGACTTTGCCCCAATGAATCAGTGAGGCTGTCAAGCTCACCGGTTTGCTGTAACAAAGGATCAACTGTATGGTGTGGAAGGTAATGGTTTGCAACAAGTAAATAGGTAACAGTGGAAGATGTATCAATGGTAAAGATTGGACCGGGGTCCATAGTTCACTAGAGGTGCTCTCCTTACATAAACAACATGACATGAAGGGTAAACAAACTATAGCAGGGCAATTGTCAGGAACTAAGCATGGCATAACAATGCAATACTAGACAAAAAGATCCTATGAGATTCGATTGGGAAATATAATAATATACATAAACCGCCATCCAACTGCATCTATGACTAGAAGTCCACCTTTAGACAACTGCTTTAAGCAAAGTGTGTAAGGTAAACAATCCACTTGTTCCATGAACAAGAGACCGTTGTTTTCTCCCTAGTGGCAATATCACATCTACAACCGAAGAGATTTCTGTCATTTCCCTTGGAAACTAGAGGCATGAACCAACTATCGAGCATAAATACCCCCTCTTGGAGTCACTAGCAACTAGGCCAAAATAACTACTAACAATGTAGAGCATGCAAGATCACAAACAACATAGACATGATAGTATCAAATAGACAAAACCATTAATCAGTCTGACATAGTAATCTCAATATCCATCGGATCCCCGCAAACACAACATGCATGATTACAAATAGATTAGATCTTGATCATGAACGGAGCTCACAAGATCTATACATGGAAGCACAAGGAGGATATACAACCATCTAGATACTACATGGACCCGTTGTCCAAGGTGGAACTACTCACGCTTCATACCGGAGAATAAGGCCTCTGGGATGATCTCCCCTTCGGCAGGGTGCCGGGAATAACTTCAGATCCCCCGATCGAGGGATGATGGTGGCGGTGGCTACAGAAGGTTTCGTGGAGTTTTTATCGGGTGCTGTGGCATCCCGCAAAACCACTACTAGAAAATCGCGTTGAATTTGTGCATTGCATCGTCATCATCATGCATTGTTTGCATAAAATTATTTCGCAGCACCCGTTTTGTTTTCCAAACGCCTCATCTTAATTCAAACGCCAAACCCGGGTCCCCGGAATATTTTGTTTTGGCCGCTATCGATTTGCAGACGGCCCGTTCAAAACAAATAAAACTTATTTTATTTTTAGTGGGGCAGTCGAACGGGCCGAATAGACCCGAACGACCACCCCTGTTTTTAAATCGGTCCACCCTAATTCCTAGATTCACCAACTAACCTACCCAAACCAACCCTCCACCTCACCCTGCCCAATAGCATTCCTCCACCTCAGTCCCCCACCCGTCCCCATGCGCCCGGCCTCCCCTGTTCATCCTCTTCCTCACGCGTCCCCCTGGGCCCTCCCCGTGGTCCCACCTCATCCCTGGCCACCCGCGCCCTCCCCAGCTGCCAGCGTGGCCCGCCACCTCCTGGAGCACACGCGCTAGCCACCTTGCACACCCGCCAACTTGCAGCTTCCCTACCCCAAACCCCCGCCTGCCACTGACCACACGGCCCTTCAGAACACCCTGCCCCGCCCACGCCGCCCTTCCTCCCACCTCCCTCACGCCCGCGTGCCCCGCCCCTTCTCTCCCGACCTCTCCCTTCCCAGTAGCGGCCAGGCCCTCGCCCCGCCGTCGCTCCTCACCTCGTCCCGAAGCGCGCCGTCCTCTCCGCCTCGCCGCCCCCTCGCTCCCTCCTCCCGCCTCGCGCCCAGCGCTCGCCGCGAGCTCCCGCCCGCCCTCGCCCTCGCCCTCCGCGCCCCTCAGTTCGCGCCTGCCGCCGCCCGGCCGCGTCGCCAAATCTCCGCCAGTCCCGGCGCTCGCGCTTCGCCCGCCATCACCTCCGGCGCACCCTCGGCCGCGCCCTTGCTGTGGCGCCGTCGACCTCGTGCACCACCACACCGCCTCCCCGCCTCGCCACCGCCTCGCCACCTCGCTCGCTCCGCCTCGGCCCACGCGTCGCGGCTCTCCGCCTCCGCCGCCTGCCCGCCCGGGCCCTCGCCCTCAGCCTGCCTGGCCGCCTCGTCGCGCGGCGTCGCCCCTCCTCCGCTCCCAAAGCGCCGGCCGGCGCTTCCCACCTCCCGCCTCTGCCACTTCGCCCGACGCTTGGCGCCGCCAACCTCGCCCGCCAGCCAGCCTGCGCCAGCAGCTCGAGCCCCTCGCCTCCCTTCCAAGGCAGATGGCCCGCCTGAACCCACCTCGCGGGACCCACCACCGCGCCTTGCCTTGCCTCCAACTGCAGCGTTCATGTAGTACCAAGTTGGTACTAATCTGTTGGGTAAGGACGGCAAAACCGCAAATCTTCCGGGCCAACGCCAAGATGGAGCCAAAAGGCGACACTAGAAACCATCGAGGTTCAAGATTATCGAAGGGCCCTATAAATCTCGGTGTCAGCTATTCAAGTACTCCATCGACCTCAAGACCGCCCCGGGCAGACGAACCCCGGACGCCAAGTCCGACACCGACAACTAACACCGTGGGCCCGGATCGACCTCACCGACGCCATGATCTCCCTCACGGAATCCGGCGCGGACCGCAAGACCCTCGCAACGGCAAGATCGACCGTGGGACTGGCAAGTTCTTCTCGACGACAAGATCATCGACATAGAACCCGAAGGACACATGGGCGACAAGGACTCCTCGAGGGGCGCGAGTGCTTCACCGGACACCGAGACCCGGATGCGCCAAGACCCTAACCGGGCCGAGAACGCATCCGAACCCGAACCCTGCACCCGAACCACGGACCCGACCGAACCGGAACCCTAACAAGATCGTCGGACCCTAATTGTGTGACCCTTTTCCCTCGATACCCTATTTTATAAATGCATAATAACAACTTGATTGCATATTAAATTGTCTTTCCCGCATGCATAGCATTGGTTTGGGGGCCTTATGCCGATTCACCGAATAATTAAATATGGGGCCCATAGGCGGGCAAATCTAGCCTTATATTGGCCTCATTTAAACTTGTGTAGCGAACCGGTATCTTATCTTGCCTTGTTAAAACAACATTTAATTTGCGGGGGATCTAAACAACATGAACCTATTAATCAATTGTCGGGACCCGGTTCGCTTAATTTGACCTAATTGCGCCACTTTGCCATGCCATACATCATACATGCATCATGCCGATCTTCTTGTTGTATTAAATATTGCATCCGGTGTTTCTTCTAGTGTTTTGCTTCTTCGCGGATAAGGCCGTTGAGTTGATGTGAGCTTCGCCCGATCTTGGTTGAACCCTTCGACAATGTTTTCAAAGAGCATCTCCCCCCTTTCTACCTATCTTACTTTTATAGTATTTACTTCCCTCCTGTTGATCTATTGCTATCTGTGTTGCGATGCTTTAGTTTCCGTACCCGTGTTATTCCCTGCAGCCGTATATTGCCTTGGACACATCCTATTACTTCTTGATTGGTAGAGAGTTGGACTTGCGCGTCGTAGTTGCTTGCTCAAGTGCTGATGTGTGTCGCCATATGCCACAGTTGCTGATGTATTTGCCGCATGTTGATGTTGGAGATGATTCTAGTTTTACTTATCGTCACTTTAATTTCTGTTTAACAACTAAAATTGAAATAAGCAGAGGCATCGGTGGGTGATAGACAATATTTGGTTTCCGAACACCCACTTGTGTCCCGTAAGACCCCGAGTACTTGATACCTGTTCCTTGATTTATCGCGCTATCCACATCCGGGAGGTATATGGGCCCCCAGGCGAGCTTGATTCCGTCTTATTTCTTGGGGCCACAAACTAGTTTGAGGTGTTTTACTATCCTGTACTTATGCCATGCTACTTTACGTATTTAATTTGTGCGAGAGCACCTTTGTCTGTTAGGATCGGGACACGATTCCGCGGTGTCGACAAGCCCAGCCACACTTCGGGTTCCCGATCGTTCACACCGTATACCCAAACCTTGAGCCCGTCTGGTCGAGTGGCCGTTCGGGATCTACTTAAGGTGGCCCCCGAAATATTCTGAATCTTGTGATTGTTCAGTCGTGAAAGCCTCGTTGGGTTTTGATTTGGTTTTTCCGAGGCTGATCGAGCGTGTGTTGCTATTGGTGCACCCCGGCCGGGTAAAACTTTCTGAAAGCCGTGTCCGCGGATATGGACGACTTGGAGCACAGTATCTCGATCATAGACAAGCATAACTAAAGTTTACTGCTGTAAATTTGACTTATAATGACTAGTAATCAGCTTCACTATAATGGAATGGCTACTTAATACTGCCCACACTTGCTTGTTTGTTTGTCGCTTGCGACAATTGTATTTGACTAGTAAGTATTGCAACTACAACGAAATGGCTGAATAAAAGTACCAACAACTGCTGGGTTTTGGGATTATATCATGCTATCTGTATTTGATTAGTAATTGCATAACTATAACGGAATGGTCAACTAAAAGTGCCCACTGTTTACTTTATCAGGATGATTATCTAAACCTGACTAGTAATTGCTGCAACGATAACTGAATAAATAAAACTGCCAACTGTGTGAGTTCCTCGGTTGACTTCCTCGTTTGGTCTCGAGGGGGAAACACCAGGATGGGTTTGTTTGGTGTTAGCTTCAGGTGGAATCCGGATAGGTCTTTCTCACCCCTCTCTGATAACCGCCAGTTGTATCGAGTCTCTATAGATTGTTCAGTGTAGGCTGCCGCTGCCGCTCAGTCCACCATACCTATGTAGGCGAGGACCGCCGAATTCTAGCCTCGCCGTGTACTGGCCTCAGTAATGACGCTCCTTCTTTTTCCTTTGCCCTTCGTCGGCACCCCTTTTGTTTAAGCAGGTTTTGAGATCGACGTCGTTAGCGAGGTTACCCTTCCGCTTGGCTCGGGGTTATGGGCGCCATTGGTTATTCTTGAGCTCTTAGCCCCATTTGCATCTTGTCCGTAGTCGGACGCTCTCTTTATTTTCAAGGTGATTCGGATCTTTGTATAATATATCTATTCTTGACTCATCGAGTCATTGTTTTATATATCTCTGCTCGTGGGTCCCATCGAGGACTTGTGTAATGTTATTACTTCGTATTCCACCGCGAAAGTGCTGGTGGGCACCTTTGAATCGTTTCTATGCGGGTTTGGCGAATTTTGCTCAAACTTGCATAGGTCCGATTCGAGGGTGTTACTGAGTGGTATCGAGCTCGGCGTTGCGATACCCACAAGTCCACTGTAGGATAACCTAGCTAACGGCAAGTAGAGTCAAAACTATTTTCAAAATCGGTTGGATAGTTACGAATAGGTCGATTTTACTCCTTACCCTCTGTTCTCCTCTTACCTCTACGTGTTTTGAATCCGCTCTCTTCTCTCTCTTCGAGTCCAGGAATTCTCGTGGTTGGGTTTCCGTCGTACCTTCAGGGTTTCGCTTTCTCCCTTTTGTAACGGAGGTGCTACGATCATCAATCCGCAACCGGTCCGTTGTACCCTTCCTCCAATCTTTTGTTCTTGATCTCCTTATCCATATGTGTTCCTTGCCGGATGTCAGTGTCGTTGAAAAACATACGAGAAGGACGAGCTTTGGTGAAGTTGGAGTCGACCTTGAGCATGTGTTGTTCAGGCCAATGGAACCATCGCGGAACCTAATCATGGTGTCTTTCATACGATTTCTGCTGGCATCATCCCTTTGTTCCGGATACCGCCTAAGAAGGTCTTCAGTCTAAATCTCGAGAGTTGAGTTGCCTGATTCTCCTACCCATGTATAGAGTTGATAGTTTGGGTCCGGGATGGACTAATCACCCTACCCGACTCTACTGGTCGCTCTGTACATCGAACTGGTGGATCAATGTAACTTTTACCTCTTCTAATGGAGGTTAGAGGTGGCCTTCTCGTTTGATACCTCTACCTTCGTCCTTTGTTTCTCTGGAGTGTTCTCTCGACGATCAGGAACAACGACCCTTTGTTGGTGGTGTCGCCGATTCCCAGATGAAGAAGGAACCCTCGTTAGTGGTGTCGCGAAGATCTACATGATGCGAGAAGATTCAGATCGCCGACCCTTCCTTCCGGTACCATGAGGCGGATCTCGAGGGCGAGATCCATTGTTAGTGGTGTCGAATTGTGGCATCCCGCAAAACCACTACTAGAAAATCGCGTTGAATTTGTGCATTGCATAGTCATCATCATGCATTGTTTGCATAAAATTATTTCGCAGCACCCGTTTTGTTTTCCAAACGCCTCATCTTAATTCAAACGCCAAACCCGGGTCCCCGGAATATTTTGTTTTGGCCGCTATCGGTTTGCAGACGGCCCGTTCAAAACAAATAAAACTTATTTTATTTTTAGTGGGGCAGTCGAACGGGCCGAATAGACCCGAACGACCACCCCTGTTTTTAAATCGGTCCACCCTAATTCCTAGATTAACCAACTAACCTACCCAAACCAACCCTCCACCTCACCACCTTAATAGCATTCCTCCACCTCGGTCCCCACCCGTCCCCATGCGCCCGGCCTCCCCTGTTCATCCTCTTCCTCACGCGTCCCCCTGGGCCCTCCCCGTGGTCCCACCTCATCCCTGGCCAACCGCGCCCTCCCCAGCTGCCAGCGTGGCCCGCCACCTCCTGGAGCACACGCGCTAGCCACGCGCAGCACACGCGCTAGCCACGCGCAGCCCCACCAACCCGCACGCGCTCCCTACCCCAAACCCCCGCCTGCCACTGACCACACGGCCCCGCAGACACCCCGGGCCCGCCACTCACGCCGCCCCCTTCCTCCCACCTCCCTCACGCCCGCGTGCCCCGCCCCTTCTCTCCCAGCGACCCTCTCCCCTTCCCCAGGCAGCCTCGCCTGCCCGCCCGTCCCGCTCCGTTCACCTGCCCCGAGCCGCCCGCCCGTCCTCTCCGCAGCTCAGCCGACCCCCCGCTCCTCCTCCCTCGCGCCAGGCCCGCCTCGCCCACGAGCTCCGCCGCGCGCTTTCCTCGCCCCTCCCGCGCCCCTCGGGCCGCCCGCCGCCCGGCGTCGCCCGTCTCCCTTGATCCCCAGGCGCTCGCCCGCCCGCCATCACCTCGGCGCACCCTCCG
Source organism: Avena longiglumis (assembly GCA_030063025.1). NCBI lineage: Eukaryota > Viridiplantae > Streptophyta > Magnoliopsida > Poales > Poaceae > Avena > Avena longiglumis. The sequence continues at coordinate 563,517,527 of CP125976.1, forward strand.
GCGCCGCGCTGCGTGGCGCCGTCGACCGTCTTTGGCCGCCCGACCGCCTCCCGCGCGCGCCACCCGGCCTCGCGCCCCTCGGCGCTCCGCCAGCCGCCGCGTCAGCGACCTCCGCGCCTCCGCCCGCTCGCCGCCAGCGGCCTCGCCCTCGCGCCTCTGCCTCGCCCGCCTCTCGTCGCCGCGTCGCTCCTCCGCTCCCAGCGCCGGCCCGCTTCCCGACCTCGCCGCCTCCGCCACTCGCGGACGCGGCGCCGCCAACCTCGCCCTTCGCCGCCAGCCGAGCCGCCTCCCGAGCCCTCGCCTCCCCTTCACAGCGGCAGATGGCCGCCTGGACCCACCCTCCTCTGGGACCCACCGTGACGCCTTGCCTTGCCTCAACCGTGCACGTTACGTGTAGTACCAAGTTGGTACTAATCATTGGGTAAGGAGGCAAAACAAAATCTTCGGGGCCAACGCCAAGATGGAGCCAAAAAGGGCGACACTAGAAACCATCGAGGTTCGAAGATTATCCCGAAGGGCCCTATCGTCTCGGTGTCAGCTATTCAAGTACTCCATCGACCTCAAGACCGTCCCTGAAGCGGAACGACGAACCCCCGGACGCCAAGTCCGACACCGACAACTAACACCGTGGAACTGACAGGATCGACCTCACCGACGCCATGATCTCCCTCACGGAATCCGAAGCGCGGACCCGCCAAGACCCTCGCAACGGCAAGATCGACCCCGTGGGACCTGGCAAGTTCTTCTCGACGACAAGATCATCGACATAGAACCCGAAGGACACATGGGCGACAAGGACTCCCTCGAGGACGCCGAGTGCTTCACCCCGGACACCGAGACCCCGGATGCGCCAAGACCCTAACCCCGGAGCCGAGAACGCATCCGTCGAACCCCGAACCCCAGACCCGTCGAACCCTGGACCCCGACCCCGAACCCCGGAACCCTAACAAGATCGTCGGACCCTAATTGTGTGACCCTTTTCCCTCGATACCCTATTTTATAAATGCATAATAACAACTTGATTGCATATTAAATTGTCTTTCCCGCATGCATAGCATTGGTTTGGGGGCCTTATGCCGATTCACCGAATAATTAAATATGGGGCCCATAGGCGGGCAAATCTAGCCTTATATTGGCCTCATTTAAACTTGTGTAGCGAACCGGTATCTTATCTTGCCTTGTTAAAACAACATTTAATTTGCGGGGGATCTAAACAACATGAACCTATTAATCAATTGTCGGGACCCCGGTTCCGCTTAATTTGACCTAATTGCATCGCACTTTGCCATGCCATACATCATACATGCATCATGCCGATCTTCTGCCGTTGTATTAAATATTGCATCCGGTGTTTCTTCTAGTGTTTTGCTTCTTCGCGGATAAGGCCGTTGAGTTGATGTGAGCTTCGCCCCGATCTTCGGTTGAACCCTTCGACAATGTTTTCAGGCGAGCATCTCCCCCCTTTCTACCTATCTTACTTTTATAGTATTTACTTCCCTCCTGTTGATCTATTGCTATCTGTGTTGCGATGCTTTAGTTTCCGTACCCGTGTTATTCCCTGCAGCCGTATATTGCCTTGGACACATCCTATTACTTCTTGATTGGTAGAGAGTTGGACTTGCGCGTCGTAGTTGCTTGCTCAAGTGCTGATGTGTGTCGCCATATGCCACGATTCTTTGATGTATTTGCCGCATGTTGATGTTGGAGATGATTCTAGTTTTACTTATCGTCACTTTAATTTCTGTTTAACAACTAAAATTGAAATAAGCAGAGGCATCGGTGGGTGATAGACAATATTTGGTTTCCGAACGCCCACTTGTGTCCCGTAAGACCCCGAGTACTTGATACATGTTCCTTGATTTATCGCGCTATCCACATCCGGGAGGTATATGGGGCCCCCCTGGGCCAGAGCTTGATTCTGTCTTATTTCTTGGGGCCACAAACTAGTTTGAGGTGTTTTTACTATCCTCTACTTATGCCATGCTACTTTCTGTATTTAATTTGTGCGAGGAGCACCTTTGTCATTTAGGATCGGGACACGATTCATGGTGTCGACAATCCCAGCCACACTTTCGGTTCCCGATCGTTCACCGTATACCCAAACCTTGAGCCGTCTCGAGTCACCGCTTCGTTGCGGGATCTACTTAAGGGTGGCCCCTGAAATATTCTGAATCTTGTGATTGTTCGGTGAAAGCCTCGTTGGGTTTTGATTTGGTTTTCGAGGTGATCGGCGTGTGTTGCTATTGGTGCACCGGCGGGTAAAACTTTCAAAGCCGTGTCGCGGATATGGACGACTTGGAGCACAGTATCTCGATCATAGACAAGCATAACTAAAGTTTACTGCTGTAAATTTGACTTATAATGACTAGTAATCAGCTTCACTATAATGGAATGGCTACTTAATACTGCCCACACTTGCTTGTTTGTTTGTCGCTTGCGACAATTGTATTTGACTAGTAAGTATTGCAACTACAACGAAATGGCTGAATAAAAGTACCAACAACTGCTTGGTTTTGGGATTATATCATGCTATCTGTATTTGATTAGTAATTGCCGCAACTATAACGGAATGGTCAACTAAAAGTGCCCACTGTTTACTTTATCAGGATGATTATCTAAACCTGACTAGTAATTGCTGCAACGATAACTGAATAAATAAAGCGCCAGCTGTGAGTTCCTCGGTTGACTTCCTCGTTTGGTCTCGAGGGGGAAACACCAGGATGGGTTTGTTTGGTGTTAGCTTCAGGTGGAATCCGGATAGGTCTTTCTCACCCCTCTCTGATAACCGCCAGTTGTATCGAGTCTCTATAGATTGTTCACAGGCTGCTTGCCGCCGATCCACCATACCTATGTAGGCGAGGACGCGAATTCTAGCCTCGCCGTGTCTTGGCCTCGATGATGGCTCCTTCTTTTTCCTTTGCCTTCTTGTGGCACCTTTTGTTTAAGCAGGTTTTGAGATCGGCGTCGTTAGCGAGGTTACCCTTCCGGCTTGGCCTGGGCAGGGTTATGGGCGCCATTGGTTATTCTTGAGGCTCTTAGCCCCATTTGCATCTTGTCCGTGATCGGACGCTCTCGCTTTCAAGGTGATTCGGATCTTTGTATAATATATGTATTCTTGACTCATCGAGTCGCTGTTTTATATATCTGTTACGTGGGTCCCATCGAGGCTGTTGTGTAATGTTATTACTTTATTCCACCCGCACGAAAGTGCTGGTGAGCACCTTTGAATCGTTTCTATGCGGGTTTGGAATTTTGCTCAAACTTGCATAGGTCCGATTCGAGGTGTCAGTGCCTAGGGTTTCGCATGGGGCTTGGCCGAGGTGGGGCGGTGCCAAAGGGCCCACACCATGCCCAGGTGCGGGTTGGGCCCACCCGCGCCTAGGGGGTGTGGGGGCCCTGGCTCGCCTCTCCGTCTCTCCTCTAGACTTTGTGTCGCCCATGGTAAAATATTGACTTTGGCTTTTGTCCCGTCCAATTCCGAGAACATTGATTTTCTGCCTTTTTGGAACCAAAAACAGAAGAAAACAGGAAACTGGCACTGTGGCAACTTGTTAATAGGTTAGTTCTAGAAAAGATATAAAAACACCTCAAAGTGTAGACAAAGCAAAGCAAAGTAGATAGTGAACAAGCATGGAGCATCAAAAATTATAAATACGTTTCTGACGTATCAGGGTCTCCCAACGAAGCGCTGCCACGCGCCATCAACAAGTTTTCTGGCGCCGTTGTCGGGAAGGCTAAGGACGTCTTCACAAGGGGAGTCCTTCACAACCTTTCTCTTTACTTTGTTTTTGTTTTGCTTAGTTTTGTTTGGTTGGTTTTATTTGCCTCTTTTTATCAAAAACTCAAAAAAAATAGTTTAGTTTGGTTTGCTTTCTCTTATCAAAAACACAAAGAAAATTAGTTCCTGCTCTAGTTTCTGCTACTGCTGTTGGCTTGCTCCACTTTTGACAAAATGAACTCTGCTGAGAACACCAAGTTGTGTGACTTCACTAGCACAAACAACAATGATTTCCTAAGTACTCCTATTTCTCCACCTGCTCCTGATGCTACCTTTTATGAAATTAAGCCTGCTTTATTGAATCTTATGATGAGAGAGCAATTTTTTGGTGCTAGTTCTGATGCTGCTGCTACCCACCTTCAATAACTTTGTTGAACTTTGTGAGATGCAAAAATATAAGGATGTAGATGGAGATATTATTAAGCTCAAGTTGTTTCCTTTATCCTTGAGAGGAAAAGCTAAAGAATGGTTGCTATCCTTGCCTAGAAATAGTATTGATTCTTGGATTAAGTGCAAAGATGCTTTTATTGGAAAATATTATCCTCCTGCTAATATTATATCTATGAGAAGTGAAATAATGAAATTTAAACAACTTGATAATGAACATGTTGCTCAAGCTTGGGAAAGAATGAAATCTTTGGTTAAGAATTGTCCCACTCAGGGACTTACTGCTTGTGGCATCCCGCAAAAACCACTACTAGAAAATCGCGTTGATTATGTGAATTGCATCATCATGACCGCATGCTCATGTCATCATGCCACTTTGCATTTGAGCATCGTCATCATCATGCATTTGTTTGTCTGAAACTATTTTCGAAAAGCATATTTTGTTTTCTAAATACCCCGCCTTTATTTCAAATTAAAGCCCGGGTCTCCGGAATATTTTGTTTCGTCTACCAACTGTTTGCAAAAGGACCGTTTCAAATAATAAAATATTTCTTTTATTTTTAGGAGGCAGCCCGCCAGGCCCGAAAGCCTGACCGGCCACCTCCAAAATTCCTAAAACTACCCAATCCTAGTCTACCCAGCCCCCTCCACATCACCCCGGCCAACCACGGCACGACACGTCACCCTGGCCCAATCCCCCATCCAATCAAAAACTGCCACCTCACCCAGCTGCCTCCACTCCCTTCACACAGCCACCCTCACACCACACAACCAACCACGCTTTGGCCCACCACTGGCGCTCCTCCCTACCACTCATGCCACACACGCCTCCCGCTCCACAGCCCCACCTACCCGCTCCCCTGGACCCACCCCGACCCCGCTCTCTCCCCTGGCTCTCTTCTCCCCACCGTCCATGATCCCCGCCTCGCCGTCGCGCCCCCTCGCCTCGCTTCCCCGTCTCCTCTCGCTCGCCCGGCCGCGCCTCGCGTCCCGCCTCCCTCAGCCTGAAGCGCCTCGTCTCCTCGGCTCCCGGCGCTCGCGCCTCCTCCCTCGCCGCTCCTTCCTCGTCGATCCCACCGCCCGCCCGGCATGTGGCCCAGCCGACCGTCGCGCCTCTCTCCACAGCCGAAGGCTCCTTTGCCCGGCCTCAACCGCCTCGCGTCCCGCTGCCGCCGCTCGCCACAGCCTCCGTCCCCGAGCGCGCCCTCCTCTCCGCTCGAGCCGCATCCATCTCTCTCTCCCGCAGTCGCCAGGCCGGCCGCTTCTCGTCGGCTCCATGCCCCGGCACCAGCGCCGACTCCGTTCCCCAGCACCATCGCCGCCTTGGGCCTCCTCTTCGTCGGCCCCGACGAGCGTGCCTCCCTCTCTCGACGTTGATCTCCTCCGGTAGCGGGACCTTCATGCGCATCCCATGGCACCGCTCACGGCCTCTTCCCGTCGAGCTCGCCGCCGTGCACCTTCCTCGCTGGGCCCCCTGTCCCTCACCGTCCTCTGACCGCGACCTCCCGCGAGCACCATGCGACCTCCACCCTCCCCTCTGTCGGCCACCTCTCCGCCTATGCGGTCTTTTGGCTCTCCCAAGTCCGCCCGCCCAAACACGCCAACCAGGTCCACAGCCGGCGTTACGCCTGTCCAGCATCGTGCGCCCTGTGTTTAGCCTCGTGATGCAAGCAAAGTGCCTGAACTGTTGTCAGGTAGCTGATGTTGCTATTGCAAGGTTGGCTATTTTGTCTATCTTTTGTGAGCCTGACAATGTATCTGATCGACTTGCGTCTGGTGTCTGCTACTCAGGTCCTCCATGACCAAGATCTGGTTCAGTTACGTCTAGGTTATTGGATGGTACCGAAGATCTACCACTTAGTCTATGACATGAACCCGGAGAAGCATCAGACGCCAAGACCGCCCACATTGAGACCGATCCCAAACCCCCGGAACCCCAAGACCTTCGCCCTGATGTGTGACCCCTTTTCTCGAGCCCTATTTTATAAATGATATTACTTGTTGCATATAAAATTGGCATACTTGCATACATGTTGTGGTTTGGGGGCCTTATTACGATTCACCATATAATTAAATATGGAGTCCATCTGTGGGATATCGTTGTCTTATTCCGGACTCCATTTAAATTAGTGTAGCGAATCGATGCCATGTTCCGCCCTGTTATCCCAACACTTAATTTGCGGGGTAGATAAACAACTAGAACCATATATTTAATTGTCGGGACCCCGGTTCCGCTGAATATTGCCTTAATGCATCGCACCTTTGCCATGTCATACATCATACATGCATCATGCCCGATCTTTTGCCGTAGTATTAAATAGTGCCTCCGGTGTTTATTCTAGTGTTCTGCTTCTTCGCGGATAAGGCCGTTGAGTTGATGTGAGTGTCGACCCGATCTTCGGATGCACCTTCGGCAATGTTTTCAGGCGAGCATCTCCCCCTTTCTACCTATCTTACTTTTATAGTATTTATTCCCTCCTGTTGATCTATTGCTATCTGTGTTGCGATGCTCTAGTTTTCGTACCCGGAACATCCCTTGCAGCCTTATATTGCCTTGGACACATCCTATTACATGTTGTTTGGTAGATAGTTGGACTTGCGCGTCGTAGTCGCTTGCTCAAGTGCTGTTGCGTGTCGTCAAGTACCACAGTTGTTGGAGTATTGCCGCATGTTTAATGTTGGAGATGATCATGGCTTTAAATACTGTTTAATAACTAAAATTGAAGTAGGTAAATGCAGAGGCACAGGTGGGCAATAGATGTTATTTGGTTGTTAACCGTCCACTTGTGTCCCGTAGGACCCCGAGTTCTTGACACATTAGAGATCGGCGCTAACCAGTGGGGTGTATGGGCACCCCATCGATTAGTACGATTTCAAAGTATTGTACCAGGGGCCACAAGTAGTTTGGGGCTTTATTACTATCTGTGCTTATGCCATGCTTTCTTGCTTAATTTAAATTAGGCGTGCGCACCTGTCTTTTTAGGCGGAGTGTTTCGCGGTGTCGACAAGCCGATCCACATTTTCGGTTCCCGATCGTTTCTGACAGCGCAAACCACGAGTCCGTCTCGAGACCGGCCGACCGTTGCGGGTAGCTTAGTGGGGTGGCCCCATGTACTTGCTTTGGGTCAGGAAGCGTCATGACTTAGGCCGCCGACATACCGATGGGTGTATGTTAGCGATCGGCAAAAGGGTCAAGTGCGTGTGGATACTTTGGTGCACCCTGAGGTTAAATCTTTTCCAAAAGCCGTGTCCATGGTTATGGACGACTTGGAGCACGATCTCGATCATAGACAACTATAACTAAAGTTCTGCTATAATTTGACTTGTATCCGATATGACTAGTAATCAGCTTCACTTTAGCGGAATGGCTAAATAAAAGTACCAACAACTGCTGGGTTTGGGGATATCTCATGCTAATTGTGTCGACTAGTAAGTGTTGCAACTTCTAGCGGAATGTTTAACTAAAACTGCCTTGCTTATTATATCGGGATGACTCATGCCATCTTTATTTGACTAGTAATTGCGCAACTATAACGGAATGAATAAAAGCGCAGCGGTGTGAGTTCCTCGGTTGACTTCCTCGTTCGGTCTCGAGGGGGAAATACCAGGATGGGTTTGTTTGGTGTTAGAATCAGGTTGGTTCCGGATAGGTCTTTCTTGCCCCTCTCTGATAGTCGCCAGTTGTATCGAGTCTCTATAGGTTGTTTAGTGCATGCTGCGCTGCCGCATCAGTCCACCATACCTATGTAGGCGAGGACCGCCGAATTCTAGCCTCTCCGTGTACTGGCCTCAGTACTGACCGCTTTCTCTTTTTCCTTTGCCCTTTGTCAGCACCCCTTTTTTGTTTAAGCAGGTTTTGAGATCGACGTCGTTAGCAGGGTTACCCTTTCGGCTTGGCCTGGGCAGGGTTATGGACGCCATTGGTTATTCTTCAGGGCTCTTAGCCCCATTTGCATCTTGTCGTACTTTCGGGACTATATCGTTTAAAGGTGATTTGGATCTTTGTATTGTATATCTGTATTCTTGACTCTTTGAGTCATTTGTTGTATATATATGTTTTGTGGGTTCCATCGAGGACTATTGTGAAATGGTATTACTTTTTCCACCCGCGCATAAGTGCTGGTGGGCACCTTTGAATCATTTCTATGCGGGTTTTGGCGGGCGCTGAAACTTGCATAAGGCCGATCAGAGGGTGTTCTGAGTGGTATCGAGCTCGGCGATTGCGATACCCCACAAGTCAACTGGGATAACCTAGCTAACGGCGGTAGAGTGTCAAAACTATTTTTGCAAAATCGGTTGGATAGTTACGATTAGGTGATTTTATTCCTTACCCTCTGTGCTCTCCTCTCACCTCTGCGTGTTTTGAATCCGCTCCCTTCTCTCTCTTGAGTCCGAGATTTCTCGTGGTTGGTTCCATCGCCTTGAGGTTTCGCTTCCTCCTTTGGTAGCGGTGTTGCTACATCTGGTCTTCATGCTATCAGGAACCCTTCGTCGTGGACTTCTCTTTGTTCCTTCGTGCCTTCGGTGTTTTCGGCGGCGACATCATCTACGCTAGATCCGATGCAGTGCATCACTCCTTTGTACTGAACCTAGATTGTCGAGATCTTGATCGATTCGAGAATGGTTGCACGCTTTTCTACGATTGTGCGGAGTAATAGTTTGGGTGCGTGATGGATTGGCCCCATGCCGACTACTCACTCTATTCGCTTGTGTACATTGAAGTGGATGAGAATGCATCGGTTCCTCTTTCTATCGGAGCTAGAGGTGGCTTTGTTGTTGATACCTCTACCTTCGACCTTTTGTTCCCGGTGTTCTCTCGGCGATCACGGACAACGACCTCTTGTTAGTGGTGTCGCGAGGATCTACGATGAGAAGATTGATCGCCGCCTTCTTCTTCAATGAGGCGGATCTCGAGGGCGAGATCCATTGTTAGTGGTGTCGAATTGTGGCATCCCGCAAAAACCACTACTAGAAAATTCGCGTTGATTTTGTGCATTGCATCATCATGACCGCATGCTCATGTCATCATGCCACTTTGCATTTGAGCATCATCATCATCATGCATTTGTTTGTCTGAAACTATTTTCGAAAAGCATATTTTGTTTTCTAAATACCCAGCCTTTATTTCAAATTAAAGCCTGGGTCTCCGGAATATTTTGTTTCGTCTACCAACGGTTTGCAAAAGGCCCGTTTCAAATAATAAAATATTTCTTTTATTTTTAGGAGGCAGCCCGCCAGGCCCGAAAGCCTGACCGGCCACCTCCAAAATTCCTAAAACTACCCAATCCTAGTCTACCCAGCCCCCTCCACATCACCCCGGCCAACCACGGCACGACACGTCACCCTGGCCCAATCCCCCACCCAATCAAACACTGCCACCTCACCCAGCTACCTCCACTCCCTTCACACAGCCACCCTCACACCACACAACCAACCGCGCCTGGCCCACAGGCGCTCACCTGCACTCACGCCACATGCACTCCCGCTGGCCTACGCTCCCAGCCCCCTACCCGCTCTCTCCCCTGGCTCTCTTCTCCCCACCATCCACGATCCCGCCTGTTCGCGCCCCTCGCCCTCCCACGCCCGTCTCCCTCTCGCCCGGCCGCGCCTCATAGTCCCGCCTCCCTCAGCCTGGCGCCTCGTCTTGACTCGCGCTCCCCGGCGCTCGGCCGCCTCCACCTCCCCTCGCCGCTCCTTCCTCCGTCGATCCCCAACCGCCGCCGCCGGCATGTGGCCCAGCCACCGACCGTGCGCCCTCTCTTCCTGGCCGCCGAGCTGCTCCTTTGCCCCGGCCTCAACCGCCTCGCAGTCCCGCGGCCGCCGCTCGAGCCCTGGCCTCCGTCCCCGAGCGCGCCCTCCTCTCCGCTCGAGCCGCCTCCATCTCTCTCTCCCGCAGTCGCCAGGCCGGCCGCTTCTCGTCGGCTCCATGCCCCGGCACCAGCGCCGGCTCCGTTCCCCAGCACCATCGCCGCCTTGGGCCTCCTCTTCGTCGGCCCCGACGAGCCTGCCTCCCTCTCTCGACGTTGATCTCCTCCGGTAGCGGGACCTTCTGTGCGCCCCGCATCCCCATGGCACTGCCCGCTCACGGCCTCTTCCCGTCGAGCTCGCCGCCGTGCACCTTCCTCGCCGGGCCCCCTGTCCCTCACCGTCCTCTGACCGCGACCTCCCGCGAGCACCATGCGACCTCCACCCTCCTCTGTGCCACCTCTGCGCTATCAGGTCTTGCAGCTCTCCCAAGTCCGCCAGCGCTGCCAAGCACGCCAACCAGAGTCCATGTCGCGCGTTCTGCCTCTGTCCAGCATCGCGCGCCCTGTGTTTAGCCTCGTGATGCAAGCAAACTGCCTGAACTGTTGTCAGGTAGCTACTGTTGCTATTGCAAGGTTGGCTATTTTGTCTATCTTTTGTGAGCCTGACAATGTATCTGATCGACTTGCGTCTGGTGTCTGCTACTCAGGTCCTCCACGACCAAGATCTGGTTCAGTTACGTCTAGGTTATTGGATGGTACCGAAGATCTACCACTTAGTCTATGACATGAACCCGGAGAAGCATCAGACGCCAAGACCGCCCACATCGAGACCGATCCCAAACCCCCGGAACCCCAAGACCTTCGCCCTGATGTGTGACCCCTTTTCTCGAGCCCTATTTTATAAATGATATTATTTGTTGCATATAAAATTGTCATACTTGCATAAATGTTGTGGTTTGGGGGCCTTATGCCGATTCACCATATAATTAAATATGGAGTCCATCTGCGGGATATCGTTGTCTTATTCTGGACTCCATTTAAATTGGTGTAGCGAACCGATGCCATGTTCCGCCCTGTTATCCCAACACTTAATTTGCGGGGTAGATAAACAACTAGAACCATATATTTAATTGTCGGGACCCCGGTTCCGCTTAATATTGCCTTAATGCATCGCATCTTTGCCATGTCATACATCATACATGCATCATGCCCGATCTTTTGCCGTAGTATTAAATAGTGCCTCCGGTGTTTATTCTAGTGTTCTGCTTCTTCGCGGATAAGGCCGTTGAGTTGATGTGAGTGTCGACCCGATCTTCAGATGCACCTTCGGCAATGTTTTCAGGCGAGCATCTCCCCCTTTCTACCTATCTTACTTTTATAGTATTTATTCCCTCCTGTTGATCTATTGCTATCTGTGTTGCGATGCTCTAGTTTTTTTGCGGAACATCCTTGCAGCCTTATATTGCCTTGGACATCCTATTACATGTTGTTTGGTAGATAGTTGGACTTGCGTCGTGATCGCTTGCTCAAGTCTTTGTTGTGTGTCGTCCAGTACCACAGTTGTTGGAGTATTGCCGCATGTTTAATGTTGGAGATGATCATGGCTTTAAATCCTGTTTAATAACTAAAATTGAAGTAGGTAAATGCAGAGGCATAGGTGGGCAATAGATGTTATTTGGTTGTTAACCGTCCACTTGTGTCCGTGGGACCCGAGTTCTTGACACATTCCGAGATCGGTAGCGCTAACCACGTGGGTGTATGGGCACCCCATCGATTAGTACTGATTTCAAAGTATTGTACCGGGGCCACAAGTAGTTTGGGGCTTTATTACTATCTGTACTTATGCCATGCTTTGCTTAATTTAAATTGTGCGATCGGCTGTCTTGTTTTTAGGCGGAGTGTTTTCATGTCGACAAGCCAGTCACATTTTCGGGTTCCAGTCATTTCTGACCATCGACGCAAACCAGTCCGTCTCGGAGACCGGCCGACCGTTGCGGGTAGCTTAGTGGGGTGGCCCCATGTACTTGCTTTGGGTGCGGAAGCGTCATGACTTAGGCCCCGACATACCGATGGGTGTATGTTAAGCGATCCGCAAAAGGGTCAAGTGCATGTGGATACTTTGGTGCACCCTGCGGTTAAATCTTTTAAAAGCCGTGTCTGCGGTTATGGGCGACTTGGAGCAGTTCTCGATCATAGACAACTAGAACTAAAGTTTCTTGCTATAATTTGACTTGTATCCGATATGACTAGTAATCAGCTTCACTTTGCAGCGGAATGGCTAAATAAAAGTACCAACAAGCTGGGTTTGGGGATATCTCATGCTAATTGTGTCGACTAGTAAGTGTTGCAACTTCAACGGAATGTTTAACTAAAGCCTTGCTTATTATATCGGGATGACTCATGCCATCTTTATTTGACTAGTAATTGCCGCAACTATAACGGAATGAATAAAACTTCCAACGGTGTGAGTTCCTCGGTTGACTTCCTCGTTTGGTCTCGAGGGGGAAACACCAGGATGGGTATGTTTGGTGGTAGTATCAGGTTGGTTCCGAATAGGTCTTTCTTACCCCTCTATGATAGCCGCTAGTTGTATCGAGTCTCTATAGGTTGTTTAGTGCATCTTTGCTGCGCTTGATCCACCATACCTATGTGAGGACCTTGAATTTAGCCTCGCTGTCTTGGCCTCGATCGACCGCTCTCTCTTTTCCTTTGCCCTTTGCCGGCACCCCTTTTGTTTAAGCGGGTTTTGAGATCGGCGTCGTTAGCGGGTTACCCTTCGGCTTGGCCTGGGCAGGGTTATGGGCATGGTTATTCTTCGTGGCTCTTAGCTCAATTTGCATCTTGTCCCGTACTTGACTATATCGTTAAAGGTGATTTGGATCTTTGTATTGTATATCTGTATTCTTGACTCTTTGAGTCGTGTTATATATATGTTTTGTGGGTTCCATCGAGGACTATTGTGTAATGGTATTACTTCGTTTTCCACCCGCACGCAAGTGCTGGTGGGCACCTTTGAATCGTTTCTATCGGGTTTTGGTGGGAGCGAAACTTGCATAGGGCCGATCGAGGGTGACAATCGCTTGGATGATTATCCAGAATTTTTATACAGGTTTGAACTTATCTTCAATAAACCTGTTGGATTCAGCTGCTGGAGGTACTTTTATGACCATCACCTTGGGTGTTGCAACAAAACTCCTTGATAATATGATGGTTAATTATTCGGAATGGCACACTGAGAGAGCTCCACATGGTAAGAAGGTAAATTCTGTTGAAGAAACCTCCTCTTTGAGTGATAAGATTGATGTTATCATGGCTATGCTTGTTAATGGAAAAGCTCATATATATCCAAATAATGTTCCCTTAGCCTCTTTAGTTGCTCAAGAAGAGCAAGTTGATGTGAACTTCATTAGAAACAACAATGCCTATAGGAATAATTTTGGTAGTAACAACAATTATATGCCTTATCCTCCTAATAATGGCAATACCTATGGAAACTCCTACAACAATGCTAGAAGTTCTCACTCTAAACTTTAAGTCATGCTTAAAGACTTTATTAGTAAACAAACCACTTTCAACAAGATTGTGGAGGAAAACCTTTTGAATGTTAAGAAAAATATATCCTCTTTGTCTGAAGCACAATCCTCCTTGATTAATAAAATGGCCGCTAAACCTGAAACCTTGGAAAGTACCTTTGCTGCTACTAATGCCATACAAGTTACTATTGATGAAAATGTTAGACTGTTAGCCCAACTTCATGCTAAGTGGGAAAGAGAGGCTCAAATTGCTAGAAACAATAACGTGTGCACTATCACCACCACCAATATGGATGCCACTAAACCACAAGAAGTCCCTATTCCTCCTACCACAATGACTAAACCCAATGAGTCTACTACTAGTGATGCTAAGTTTGATTTTGATCTTGATGGTTGCAATATTTCTGAAGTGATTATGTTTCTAAAAAAGCTTGCTAGAAGTCCTGATGCTAGTGATATGAATGTGGCTTTCACCAAATACATTACAAATGCCCTTATTAAAATTAAGGAAGAGAAGTTGAAACACAAAGATTCTATTCCTAGGAAAGTAGAATATAGTTGGGAACCCATTATTAATATGCAAGTGAATGACTTTGATCTCAAAGCTTCATGTGACATTGGTTCTAGTGTCTCTATTATGCCTAGAAAGATTTATGAAATGCTTGATTTGTGTAACACCCTCAGAATCGGACCTATGCAAGTTTTAGCGAAAACCCGCCAAACCCGCATAGAAACGATTCAAAGGTGCCCACCAGGCACTTTCGTGCGGGTGGAAAACGAAGTAATAACATTACACAACAGTCCTCGATGGGACCCATTAGCAGATATATATATATCGACTCAAAGAGTCAAGAATACGATATAATATACAAAGATCCAAATCACCTTGAAAGCGATATAGCGTCGACTACGGACAAGATGCAAATGGGGCTAAGCCTGAAGAATAACCAATGGCGTCCATAACCCTGCCCGGGCCAAGCCGGAAGGGTAACCCTCGCTAACGCGTCGATCTCAAAACACCTTAAACAAAGGGGTGCCGACAAAGGCCCAAAAGAAAAAAGAGGCGTCGATCGAGGCCGAGTACAGCGAGGCTAGAATTCGGCGGTCCTCGCCTACATAGGTATGGTGGACTGAAGCGGCAGCGGCAGCATGCACTAAACAACCTATAGAGACTCGATACAACTGGCGGCAATCAGAGAGGGGTAAGAAAGACCTATTCGGATCCAACCTGAAGCTAACACCAAACAAACCCATCCTGGTATTTCCCCCTCGAGACCAAACGAGGAAGTCAACCGAGGAACTCACACAGTTGGCAGTTTTATTTATTCAGTTATCGTTGCATCAATTACTAGTCAGGTTTAGATAGTCATCCTGATAAAGTAAGCGGTGGGCACTTTTAGTTAACCATTCCGTTGTAGTTGCAACAATTACTAATCAGATAAAGATAGCATGAGATAAACCCAAAATCCAGCAGTTGTTGGTACTTTTATTCAGCCATTTCGTCGTGGTTGCAAGATTTACTAGTCAGTACAATTTATGGCGACAATTCAAACAAGCAATTGTGGGCAGTATTATTAGTCATTCCATTATAGTGAAGCTGATTACTAGTCATTATAAAGTCAAATTTACAGCAATAAACTTTAGTTATGCTTGTCTATGATCGAGATACTGTGCTCCAAGTCGTCCATATCCGCGGACACGGCTTTCGTAAAGTTTTACCGGCGGGGTGCACCAATAGCAACACACGCTGATCAACCTCGGAAAAACCAAAACAAAACCAGAGGCTTTCACGGTGAACAATCACAGATTGAAATATTTCAGGGGGCCACCCATTGAGTAGACCATAGCAACGTAAGCAAGCTTCGAGACGGACTCAAGGTTTGCGACAATGGTCGTAAACGGGAACCCGAAAGTGTGGTGGGCTTGTCGATACCAAACATTACTTACCTAAACGATGCGTGTGCTCCTCGCAATCGTAAATACATAAGTAGCATGGCATAAGTACAGGATCGTAAATAAAACCTCAAACTAGTTTGTGGCCCCAAGAAATAAGACCGAATCAAGCTCGCTCGGGGGTCCCATATACCTACCGGATGTGGATAGCGCGATAAATCAAGGAACAGGTATCAAGTACTCGGGGTCTTACGGGACACAAGTGGGCGTTCGGAAACCAAATATTATCTATCACCCACCAATGCCTCTGCTTAATTCAATTTTAGTTGTTAAACAGGAATTAAAGTGAACGATAAGTAAAGCCAAGATCATCTCCAACAACAACATGCGGCAATACATCAACAACTGTGGCACTTGACGACCGCAAAGATTGAGCAAGCGACTACGGCGCGCAAGTCCAACTATCTACCAAACAACGGTAATAGGATGTGTCCAAGGCAATATAGGCTGCACGGTATATCACGAATGCGGAAACTAAAGCATCTCAACAGATAGCAATAGATCAACAGGAGGAATAAATACTATAAAAGTAAGATAGGTAGAAAGGGAGATGCTGCTTTGAAAACATTGCGAAGGTTCAACGAAGATCGTAAGCTCACATCAACTCAACGGCCTTATCCGAAGAACCAAAACACTAGAAGAAACCGGATGCGATATTTAATACAACGGCGAAGATCGGGCATGATGTATGATGCATGGCATGGCAAAGGTCGATGCAATTAGGTCAATATTAAGCGGGAACCGGGTCCCGATTATTAGATGGTTCATGTTATTTATCTACCCATAAATTAAATGTTGTTTAACATGGCAGGCGATAGCACCGGGTTCGCTACACAAATTGAAATGAGGCCGATATGAGACTGGATTTGCCCGCATATGGGCCCCATATTTAATTATTAGGTGAATCGGCATAAGGCCCCCAAACCACATGATATGCATGCGAGATGACAATTATATATGCAACACTTTGTTATTATGTTATAAGATAGGGTTTCGGGAAGGGGTCACACATTAGGGTCTGACGGTCTTGGGGATCCGGGGTTCGGGTTCGGAGTTCAGGTCCGTGGTTCGACGGGTCGTTCGGCCTCGGTCGTTCTCGGGTAGCGGGTGGATCTTGGCGTTCCGAGCGGACTTGGGGTTCGTCGCCTCGAATTCTCGGTCGGTGCCGTTCTTGGCGTTCGTCGGTGTCCTTGCCGTTCGTGTTCTTGAGTATCGCCTCCGGGAAGGAGTACTTGTATCATCCGGGGAGATCTTGATTCGGTTCCGGTTGAAGTGCTCGAAAGCAGACCTTGGTTGTTGGCGATTCTCCGGGTTCGTCACCGGGGTCTTCCGGTTCCATGTCGAAGTGCTTGCCGTCCTTATTTGTGCGTGGCGAGATTCTTGAACAACTTGGGGTCCCTGGTCTTCAGCTCCAAGTAGATCTTGCGCCCGACGCTAACGATCGTCGGCAGACTTGGGCCCGATATCATTGCGACATGGGCAGCAGAAGAACTTGATGTATCTTGTCATTGGTTGAACTTGACGTTCCCCTGACGTACTTCTTGAAGGCTCCTGCGGTGCGGTGCTCTTGGTCTCGGCCAGGGAACAGAGGATTCTCGCGAAGGGCGGTACTAGGTGCGGCCCGGTCTTGATGATGCAGACAGCGTCCTGCTGCAGCGGCACGGCAAGCGAGGCGATGGCGTTGAGCGAGGAAGAAGCAGGCGGAGGGCGGTGCGGGAAGTACGTCAGCGGGTGAGGCGGAGGCCGCGTGGAGGTCCGGCGCCTGGGGAAGGTGAGTGGCGGCGAGGCGGCGAAGCGGAGGTGGCGAGGTCCGGCGCTCATGGCGCGGCGGAGGCGGGGCGGGTCCGCCGAGGGAGGAGGAAGGCGAGCTTCGCGAGGACGCCTTGAGGCGCGGAGAAAGCGACGGTGGGCGTATGCGCAGCCAATGGTATGGAGGGGAGCGCAGGGTTGGGGGAGGGTGGCGTGAGGCGCGGCTAGCGACCGGTGGAAGCGTGGAGGCGCGAGGAAGGGCTGGCGGCTCGGCGAGGTGGTCGTCAGCGGGCGAGGGGAGAGGCGAGAGGCGATGGGGTGCGGGCTAGAGGAGGGAGGAGAGGAAGGAAGGGAGAGGGGTGGCAGCGTGGTCGGAGCGGGTAGGGAGAGCCTTGGGGAGTGGGGTGGCTGACTGGGAAGAACACGGGGAGGAAGAGAAGGGAGAGAGAGGGCATCGGGCGGGGCGGTCGTGGTGGGCCAGGGGCCAGGGGTTTGTCGGCTGGCGCGTGGGTGGGGCCCGGGGTAGGGGACAGGGCAGGTGTGGGTGTGTGGCGTGTAGTGTGTGCGTTGTGTGCTGGGGGTGGGGATGAGTGCATGCGTGTGTGGCCAGGTGGGGGTGGCTGAGGTGGCTGGAGGGATTGGGTGAGGAGAGAGGGGTGAGGTGGCATCGGCTATTGGAGGGAGTGATGTGGAGGAGGTTGGGTAGGTAGTTTGGTAGGAATAGGATTAGAGGTGGACCGTTAATTCCTGGGGTGGTCGTTGCCTAAACGGCCGATTGCCCGCTAAAATAATAAATATTTTTATTTGTGCTACAAACACCGTTTGCAAACCGACAGCAGACAAACAAAAATCATCCGGAGACCCGGGGTTTGATGTTTGAATAAAGATTGGGCGTTTTAGAAACAAAACGGGCTTTGCGAAAATAGTTTTATGCAAACAATGCATGATGATGACGATGCAATGCACAAATTCAACGCGATTTTCTAGTAGTGGTTTTGCGGGATGCCACAATTCGACACCACTAACAATGGATCTCGCCCTCAAGATCCGCCCCATGGTACCGGAAAGAAAGGTTGGCGATCTGCGTCTTCTCGCATCGTGTAGATCCTCTCGACACCACTAACAAGAGGTCGTTGTCCGTGATCATCGAGAGAACACTCCGGGGACAAAAAGGTCGAAGGTAGAGGTATCAACAAATAAAGCCACCCCTAACTTCGATGGAAAGAGGGAACCGATGCATTCTCACCAACTTCAATGTACAAAAGCGAATAGGAAGGGTAGTCGGCATGGGGGCCAATCCATCACGCACCCAAACTATTACTCTGCACAATCGGTAGTAGAGCGTGCAACCATTCTTGGAATCAGACTGAAGATCTCGACAATCGAGGTTCAGAAACAAAGGAGTGATGCAGACTCTGCATCGGATCTGGCGTAGATGATGTCGTCGAAGTCACACACAAGGAACAAAGAATGGTACCACAGTAGACGGATTCCTCAGGCAGCTTGAACACCGGATGTAGCATCACCGTTACCAAAGGAGGAAGCGAAACCCTGAAGGTACGACGGAAACCCAACACGAGAATTCCTGGACTCGAAGAAAGAGACGAGAGCGGATTCAAAACACGTAGAGGTAAGAGGAGAACAACAGAGGGGTAAGGAGTAAAATCAGACCTAATCGACTATCCAACGGTTTTGCAAAATAGTTTTGACACTCTACTTGACCGTTAGCTAGGTTATCCTACAGTGGACTTGTGGGATATCGCAACTCGAGCTCGATACCACTCATAACACCCTCGAATCGGACCTATGCAAGTTTTGGCGAAAACCCGCCAAACCGCATAAAGCGATTCAAAGGTGCCACCAGCACTTCGTGCGGTGGAAAGCGGTAATAACATTACACAAGTCCTCGATGGGACCCTGAACAAATATATATCGACTCAAGAGTCAAGAATACGATATAATATACAAAGATCCAAATCACCTTGAAAGCGATATAGCGTCCACTACGGACAAGATGCAAATGGGGCTAAGAGCCACGAAGAATAACCAATGGCGTCCATAACCTGCCCGGGCCAAGCGGAAGGGTAACCGCTAATGGTCGATCTCAAAACCTGCTTAAACAAAGGGGTGCCGACAAAGGCCCAAAAGAAAAAGAGGCGTCGATCGAGGCCGATTACGGCGAGGCTAGAATTCGGCGGTCCCTACATAGGTATGGTGGATCAAGCAGCGGCATACTCTAAACAACCTATAGAGACTCGATACATGGCGGCAATCGAGAGAGGGTAAGAAAGACCTATTCGGATCCAACTCGCTAACACCAAACAAACCCATCTGGTATTCCTCGAGACCAAACGAGAAGTCAACCGAGGAACTCACACGTTGGCGGTTTATTTATTGATTATCGTTGCATCAATTACTAGTCGGTTTAGATAGTCATCACGATAAAAAAAGCGGTGGGCACTTTTAGTTAACCATTCCGCTAGAAGTTGCAACAATTACTAATCGAGATAAAGATAGCATGAGATAAACCCAAAATCCAAAGCAGTTGTTGGTACTTTTATTCAGCCATTTAAATGTGGTTGCAAGATTTACTAGTCAGTACAATGGTATGGCGACAATTCAAACAAGCAATTGTGGGCGTATTATTAGTCATTCCATTATAGTGAAGCTGATTACTAGTCATTATAAAGTCAAATTTACAGCAATAAACTTTAGTTATGCTTGTCTATGATCGAGATCATGCTCCAAGTCGTCCATATCCATGCGACACGGCTTTGAAAAGTTTTACCGGCCGGGTGCACCAATAGCAACACGCTCGATCAACCTCGGAAAAACCAAACAAAACCCAACGAGGCTTTCACGGGAACAATCACAGGATTCGAAATATTTGAGGCCACCCCATTGAGTAGACCAAGCGGTAAGCAAGCTTGAGACAGACTCAAGGTTTGCGAAAATGGCAGTAACGATCGGGAACCGAAAGTGTGGCTGGTCTTGTCGATACCACGAAACATTACGCTTACCTAAGCAAAGGTGCTCCTCGCAATCGTAAATACATAAGTAGCATGGCATAAGTACAGGATCGTAAATAAAACCTCAAACTAGTTTGTGGCCCCAAGAAATAAAAGAATCAAGCTCGCCTGGGGGTCCCATATACCTCCGGATGTGGATAGCGATAAATCAAGGCAGTATCAAGTACTCGGGGTCTTACGGGACACAAGTGGGCGTTCGGAAACCAAATATTATCTATCACCCACCGATGCCTCTGCTTAATTCAATTTTAGTTGTTAAACAGGAATTAAAGTGAACGATAAGTAAAGCCAAGATCATCTCCAACAACAACATGCGGCAATACATCAACAACTGTGGCACTTGACGCATAGCAACACTTGAGCAGCGACTACGGCCGCAAGTCCAACTATCTACCAAACAACAGGTAATAGGATGTGTCCAAGGCAATATAGGGCTGCACGGTATATCACAGGTACGGAAACTAAAGCATCTCAACACAGATAGCAATAGATCAACAGGAGGGAATAAATACTATAAAAGTAAGATAGGTAGAAAGGGGAGATGCTACTTTGAAAACATTGCCGAAGGTTCAACCGAAGATCGGGGCGAAGCTCACATCAACTCAACGGCCTTATCCGCGAAGAACCAAAACACTAGAAGAAACACCGGATGCGATATTTAATACAACGGCAGAAGATCGGCATGATGCATGTATGATGCATGGCATGGCAAAGGTGCGATGCAATTAGGTCAATATTAAGCGGAACCGGGGTCCCGACAATTATTAGATGGTTCATGTTATTTATCTACCCCGCAAATTAAATGTTGTTTAACATGGCAGGCGATAGCACCGGGTTCGCTACACAAATTGAAATGAGGCCGATATGAGACTGGATTTGCCCGCATATGGGCCCCATATTTAATTATTAGGTGAATCGGCATAAGGCCCCCAAACCACATGATATGCATGCGAGATGACAATTATATATGCAACACTTTGTTATTATGTTATAAGATAGGGTTTCGGGAAGGGGTCACACATTAGGGTCCGACGGTCTTGGGGATCCGGGGTTCGAGGTTCGACAGGTTCCAGGGTCCAGGGTTCGACGGGGTCGTTCTCGGCCTCCGGGGTCGTTCTCGGGTAGCGGGGGTGGATCTTGGCGTTCCGGGAAGCCGGACTTGGGGTTTCGGGGTCGCCTCGAATTCGTTCTGGTCGGTGCCGTTCTTGGCGTTCTGCGTCAGTGTCCTTGCCGTTCGTGCTCTTGAGTATCGCCTCCGGGAAGGAGTACTTGTATCATCCGGGGAGATCTTGATTCGGTTCCGGTTGAAGTGCTCGAAAGCAGACCTTGGTTGTTGGCGATTCTCGGGTCACCGGGTCTTCGGTTCCATGTCGAAGTGCTTGTCGTCCTTATTTTGTGTGGCGAGATTCTTGAACAACTTGGGGTCCCTGGTCTTCAGCTCAAGTAGATCTTGCCCGGACGCTAACGATCGTCGGCAGACTTGGGCCCGATATCATTGCGACATGGGCAGAAGAACTTGATGTATCTTGTCATTGGTTGAACAGCGGTCCCATGACGTACTTCTTGAAGGCTCTGCGATGCGGTGCTCTTGGTCTCGGCCAGAGCAGAGGAATCTCGCGAAGCGGTACTAGTGCGGCCGGTCTTTGGCGAGACGGCACGGACGCGTCCCGCTCGACGCAGCGGCGCGAGGCGAATGGCGTTGAGCGAGGAAAGGCAGGCGGAGGCGGTGGGCGGGGATCGTCGCGGCGGCGGAGGCGTCGCGTGGGCCGCCGGCGCGAAGGTGGCGGGCGGCGCTCGGGGCGAGCAAGCGGAGGTGGCGGGGTCGGCGCTTCGCGAACGCGCTTGAGGAGGAGGCGGGCGGGTCGGCCGAGGAGGAGGAGAGGGGACTTCGCCGTGGCGGCCGGGGGAGCGAGGCCGGGCAGCGGGGAGGCGGCAAGCGTAGCCAGCGGCCAGCGGGAGGGCAGCCTTGAGGTTGGGGAGGGTGGCGGGCGGGCTAGCGACCTGGTGGAGCGGTGGAGGCGCCCGAAGGGAAGGGGCTGGCGGCTGCGAGGTGGTCGTCAGGCGGAGGCGAAGGGAGGCGGGCGATGGGGTGGGGGCTAGGAGGAGGGAGAGGAAGGAAGGAGAGGGTGGGCAGTCGGTAGGGGGGAGGAAGCAGCACGATGGGGGAGTCAGGTGGGCTTGAGCTGGCTGAACAGGGGCAAGAGAAGGGAGAGAGAGGGCATCGGGCGGGGCGGTCGTGGTGGGCCAGGGGGCCAGGGGTTTGTCGGCTAAGCGTGGGGGCCGGGGTAGAGGCGGCAGGTGTGGGTGTGTGGCGTGTAGTGTGTGCGTTGTGTGCTGGGGGTGGGGATGAGTGCATGCGTGTGTGGCCAGGTGGGGGGGTGGCTGCTGAGGTGGCTGGGAGGGATTGGGTGAGGGAGAGAGAGGGGTGAGGTGGCATCTGGCTATTGGAGGGAGTGATGTGGAGAGGAGGTTGGGTAGGTAGTTTGGTAGGAATAGGATTAGAGGTGGACCGTTGTAAATTCCTGGGGGTGGTCGTTCGGGTCGAAACGGCCCGCTCGACTGCCCCCGCTAAAATAATAAATATTTTTATTTGTGCTACAAACACCGTTTGCAAACCGACAGCAGACAAACAAAAATCATCCGGAGACCCGGGGTTTGATGTTTGAATAAAGATGGGGCGTTTTAGAAACAAAACGGGCTTTGCGAAAATAGTTTTATGCAAACAATGCATGATGATGACGATGCAATGCACAAATTCAACGCGATTTTCTAGTAGTGGTTTTGCGGGATGCCACAATTTGCCACCTTTGGAAGATTGTTATTTGGATGTCCCGCTTAATGAAATTCTAAGAAGAAACTCATGGGGAGTGTTAATGATGTTCTTATTATGGTTAACAATGCGTATGTCCCTGTTGATTTCTATGATTTGGATGTTGAATACAATTCTTCTTGTCCTATTACTTTGGGAAGACCTTTTCTTAGAACTGTTGGTGCCATTATTGATATGAAAGAAGGCACCATTAAATATCAATTTCCATTCAAGAAAGGTATTGAACAATTCCCTATGAGGATAGATAAGTTGCTTTTTGCTCCTCCTTTGAAAGCAAGGTTTGATGTTAATGCTTCTTTATTTCAAAATACTTGTTTCTTGCTTCTTGTGCCTAACTTAAAGGCGTTAAAGATAAGTTCTTATTGGGAGATAACCCAAAAGTTTTCTTGATTATTGGAAGTTACTACTTCAGTAATGACCTCTCCTCATTCTTTTTGTTTGCCTTTTGTGCCAAGAATGACCTCTAATCAGAGGGAAGTAAGATTTGGGGAGTTGCTGTCCCGAAACAGATTTTTGTGCTCGACCATAAAAATTCGTGAGGAATCTCTATAAGTCGGATTGAGCTAATATTTTCTGAATAAACCCCCTAGTATGTTATCCAACGTTCCATAGTTCAACACTTTTTTATTTGAGCAACAGAAGGTCTTCGAAAAAATCGGTTTCTACCTGCTGGTCTGTTTTGACAGATTTCTGCCATTATTTGCATTTGCTCCTTATTGATTCCTTTTTGGGTTCTTTTTGGGAAATTGAGCTTTTTGAGGGAATTTGTTGGGGGGGTGACCTCAGATAGGTTAAAGACGGGGAAAGACGGGTGACCGTCACGGTTTCCGTTATAGTCTAAGTCGGTCGAGCCACAGAAGTCGTGGTATATGGAGATAAGAGGCCCGTATATGTATATTAAGACATCACCCGACCGAGGTATTACGTAAGTCGTCCGGGTTAGCCTGAATGATCTTGATGGAGGTGAAGGACGATCCGAGCTATGCGAGGAAGGGCCGAATTATATGAGGCTTGCAGGAGAAGGAGAAGCCTGAAGTCAGACCCTAGCTGCAAGCTAGGGAGAATCTAAGCAGAGACAAGCGCTACGGACAAAGGCGCAGAGCGATAGAGAGGCAGGAGGAGGTCACGGAGTTGACAGTCCATAAGACCGAGGCGCACGGGAGGGGCCCCCTGGAACCTTGCCGTCGTTAGAGGGGCGACAAGGAAAGAGGGGCGCCGAACTGCTATACTGGGATGAGCATATTCCTCGAATATGCTTGCCACGTCAACCCTAAAGGAACCCAGGGCTCTCCTTTATAAGGAGAAGCTTGGACTCGAAGGGGATCACTCATTTTGCCGTTAAATTTGGTAAAGTTCATCTTTTCTCCTATATACAGACAATCAAGGAGCACTTGTAGCCCAAGGAGGAGAAATAAAGATCTTTCCTTAGTCTTTTGTGTGTAGAATCAACTGCATCTTCCTCCTCGGATCCCTCTAGCATCCATTGGCCCCATACTTTAGCCTACCCATGGCATCTGGTGCCACCACCACATTGGAGCCCATCGTGGGGCCAGCGAAGCAAGCTGGAGTTATGGTCCGGACGGAAACTTCATTAACACGGGCGAAGCGTTGTTTGGCTTGGTCAGATTTGGTCTCTGTGACTATGTCGGCGACAATGCAGGAGCTTCAGGAAAACTCCCAGCGTAATGGTGTCTTCATCGGCTGGCGGGCACAAGGTTTACGTCGGCGTCGACGTCGGCATTTATCCTCACCAAGTTGTTGTTGGAGAGCCACCTCTTAGCGGCAAGCGCCCGCCTGCAGCGCGTCCTGCAGTGGCGTCGAGGTGATGGTCGCTGTCGAGTGCAAGCTGGCAGCACGGACGCCGGGTCAAGCGAACCAGCCACCGGCGTACAAAGCGCACCTGGGCAGACCGCACCACAACCCACCGAGGTAATCCGCCCGGTGACCAACCGAGGTGCAGGACACCACCCCAAAGGCACCAAGAGTAAGAGGGCCACCTCCGGAAGGCCAGAACATTCTTGAGCGACCATAGAAAACTTGACTACACCGTAGCGCCGATACTTGATCCGCAAATGCTCAGGTGAGTTAGAAGAAACCGGGAAAAAGGTGTTGGTAGAGGCCAAGAAGGTATCGGCCTTGCGGAGTCCCAACAGACCCCGAGAGAATATGCCAAAGCTAATAAGCTTGATGTCGCACCAGCGGGTGGACGAATTAAGATTAAGGGGAAGAACCTCATGGATGATATCAACAAAGAGCATGATGCTCATAGGGCGTAATCGGTGATTTGGGTTTGCCGAGGCACTGCAAGAAGAACCCGAGAGCGGCAAATGCCGAGATTGGAATTAGAGGGTTGACGGGAGGCCCGGAAACAAAGGAAAGAGTGAATGAGCTGGTGCGCATCGCGAATCAGCAAAAGAAATACTCGAACAAACCGGCGAGGCGGGGCCTCGCGAATGGTTCACTCGGCGGCAAAGACACGCCTTATCATGCGGCAGAAGATCTTCACCCGGAAATAATGCACGAAGAGATAAAGCAGTAACCTCAGGAAAGAGGAACAAGCAAATTGTTCCATATGATCCGGCAATGGCTGGAAAGGCAAATGAGAACAGAGGCAATGCAAGCCGAGGTAACAGTAGGGAGAGAAACCACGGCCGTGTGGAAAAAGACGGCGGAAGCCGAGGCAATGGAGATCTCGGCAGAAGAGAACCCGCAAGAGGCAATCATGAGAACGAAACCCCGGTCGAAGTAAGGAGAGATCTGCCGCTCAACCCGCAACCAAGGCATGAACCCCGGCAAGAAAGAGAAGCGAGGCCAGCTCGACACAATCAAGTGAATGAAAGGTACAATGATGGTTATTCCGAGATGGAATACGCGATCCATGGTGGAAATCACCACTATGGAATGCAAGACAGAATTCTGTACAGAGATTTGCCATCAAATGATGCAAGAGTGAAGCTGGACCGGCTATACCGGTCCGAGTTGTTGGAAGAACAGGGTCCACCAGGTCCGACATGCTTTGGACCACGGATCATGGGCGAACCACCTATGCCAAACTTTCAGCTAGCGAGAGGCACGAAAACATATAACGGGAGTACCATGCCACAAGACTGGTTGATTGATTATGCCACTGCAGTGAAAATAGCGGGTGGGAACTTACGATGGGCAGTACGGTATGTCCCACAAATGTTGGAAGGACCAGCTAGGGTATGGCTGAATAATCTACCAGCAGGCAGTATCAACTGTTGGTTGGATTTTGAAGAAATGTTCATTAGCAACTTTACCAGCACATACAAGAGGCCAAACAGGCCGCAACAGTTAGCCATGTGCAAGCAGAGGCCCAATGAAACAGATAGAGAGTTTTTAACTCGATGGTGTAACCTGAGAAACTCATGTGAAGGAGTTATAGAATCGCAGGCAATAGCTTGGTTCGCTCAAGGATGTCGGTATGCCAGTGTGTTGTGGCAACGTCTGCAAAGAGATATCACCACATTGGCGTAAACAATCGAATAAGCGGATTCCTACGCGTTAGGAGATCCAACGCAACCAGAATTAATGTCGGCAGATCACCGGGATCAACAAGACCAATATGCAAGAGATTTGGCCGGATCATCCAGGCGCAATGACTTCAGAGGAAGAAGAAGAAGAGAAGAAAGGCCGGATTATAGATATAATTCGGCCCAAGTGGCAGCAGTAGCGCAGGATCCGCCGAGTCACGGAGCGACTCAATGGCAGAAGAATGGTCCTCAGCAATGGACACCAAGGAGTGAGGGAAAAAGACAGTGGACCCCAGAACAAAAGAAGCAGTGGAAGGAGAGGCCGAAGTACACATTCGAATCTATGTTAGATCAGCCGTGTAAATTTCACACGTCAAACCCATCCAGGCCAGCCAACCATACGACCCGCCAATGTGCATGGATGAAAAATGCAATGGGAAACCCCGTAGGCATTCAGGCAGCGCCCCATCAAGCACATCAACAGCATCAACCACAATTGACTGGAGCAAACGCACATCAACTGATGTTACCGCCTCCTCCCCCGAGGTACGATAACTCGGATCAGAGAGATGCGGTACATCAAGTGATGAACAAAGTCCAGGATGGGAGGACAAATCCAGCGAATACTGGACGCAATGATTACAGAGAACATCATCAGTCTTATTGCGTGTTCACAACGGAACAACAAGACAAGTAGAGTGTCTGGCCGGCATATGGAAATGCGATTATCTGCGGTACCAAGATATGTGCCTTGGTCGATCGAGGTAACTTGGAGCATAAAGGATCACCCCAAGATAATGTCGAATCCGTGGTCGATGCACTTGTTGGATCCGACATTCGTTGGACCAAGCATCAATGTGAAATTTTCAAAAGTACTCATTGACAATGGAAGCGATATCAACATCATGTACAAAGATACCATGCATAAACTCGAATATCGCAGAACATCTGCGATCCACGAGGACCACTTTCCATGGGATAGTGCGGGCTTTCATGAACCCATTGGTAAAGTCCGAGTGGATGTGTTATTTGGCACAAGAGATAACTGCAGAGCAGAAAACTTAGAATTTGAAGTGGTGGACCTAGAAAGTTGTTATCATGCTCTACTCGGACTACTGCCGCCAAATTCATGGGTAGCTGTCATGTAAGTTATCTGAAGATGAAACTACTCGGACCACAAGGAGTAATAACAGTTGCAGGGGATTACAAGAAGTCAATGGAGTGTGCTTCAGCCGGGTCAAATTTGGCCGAATCATTGGTTATAGCAAGAGAAAAGAGAAGGATTCAAGAGGTAGCAGCCCTCACTCAGTCGGCACAGCTGAACATGTCGGCGCTAGCCAACCCGCATGGCAGTGTCTCTTTTCAGCCGACTAAAGAAACGAAGAAATTTTAGATCGATGAGCAGTTCCGAGCGCATCACTATTGGTGCGGGCGACGCTAAATAGGAAAGCGAACTCACCAACTTCCTCCGTGAGAATCGGATATATTTGCATGGTCAACTCGGGATCTGCAAGGTGTTCCGAGGAGTTGGCCGAGCACTCTTTGAGCGTGAGGCCAGGATCAAGGCGGTGAAGCAACCTCTCGCCGCTTTGTCAAGACAGGAGAAAATAATAGGAGATGAAATAGCTCGGCTCATGCGGCCGGTTCATCATGGAAGTGCCGTATCCGGATTGGTTGTCGAATCCGGTGCTAGTAGAAAAGAAGAAAGATGATCCCAATGTAGCCATTGTATGGCGAATGTGTATCGATTACACCAACCCGAACAAGGCGTGTCCAAAAGATCCTTTCCATTGCCTAGAATAGACCAAGTCATTGATTCGACCGCTGGTTGTGAGTTATTGTCATTTGTAGACGTGTATTCTGGTTTCCACGGATACCGTTAAATCCGATCAAATAAAGGCGCATTTATTACCCGTGAGGCTTATTGCTATCGCACAATGCCATTCGACTGCGAATACAGGAGCAACATACCGTAGATGCATGCAAAATGTCTACGATCGACGATAGGAAAAATGTACAGTATATGTAGATGACGTGGTCATCAAAACCAAGGAAAGCAAAACATTATTGGAAGATATACGGCAGACTTTGCGAACGAGAAGGTTCGAATGAAAATCGAGAAAATGCACGCTTTGGCGTGCCGTGGAAAAAATTACTCGGTTTTCTTGTTTCCAAATGAGGTAT
The DNA here is from genome assembly GCA_030063025.1 of Avena longiglumis. Taxonomy (NCBI): domain Eukaryota; kingdom Viridiplantae; phylum Streptophyta; class Magnoliopsida; order Poales; family Poaceae; genus Avena; species Avena longiglumis. The sequence goes on from CP125976.1 coordinate 563,546,211, forward strand.
AGAGGCCAACCCAAAAAGATAAAGGCGAGAAAGAATGGAATTGCCAAAATTTTAAATGATGTACAAAAATTCACGGGTTATCTGGCCTCGCTTAGCGGTTAAATGTCTGCTTGCCTAGGAGAAGGCGCTACCACTCTATCAGCTGATGAAGAAATCAGATAAATTCATTTGGACTCCACAAGCGGACATCGCATTTCATGAGTTGAAGAAGATGTTAGTCACAACACCCATTTTGGCCTCTCCATTATTAAAAGAGCCTATGTTACTCTATATAGCAGCTACCAACAGAGTAGTGAGTGTTGTAGTCGTAGTGGAATGACTTGAAGATGGTAAGTCGGTTCAAAGGCCGGTGTACTACTTAAGTGAGGTGTTATCTACTTCAAAGCAGAACTACCCACATTATCAGAAGATGGCCTATGGGGTGTATATGTCGGCGAAAAAACTTAAACATTACTTCGAAGAGCATCCCATCAAAGTGATCTGTGAGGTACCCATAGCCGACATATTGAGCAACAAAGACGCGAGCGGCTGAATAGCAAAATGGGCAATCTAGTTGTCGCCATACGCTCCACAATTTGATAGGAGAGATGCAATCAAATCTCAGGCGGTCGCCGATTTTTTCGTAGACTGGGCCGAGGTGCAGTATGAGCCACCATTGCCAGATCCAAATTATTGGACTATGCATTTCGATGGTTCCAAACTAAGGAATGGTTTAGGGGCAGGAATAGTGTTAACCTCGCCTAAAAGAGACCAACTGAAGTATGTGCTACAAATACATTTTGCTGCGTCCAACAACGTAGCCGAATATGAAGCACTGGTCCATGGATTGAAAGTAGCAAAAGAAATTGGCATATGCCGAATCTTGTGCTATGGCGACTCGGATCTAGTAGTACAGCAAGTCTCAGGCAGTTGGGACGCATTAGATGCTAATATGGCTTTATACAGATTTCACGTACAAAAGATCAGTGGATACTTTGAAGGATGTGAATTTCACCACATACCTCGGGCAGAAAATGATGCCGCAGACACGTTGTCAAAACTAGGGTCAACCCGACAATCAGTTCCCCCGGGTATTGCCCTGGAACACCTCAGGAAACCATCGATAACCCCATCACCAGAATCCGAATCTATCTTTATCCCGGCAAATTCAGCAGAAGGTAACGCGCCAATGGAAGTAGATCAGTAATATAACTCGGAACCTCCCAAGAGGAGGACAGCCGAAGTAAGCACAATCATGGGGAAAGCCGAGATAGGTATGTCGGCAGAAAACATGAAAATAGACAGTGAGATCACACGGAAAAAGTCACACTGTGGCAACCCATATTTTTACCTAAAAGACTCGATGTTGCCGAGTAGTGAAGTATTAGCTAGACAAACTGTAAGGAGGCAAAAGCTTATACAATCATAAACAATGAGCTATATAAAATAAGCATCACAAGCGTGTTGCAGAAGTGTGTGAGTTCGGCAGAAGGTCAGGAGATCCTCCTAGATATACATCAAGGAGAGTGTGGGCACCATGCCTCATCTCGTGCCTTGGTAGCCAAATCATTCAGGCATGGATTTTATTGGCATTGAAAGAAGCAAAAGAATTAGTTAAAAATGTAATGGGTGTCAGAGATACGCAACTAAAATACACATGCCATCGGAAAGTTAAAAAATACCCATCACTTGGCCATTTTCAGATGGGGTTTTGGTATGGTGGTACCATTTAAGCCGGCGCGAGGAGGAATGACCCACATATTGGTTATGGTGGACAAGTTCACAAAATGGATTGAAGTGAAACCAATAAAAAATGCGATGGGTCCACATCAGTGAAATTTCTCAAAGATATTATTTTAAGATATGGGTATCCGCACAGTATTATTACAGATAATGGCACAAATTTTGCAGAAGGATCCTTCGCCAGATTTTGCAGAGAGAAACACATAAGACTAGATATTGCCTCTGTGGCTCACCCAGCATCCAATGGGCAAGTGGAAAGGTCTAATGGTGCTATCGTGAATAAAACCACGACTTGTCGAACCATTGCAAAGGTCGGCAGGATGTTGGATTGAGGAACTCCCAGCCGTATTATGGAGCCTCGGGACTACTCCCAATAGATCAACAGGTTATACACCATTCTTTCTGGTATACGGGGCAGAGGCCGTACTTCTAGCCGACATAATATATGACTCGCCAAGAGTTACTCAGTATACAACCTCGGAGATAAACGAGATAGCTCGGCAAGATGTTGTACCGACCTAGAAGAAGCGAGAATGTACACTATCGCGATCAGCTATTTATCAGCAGAACCTGCGACGATATCACAGCAAAAATGTGAATCCAAGAGTATTCAAAGAAGGAGATTTAGTCCTCCGGCTGGTGCAACGTACTGCCGGCATGCACAAATTGTCACCTCCGTGGGAGGGACCATTCATTGTGAGCAAAGCATTGCATAACGATGCCTATTATCTAATCGACGCTCAGCCCCCGGAGAGAACAAGGCAAACAAAGCCGGCGAAGAAACGAAGCGTCCATGGAATGTAGCTCTGCTTCGACCGTTTTACTCGTAGCATTGTATCTCAAGGTCAAGAACCAAGGATGTATTGAACATCGGCACCCAGAGCTGTGACTCGGGGACTGCCAAATGTTATCTCAATTTCATGTTATGTATTTGAACCTCGGCACCGGAGTGACTCGGGGCGCCAAATGTTATCTCAATTTCATGTTATGTATTTGAACCTCGGCACCCAGAGCTGTGACTCGGGGACTGCCAAATGTTATCTCAATTTCATGTTATGTATTTGAACCTCGGCACCCAGAGTTGTGACTCGGGGACTGCCAGATGTTATCTCAATTTCATATTATGTATTTGAACCTCGGCGCCCAGAGTAGTGATTCGGGGACTGCCGTGTGTTATTTCAATATCATGTTATATATTTGAACCTCGGCACCTAGAGCAGCAACTCGGGGACTGCCATATGATGCCCCAATTTTATGTTAAGCACTACCTTGAGCAACGCCTCGGTATTTGTCTTATATTATTTCTGAAATTTGGTTTGCATATTGAAATTCGGCGCGATAAACAGTAACTCAGGGATTGCCATATACTGTTCCAAGGTGGTAGTCAACCTCTGTTTAGAACAGATCAATATTATATGATATTCAGAGCTCACGCCTAGACAACTCGGCTAACCCACGGGAAAACAAAGGCAAGGACACATCCTAAAATCGGGAAATTGCGGGCCACCAAAGCAAGATCTCGGACGAACACTCACTTAAACAAAATGATAACAACTACAAGCGTATCTGTCACAGCAGTACACGTCAAAAGAAATTCAAGTCATACAAAGAGAGGACAAATGTTTCGCGTACATCATACGCCCGGCATGCCAGGGATAAGAAATAACTTAAGCATTGTTTGCTGGGGAGGCAGCAACTTGGTCAGGCGCCGGGCACTCCGACGTAGGAGGAACTTCGACTGAGGTTGCCTCGCCTTCCATAGACCAGTGCAACTTCACGAAGCCCAGGCTGCTCAGAGCATCACCGTGCAAGTGGAATGACCAGTACCTTTGGAGGACGACCAGCGCATCGCCGTCGTCCGAGCTCGAACTAGGGCTGCGGATGTGGCGAGTCATCCTCACCCTACCCTTGCTCCAATTGTTATCCGAGGCATCCTCAACTACAACCTCCTCATCCGGTTTGGAAGGAAACTCGGCCCTTCATTCCAGGTATGCGTCGGCATACTCGACGAGTTGGAAGCGAGCTTGCAAAGGCGACAAAAGTGGGGTCTTCAACCCAACGAGAACCAAAGGCGATTTCTCGTGATATCAAGAGAGATGTCTTCGCACCATGACATAATAATGGTGAGAACCATATCGGTGCTCCACCGTCATTGATTCCCTCCAGAGACTTAGTTGCCTCTCGGATGCCATCAGTCTCTTCACCAGTAATCCAACCTCATCGATATCAGGGGTCCCAGAAGTGTTCGGCCAGAGAACATGATAAGCTCGAATAGCTGCCTTGACCAAATCCCGATCCATAATCTTCATTGGACCAACGCGGCAACAAAGACAGAAAATCCTCCATCGAATACTCCGAATCAGCGGTAATAGGACACCGGCAGATACGAGCCGCAAGAACTGCTTTAGAACTCACAGTGTTTAGCTTGGAAAATGATCTGCGTAAAACGAGCGGGTCACGTGGCAAGAGGACAAAGAGAAAAAGATAACTCGGCCGTGCCAAGAAGCTTACGATGAATGTAACTCATCATAATCTGGAGGTCTTTGGCCCAATCAATCTTTCTCTTCTCAAAGCGAGCGATTTCCTCGCTCATTCCCTGAGTTTTCAGTTCGGCAGCCTCGAGGAGTTCTTTATTCTTCTGCAGCTCCAAAGCTATCCGATTCTTCTCCTCGGAGAATTCCTGGTCGATCTTCTCTAGTTCGGATTTCTGAGAGTGTTGAAGGGTATTCACCTCGGCTCGAAGGCGGGCTATTTCATCATCCTTTTCTTGTAACTGTGTCGAGTGAGCAGCGCTTTGTTCTAAAAAATGCAGCATCACGTCAGGGAGGGGCGTGCAATCTTGGTGAGATGCTACAAAGGTTTGCAACTCGGCTTCACCAGAGCCAAACAAAATAAACAAGCTCAGCATACATGTTAAAGGGGAAAAGGTCTAAGATAAAAGGGAAACTAACCTTCCAAGCTCTTCACTTTCTTCTCAAGACGAATGTTGAGGTTATTAATATTACCTGTTCACCAAAAGAGTGAGCCGGCATCTAGCGGACAAATCAATAAGACCGCCGAGAATAACGAAAAGGAACTATCGACTTACCAGCCTTTTTTACCACAGGAAGGATTTCTCATACTTTTCTTCCAGCTTGCGGTGCGAAAAAAGCAACCTCTGAAATTCGGCAGTCCGCCGGTCATGTGCAACCTGAGCAATGGGGCAAAACGATAAATGGATATTCAAAGCTAAATCAGATCCGAGTCAAGCAAAACTTAACTCGGATCTAAGTGGCTGGATATTCAAAGCTAAATCAGATCCGAGGCAAGCAAAACTTAACTCGGATCTAGGTGGCTGGATATTCAAAGCTAAATCAGATCCGAATCAAGCAAAACTTAACTCGGATCTAAGTGGCTGGATATTCAAAGATAAATCAGATCCGAGTCAAGCAAAACTTAACTCGGATCTAGGTGGCTGGATATTCAAAGCTAAATCAGATCCGAGTCAAGCAAAACTTAACTCAGATCTAGATGGCCGAATATTCGAACCCTAGAAATAAACTTAAAGTAAATCAAAGATCATTAAACTTCCAAGCATATAACAAGTTATTTCCTTGCAAGTTTCGGGGACTAGAGCATATAGTAACATCTGGGGAACTAATCTAAACTCAGAGAAACATCAATTACCTCATTCATCTTGTTAGTGTCAAGGATGAACTTGGCAGCGTGGTCGAAACGGCCGCTGATGTCGGAAAGCTGAAAGGGCTGGTTGATGGGATTACCCTCAAACTGATCAGCAGCATTCCAATTATTGGCGTACTCCACCAGCGCGCCGAGGCTGTTCCCACTAGCTGTCCGAGTTAAGACCTTACCCCGGACATGTTGTGTAACCACTGCGGCCGCAGGGCTCTTATGAAGAGCAAGCTGGGTGCTGGCAGCCGAGCCAACGGAGGCTTTGGTAGGCGCAGTTCCCTTGCGCAGCATGTCGGCGATACTCGGCTGAGAAGAGCCGACAAGACCTTTCTGAGAAGAGGAAGCCTTGGGGGCAACAGTTTTTCTCGCCTTAGAAGAGGCTTCAGAAAGGATACCTCGGTAGTGGGACGGCGTCTTCAGAGCAGCAGGAGTCACGCCGCAGGCGCCGAGATAACGACCTCTTCGTAGGCCGGAGTGGTCAGAAACCGCCGGGCAGATAGAGGCTCAAGATGGGCTACTGGGACCCAAGGGGCAACGGGTTCGACAAAAACCCTGAGGGCCGATTGGAATCTGTCAACAAAGGGTTTGTGCACGCGACGAGGAGGCGACAGATTCGGAGCTGGAGGAGAGGCAGCTCGAGCAGGACTGGGAATCCTAGTATCATCGACGGGCGGAGGAGACGGCTGCCGAATTGGGCGGCTAGTCATGCTAGGACCGCTGGGCTTAACAGAAAGCGGAGCACTACAAAAATAAGAAAGAAAAAAGAGTGTCAGTATGAAAAATAGAGAGAGAAACAAGAAATACGAGCAAAAGGAACTTACCCGGCGACCCCAGGCATAATCTTGCGCCTGGGAGGATTCAGAGCAGATTTTTTCGTTCGTTTCTTGGGGAACGCCTCCGAGGCACTGGCAGGAGCCCCGCGTTTCCCCAAGGTAATAGGGGGTCGAGAAGCAATAGGCTCGGCGTCGTGAACCTGACCGGCCGGATTAGCTGGGAAAGTAGAAGCCGGAAATGCATAAGAAATAGGCATTGCGGCAACTACCTCAAGAATTTGGACCTCGTCCGAATCACCTTCCTCCTCGTGCGCCGAGGTCTTGCCACGAGCTCGAGCCGGGGCAAGATCCGACTTAGGACGAACCTCCGAGTCCGGTTCACCCAGATCCGGTGCTCCGGTCCCATGCCACTAAGCAACAAAACTTCGGCATCCTCATTCTTCTGCTCTGTGAATCTCTGCAAGACGAGGAAAAAGAAAGTTAGCGGAATCCATTACGAAAACGATGGAATAGCAGAGCGTTATTGATTAAGCTTACTTCGGGAGGCGGATGATCGCGGTGAACGGTTTCAATCCCCAAGCCCAATCCTCGTGCATCTCCGTCTTAAATATAGCTCGGACACGCTTATAGATAAGGTAATTGTCCACTCCATGGTCGAGACTCGTTAGGGTCAAGAGGACCACTCATGTAGCATTGTGAGTCCGCTCGAATGGGCGATCCGACTACTAATAAAGGTAGCCATCGTGTCTTCGCCAGATAACCCGACGATCAGCTCTTTAAGCCGAATCTCAAAAGCCTCGGCCAAGGCATGACTTTTCCTCGGATTGTAAAGCCAATTCACCTTAGAAGGTGGACCAATTGAGAAGGCAGGGAGCCGAATCTTGTCCTCTGTCCCTCTGTTCTTGACGTAAAAGAAGGATTTGTGCCACTTCTTGCACGACTCTAACCCGGTGACACGAGGAAATACGGATTTTCTCCGAGGTGTAATGGACGCTTCCCCACATTGAGTGAGCAGTTTCTCGGAAGGGTGCAGATATTTGTCAGGGACTACATTAGAACGAATCTGGAAGAACTTCGACGAGACGTGAACAGACGGCCATAGGCCGAAGTATCCCTCTGAGGCGGAGATAAAGCAGAAAGAGAAGCGATGGCATTCGCAGGAAGATGATGCGGCTGAAGGCCGAAGTAGTCAAGAAACTCTCTAGCAAAATCGCTAAGAGGGAGGCCAAAGCTGGCGCGACATAAAAACCACATACTCGCCCTCCCTAACGTCCGGAGAGGACTCGCTGCCGGGTAAGCGACAGGAAACCTCGGCGGGGATCCTCCGAGTTCGGATAAGCCACTCAATCTCGCGGCATGTAACAGAAGAACCTTGCCATGAGCCTCGCTCGAGCCCAGAGCCAGCGTCATCATCCTCTACCAGAGCACCACTAAAGGAGCTAGACATGGGTGGTTCGCCGGAGAGATCGACGGAAGAAGAGCTGGCGGCGGAGGGAAGTTTAGAGCTACGAGGCCCCGTCGTGATTTTGCAGGGAAGCGGCGGCGGAGGAGCAGAGGAACCGCCGCCCAAATACGAGATCTAAACGGAGAAATCTAGGATAAAACCTAGGCAATGCGGCCGGAAAGAACTCACCGGCGATGGTGCAGGAGCTGACAAGCACAGGCGAGGCGGACGGAACAACACGGCGGAGTCCTCGCCGTCGGATGTACTGATGAGCGCGCGGCGGCGGAGCTGCAAGAAGACGCGGAAGCGAGAGGAGGAAGAAGGGCACAGGCGAGCGAGAAGGGGAAAAGTGAATTCCCAGGCGCCGCGCCCCTCTTTATAATCGAGCCACAAACAAGGTAGTGGGATCGTGGGTGCAGCAGTTGACCGTGTAGATCGTGGGTGCGGCACGAACGCACGACGATAAGTGGAACCGCACCAACGGCCACACAAGAGCGAAGAAGATTGCGATCCCCCAGGGGAACGGCACACGAGGCGTCGCAGCAACGGCGCAGTACAAAGTGTTAATCAGAACTCACAAGAATATCTTAGAGGAACAAAAAACTAGAACAATGATGGGAGTGACACGTAGGACGAGGCGTACGAGAGAAGGAACATGAGTACCTCGGACGAGAAAAAGATAACTCGAAACAATATGAAAAGTGTGAAGCGATACGACCCGCCAAAGTTATCGTGAGGCCACACCAGCCGGGACTAATGTTGGGGGGTGACCCCAGATAGGTTAAAGACGGGGAAAGACGAAGGTACGACCCCCGTCTGGTTTCCGAGTTATAGTCTAAGTCGGTCGAGCCCTGTAGAAGTCGGCCGACATATGGAGATAAGAGGCCCGTATATGTATATTAAGACATCACCCGACCGAGGTATTACGTAAGTCGTCCGGGTTAGCCTGAATGATCTTGATGGAGGTGAAGGACGATCCGAGCTATGCGAGGAAGGCCGAATTATATGAGGCTTGCAGGAGAAGGAGAAGCCTGAAGTCACCCTAGCAAGCTAGGGAGAATCTAAGGAGCCAAGCGCCACGGACAAAGGCGCAGCGACAGAGAGGCAAAGGAGGTCACGGAGTTGACAGTCCGTAAGACCGAGGCGCAGAGGGGCCTCGAACCTTGCCGTCGTTAGAGGGGCGACAAGGAAAGAGGGCTAGAATCGCTATCTTCGGGATGAGCATATTCTCGAATATGCTTGCCACGCCAACCCTAAAGGAACCTGTGGCTCTCCTTTATAAGGAGAAGCTTGGACTCGTAAGGGGATCACTCATTTTGGTACCGTTAAATTTGGTAAAGTTCATCTTTTCTCCTCAGTATACAGCTCAAGGAGCACTTGTAGCCCAAGGAGGAGAAATAAAGATCTTTGCCTTAGTCTTTGTGTGTAGAATCAATCGCATCTTCCTCCCTGCATCCTCTAGCATCCATTGGCCCCATACTTTAGCCTACCCATGGCATCTTCCGTGCCACCACCACGACAGAATTGCTATAGTATCTTGTGTTTGTAGTGAAAGTTTTGATGTTCTAAAGCTAAACCCAAAGGTCTATTATCTTTTGAATACACTAATGTTGCTAATGAAGATTGTGTAAAGTTTTGTATGAAGGAAAATTTTCAGGTGTAGAGAGAGAATGATGTAATGAGATGAAGAAATGACAAAAGCTCAATATTGGGGATGACAGCTCGTGTCACCCCAAGAAATATTCAAGAGATACAAGCGTTAAAGCTTGGGGATGCCCAAGGCATACCCTTCTTCATCAATAAAAAGCTCAGGTCTTTTTAGACACTTCGTTTTTATTGTTCATGCACTGTTGTGTTGTTATTAGAGCGTCTTAGTTTTCGTTTAGTTTGCTTAGTTTTCTTGAATAAAGTAGTTTGGACCCCGGTTCTCATTGTGTTGTTTCAAATAAGTTGATTGGTGTTGGAGAGGAGTAGAAAGTTCTTGCTTGAATAGTACAAGAGGAGCTTGCTTTGACTGTGACTTAGACTTTAGCATGTCATGCTAGATGTTGTTTTGAATTTATGCTTAGTGATTATTGTTGTAGGATGAATTGTTCCAAACTATTGGAATTGCTTAATGTGCCTTGAAGCAATCATGCGTTGTTTTAGCATACAAAAGCATAGTATTGTGATATTCTTCTTTGATGCTTTGTTTGGGTTGACTTGCACATGCTGACACCATGTTATGACTATGAACAATTCACCATAACCTCTATGATTATTTAGTCCTTGACTTGTAGTACCACTTTATGCTTTGATTAGTAATGTTTTGTTGCTCTACATGATTATGGCCATTATTGCTCTCTTAGTTGGTCGCTCCCGGTCTTTTGCTAGCCTCCACTTGTATGAGTAAGCTCTACTCATGCATACAACTTCCAAGAAACCAAGTTATTCCAAAGTGTCCACTGTAAATTCCTATGCATGGTGTGTTACACCATTCCAAGTATATTCTTGTTTTCATCTATCTTCCAATTAAAAGGTATTTTGTTATGTGAAAACTTAGTGATTAAAAGCTCTCACAAACTTGATGGCACACTTTACTTTCTTGCCCCTAATAAACTTGAACCATTGTGTCATTTATGTTGTATATGCTTGCACCTATACATTGGAATTAGCAGAACCGTGCTGTCACGGGGAACGCTTTTAACATTGCACTTGTACTTTTTACATAGTTGATACCATGCTCTTTTGTCTATGGATGTCGCCAATGTGAAATAAAAGGGGAGCTTGTAAGTTCATGTAGATATGTATGTGTGTTAGAGAAACGCCTGGGCCGCTAGCCTAAGCCATGCCTAATCATGGTGGAAACTTGCAGCATCACCATAATGACATCTATGAAGCTTTCTTCTTATAAAAAAGAGAAGATGAAAAGAGTAAAGAGAGAAAAAGCACCATTTTCCCATGGTAAATAATAATATTGCTAAGATGCTCATTGTCTGCTTGCCTTGTCATTTTGATTATGGGATAGCTCTTGTATCATGTGCAAGGGGTACCCCGTTGGCGGTTCTCTATGATACACATGTACTTACTATGACAAGAACTTACAGGTGACTAAAGTTGATTAGCATGAGGCGCGGCCCTCATATTCAAGGGACATGAGATTGCCAACTTATACTTTGTCAAGCATATACTCCATATTTTGTTCACTTTAACCTTAATCACTTCAAGATGCTTAAGATAGGGGCAATGAGAGCTGAAAGTTAACAAGTACCATAATTTTTGGAGCTCTTTTTGAAACTTGAAATCCCTACTTCCCTTATGAAGGGCCTTTCTTCCACTATATTGAGTCTCCACCTTCTATCCTTAGGCACCGGTTAAGGGATACATATTGTTATCATTACTTGTTCTTAGTTCTATATGCATTGTCCCAAAACTTATTAATTGATACATATTGTTATTATTACTTGTTCTTGTGCTATTTGTATCTAGTCACTCTTATGAACTTTGAAGGTGTCCTATGTATCTATTTGCTACTCCATGAGGGACAAGCTGAATGCCAATATGCCATGTTTTCTGTATGTGAAACAAACAAACGTTTTTAAATCCATGGTATTCATGATCTTTGTTTGTAACCTTTCATGTTGCATGCATAGTTACTTTGTCTTACTGTTATAAATCCATCTTTAATGCTCATGTTTAGTTTTTTTATCCCAGCTTTCAATGCTTGCAAATGGTTTGATCTTGATTTTGACGGTGCATGTCACCTCAAAAATTATTATTTTTATCACTTACCTACTCGAGGACAAGAAGGACTTAAGCTTGGGGATGCTTGATACGTCAGAAACGTATCTATAATTTTTTATGTTCCCTACTTGTTTAGTATCTACTTTGATTTTCTTTGTCTACACTTTGAGATGTTTTTATATGTTTTCTTGTACTAACCTATTAATAAGATGCCACAGTGCCAGTTGTCTGTTTTCTTCTGTTTTTGGTTCCAGAAAGGCAGAAAATCAATATTCTCGGAATTGGATGGGACAAAATCTAAAGTCAATATTTTACCGTAGGGAACACGGAGCCAAAATACTAGACAGAGGGGAGACACCAGGGGGCCACACCCCCTGGCCGTGCGGATAGGGTTAGCCCGTGCCTGGGAGTGTGGCCGCCCCCTGCCTCGCCTCTTCGCCTATAAAGACCCCCGATGCCAAAACCCTAAGGACCCGATCAATATTCCACGAAACCGTCTGTAGCCGCCGCCACCATCGTCCCTAGATCGGGGGGAGCTGAAGCTCTTCCGACCGCCGAGGGAGATCATCGAGGCCTTCTTCATCATGCCAGCCTCCGGTATGAAGTGTGAGTAGTTTCATCTTAGACTACGAGTCCATGTAGTAGCTAGATGGTTATATCTCCTCCTTTGTGCTACCATGATTAGATCTTGTGAGCTCTGTTCATGATCAAGATCATCTATTTGTAATCATGCATGTTGTGTTTGTGGGGATCCGATGGATATTGAGATTACTGATACGTCGGAAACGTATCTATAATTTTTGATGCTCAATGCTTGTTTACTATCTACTTTGCTTTGCTTTGTCTACACTTTGAGGTGTTTTTATACCTTTTCTGGAACTAACCTATTAACAAGTTGCCACAGTGCCAGTTGCATGTTTTCTTCTGTTTTTGGTTCCATAAAGGTAGAAAATCAATATTCTCGGAATTGTACAGGACAAAATCCAAAGTCAATATTTTACCGTGGGCGACACATAGCCAGAAGACGAGACGGAGAGGCGCTACAGGGCGGCCAAACCCTCCTAGGCGCGGGTGGGCCCATCCCGCGCCTAGGTAGGGTGTGTCCCCCCTAGGGGGCCCTCCTGCCTCGCCTCTTCGCCTATAAGAAGCCCCCGATGCAGAAACCCTAGGCACCCGATCAAAACTCCACGAAACCTTCTGTAGCCTCCACCACCATCGTCCCTAGATCGGGGGATCTGAAGTTCTTCCCGGCAACCTGCCGGAGGGGAGATCGTCCCGGAGGCCTTCTTCTCCGGTATGAAGTGTGAGTAGTTCCACCTTGGACTACGGGTCCATGTAGTAGCTAGATGGTTGTATCACCTCCTTGTGATTTCATGTATAGATCTTGTGAGCTCCATTCATGATCAAGATCTAATATATTTGTAATCATGCATGTTGTGTTTGCGGGGATCCGATGGATATTGAGATTACTATGTCAGATTTATTAATGGTTTTATCTATTTGGTACTATCATGTCTATGTTGTTTGTGATCTTGCATGCTCTACGTTGTTAGTAGTTATCTTGGCCAAGTAGTTGCTAGTGACTCCAAGAGGGGGTGTTTATGCTCGATAGTGGGTTCATGCCTCTAGTTTCCAAGGGAAGTGACAGAAATCTCTTTGATTGTAGATGTGATGTTGCCACTAGGGAGAAAACAGCAGTCTCTTGTTCATAGAACAAGTGGATTGTTTACCTTACACACGTTGCTTAAAGCAGTTGTCTGTTGCTTGCAACTTAATACCGGAGGGGGTTCGGATGATAACCTGAAGGTGTACTTCTAGTCATAGATTTAGTTGGATGGCGGTCTATGTATATTGTTGTATTGCCCAATCGAATCTCATAGGATATTTTTGTCTAGTATTGCATTGTTATGCCTTACTCAGTTCCTGTCAATTGCCCTGCTGTAATTTATTTACCCTTCATGCCATGTTGTTTATCTAAGGAGAGAACCTCTAGTGAACTATGGACCCCGGTCCAATCTTTACCATTGATACATCCTCCACTGTTACTGTTTACTTGCTACAAACCATCATTACCTTTCACACCATACAGTTAATACTTTGTTACAGCAAGCGGTGAGATTGACAACTTCACTGTTAGTTCGGGCAAAGCCTTGAGTTTGTGTTGTGCAGATTTCCACGTTGCTTGCAACACCTGTGTGACGTTTCCTTCCTCCTACTGGTTCGATAACCTCGGTTTCTTACTGAGGGAAGACTTGCTGTTGTGCTGCTTCACACCTTGCTCTTGGGGTTCCCAACAGGCTCCACATCAACTGAGCCATCAACAAGTTTTCTAGCACCGTTGCCGGGGAGGCTAAGGACGTCTTCACAAGGGGAGTCCTCCTCAACCTTTCTCTTAGCTTTGTTTTTAGTTTTCTTAGTTTCTTTTGCTTGGTTTTGTTTGCCTCTTTTCAAAAACTCCAACAAAAATTAGTCTAGTTTGGTTTGCTTTCTCTATTCAAAAACACAAAAAATAGTTCCTGCTCTAGATCCCGCTGCTGTTTTTGGCTTGCTCCACTGTGCCAAAATGAACTCCGCTGAGAACACCAAGTTGTGTGACTTCACTAGCACAAACAACAATGATTTCCTTAGCACTACCATTGCTCCACTTGCTCATGATGCTAGCTTTTATGAAATTAAGCCTGCTTTGTTGAATCTTGAGATGAGAGAGCAATTTTCTGGTGCTAGTTCTGATGATGCTGCTGCCCATCTCAATAACTTTGTTGAACTTTGTGAGATGCAAAAGTATAAGGATGTAGATGGAGATATTATTAAGCTCAAGCTGTTTACTTTCTCCTTGAGAGGAAAAGATAAAGAATGGTTGCTATCCTTTCCTAGAAATAGTATTGATTCTTGGACTAAGTGCAAAGATTCTTTTATTGGAAAATACTACCCTCCTGCTAAGATTATATCTATGAGAAGTGATATTATGAAATTTAAACAACTTGATAATGAACATGTTTCTCAATCTTGGGAAAGAATGAAATCTTTGGTTAAGAATTGTCCCACTCATGGACTCACTGCTTGGATGATTATCCAGACTTTTTATGTAGGTTTGAACTTCTCTTCAAGAAACCTGTCGGATTCAGCTGTTGGAGGTACCTTTATGGGCATCACTTTGGGTGCTGCAACAAAACTCCTTGATAATATGATGGTTAACTCATCTGAATGGCACACTGAGAGAGCTCCACATGGTAAGAAGGTAAATTCTATTGAAGAAACCTCCTCTTTGAGTGATAAGATTGATGTTATTATGGCTATGCTTGTTAATGGGAAAGCTCCTTTAGATCCAAAAAATGTTCCCTTAGCCTCTTTGGTTTCTCAATAAGAGCAAGTTGATGTGAACTTCATTAGAAACAACAATTTTGGCAACAATACTTATGGTAATTATAGGCCTTATCCTCCTAGTGGAAATGCTTATCATGGTAGATCTGGAATGCCTAGTGAAGAGAGGATTCTAGAAGTTGAGAGATCCACTAAAAACTTTATGCAGATGCAATATGAGCAAAACAAGATTTTCACTAAAACTATGGAGGAACAATCTATTATCTTGAAAAATATTAGTCATCAGCTTGAGAATCTGAATAGAGAAATTCCTTGTTTACAGTCAACATTTTTGAGTGCTGAAAATAATATTTCCTCTTTGTCTGAAGCACAATCCTCCTTGATTAATAAAATGGCTGCTAAACCTGAAACCATGGAAAGTAGCTTTGCTGCTACTCATGCCATACAAGTTACTATTGATGAAAATGTTAGACTATTAGCCCAACTTCATGCTAAGTGGGAAAGATAAGTTGAAATTGATAGAAACAATAGTGTGTGCACCATCACTAGAATGGATACCACTAAACCACAATAAGTCCATATTCCTCCTCCTACAGTGCCTAGGCCTAATGAGTCTACTACTAGTGATGCTAAGTTTGATTTTGATATAGATGGTTGCAATATTTCTGAAGTGATCCTGTTTTTGCAAAAGCTTGCTAGAAGTCCTGATGCTAGTGATATGCATGTTGATTTCACTAAACACATTACTGATGCTCTTGTTAAGATTAAGGAAGAGAAGCTAAAACACAAAGCTTCTATTCCTAGGAAAGTAGAAGATAGTTGGGAACCCATTATTAATGTGCAAGTAAATGACTTTGACCTCAAGGCTTCATGTGATCTTGGTTCTAGTGTCTCTATTATGCCTAGGAAGATTTATGAAATGCTTGATTTGCCACCTTTGGAAGATTATTATTTGGATGTCCCACTTGATGATAATGCTAAGAAGAAACTCATGGGGAGTATTAATGATGTTCTCATTATGGTTAATAATGCATATGTCCCTCTTGATTTCTATGTTTTGGATGTTGAATACAATGCTTCTTGTCCTATTACTTTGGGAAGACCTTTTCTTAGAACTGTTGGTGTCATCATTGATATGAAAGAAGGCACCATTAAATATCAATTTCAATTAGGTATTGAACACTTCCCTATGATGATAGAGAAGTTGCATTTTGCTCCTCCTTTGAAAGCAAGGTTTGATGTTAATGCTTCTTCATTTGAAAATACTTGATTTCTTGTTTCTTGTGCCTAACTTAAAGGCGTTAAAGAAAAGTACTTGTTGGGAGATAACCCAAGAGTTTACTTGAGTCTTGGAAGTTATTACTATAGTAATGAACTCTCCTTATCCTTTTTGTGCCAAGAATGACCTCTAATGAGAGGGAAGTAAGATTTGGGGAGTTGTTGTCCCAAAACAGATTTTTGTCCTCCACCATAAAAATTCGTGAGGAGTCTCTGTAAGTCGGATTAAGCTGAAAATTTACGAATAAATCCCCCAGTATGTTATATAACTATCGTTAGTTCAACACTTTTTGATTTGAGCAACATAAAATTTCGAAAAAATCGGTTTCTACCTGCTGGTCTATTTTGACAGATTTCTGTCATTATTTGCATTTGCTTCTTATTGATTTCTTTTTGAGTTCTCTTTTGGGGAATTGAGATTTTTGAAGGAGTTTCTGCAGTAGCTTGTGTTTTTAGTGAATTTTTTTGCTGTTCCAAAGCTTAGCCTAAAGGTCTATTATCTTTTGAATACACTAATGTTGCAAATGAAGATTGTGTGAAGTTTTATATGAAGGGAAAATTTTAGGTGTAAAGAAAGAATGATATAATGAGATGAAGGATGGACAAAAGCTCAAGCTTGGGGATGCCACCCCGGTGTCACTCCAAGAAATATCCAAGAGGTACAAGCGTCAAAGCTTGGGGATGCCCAAGGTATCCCCTTCTTCATCAATAAAAAGCTCAGGTCTGTCTAGACACTCCGTTTTTATTGTTTCATGCACTGTTGTGTTGTTCTTGGAGCATCTTAGTTTTTGTTTGGTTTGCTTAGTTTGCTTGAATAAAGTAGTTTGGACCCCGTTCTCGCTGTGTTGTTTCAAGTAAGTTGCTTGGTGTTGGAAAGGAGTAGAAAGTTCTTCCTTGATAAGTGCAAAAGGAGCTTGCATTGACTGTGACTTAGACTTTAGCATGACATGCTAGGTGTTGTTTTGACCTTATGCTTAGTGATTATTGATGTAGCATGTCTTGTTCCAAACATTTGGGATTGCTTAGTGTGCCTTGAAAGAATTATGCGTTGTTTTAGCATGCAAAATCATAGTATTGTGGTATTCTCCTTTGATGATTTGTTTGAGTTGACTTGGCATACGCTCACACCATGTTATGACTATGATCAAGTCACCATAGCCTCTATGATCATTTAGTCCTTGACTTGTAGTACCACTCTATGCTTTGATTAGTAATGTTTTGTCGCTCTGCATGATTATGGTCATTATTGCTCTCTTAGTTGGTTGCTCCCAGTATTTTGCTAGCCTCCACTTGTATGAGTAAGTTCTACTTATATTTTCAACTTCCAAGAAACCAAGTTATTCCAAAGTGTCCACTATAAACTCCTGTGCATGGTGTGTTACACCATTCTAAGTATATTCTTGTTTTTAGCTATCTTTCAATTAAAAAGTATTTTGTTATGTGAAAACTTAGTGATTAAAGCTCTCACGAACTTGATGACACAATTTATATTCTTTGCCCCTAATAAACTTGAACCATTGTGTCGTCTATGTTGTATATGCTTGCACTTATATGTTGGAATTAGCAGAACCATGCTGTGACGGGGAACATTTTCAACATTGCACTTGTACTTTGTACACAGTTGATATCATGATATTTTGTCTATGAATGTCACCGGTGTGAAATAAAGAGGGAGCTTGTAAGTCCATGGAGTTATGTATTTTGTTTTAGAGAAACGTCTGGGCCGCTAGCCTAAGACATGCCTAATCATGATGGAAACTTGCAGCATCACCATAATAAGCTATCTGTGAAGCATCCTTAATAAAAAGCTATGCACGTAGTAAATAAAAAGATCGCTGAGATGCTCATTGTCTGCTTGCCTTGTCATTTTGGTTATGGGATAGCTTCTGTACCATGTGAAAGGGGTACCCCGTTGGCGTTTCTCTATGATACGCATGTACTTACTATGACAATAACTTACAGGTGACTGAAGTTGAGTAGCATGAGGTGTGGCCCTCGTATTCAAGGGACTTGAGATTGCCAACTTATACTTTGTCAAGCAAATACTCCATAGTTTGTTCACTTTAACCTTAATCACTTCAAGATGCTTATGATAGGAACAATGAGGGATGCAAGCTAACAAGTACCATAATTTTTGGAAGCTCTTTTTGAAACTTGAAATCACTGCTTCCCTTTGTGAAGGGCCTTTCTTCCACTATTATTGAGTCTCCACCTTCTACCTTCAGGCATCAATAAGAGAGCATAGTTGCCATTCTGTGTGCAGTGTCCCAAAACTTATTGATTGATGCATATTATGATATTACTATGTTTTGTGCTACTTGTATCTAGTCACTCCTATGAACTTTGAAGCTGAGTGCCACTATGCCATGTTTTCTGTATGTGAAACAAACAAACGTTTTTTTTCAATGCATATTATTCATGATATTTGTTTGTAACCTTTCATGTTGCATGCATAGTTACTATGTCCTATTGTTAGAACTCCATCTTTCATGCACATGTTTAGAGTTCTTTGATCCCAGCTTTCAATGCTTGCAAATGGTTTGATCTTGGTTTTGACGGTGCATGTCACCTAAAAATTATTCTTTTTATCACTTACCTACTCGAGGACGAGCAGGAGTTAAGCTTGGGCATGCTTGATACATCGGAAATGTATCTATAATTTTTTATGCTCCATGCTTGTTTACTATCTACTTTGCTATGCTTTGTCTACACTTTGAGGTGTTTTTATATCTTTTCTAGAACTAACCTATTAACAAGTTGCCATAGTGCCAGTTGCCTGTTTTTTTTTCTGTTTTTGGTTCCAGAAAGGCAGTAAATTAATATTCTCGGAATTGGACGGGAGAAAAGCCAAAGTCAATATTTTACCGTGGGCGACACGAAGCCAGAAGACGAGACGGAGAGGCGCCACAGGGCGGCCAAACCCCCTAGGCTTGTGTGGGCCCATCCTGCACTGGTAGGGTGCCCTGAGCCCTCCCGCCTGCCTTCGCCTATAAGAAGCCCCGATGTAAACCCCGACACCAGATCAAAACTCCATGAAACCTCGCCACCATCGTCCCTAGATCAGGGGGATCTGAAGTTCTTCCCGGCACCCTGCAGGAGGGGAGATCATCCCGGAGGCCTTCTTCTTCGGTATGAAGCGTGAGTAGTTCCACCTTGGACTACGGGTCCATGTAGTAGCTAGATGGTTGTATCTCCTCCTTGTGATTTCATGTATAGATCTTGTGAGCTCCGTTCATGATCAAGATCTAATCTATTTGTAATCATGCATGTGGCATGTCTTAGTGGGCACGGACAGTGGCGGCGGTGGCAGATTCTCGGCGACTGAAGGTGGCGGTGGCGGAACAAATGGATGCGATGGCATCTCCCCATCCGCATGTGGCCTCCCACGACTCTGGACGGTCTTCTTCTTATTCGATGCGGTGGCAGCAAGGAGAGGCCGCTTCGATGCAGCGGCGGTGCCGGAACGAATGGAGGAGATGGCGTCTCCCCATCCGCATGCGGCCTCCCACGTCTCGGACGGTCTTCTTCTTATTCGATGCGGTGGCAGCAGGGGAAGGCCGCTTCGATGGAGCGGCGAAGACGGCAGCCGACTTCCTCTGGTGGCACCTTCCTGGTGATGCCCCGGGTCGAGTTCGGTGCGACGCCGGTCGGCCTGGGCGGCGCGAAGTTCTAGCGACGGTGGGACGGTGGAGTAGGGTTTGGCGGACTGACGGAGTAGGCGGCCGAGGCGGCGGGAGCCGTGGAATCGACTGCGGGGGGCATGGGGGAGGACGATCGGGCCTCGATGAGGCCATCCATGGCGTCCCGGTCACCGGCGACACGCGTGAAAGGCCAGAGACCGGAGCAGCACGAGAGAGGCAGAAAAAGTCCGAGCGACGGTTGAGAAGTGCGCGCCGTGGGGAAAGAAATGGTCTGGCAAATTTACAGCGCGGCATACGGCAGCTGCTAGAGAACTTTTTTTGGACTAAAAGTGTGCATTTGACTATTTGGATGGTTGCAAGTTGCAACACCTCTTATCCAGCGAGAAAATGCCCCGTTCGCGATGACAGGGCTGCACCTTGCAAGTCGCTTGGCGGTTGCTATCGCCGTGGCTCCCGGTTCCACTTCCAGAGTCCGATCCTCGCGCTGCTGCAGCCTCATTCGCGGGGCAATGCCGCTCGTCGCCTCCGCCTGTCCGTCCCCCCGTCTTCCCAGCGCCGCTGCTTCCCCGCGGCAGATGACAACGACGCGACTCGAGGGCGGGTCCCTGCTGCTCAGCGGGCGCGAGCTCCTCGCCCAATCCCCTCCCGAGGTCACCCTCCGCGCCGGCGCCGCCGACGCGGCCCCGGGCGCCGCGTTCCTCGGTGCCAGAGCGGCGGCCGCGTCCAGCCGCCACGTGTTCTCCCTCGGCACCATCTCCAAGTAGGTCACGTCACATATGGCTGTTGCTTCATGCTTGTGCTGTGCTCGCTGTCGGTCCGACGTGCTGAATGTTCGTGACTGACTAATGGGTGCCGTGCAGAGGGTGGAGGTGGCTGTCCCTGTTCCGGTTCAAGATCTGGTGGATGGCCCCCAAGACGGGCGCCGACGCGGCGGGCGTGCCTGCGGAGACGCAGATGCTGCTTCTGGAGTCAAGGGACGGGGCGGAGGACGCGTTGTACGCGCTGATGCTGCCAGTTCTCGATGGGGATTTCCGGGCCAGCCTCCAGGGAACTCCCCAAGACGGGCTCCAGTTCTGCTTCGAGAGTGGTAGGCTTCATCGCGACTTGCTGAATTTCATGGTGACTGGAATGTGAAATAAGGCTTAAAACTTTGGTTCGACTATCTCAAATCGTTGAATGGTGGACTGCTTGGAAGGTGATCCTGATGTGCAGACCATGGAAGCCGTTGATGCGGTGTTCGTCAACTCAGGGGATAATCCTTTCAAGCTTATTAAGGAATCTATCAAGTAAGTCATACTCTGATACAGGGAGTTATGGATTATTTTTTGTTCTATGTGGAAGTGGCTTAAATTGCATCTCCTTTAGGATACTGTCCAAGATCAAAGGAACTTTCAGTCATATAGAGAACAAGGAGGTACATATATAAACAGGTTTATTCACACTTTTGTCACCTAGGTTGTTGATCTTGGACTGATCTTGTTTTATTTCATTTTTGTTAAATCTCGTGTGAACTGGTCACTAATATCAGGTCCCTGCATACTTGGATTGGTTTGGATGGTGCACATGGGACGCGTTTTATAAAGCTGTTAATCCGTCAGGGATTGACGAGGGCCTTCAAAGGTATACAAGAATTAAGCTTGTTCGGGATGTACAAATGCATGGTTATGTAATTGCACTTCCCCATTGTTTGATACTAGTTATCACTGATGATGTATTCCCTGTAAATTAGTTTGCGTGAAGGAGGTGCCCCACCAAGGTTTCTGATTCTAGATGATGGTTGGCAAGAAATAGTGAACGAATTCAAGGAAGTGGATGAAGCTCTGCTTGAACATACCGCGATCTATTTCACCTTTGCTAATACATAAAAAGTGTGTGCACATCTGATTTCATTGCAATATTGCCAGGTTTGCAGAGAGGCTGGTTGATCTCAAGGAGAATGATAAATTCAGAGGAGAAGCCTGCAAGAATCTTGGAGACCTTGTGAAGAAAATCAAAGAGAAACATGGAGTCAAGTACTTGATTCTTATTTAACTGCTTGTGCTATGTCCATAAGTAAAGGTCTTCTTAGTTTTTTGCTGAGAAGAATACTGCATATGAAACCTCAGGTATGTCTACGCTTGGCATGCTTTACTTGGGTATTGGGGAGGTGTCCGTGCAACATCCGACGCGATGAAGAAGTACAATCCAAAACTAGTTTACCCCGTCCAGTCTCCTGGCAGTGTTGCAAATTTGAGGATGTAGCCATGGACAGCTTGCAGAAATTTGGAGTGGGTATCATTGATCCTGAGAAGATATATGAATTCTACAATGATCAGCACAGTTACCTTTCTAGTGTGGGTGTGGATGGTGTGAAGGTAGATGTGCAAAATGTGATGGAAACTCTCGGCATGGCTTTGGTGGCGTGTTGCATTAACTCGTAAGTATCAACAGGCTCTTGAGGATTCTATAGCTCGGAACTTCAAAGGAAATGACCTAATATGCTGCATGAGTCACAACTCAGACAACATCTTTAGGCAAGTAATCTATAGTTGTGAACAATATGAGCTATGTACATAGAAACTGACATTATTCTGCCTGCTTGTAGTGCCATGAAGAGTGCAGTTGCTAGAGCATCAGAAGATTTCATGCCTCGGGAACCAACACTGCAAACTCTGCACATTGCTAATGTAGCATTCAATAGCTTTTTATTGGGAGAAATATTCATCCCGGACTGGGATATGTTCCATGTGAGATTATTGCGCCCCCATTAGTTTGATTAGCCACATTTCTATACTTCAGTGCCAGCTAATTTTATCGCTTTCTGATATAAAGAGCAAGCATGAATCAGCAGAATTTCATGGAGCTGCTAGGGCTCTAAGTGGAGGTGGTGTTTATGTCAGGTGCTCTTTTGTAGCGCATTTTTTTCAGGCGTGTTGTTTTTATTTTAAGAAAATCGTGATTGCAATATGAATTTCTTTCTGTTTTGATACGCAGTGACAAACCAGGAGTGCACAATTTCAGTGTTCTGAAAAAGCTTGTTCTACCAGATGGGTCGATCCTAAGAGCAAGGCATGCGGGTCGTCCTACTTGTGATTGCCTATTTGATGACCCAATCATGGATGGTAAAAGGTATGTATGCACAGCAGTTCAGACTGTCCAAATTCTTCACTGCTAATCTATTTCACGAGAATATTCATGAATTCTTGCGCAGTCTGCTGAAAATATGGAACGTGAACAATTTGTCTGCTGTCATCGGAGTATTCAACTGTCAGGGGGCTGGAAACTGGACTTGGCCAGTGATAGAAACTCCACATGTTCCCACCACCGTTAATATAACCGGTCATCTCTCCCCATCAGATGTAGATTCCCTTGAGGAGATTGGTGGTGATGATTGGAATGGAGAGACTGCAGTATATGCTTTCAATTCATGTAATTTTCTTTAGCTTCTTATTCCTGCTTCGCATTTCCATTTGACCTATCGTCTGGTGCCAATGCCTTAATTGGTTCTCTGTTTGGTATTTTCAGGTTGTCTTTCAAGGCTTCAGAAGAACCACAGTTTGGAGGTTTCATTGTGTACCATGACATGCGAGATCTATACCATATCACCAGCCAAGGTCACATTTCTCTCCACCCCCTGCTTAGGTCTTTTTAGCTTAGCTTATCTCTCATTTTTGCAACAGGTTTTCCCTGGGGCTATTCACTTCGCGCCTCTTGGACTGCTCAACATGTTCAACTCCGGTGGCGCACTCGACAGTATCACATGCGCAGTTGATTCTTCAGCTACCACGGTTCAGATCAAATGCCGAGGGCCAGGGCGTTTTGGGGCGTATTCATCCGCTAGGCCGGCACTTTGCAGAGTTGATGCAAATGAAGTGGAGTTCAGCCATTCTGATGATGGCCTGCTAGCCTTTGATCTCGCCGACAGGTCTTCCCACAGCAACCTCAGAAACATTGAGATTGTCTACAAGACCTGAAGCCCTGAACCCGCTGTATGTGCTCTCTTCACGCAATTTCTGCTCTGAGCTAGTATTGGGTAACCGTATGTGCACAGAGACACCATATTTTTTCTGAAAACTAACTACTACTACTATTGATATCGGCATGAATTGTGGATAATGTATTGATTGTGTGTTTTGTTGTAAGGCTGTTGCAGTTGGATGCACGTTAAAATTAGCGTCAAATTTTAGCTTATTTCCAATGGAAGCTTGGTGTGGCATTCAGTCTCGAGTGGCCGAACATTCAGTTACTATCTGAACTCTGAAGGACGCTACTACGATTCGAGAGCAGCATCTCTCATCCCTGGGCCTTTGCAGCTACGACGTACGATGCCCTATACAATTCTCTCGGGCCTACTAGGGGTGATCAAAGCGAGCGAATCTTGGTGCTGTGGAGCTTGAGGGGCAGCTGCGCGAGCAGCGTGCTCCTGGGGACGACGCTCCTGGTGCTGGTGACGAGCTTGAACCACTGGCTCTCCGGGTCGCAGCTGCTGTCGGCGCTGAGGCACCGGCACGGGTTGGTGACCACGCTCCGGCCGTCCTCGTCGACGTCCAGGCAGAGCATCCCGCTCGCGTTGCCGGAGGAAGACGACGATGCGTTGGTCGCAATGTGCAGCCTGGAGTCCGACACGAGGCGCCAGCGGGACCGGTCGTCGTCGGGGCACGGCATGCCGAGGCGCACGGGCCGTCCGGCGCCCTCGGCGTGGAGGCACATCAGCCGGTTGTCCCTTAGCGCCAGCCGCCCGTCCTGCTGCGCGTACTCCCACGCCTCCGTCTCGCCGCACGGGCCCAGCTCGAGCGGGCGTGTCAGCGACTGCCGCACCACGCACAGCCCCGTCGCCGGGTGGAACAGCGCCGAGTAGGGCGCCGCCTCCGCGTACCCGGGCCCTCTGAGCGGGCGCTGCAGGGCCTGGACCCTGCGTAGCGCGGTGGCGTTGCGGGGCGCCGACCAGGCCCGGTCGAGCACGCCGTAGACCTCGTCGAGGTCCAGCACTCCCTCGCGGAGGTAGTAGCTCCCCTGCAGCGTCCAGAGCGCCCAGTCGAGGTCGAGGTCGGCGGCGACGGCGGCGGCGCAGCCGTAGTAGCGGTTGTCGTTGGCGTTGCCTCCGCGGTTGTCGACGCCGAACTCGCTGAGGAAGACCGGCCAGCCCTGGTCGAGCAGGTAGAGCGCGCGGCGGGACACGCTGGCCCCGATGCGGGCGCACACCTCGTTGGGGTTCCCCGACGCCCAGTCCTGGCCGTTGGAGAAGCTGTACCAGTGCACCTCGAAGGCCGCCTTCCCGTCGAAGCTGAGGCTGACCGGCCGCGAGTTGAGGAAGGCCAGGTCGTTGTCGAAGCTCAGGCCGGACAGGATCACCAGCACCCGCGGGTTTGCCGCGTGCACCGCCTCCGCGCCGCGCTGCATGTACCTGCAATGCGTTGTCGATGTCAACTCAGCGCTGCATGATGACGTGGATGCCAGACAGACAGCCTGCTGACAGGGCTGGCTGGTGCCGTGTACTACTCGGCTTTGTCTGTTTTGCACAAGGCTTTGAATTCTATTTTTGATTGATTGTCCTCGCTCCGAGCAGACCAAGGACTAGTGGTGGTGGTACACGAAAGACTGACTGATGCTGCCTAGTCGGCGTCTATCTCACTGCGGCGAAGGCCATTACTGTCCCTCACATGCTGTGCAGGTATGAGCAGTAGGTGCAGAAATGTAAAGACTCCAGCGGCCAACTACTACTACTCGACTAGGTTGCTCAGGCTCATTTACTGATCAAGGACATGGCAGATGAACAAAAATGTCAATGCTTATCGTACGCTATGGTTGTCTGACACATTAAGACCGATCAGTATTTGAGCACAATCTACAGTAGTAGTTACAGTAGTACTTACTTGTACCAGTCGTTTGAGTTCTGCCTGGGGCCTCTGAGCTCGTTCCTGAGGCTCATGCCGACGACGTTGGGCACGCCGGCGAACGTGGTGGCCATCCTGGTGAGGCCGTCCACCCACACGTCCGGCTCGAAGTTGCCGTCGCCGAAGAACCCGTTGCCGTCGCTCGGCGAGCAGCACCACCCCGGCTTGCTCACGTGGTTGTCCAGGATCACCATCAAGTTGTTCTCGCCCAGGCTGCTCACCACCGACTGCCATGCCATACCATGCCATGCCATGCACGCACACCACATTACTAACACACTTGACACAGTTGCAAACATGCATGAGCGCGCCCAGAAAAGGTGATTACCTTGAACGCGTCGATGAGCTGGAGGTCGACGAAGTCGGGGTTGTTGGCCCTGATGCCGGCGAGCGAGTCGGTGAGGTTGAGCCGCCGGAAGGACTGCTCGACGGTGAGGGACGAGTAGGAGGCGTTGGTCACCATGAAGGTCGGCCAGGTGAGCCTCACGCAGTTGAACCCCATGGCGGCGATGTCGGCCGCGATGGCGCCCACGGGGCGCTTGTTCAGCCCCTCCGCCAGCATCGGCTGCAGGTGCGACGGCCAGTTCACGCACGTCAGCTTCACCCGGTTCCCCGCCTCGTCCACGATCCACCGCGACGCCGTCGACAGCGTCGTCACGCCCGCCGCCGCCGCCGCCGTGGGCACAGCATGGTACAGCGCGCAATGGCACACAAATCCGAGAGCCAGCCACGCCGTGACCGTGAGGAGAGAAGACCGCCTCATCCTCCTCCTCCTCCTCACGCACGGCGACGTTCGCCTGCTGCGGTGGTTGAGGCCGGGATATATGGAGGAGGGTCGGTAGTCCGACTACGTACGTGGCTAAGCGCAAGGTTGCTTTGTCATGGAGGTGGGCGAAGCTTCAAGGGATCAACATGGCGCGGCTGACATGTGTGTGCGAACGAAGGGTGACTAGGTAGCCTTTGCTGATGTTTCAAGAAGAACGACGCAACAACTATTTTATACGCCAAGGTAGGACAGGCTGCAACGAGATCGGTGCTGTACTGCTCCTAATTCACAGCTCGGGTGTAAAGAAAAGGGGAAATATTGTGGAGGTCGGTAGGGAGTTGGACGGGGAATGGCACCTAACTTCTCGAGTTAAGTTTTGTTTTCTCTGTTGGCTGTGTGTTTCTGCATGCAGTTTACCTGTATCAAGTTAAAAATAACGTACAGTACATGTAGATCAAACCATGCACATCGGTGGGTTCAGTTTGATAATTCACGAAATTACCTCGTGGGTATGGGTACCCCTGATCCTGCCTAGAACAGTAAAATCGAAAAAATAGCAAATAAAGTCAAAAAGTTCAAAATAAATATTTGCAGGTAGAGGCTGCACGTATGTAGGTATGTGCGTGATTTTTGGCGAAACTCGAAACTATATAGCTTAGTTAAAAATGACAAATGGACAGTAAAAAGAAACATAATAGTACGGTATAGATAACTAATAGTCTAAGTGTTTCGGCGTACCGAAACTCAAAACTATATAGTCTAAGTTTCAGACTTTAATTTTCTTTTTTTGGCAATCAATACCACGATATATTTATAGTAGCGAATAATACATGGTAGAGATACATAGACTGTTTCCAAAGATTACAAAATAAATCCTAAAAGAGAAGAAGCAAAATTTGAAGGTCTTCAAATCTTCTTCCACAACACAATCTTGCACTCATTTGAAGGAAGCACAATTAACATCACATAGATGTGGAACGATAGACCTGTAAATACCAATAAGGGTTCTTTCATAATTTTAATTTGAGCCGCAATGCCAAGGATACGTGCACGCGCGCAACCATTAGAGTAATCAGACAACATCGGCAAGAGTACCACCACCAGTATTCCAGGGAAAAGAAACCGAACAGTCTAATCGACGTCGCAGGGGAGTCGAGAGTACAAATCTCCATTATCGAGGACTGAGAAAAAAATCCAAGATCGATCTGGTAAATCAAGATCTGAAAGACCGTACTTATAGAACTTCAATCCTATAACACCACCATTAACGTTGAGAGGATCTCGTCGTCGAACGAAGGGCCGAAGATCACTTATTGCGAACAATGACATCTCCATTGACGTAGACGTCAAGAAGATGTCTACCAAAACTCTAATCTAATATTCCGAAAACACTACTTTTATTGAGAACTACACTGATAGATCGGGTTTCCCACCCCTCACGGCCAGACAAAGCCGGTCGCAGGAGAGGGAACCGATCTATGGAAGAGGAGGAGGTGTTGGCGACGGCTAGGTCTAGGAAAAGCAGTTGCTGGAAAAACGGTAACTTGAGGGATAGATAACTATGAAGCAGCTGCTGGAAAAAGGTAACTTGAGGGATAGATAACTATGCAACTTAATAGTACGGTAAGTGAAGCCGGGTTCAGGTGTACCCATTTCTTGAAAATTCTTGTTAGATAATTCACGATCGTTGGGGACACGGGGGTTTTCTGTATTAGCTCCATGCACTAATAACACTAACATAACCTATTATCGAAAAAATAAACTAATTACAAAGTGCTACTAAATTAGCGATACTTATTATATATAGATAGCAAGACTATTGGGGAACTTGGGATACTTTAGTTTAGAGTTGTTCGATTTTTTAATCCAACTACATATAACTATCAGTCCAATATG
The DNA here is from genome assembly GCA_030063025.1 of Avena longiglumis. Classification (NCBI taxonomy): domain Eukaryota; kingdom Viridiplantae; phylum Streptophyta; class Magnoliopsida; order Poales; family Poaceae; genus Avena; species Avena longiglumis. The sequence goes on from CP125976.1 coordinate 563,574,320, forward strand.
ATCATAAAAAGCATCCTGTCACTCATATATTTAGATCCTTGATTGTGGTTATTACCTTCTAATTACACCCTAATTCCACTTTGTATTATGTATGAGAATGTAATTTGTTTTTATTGCAATTTTAAGTTCATTTTGTTTTTGATTGTCCATGTTGTCTAGAAGTTTAATTTTTTTATTTTACATGGAGTTGTAAAAATGATCGTTATATACTGGCTAACAAAAGTGCATATTGACTTGTATTTTTTAGGACAACATTGAACTGAATAAAACATTTCAAACCGCATGTGTTTCCTTATTTCAATTATGGTTGCATGATTAATATTCTATAAATATAAAAGGATGAGTTATGATTTGATCCCAAATTTTTTTTAGCCAGTTGTATTGTTTTATGATCTTCGTTCTCCATAGTCAAGGACTGAGAATTTTAGTTATAAGGCCTTTTATAATGGAGAATTTTTAGAGCAAGAACAATAGTAGAGTCAACAGCCGGCTATACCAAACTGCCACATCATTAATAGCCACCTCTATAATTACTCATACAATAGAGTTGGCTATAAAGTTGGCTATTAGGCTAGTATATTTTCTCCTCTTCTCTTTTTCTCTTTTCTTGCATTTAATGCATTTTTCTAGGAGCACGTGTAGGTTAGCTCTTGCGTGAGAGTCCACCGTTTCTATTTTTCCTTGTTTTGTCTTCCACATAGACAAAAGTGTCATGTCACCAGGCTTATAACCCACTATTGTAATTGCTTGCATCATGTCCTAGATATTTTACTTATATGGCATTATACTAAATGAGAAAATAGATTGGTGGTATGTCTTACTCCCTCCATTTAGGATTATAGGGCTAATCGTGTTCTTGGAGAGATTCCAAAAATTAAGCCCCGGTTTACTCCTCTCTTATTACTCCAATCGATCCTTCTTCCCCTTCCATGCGGTTTCCTTGTGTGAAAATGGTGGAGTTTCTCTTGGGTTCCCATGCATCTTGTGTGAAAATGAACAATGTGACCGGTGCATGTGCTGAATTCTCGCGGGGAGGATGGAGGACAAGGGGGTCACACATAAAGAACATGGGTCTAATCTGATTGTTGGGATTCTGTTAGTAATTACCGCTTCCATCGAGGCCAAATTCCGGTGTCTCTCTTTTTTCTTAGCCAATGGGTAACCGCCTGGGTCACAATGTTTTGCTAATTTAGCCCTATAATCTGAAATGATGAGAGTGGCTAAGGTACATCTCTTTCACCAAACTATAGGCAAAAAATAGCAAGTCCAATCTTATACATGCATGTCATAAAATCATTAAATATAGATACAACTCTTAAAAATATTGCATTGGATAGTTTGTCTTTTAATTCTATGAAAACATGCTAATAAACTACTCCCTCTCTCCCGGTTTAAAGAACACATATTGAAAATCATGCAATCTCAAAACACCCCTCTTTAGGCTAGTCATGGTGGGAGTTACTTGGATAGTACCATAGTCTTAGACTAGTCACAATGGGGAGTATTATATAAGTAGTATCATGCATATGATACTATATATGATACCATCTCCACAATGCATAGTATCATATAGTAATATCATATTCTTGGTGTATTTATTATTTGTAGAATCTTAATGTAAAATTGTGCACAAGATTTGTTTGGGATTATTTTTTCTAGTTTTATGTGCTATGATACCGTATCTACCTATGATACCAACACAATCTCTTTCATCATTAATTGCTATGACACATAAGCATTTTGCATGCATGTGGTGCATGATACCACCTATGATACCCCCATTGGGGCTAGTCTTATATGTATTCACAACTAAATATTTATATGACATGGCATGCAATTTAATGATGAGAGAGAGGTTTGTAGTAACTTGCTACGTTACCATAACATCACATATTTTAAGATAAAATGAGTCTACATTACAATAAACGAGACTTTGCATGATACCGCACTTATGTTATTTTGCACTATGAATATAGCAACTTAGACTAGTAACATATGCATGTTACTATTCTAAGTTACTCTCCACTATGTCCAGTCTAGACACATAAGCATTTAATTAGAGAAAAAGCCAATCAAAGAATTAGTGAGAGCCAAATTAACCCAATCAAAAAAAGTCCAGGGCCTAAAGATTTACTATACGTGCTCTTTAAACCGGGACGGAGGGAGTATGCATTATGACCTTGCATTGGAGTAGTAGTAATCTCGCCTCCAATAATGGTCTATTTAATTCTTGGTTTCTAACTCTTGGATTAGTATAGGTAAATATCTTACCTCGCCGGCATCGACCGCCTCAACACCCGGGCCAACCTTTACTCCAAGAGATGTGCCCCCTCGGATCTATGAGCTGCCTGCCCGTCGTCCGAGACGGGGAGACACCTCTTCTTCGACTGTCACCTCGCTGCGGAGGTGTGGAGGCGGCTGGGTGTCCAACCCCCCGCCGGCACCTTCTCTGTTTGGGACTTGCTGCCCCCTCAGGGGGTGGATGCCCCCCTCTGGCACGCACGTCGGCGTCGCGGCGATCCTCTGGTCCATCTGGAAAGACCTTGTCTTCAATGCAAAGCCCTGCAGTGTGTACGTTGTGCTGCGTCGTGTGGCTAAAGACCTCGCTACATGGAGATGGAGATACAAGGTTCATGACCGTGGTAGACTAGACGTTCTCAGAGAGTATATTCTCTTTTGCGCCTTGTAACTTTTTGTGTTCTTTCTCTTCCTTTTCTGCCTTTTGCTTACTTTTATACGGATCGTATGACTTCCAAAGTCGTTTCGGGTAATATAACAAGCGGTGGGGACCAATCCCCCGTCATTCTCGAAAAGAAAAGAAAATCTTTTGAGTAGTAAACATCACAACAATTCCTTTAAATGCAAGTGTGACATGAGAATGACGACGCCCTTGAGTGAACGATGCATGTTTTGCGTACAGTAATACACATGTTTGCAAGACGTGCACTGCATGTGTTGGATTACTCAGTAACCCAACCGCGCTCCTGAGGGAAATAGTACTGTACCTCGCTTGCAGTTAACAGCACTAAACCGTGCTTTGTGCCAGCAAGAATTTGGGACGAAGCAATCAAGAACCGTACCTGGTCGTGTTCCATTCGTACTCCTGACGAGCTAGTCCAGAACTTCACGCTGGTGTCAATGATCCAATTAAGCTCGAGGACAATGACAGTTTGGGGTTTGCCTTTTGATTTAAGAACATTGTCATTCATTTCAGGAAAAAAAAACGTTGTCATTCCACCGGTAGCTGAGTACTCCCTTCGTTTTAAAATATAAGATATTTTAGATTTTATGAAACGAATATATTTAGACATCTTTTCATAAAGTGAACCTATACATTAAAATACATCTAGATACATTTGTTTTATAAAAGATTAAACATCTTATATTATAAACGGAGGAAGTATCAGCCAAGAAATTGCAAATGATAACACGGTCATGAGTAAAACAGAGGAGAGGAATGTTGCGTGTACGGAACCGGAAAGGTCGGCGGTTATACCAACACTCGTCCTAAAATTTCTAGAACATTGAACCTGCACAGCTAAGAACGTTGGCATTCCACTACTAGTATCAGCTAAGAAACTGAACCTGGACAGCTAAATGAGGATTGCGTCCATCCGCTGAAAAAAAAAAAATGCAAAACGGGGCAACCCGGTAAGGCCTTATTCGGTTAATACACTTCTTAAGTGGATTGAAGCGGTTTGAAGAGTATTAGAGAGAATTTTAATTTAGATGTAATTTAATCCACTTCAATACACTTCGAACCCCGGTGGATCTACATGCAACCGAACAAAACCTTAAAATAAAGGAAAAGAATGAGAAAACTAGGTGGCTGTTTGCATTGCGTGAACTGAGAATGCAAAATTAATGCCATGCTCGCCGTAAAATTGGATCCTAAACCCTAGGTTCACTAATGTAAGATATTTTATCTTTTTCTAAAACACACATATGTGGATTCCTTTTTCTAAAACACATGTATGTGGACGTATTTTAGGTGTAGGTTCACTCATTTTGGAGTTTATCTAGTTCAGTTTAAAATATCTAAAATGTCTTAGTATTAGTGAACAGAGGGAGTATGAAGTTTCAAAGAAAGCTGAAAATGCTATATGTTGACAATGACAATGATGGGAAAAAAATCTTAGAAGTCAACCTTCATGAGGATGTGGAGAATGAAATTGTCTAGACGTTAACTGACATGGGCCAATAATCGACTAAATCCACTTACAAGGCTTGGGGCACCCTCTTTTCCCATCAGTTTCCCAGTCTTAAAGATTTAGGTTCTCTAACATCCCAGCATGTAGGAACCAACGAAGGATAGATTTAGAAATTTGTACATATGCATGCATTCATCTATAAAATGTGGGTAATTTTTCACTAAATAAAAACCTAAAGTGATTAGAGTTTCTTTCACTCTCTAGGTGTAGGATTAGCTCTGGAGAGTGATCGTTATAAACTTTGACATGATCTTTTTGAACTAATGTGTTTTGGGGGGAAGAATTTGAATTCAAACTTGAAATTTGAATTTATATTTTTAAAGTTAGGATTTAGTATTTAGAATGAATTCCAAAATAATTTAATAATATTATATGATTTAATCAAGAGATAATAAGAATTCAATAATAGAAACTCAAATAAGAATGAATCTTTACTCATTATCTTTATTCCATAAAATTACAAAGATTGACTCATTGGGTCAATAAAGGTTCATTACAGTAAAGATATTAAAAAAAGAGAAATTCATATATGAATAAACTATTATAAATTTTTACAAAAGAAAGAAATAAAGATTACAAGGAATTTACTTATTTAAGTAATCCTAAAACTAAATCTTGAGTGTCTAGATACCGTACCTGCAAAATACAAAACAAATAAAATAAAAATAAAAGTTGAATTGTTAGTTTCACTCTCAGTAGAGAGCAGTGAAGTGCACTGCTCAAAATTACATCATTGAGTAATTTTTATAGGACAAGTTTCACCAATATGAAAGAATTTGATCTTTCAAAATAAATAAGCCATGAGTCAAATGATCACATCAAGTAAAAGGGGCAAGTTTCACCAGGAAGGTTAATAGTAAAAAGATCAAAGGGTGAGACACCTCACTGATCTATCCACAATCATGTACCAGGCACACATGAAGCACAGTCACCAAATGCATGGTGAGTGCTGTCGACATAGCCACAACAGCTCACACAAGTAAAACGAGCAAGCACAGCCGTGGCAGCTCACTAGTTCATCTTTGCATCTCAAACACCACACCAAGAACACACTCAGCTTAGCAAAGCCAAGCAAACCCCCAACCAAACCACACACCAAATCGCTCTAAGCATCACCAGATGGTGACATAAGGAGGGGGTGGATCAGGTGGATAGCAAGGTCAAGTTGCAGGAGCTAGGAGGTGCAGGGCTGATCAAGGCCAAGCACAGGAACCAGAAGCTACAGGAACGGCACCAGGAGGTGAAGGACCAGATCAGGCCAGCAACACAACCAGCAAGATCAAGCCACCACAATCATCAACTATTGTGGTGAGTATAATAAAACATCCACATAATCTGTTCATCTTATATTAGAACAAACCTCTCAATAATCACCCAAGTGGGGTGAATCTATCCTATAGGTTTTGGAAATATAAAGGCCAACAATAAATCTATCAAACCAACCAAGATCTCAGGTCAGCATCATAGATCCTGGTGATAACAAAAACTTATATATTTCAACATGTGCTCATATAGCTTATAAATTTGGGCACATCTCCTAATGGAGTAGCACCTCAGATTTCATAAACTATATGCACCAACATTAAGATATAAGAAAACCAATCATTTTAACCAACTAGGATCCAAGATCCAGTGAGCAACCATGATACTTTAGCATATTTGAAAGGGACAGCAAGATAGGAATCTAGTTCCTAGAGCCTCAGACCAACATCATAGGCATAAATATTAAGAAAAGCTTTCAACTTATTTTCGCATTTATCCAATCTTAAGCACTGACCAAAGAAAAGCCAGTAGTAGAATTACAACTTGTGTGCCATAGCTAAATGGTGTCACAAGAACGGACTCTATCAACCAAATCAAACCATTAACAGGTTACCATAATGAAAGTGGCAAGCTATTGATATCATTTCCCTGAGATTACACTCAGAGATCATCAAACATATCCATATATCTTTAGAGCATCATTAAAATCCAATGATTAAGTTCAGTCTATTGATAACCATACAAGCCAACATCTATCGATGCAAAGGAATAACCATCGATAGTGCTATCACAAGACTAGAGTACTAATAGATCACAAGACTAGAGTACTAACAATAGAGGAGCACACTAAGCATCAATCTAACCAACCAGGTTTCACAATAATACCATCAGGTTAACCAAGCTTAATCACCAATTAAAGGCAACACCATTTAACGACTAGCATCAGATCAACAATAACATCAGATAATCAAAGCATGACAATAAGCACAAAAGTGCAGTGAGCACAATCCTTACTAGGCATCACTACCAGATCAAACCATCATCTTACAAGCACATAGAGGGATGAACCCTAGAACCAGGGAAGAACCCTAGAACCAATATGAACCCTAATGAGGGATGGCCCCTAGTTACACACAGATGAACTCATAGGAGATAGAGGCACGGGTGATAGCCAAGAACAAACTCACCTATGGTCCTTGCTGGAGAATTGAAGAGGAAGCAGAAGTGCCAACGAACACCCAAGGGGCGTTGCAACCCACACCTAGCCACGACGGCGGCCATAGCAGCACACGAGGGCGCACAACACCCCACGACAATGCAAGAGCACCTCACGGTACCACAGGAGCATCGGCGGCGACGTCATCAGCACCACCCCAAACCCTAGGGTTCGGGACGGGGCTAGCTTGGTCGCAGGAGTGCCCTAAAACCAAATCGAGTTGGAGCAGACGAAGGAGCGTGGTCGACAACCTTGCCATACGCCACGACGGCGGCCAAGGAGGACCACAGCGGCGATAATCGCACGGCGGCGGTGCCAACGACCACGGGGTCGAGAAGGAGAAAGGATAGGGTCGAGAGAGGGTGAGGCTGAGGAATGGGCCGATAGGGCCAGAACCCTTCGGGGAGAGCCTTTCACTAGGCCACTTGGGCCAAGTCTGGCCCAATAATGTTGGAGATATGCCCTAGAGGCAATAATAAATGTAGTTATTATTATATCTTTGTGTTTATGATAAATGTTTATATTCATGCTATAATAGTATTAACAAGGAAACATTAATACTTGTGTGATTTGTAAACTTAATTTGAAGTCCCTAGTATAGCCTCTATACTTCACTAGCTTGTTGGTTGATTAAATGATTGTGGTTTCCATATCATGAACATTGAGATGTTATCAACAACAAGATCATATCGTTAGGAGAATTATATGGTGGACATACTCCTATTGATAAGCGTAGCATAAAGATCAAGTCATTTCAATAGTTCAATTGCTATATGCTTTCTGATACATAGTAACCTAATTCCTTCGACCATGAGATCATGCATATCACCTTTACCGATGGATGCTTTGATGACATCAAACACCACACCGTAATCGGGTGGCTATAAAGGTGGCATTAAGTGTTCGGAAAGTATTGGTTGAAACACATGGATCAAGAGTGGGATTTGTCCATCCACATGACGGATAGATATACTGGCCCTCTCGTGGAATGTCATCCAATTAGCTTGCAAGCATGTGACTTGGTCACAAGGGATCACATATCACGAACGAGAAAAGAGTACTTATCGAACGAGGTTGAACTAGGTATGCAGATACCGACGATCATAACCTCGGATAAGTAAACTATCGTGAGACAAAGGGAAATTGGTATCGTATGTAAGTGGTTCATTCGATCGCAAAGTAATCGAGAAATATGTGGGAGCCATATGAATTTCCAGATTCCTCTATTGGTTATTGTTCGAGAAGTGTCTCGATCATGTCCGCATAATTCACGAACCGTAGGGAGACACACTTAAGGATTGACGTTGTTTTGAGTAGTTATGGTATTATGAGAAAGAGACCGAATGTTGTTCGGAGTCTCGGATGGGATCCGGATGTCACGAGGTGATCCGGAATGGTCCGAGAATAAGATTCATATAAGGAAAGTCCTGCTTCGGAGTTCGGGAATGTTTCCTGTTTTCATCGAATGTTCTAGAAGGTTCCGGATTGTCCCAAGACTCGGGGAGGGTACATGAGTGTGTCATTGAATGATTGCATCATGTACTAAGTGTTCTTTGTTCCAAAAACATGAAAGTCAAATTGCCAGTTTGAAAGTCAAACGGCTAAAACAGAAACTGTGGGAACAGAAACTGTGGGAAACAAGCAAGAGGAGTTGAACCAACTTGGAGGAGGAGTCCCACCTCCAGCCGGCGCCCAGCCCTAGGCCGAGTTGGGAGGGACTCCCTCCCTGGCGCGCCTAGCCCTCCACCCATAAAAGGAGGGGCAGGGCTCCTCCAGACACACAAGTTTCCACCTCTAATCTCAGGTTTAGAGCCGCTTTGGTTTAGAGCTTCTAATTGCTTTAGCTGCGGTTTAGAGCCTTCTAATTGGTGTGTCTAATCTCTAGACCACTAATAGCCTCTCTCATAATCCACTGCACTCGCCTCCCGCTTAAGGCGGCTCATGATCTCCTCTACTTCCTGTACCACGCCAGGTCTGCCGAATCGCGAGGAGAGTGCTACAACCTCCACTTTGGAACAAGGGAAAGGAAGGTCTTTGTCGAGTACCGAACGTGTGACCGATCATGAAGCGCCGAACGCAGCCGGAAGGATCGCCCACACGATCTTGAGATCGGAAAGAGTACGACTACATCACCCACGAATCCGCCTCGTTAAACACTTTGGAATCTTCGAGGGTAAGTTATTCCATCGACTCTGCTACAATCTAGTAGATAGATCTTGGCTTGTTTGTTTGTATGCGATAGAAAATTTTTGTTTTCCATGCTACGAACCCTCACAAAGGGTATCGAGCAGTGTCTATATATAGATCTGTTGCACGAGAAGAACACAATGGTCATTGTGGGCGTTGATGCTTTTATTGTCGATTGCTTTTTGTGTACTTTGCATCTTGCGGTATGTTGGGATGAAGCGGCCCGGGCTAACCTTACATGACATCATTCATGAGACTTGCTCCACTCTTGACATGCAACTTGTATTGCATAAGTGGCTTTATGGTGCCTGTTTCTCCTAGCATAGTTAAGATCCAATTTACAACGGGTAATCAACAATGCTAGTATCAATGTTGTGGTTCTTGTTCGTAAGTTAGAACGACACTTATTGAAAGCCCCAAACCACGTAAAATATGCAAAGAAAGTAGAAGCGTCTAAATTTGTTTTGCAGGGGTGTGCAGTGATGTGATATGGCCATGATTGTGATTATATTTGATGTATGCAATGTTCCTTATTGTAAGTTGGCAACCGGCAGGAGCCATATGGTTGTCTTTAATTTATGTTAAGACCCGCGGTTCATTCAAAGTAGTTGTAATAGTTGAAGCCGTGGGCGACAACCATGGTGAAGCGTCATTGACCTTGATGCAATGCCGGTGATGATGGAGATCATGTTCGTGTTTGAAGATGGAGATCGGAAGCACAAAGAAGAAAGGCCATATCATATCACATATTATGAATTGCATGTGATGTTAATCCTTTATGCATCTTGTATTGCTTAGTAGACGACGGTAGCATTATAAGATGATCCCTCATGCACATGAATTTCAAATCATAAAGTGTTCGCCTTAGTTAGCACCGCTGCTAAAGCTTGTTGTTTCAAGCACCACGTGATGATCGGTGTGTTAGATTCTCGCAAGTGTATACAACGTGAGCAAGCCAGATTTGCTCATGCGAAACTAAGGTTTGATCTTGACGAGCCTAGCATGTATGCATACATGGTCTCGAACACGGATTACCGAAAGGTAAAGCATGAATCGATAGTAGATATGATGAACATGATGATTGTTCGCCATTGAAACTATATCAACTCTCGTGATGATCGGTGTTGATGTAGTGGATTTGGTTCAGGTGATCACTAAAACAATGTGAGGGATGTTGTTTTGAGGGAGTTCACCTAGTTTAATTTCATTAATTAATTTGAACTCAATTTGTCATAAACTTAGTCTAAACTATTGCAAATATGTTGTAGATCAATGGCAGCCCCTACCATCAATTTTAATGCTCCTAGAGAAAGAAAAGTTGAAAAACAATGGAAGCAACTTCATGGATTGGTTCCGCAATTTGAGGATTGTCCTCACAACTGGTAATTTGACCTATGTGTGGATGCACTGGTGACTCCACTGCGGTGATGCTTCCGATGAAGTAAAGAATGTTTACCTCTCTCGGAAGAATCAAGATCCATAGTTCAAGGTGCTATGTTCAAGTGCTATCTTGTATGGTTTAGAATCGAGCTTCGTAAAAGGTTTGAAGAGTCGACCCATATGATATTGTCGAGGATCTCAAATTGATTTTTGAGACTCATGCGCAATTGAAAGCTATGAGGCTTCAAAAGTTCTTTAACCGCAAGATGGAAGAGGGCAGCTCCGTCGGTGAGCATGTGCTTAAGATGTCCGGGCACGCAAACAAACTTCAAAGCTTGGGTATAGTGATTCCTAATGCTTTGGGATTTACTGCCCTCCAATCACCGCCACCAAGTTACAGAACTTTGTGATGAACTACAACATGCGTAACATGAACAAAGAGTTGCCGTAACTGTTTGCTATGTTAAAATATGCGTAAGTGGAGATCAAGAAAGAGCACCAAGTGTTGATGGTCAATAAGACCACCAAACTCAAGAAAGGCAAGTCTAAGCAAAAGGGACAATTCAAGAAGGGTGGTAAGAAAGTTACCACGCCGGAAGAAGAAAACCAAGGCTGGACCAAAGCACGAAAGTGCTTTTACCAAGGGAGAAGGTCATCGAATCGGAATTGCCCAAAGTACTTGGCGATCTCAAGAACGACAACATCAAGAAGAAAGGTATATCCGATATACATGTTATTGATGTGTATCTCACTAGTACCGTAGTAGTGCCCGGTATTTGATATTGGTTCGTTGCTCATATTTGTAACTCAAACAAAATGCTGCAGAATAAACGGAAGCTAGCGGAGAACGAGGTGACGATGCGCGTGGGAAACGGATCAAAGGTTGATGTGATCGCGGTCGGCATGCTACCTCTTCATCTACCATCGGGATTAGTTTTATACTTAAATAATTGTTATTTAGTGCCTGCGTTGAGCATGAACATTATATCGGGATCTTGTTTATTGCGAGACGGTTACTTGTTTAAGTCAGAGAATAATGGTTGTTCGATTTATATGAGTAATATGTTTTACGCACATGCACCTTTGATAGATGGTCTATTCTTATTGAATCTCGATAGTGGAAATACACATATCAACAATATTGAGGCTAAACGCTTGAAATCAGCGATAATTCGACCTATATGTGGCATCGCTGCCTTGGTCACATTGAGTGAAGCGTATGAAGAAACTCCATTCGATGGACTTCTTGAATCACTTTATTTTGAATCACTTGAAAGATGCGAAGCATGTCTGATGGGAAAAATGACTAAGACTCCATTTTCTGGTATGATGGAGCGAGCTACGGACTTATTGGAAATCATACATACCGATGTGTGTGGACCAATGAGTGTAGCATTGCGCGGTGGTTATCGTTATGTTCTTACCTTCACAGATGACTTGAGTAGATATGGGTATATCTATTTCATAAAACACAAGTCCAAACTTTCGAGAAGTTTAAGGAGTTTCAAAGTGAGGTAGAGAATCAACGTAACAAGAAGATTAAATTTCTACGCTCGATCGTGGAGGTGAATATCTGTTACGAGTTTGGCGAGCATTTAAAGAAGTGCGGAATACTTTCACAGTTGACACGCCGGAACACCACAACAGAATGGTGTGTCCGAACGTCAGAATCGAACTCTCTTAGATATGGTTCGCTCTATGATGTCACTTACAGATTTACCGCTATCATTTTGGGGTTATGCATTAGAAACACCGCATTCACTTTAAATAGGGCACCGCTAAATCCGCTGAAACGACACCGTATGAATTATGGTTTGGGAAGAAACCTAAATTGTCGCTCCTTAAAGTTTGGGGATGAAGCCTATGTAAAGAAGTTACAACGACAAGCTTGAACCCAAAGCGGAAAATGCGTCTTCATAGGATACCCAAGGAAACTATTGGGTATACCTTCTATCATAGATCCAAGGCAAAATCTTCGTTAAGAATGGATCCTTTCTAGAGAAGGAATTTCTCTCGAAGAAGTGATCGAAGGAAAGTAGAACTCGACGAGGTTGTCGAACCTTCTCTCGAATTGCGAGTAGCGCAAAGACCGGAAGAAGTTCCTGTGGTGCCTGCACCAATTAGAGAGGAAGCTAATGATAATGATCATGAAACTTCGTTGAAGTTGCTACAGAGCCTCGGAGGTCAACGAGAACTCGTACCACCTGCATTGGTATGATCCGTTATGAGTGTCATGTTGGTGGACAACACCGATGACCCCGAGACATATGAGGAAGCAATGATGAGCCCAGATTCCAATAAATGGCAAGAAGCCATGAAATCCGAGATTGGATCCATGTACGAAAACCAAGTATGGACTTTGGTGGACTTACCGGATGGCCGAAGGTCACGAGAACAAATGGATTTTCAAGAAGAAACAGATGTTGATGGTAATGTTATCGTTTATAAAGCTCGACTTGTCGCAAAAGGGTTTCGACAAATTCAAGGAGTTGACTACGATGAGACTTTCTCACCAGAGCAAAGCTAAAGTCTGTGAGGATTATGTTAGCAATCGCTGCATATTATGATTATGAGATATGGCGATGGATGTCAAAACAAGATTCCTCAATGGAGATATTGATGAAGAGTTGTATATGATGCAACCCAAAGGTTTTGTCGATCCTAAAGATGCTAACAAGGTATGCAAACTTCAACGGTCCATCTATGGATTGAAGCAAGCATCCCGCCGTTGGAATCAACATTTTGATAAGGTAATCAAAAGTTTTGGTTTTATACAAACTTATGGAGAAGCTTGTATTTACAAGAAAGTGAGTGGGAGCTCAGAGCATTCTTAATACTATATGTGGATGACATATTGTTGATTGGGAATGATGTAGACCTTCTTAATAGTGTCAAGGAATATTTGAATAATAGTTTTTCAATGAAGGATCTTGGCGAAGCAGCTTACATATTAGGCATAAAGATTTATAGAGATAGATCGACACGCCAAATATCATTGTCACAGAGTACATATTTGGACAAAGTTCTAAAGAAGTTTGGAATGGAAGAAAGCAAGAAAGGGTTCTTGCCCATGTTGCCCAATACGACCTTGAGTAAAACTCAAAGTCCAACATCGGCAGAAGATAGAGAAAGGATGAGTAAGACTCCCTATGCCTCAGCCATAGGATCTCTAATGTATGCCATGCTATGTACTAGACCCCACACCTAGCCATGACGGCGGCCATAGCAGCACACGAGGGCGCACAACACCCCACGACAATGCAAGAGCACCTCACGGTACCACAGGAGCATCGGCGGCGACGTCATCAGCACCACCCCAAACCCTAGGGTTCGGGACGGGGCTAGCTTGGTCGCAGGAGTGCCCTAAAACCAAATCGAGTTGGAGCAGACGAAGGAGCGTGGTCGACAACCTCGCCATACGCCACGGCGGCGGCCAAGGAGGACCACAGCGGCGATAATCCCACGGCGGCGGTGCCAACGACCACGGGGTCGAGAAGGAGAAAGGATAGGGTTGAGAGAGGGTGAGGCTGAGGAATGGGCCGATAGGGCCAGAACCCTTCGGGGAGAGCCTTTCACTAGGCCACTTGGGCCAAGTCTGGCCCAATAATGTTGGAGATATGCCCTAGAGGCAATAATAAATGTAGTTATTATTATTATATCTTTGTGTTTATGATAAATGTTTATATTCATGCTATAATAGTATTAACAAGGAAACATTAATACTTGTGTGATTTGTAAACTTAATTTGAAGTCCCTAGTATAGCCTCTATACTTCACTAGCTTGTTGGTTGATTAAATGATTGTGGTTTCCATATCATGAACATTGATATGTTATCAACAACAAGATCATATCGTTAGGATAATGATATGGTGGACATACTCCTATTGATAAGCGTAGCATAAAGATCAAGTAATTTCAATAGTTCAATTGCTATATGCTTTCTGATACATAGTAACCTAATTCCTTCGACCATGAGATCATGCATATCACCTTTACCGGATGGATGCTTTGATGACATCAAACACCACACCGAATCGGGTGGCTATAAAGGTGGCATTAAGTGTTCGGAAAGTATTGGTTGAAACACATGGATCAAGAGTGGATTTGTCCATCCACATGACGGATAGATATACTGGGCCCTCTCGGTGGAATGTCATCCAATTAGCTTGCAAGCATGTGACTTGGTCACAAGGGATCACATATCACGGAACGAGAAAGAGTACTTATCGGTAACGAGGTTGAACTAGGTATGCAGAGATACCGACGATCATAACCTCGGATAAGTAAACTATCGTGAGACAAAGGGAAATTGGTATCGTATGTAAGTGGTTCATTCGATCGCAGTAATCGAGAAATATGTGGGAGCCATATGAATTTCCAGATTCCTCTATTGGTTATTGTTCGAGAAGTGTCTCGATCATGTCCGCATAATTCACGAACCGTAGGGAGACACACTTAAGGATTCGACGTTGTTTTGAGTAGTTATGGTATTATGAGAAAGAGACCGAATGTTGTTCGAGTCTCGGATGGGATCCGGATGTCACGAGGTGATCCGGAATGGTCCGGAGAATAAGATTCATATAAGGAAAGTCCCGTTTGAGTTCGGGAATGTTTCCGTGTTTTCATCGAATGTTCTAGAAGGTTCCGGATTGTCCCAAGACTGGGGGAGGGTACATGAGTGTGTCATTGAATGATTGCATCATGTACTAAGTGTTCTTGCTGTTCCAAAAACATGAAAGTCAAATTGCCGCTTGAAAGTCAAGCGGCTAAAACAGAAATGTGGGAAACAGAAACTGTGGAAACAAGCAAGAGGAGTTGGAACCAACTTGGATGAGGAGTCCCACTCCTCCAGGCCGCCCAGCCCTAGGCCGAGTTGGGAGGGACTCCTCCTCCCCTGGCGCCTAGCCCCTCCACCCATAAAAAGGAGGGCAGGCTCCTCCTTGAGACACACAAGTTTCCACCTCTAATCTCGTGTTTAGAGCCGTTTGGTTTAGAGCTTCTAATTGCTTTAGCCTCATGTTTAGAGCCTTCTAATTGGTGTGTCTAATCTCTAGACCACTAATATCCCTCTCTCATAATCCACCATACTCGCCTCCGCTTAAGGCCTCGGGATCTCCTCTACTTCAGACCACGCCAGTCGCCGGAATCGCGAGGAGAGTGCTACAACCTCCACGCCTTTGAACAAGGGAGAGGAAGGTCTTCCGAGTACCGAACGTGTGACCGATCGGAAGCGCCAAGAACGCAGCCGAAGGATCGTCAACACGATCTTGAGATCGGAAAGAGTACGACTACATCACCCACGAGAATCCGCTCTCGTTAAACACTTTGGAATCTTCAAGGGTAAGTTATTCCATAGACTCGTTGCTACAATCTAGTAGATAGATCTTGGCTTGTTTGTTTGTATGCGATAGAATTTTTTTGTTTTCCATGCTACGAACCCCTACAAATAAGCCCAATGGTTAGCCCAAAATCCTAAAGAAATTTTAATAATTAATAAAAGACCAAAATAACCCTAGAACTCAATAAATTCTAGAAAATAAAATAGAAGTCTAAAAAATACAAATAATAGATTTTTAGATTCATAATAATCCAACATATTTAACTAAATTAAGAAATCACTTATATATAAAATTCTTGGTCAAGAATTTTATAATATATATATTCCTTATGGAATTTTATAAAATTAAAGAAAAAGGATAAAAATAAATAAAAATCACTTTTATTATATTTTGTTATTGTAGTATTTTAGAAAAATACTAAATAAATATTTAGAGTTACCAAAAGAAATTCACTTTTATCTAAATGCTAATTATTAAAAGAATTATTAAAATAAATACAAGAGTTCCTATTAAATATTTTTTTAGATTTTAACTCTATTAATAATATATTACATTATAAAAATATTGAATGTAATATTTATAAAATATTAAAAGGTTATTCTTTAAAATGAATTTATTTATTACTTAAAGTAATTCCAGAAACTAAAATATTGGGAAAACACACAAAGAAGATAAATAAGAAATAATGCACTACATTACTATGCATATTCATTTTGCTTCTTTAAATATTGTCCTTACCAGGCAATAATGATGTTTTGTAGACATAGAAGCTCATGGTCCAGTGCAAGCATCCGAATTCACTACCTTGCCATCACAAGGCAAGTTCATCACTTGCTCATGTCCTTTGAAGAGTCTTTACCAAAGTATTTACAAATTGTGTGTTATCATCTATGTTTCAAGGAAAGGTAATATTATTTTCTCAAATAAATAAATTGTTGATATCATCCTAAGTGATGATATAATGGAGCAATAGAACTTAGGTTTCTATTGGCAACAATTATAATCACCTAGGAATTTAACAACCCATGACATTAGTGATTCTAGCGCCGTATATAACGCGTTAGCCATGAGATTTGGAATAGGACAGAGAAGTCAGTTGTATCCTTTTCCTTTCGTATGGAGGCAAGACTACCTTAACGCGACGTTGTGATTCCTTGTGCATATCCAACATATGGGTGGGCACCCTTAGGCCCCATGTTTTTGGTGTCTAGATTATCTATGAGTGGCTGCCGGAGGTTTAGCCGGACCTATAAGGTACTTACCAGGGGCACCACCAGCTCATAGAGTCTTCGGGAACTCATCAGGGTTTTAGCCTACCCGGAAGAGGGCTTAATGGAGGTGAGCCAGCCCCGAAGGATCGTGCAGACATATAGGGTCACGGAAGGGGCAGTGATTGGCTTGGATCACCTATTGGGCCCCACATCATGGAATTGTGGACGAGAAAGTACGCCCGGTTGTGCAACAAGAAGTTGATCTCTCATGAGTAAAGTAACGCACCTCTGTAGAGTGTAAGGATTGTAACTTGTTACTCCCTGTTCCGGGAAGGAGCTACGAACATGGTAGGAAAGAAACTCCATGAAAGTTCTGGTAAACCTATGGAGGCTGATGGGCATAGATTTTTACAATAAAATCAATCTTTGAAGAAAGATTTATGAAAACGGCATAGTGCCAAAGAATTATAGTCCGAGGTGGTAGATAGAGCATCAAACTTCCCATCTTGCATATAATGAACTTGTTGGGTAACGTTGTTACTCACCTTTTCCTTTGATCCCCTGCTTGGACTCTGAGGATCCAGAAGATATCCCAATGTATGCAGCTGAAAACCAAGAGAAGGTCTTCTATGAAGAGCCCGATATACGGTGCCATAGAAGGGGTGGACTACGATGTCGTCTACGGAGGAGAGCACCATGAGTCAGAATAATTACCGTAGTACTAGGAACCAATTGAGCCGAGCAACATGAACAATATATAACAATAAGTTGTTGAGCTCAATTTGGAGTTGAAGTTGTCACTCTAAAACTTCCGCTAAAATACTTATATTTGGTCTGTAAGTTGAATCTTTTGAAGTCTTGAACTTCTGGTATTATAATAATAATAATGTGTGTATGTTGTAATATGGACCTGCAATGTTTCTGTTGTACCACTCTGAGGGATGTGATATTTACGGAACGGTGTTTCGTGAATGTCATGTCAACGACTATAGTGTACTACACATGCAGTGGTATGCTGGGTCACCGCAGGTTCCTCCCAAAATCAAGTTTTTTTGCTTGGCTTGCCGTACAAAATAGGTTTTGGACCACCGACCATTTTGAGAAAAGGGGTTGGCCAAATTATGAGGTTCGTCCTCTATGAAAACGCATGCTGAAATCGGTGGACCATCTTTTTATCCATTGTCGGTTCACCATTCGACTTTGGCCTCCATCAAGTCTTCGCTAGGGCTACAATTCATTGATCTTGACACTTGGCCAACACAATCTTATTACTCTTGGTAGTCTTTGATGTCAAAGCACAAAGACTTGGCCTCTATCAAGTTGCCAAAATGAATTCTCTGCCGCGGCAGAGAAATATGCCAAATCTCTGCCATGAGAAAGTTATTTGTCGGTTGTATTACGAACCGGTTGCTCCACCCTCGCCTCTGACGCCGCCACGTGTACCCCCATTTGTCCCGGTTGGTGGGGCAACCGGGACTAAAGGTTGGGGCTTTAGTCCCGATTGCCCCGTCCCGGTTGGGTAACCGGGACTAATGCCCCTTACCAACCGGGACCAATGGGGCATTTTCTACTAGTGAAGGCAAGCATTTGTTTTTTATAAAGGGGTTTCCTAGCTTCAGCGAAGCAAAATCTTCTACTTCCTTCTTCTCAAAATAGATGTCAAAAATTTGTCTAAATTCATATATATCCTGACACCTTCTAATGTACAGGTACACATAAATTTAGAAAGATCTTCGACACCTATTTCAAGATGGAGGAAGTACAGTATACTCCATCCATACCAAAACAAGTATCCTGGTTTTAGTTTCCTCCGTTTCAAAAAAAGGATTTGCATCTAAACACTAGGCTAGATGCATATGGCAAACTTTTTTTTTGAAAAACAGTATATATTAATATTATGATATATCAATTACATCCGGCCTTTGTAAAAATGTATGTCCTAGCGTATTTACGGATGCACACAACCAAAAAAATGAATTACAAAAAAAAGTCTCGCTATAGAGAACGAACGATTTCTCGAAGCAACGACACTAACACCACCAAAACAACGCCAGGAGTCCAACCACTCCAATAGCGACGCTTTTAAGAAGGAAAGAATGCACAAGCGTCATAGTCACCCGATCAAAGATCATAGGTTTTCATCCTGAAGAAAGTTCTTTCTCGCAAAACAATGTCTTCAACAAGGCTATTGCCAAGAACAACCAATTAAAGCTAGACCTTAAATTTTCACCTTATAAGATAAGACTAGAAATTCCTCATGTGCAATCTCCCCCACGAACAGTCGCTATTGCGAGTCAAAGATCACACAGCCAGTTCCTAGTGGCCAAAAAGACTCAAATCACCATCACTGCTCTGATGCTGCTTTCCTGACATTCTCCGCCTCAAACTATACAAGACAAAAAGTTACAATAGAGATTAGTTTTCATTATTCTCAAAACACACTTTCCTCACTCAAACGAACTGCCCATCCACACACACACCTTCCTTATGAAACTGATCCGCAGATTAACCTTTGACAAAATGGCGCCCCCATCTAGCTCTATATTGAAGATCTATCGAACCATCATCTTCAAAGTTCGGTTCCTCAACACCTCTTCTATTTTTGGTTTTTGCATATCACTAACATCGATAATATCACAAGGATATCTAGACATTTTATCGTCAAAAGAAGCTATGGTTTTGGTTTACTTTTTCCTATCCCTAATGCACATGTTAAAGGCACATGGAAACATATTCCCATAAATCTAGCAATGGGCCACGAGAAGAATAAATGATCTATGCTTTAATCAGCATCATATAACATACATTGTTCATCTCCCTCCCAACCTTTTTATTAAGTTATCCTTTGTCAAAGTTCTACACCACAAAAACATCTTAGTTTTAGCAAGGAGTTTCAAACACCACAATTGGTTAAAAATGTGAGGTTCTGTTTGTAGGGCATTGCAAAAAGATTTCACAATGAAACCTTTCTGGCCCAACATCCAAGCCATCCTGCCCTCCTTTGAAATCAACACTATTTATAATTTTCGGTAACTTAGCCCATTTACATGCCAACTCTCCCCATAAACATCTCCTAAAATAAGACAAGACCCATAAGACCGTATTACCCGGTCCACAGTAATATGTTGATTAAAGGACAAGTCATACAATATTCGTAAAGTTGCTTCTAAAAGATTCCTTTTGGCCAAACATCTTCCAAAAATATAGTTTATTTTCTAAAACCAAATTTTTACATAAAAACTATAGAAAATAGGTTTTACTTCCATTAACCCCGAGTAGAATTTAGGCACTCTAGGTTTATCAACAACATGGGTTAAAGTAACATGCATGTCGTGGTCCAACCCATATATAAAATAGCTGACATAAAAAGTAGGGCTTTCACCGGATCATCATTCAGGGCCTGAACCTGTATAAATCTTGCGTGCCTTGAGGTTGTTAGCCTATGGATTCTTGATCACAAGCTCTTACATCTACAAATCTCTCTGCTAGGAATCAAAACCCCGATATACTATAACCGATTTTGAGTCATTCTCTTAAGTAACACTACCTTCATCTATTGATGGACACATGTGATAAAAATCACCCCAACTTGGGCCGATGTTTTTCTTTGTCGCTTCTCGCTAGTCGATCTTTTGAGTTGATATTTACTCCAAGCTTTGATACCATGTGAAGTGACATGACCCGATAAGATTGAGTCTCCATTGTATAGTGCCTAATCACAAGGAAGTCCGGGTACCTGGTGAAGGGTTCGCAGCATAGAAAACAAAAATTTTCCTACGATAGGAACAACTATGTACCAAGATCTATCTACTAGATACAAGCAACGGGTGGATATACATCCATAGAATGCATACCCTCGAAGACCGAATATCATTAACGAGGTTGTACTCATGGATGATGTAGTCGAACGCTTGCCGGTCTCAAGATCGAGAAGAAGTCCATCCGGTCCAGCACCATCCAGTCCAGCACCGCAAAGCAGTGGTGCATCCGTGATCACACACACGTCCGGGTACCCCGACAACCTCCACGCCCTCGCTCCAGCGAAGCAGCGGAAGCAACAAATTCTTCCAAAAAAAGCCACCAGGAACATGTATCTCGCTGATTCGAGACCATAGGGAATTCTAAAGGGGGAGAGAGATCCTTCGCGGGGAGCTGTGAGATGAGAGGAGGGAGTGAGGTGACTTTTATAGGGAGAGTGGGGCAGCCCCCTCCCATGGCGTGGCAGCCATGGAGGTGCCCCCACCTCTTCCACATTCATGTGGGTGGAGCTCCCACTCACATAAATAGACACCCACTCAAAATTCCACTCACCTCCATTAAATTTCCACCAAATTTAATGCAATCTTTCATTAAATAAAACTCTTTTATTTATTAATTCAGAATTTTGTTAATTACTCTAATTAAAAAACATTCACATAAAACCCCTTACAATATTTCAATTTCACATGCAGAACCAGTTTCAGCAATTTCAACCGAAACGATTCCGGTGTCTAGTGAAATAAATTCTTGCGCTTTCCTTTTCTTTCTCTGACATATTATTTGCTACAAATGGTGGGTATCCCTTAAGTGTGTCACCCTACGGTTCGTTAATAATGCAGACATGATCGAGACCCCTCTCCGATCAATAATCAGCAAAGGGACCTGGAGTTCCGTACTGACTCCCACACATTCAGCGACGACTTTAGTGATCGTGTGAACCTTATACGCATGTATCTCAATTCCTTTTGTCTCGCGATATGTTACATGTCCGAGATTCGATCATCAGTATCTCCATACCTAGTTTGATCTCGTTACCGACATGTACTCTTTTCTCGTTCCCGTGATATAACATTCTAGTGATCAAATCACTTGCTTGCAAGCTAACTAATATGATATCATCGAGAGGGCTCAGAGTATATCTCTCCGTCATCGGGATAGACAAATTCCACTCTTGATCTATGATCCTCAACATAACACCTTCGTAGCACTGAACCCATCTTTATAATGACCTATTACGGTGTGACGTTTCATGTTATCAAGATATTCTTCTGGTGTTAATGATTAACATGATCTCATGGTCTAAGGACTAAGATTACTTCATATGATGTTATAGCAATATAAACACAATGACCTTGATCGTAATTCTATACTTCGTATGAATGTTCATCATATCATCCAACAATGTTGTGACCTTGTTATTAACAACATCCAATATCCATGATCAAGAAACCTTTGATCATCTTGTTAATCAACGAGCTAATTTATAAGGGAGGCATAACTAGGAACTTTCTTTTTGTTCATTAAACACACATGTATTAACGTTTCCTTATTAATAAAATATAGCATGTAAAATAAACATTTATCATAAATAAGGAATACGATAATAACCACTTTATTATTGCCTCTCGGGCATATTCCCTTCAGTCTCCCACTTGCACTAGAGACAATAATCTAGTTTAGAAACTTTGCGTATTGAACACCTATGGCTTTCCGGTGTTTCATATACACGATTGCAAGTGGTTAACATAATATACGGATCTGAAGCTTTCAGGTCCGTGTGTATTTGCATGTCTTTGCGTCTCCACGCATCACTCATTCTCTAATGAGATGGCATTGTATAAATTTGGTCTTTTGGTGAGACCCTTGCTTCCTTGGGGTTAAATCATGTCGATACTACTGTCGTACAATATATATTTAGTGTTAGCCCATTGCGAACCACACCTTAGTTTGATAACAAACTACTTGACACAAATGCCCTCCTTTGCTGCTACTATAGCAGCCATATACTTATCCTGTTGTTGTAGTATCTGTCATAATGTCTTAACTTTGGAATTCATCCAAATCCATCATGGAAACTTCTTTCCATTTCATTGTGCCACCCATAGTTTAAATTGAGATAAACTTAATTTTATATCTTGTGACAAAACTAGTATCAATGCAACACTTTACAATGAACTATTTGTCTCTTATACAAATGGAATATATTCTTAATTCTTACAAAATATTATAAGAATATCCTTACTATCGTCCAATGATTATTTTATGATTCATTCTGGTATATGCTCATAACACTTAGAGCATAGGACATATCTGGACGTGTACATATCATGGTATGATTGATCAAATCATTCTTGTGATTTCACTCATCAAGTGTTATGATAGACAGTAAGGCCGGGGCTAACTGGATAGTGCTGAGGGTTACAAAAAAGCATCATGGGAAAGAAAAGGATGACATGATATCCATTGAATTTGATGAACTATTTCAATTATTCAATCAAGACTCCTTGGACAAATCGATCATCAGTGCCTATTGTCTGTAAATACTAATTCTGTAATTAATTTAGTCTCCAGCTATCTCACCATGTTTATTGCATGTATATAATCATACTGTAATATGCATAATGAAGATTCTCGAATACAGCAGAGGACAAATCTATGACATTGGCTTCATTGACCCATATTGGGTTCATGAAGCTAATCTCAAAACAAGCCCCCAGGATACGGAGGATAATATAGTACACACGTTAAGGTTTCAAGAAACCAGAAGGGAAATACTTTTTCCTTACAAATTAGAGTGAGTGTTATTATCTTCTATACACTTTCTATTTCGCTTACTCGATGTTAAGTATATAATAGATTAGTTATGCATTCGCAGCTTCCACTATATTCTGTTAATCATTCAACTTGACAAAGGGCGTGTACTAGTCATGGACTCAAAACATAAACCCCTTGAGCAGTGGAAGGACATGCAGATGCTTCTCCAGCGGTAATTCTAATCATTACGACAATATATCGGCAATGTTCGTGAATTTTATGATATCAAGTAATTAATAACTTATTTTATTTGTTTTCTCTTAAGGCTTTGGAAACGGTTCACCAACAAGGTTAGGGGTGTTTGGAAAGCGGAGCTTACATTTTAAGCACTAGATGTAAGCACCACTAGCTATATCCGCGCATCTCTTTGATTCTAGTTTTGATACATTTATTATCATGCTTGATTATTATTTTGATTGAACAATGTTGTCGTAAAGTGCCTGACACAGGGACCAGGTAACAATCTATGTGGATACTATTTTTTCGAGTTCATCCGGCAGACGTGCGATGAGAAGGGCAGAAATTTAGAGCAACTCCACGTACGTAAACAATTTCTATAGTTTTTAATTACAATCAAATTGTGTTTAGTTTCATTAATATAGGCTGACTCCTTTTTTAATCAGATCGAACGTCTACGGGACGGTCTTCTTCCAAAGGATCACGTACGGGCAAATTGAGATAAACTTAACTATGATCATTACTGTCTTAACTTTGGAATTCATCCAAATCCATCATGGAAACTTCTTTCCATTTCATTGTGCCACCCATAGTTTAAATTGAGATAAACTTAATTTTATATCTTGTGACAAAACTAGTATCAATGCAATGCTTTACAATGAACTATTTGTCTCTTATACAAATGGAATATATTCTTAATTCTTACAAAAGATTATAAGAATATCCTTACTATCGTCCAATGATCATTTTATGATTCATTCTGGTATATGCTCATAACACTTAGAGCATAGGACATATCTGGATGTGTACATATCATGGTATGATTGATCAAATCATTCTTGTGATTTCACTCATCATTCTTAAACAAAACAAAACAAAGTTCTTCTAATAAAAGATACATCATTTCCAATCAACAAGATGTCCTCCACATAATATATTAGAAATATGTCTCGGCGCTCCCACTTAATTTCTTGCAAATGCAAGCATCTTCATCGTCTCTTGATGAAAACTCCTTTAGCAGTTTCATCACGGCGAAGATTCCAACTCCGCGATGCTTACTTCAACCATTAAAGTTTGCATGCCCTTTTTAGCATCCTTTGAATTAACAAAACCCTTTGGATCGTGTCATGCGCACGTCCTAGGTAACCATTCTATTAGAAGAACTTTGTTTTGTTTATTCATCTACCATATACCAAATTATATGTAGTGGTTGCTACTTTAATACGTCCAGACTAAACATCGCTATGAAAGATCAAATCTTGTCATAGTCGACTCCTTGAACATTGTCGTAAAAACTTTACCGACATGTCGACTATTTCATAGATGTGAAACATCCATGTCTATTTCTTTATAGATCCAAATACGACCGATAGGTTTTTACACCTTTCCGGAGGGTCTTCCAAGTTCAAAAAACTTGATTTTCTCGTGTATGGAACTATTATGGATTTTATGAATTCAAGCCATTTGACGGGGTCAGGGCCCATCATCGCTTATTTTCATGTAATCGGTTCATCATTGTAAAAAAACAATGATTTACTCTCAAATATCAGCATTTGATTGTTTATCCGATCTACTTGGTTCAATAGGAACTTAGACCTATGTGACTACAAACATTGAGGCACGTGAGCCATGATCATGTTTTCGCATCGACATGAATCTTCAACTCAGCATATAGCTAAGGTTCGTTAACCTTATCAAAGTTCTATTGTCCTCCCACTTAACTTTTGCGAAAAAATTCTTTTTTTAAGAAACTTCACGTTTCAAGCGACAAACTCTTTTGTCCTCGATGTTATGGAGGAATACCCAATGGTTATTCAAAACAACCTACAAAGACATGCTCATCTAACTTTGGTTGTAAACATCTTACTTATGCTTATCATACAAAATTTAAGAAAGGACAACTTGGTTTTACCCCAAACCATAACTTACATGGTGTCATTTCAATGGATCAAGATGGAGCTCTTTTCAGTGTAAAAGCGGTAGTCTCTAAAGCTTTAATCTTTTAAAACATATTGACATTTTTATAAATAACACCTTTGATCTAACCATATCAAACAAGGTTTCATTACAAATCTCAAACACTCCATATCCCTATGGTGTTTCGGGAGATGCAAATCTAGGTGTTTTGCTAAACTTGCAACTCAAATAAATCCATCTATGATAAAATCATAAATTATTTATTTTATTGTTACAATGATTTTCCACTTCATCTTGAAAAACTTTGAATGTTTTCAAATATTTCATACTTCTTTCTCATTAAGTGATCATTCACTCAAATTTTTCCGGAGAAAGCATATGAAGTTGAAATCCATCGCTTACGACTATACATAATGGACTACATATATCGATATGTATAAATTCCAATAATTTAGTCGATCGTTCTTCTTTGGACTTTTAACAAAGTTTTAATTATCCCGAGGAAAGTCTCACAAGCGTCACTTGATCAAATCAAAGACTCCAAAAATCCATAAATATGGAGTTTCTTCATGTTTTATTTCCAATATAATTTAAATAGCGACGTCACTTCGTAAGTGATCTTTCAATCCTTTGTCTTGTGACATTTTAGCATTATTTTTTTATGGATGTGATTTCTCCAACTAGATTTGTAAATCATCCATCTTATATGAAATACGGTAATTATTTGAACAATCTTTGTTCTCATATACCTGATTTAAATAACAATTATTAAAACAAATCTTGAAGGCAAGCTTTGATGTCAACAAGAAATACAAACAACGGTTTGTTTGTTTTTGATGAACATCATCACATATTCTCTTGTTGGTTACTTAGGCCATTGTGGTTCATGAATTGCGTCGTTCTGTATGAAATTTCATACCAACCAATTCGGTATTCAATACCCAAGAACCACATTGTTTAACAAGCAAAGAATACAACCATAACATGTATATCATCTATATACCTAAACTGGATATTTCCAATCTTTTATTTTCTACCAAATATATTTTATAGATTCTCTTTCAGCATTTCCTTTTCCTTTTAAAAGAATCTATCAACATCAATAGTGGCACCATATACATGACACATAGTCCAAAGCGTGTATATTCAAATAATAATACCTTTGGACTTGCAGTTTGAAGTAGATCACAATCATCAAATGATTGGAGTTCTTTCAAAAAAAAAACATTCTTGAGTAATCTTTTAGTGTAGTAAACACTTTACATACATATTCTGTTCATCCTTATCATGACAACTTTCATGATCAAGCTAATGTAGCTTATAAAGGCGAATCATGAGTATAACATTACTTTCCAAAACCCTTTTTGATGATTAGGATGTCTAGCATCTCCAACCTTTACAAATTCCCATCCAATATGAGAACATATATTATACTCTCACATATTGCAACCAAAACACTATTTCAGATATTGTTATATCTGCCACACATGATGGTTTCTGAAACAATTCTTTCAGCTCCTAGATAAACTTGATTTAAAACAATCAAGAATCACGGAGGCAAACATGATACTTAAGATACTAACACTGAAATCGTTACTCTTGATTTAATACCAATTATTAAATTTCACGGAGTAAATAGATTTGCTGAAAGTTTGCAATAGGACTTTAAACTTTAGATTGACACTCAACACAATACGATACCAGTTCATAAAGTAAATATCCAGAATTATATAGTTCTATTATCTCAATTACAACTAAGCATAAGGTGGTGAATGAATGCCAATGACCACAACAAATTATGCAAATTCACTTTAATTTAATTTATGATAAATTGAGTTCTACTAATCCAAATTATAAATGAACTCCCACTCAAAAACGATATCCCTCGTGTATTTTTGTAATTACATGAACCAAATCCACTACACCAAGTCCGATCATCATGTGAGTCGGTGTAGCTTCAAAGGCGAGCATCTATATGGTCATCATATCAAACATATGACTCATGCTTAACCTTTCGATATGTGTTCCGAGGCCATGTTTGTACATGCTAGGCTCTCCAAGTAAGAACCTTAGTATTTGTGTGTGTAAAACTGTCTTACACCCGAGATATGCTCGTGGATTCAAGTACACCCGATCATCACGTGATGTCTTGAAGCAGCGAAACATTGTGAGTGCATACTTATGTAAGAACACATTTTTATCTTGATATATAAATGAGGGATTATCTTATCATGCTAATAAAACGCCAAACTAGCAATATAAGATGCAACAAACATCACATGTTAAAAAATGAAATGATATGGTTCTTGCACTTGATCTCCATCATGTGCATCATGGTATGATCATCATCATTCCTCTATGTGTAAGGCCAAGGTCTATGGAACTTACACGTTATGTGTGTTATAAGAGTATCGACTTATACTTTTACTTACAACATCACCATATCATGACACTATCCCAGCAACAATCTAAACTAGACGCTTCTAATTTATCCATTGCAAGTTTTACGTGGCTTAGGGCTTTCGGAGATAGAACTGTTCTTACCTACGAACATGGAACCACAACGATGATAATCAAATTATTGACAACTCGTTGTAAATCAGATATTGACTATATTAGGAGAAACAAACTCCCTCTACTCCCACCGTCTTTTTCCCATTGAGAGTCGACCCCCGCATCCCGGGCCGATCTGATGCCCTCCTCGGCGGCGATGCCTGCCTTTGGAGAGGCGCCGGTGCAAGTAGTCTATATTTTAGGATTAGCTTTTGTAGTTGTTTTGCCCCTATGGCGTTTTGGAGTCGGCCGTGATCCCATCGGCGGATCCGTGCGCCTTGCGTTGTCCTCCTCACGTCGTACTCGATGGCGAAGCGTTGGCATGTGAAGAGGATGGAGCTCGACATCTCCATCAATAAGGCCGTCCTCCCTTCTTTTCAGAGGTTGTTCGATCCACTCTCATCTGCGGCGTTAGGTGGTCGGTGCTCTCTGCATAAAACCCTCAAGGTGGTGGTCGGGTGTTGAGACGAATCATGAGGTCTCCTTCAATAAGCGGTTTGCACTCCTCTTCTAGCTCTGGAATTTGCTGCAGTTACCTCCCCTTCTGGCTAGCCATGGCGGTTCTGAAGAAGGTGGTCGTGATTCAGAGTCTTGTAGCGGTGGAGGAGTTTGGGAATTTAGTGATATTGTGCGTTCCTAGAGTTTCCCCTCGGCAGCTCAAGCTCGGCTGGCGAATCAAGTTGCTGATAGACAGCGCCTCCAGGGCCTGACGCCGACAACACGTCAGGTAAATGTCAACCTCCAGTGGAGTCCCTCTCCTGGACTCGCGGTGGCGCTCCTGTGTTCCTCAGCTCCATGTGGCTTCGATGGAGCTGGTGGCGGAGCTCGTGGCTTGAGGCCAAACCTCATCGTTGGCAGCGGCGGACCTAATTGCTTTCTCTGTAACTTTTTTAGGGTCTACTTTGCATGTTGTAGGGGCCTGTTTCGATTTTCTTCATTTGTTGAGGTCCTTACTATAAATTGTACCACATTGCTTGGTTATTAATGCAGTATCATGGCCCTTATGGGCCTTTCCCTTGTTAAAAAAAATAGGATAAATAGACACCCGCAAGCCACTTATGCAAAACTAGTGGCATGTCAAGCATGGAACAGGTCTCATGTGCGAGGACATGTAAAGTTTGTCCGGGCCGCTTCATCCCACTATGTCACCAATATCCAAAGTATAAGGAAGAAGTAATAACATGACCATCAGCACCCACATATTCATATGTGTACTACCCGTGCAAAGCATCTACACATAGATCCGGCGTCTAGTGAAATAAATTCCTGCGTTTTATTTTTCTTTCTCTGGCATATTATTTGCTCCAAATGGTGTCGGTATCCCTTACGTGTGTCACCCTATGGTTCGCGAATAATGCAGACATGATCGAGACCCCTCTCTGATCAATAATCAGCAGCAGGATCTGGAGATCCGTACTGACTCCCAGACATTCAACGATGACTTTAGTGATCGTGTGAACCTTATACGCGTGTAACTAAATCCCTTTGTCTCTCGATATTTTACATGTCCGAGATTTGATCATCAGTATCGCCATACCTAGTTTGATCTCGTTACCGACATGTACTCTTTTCTCGTTCCCGTGATATAACATTCTAGTGATCAAATCACTTGCTTGCAAGCTAACTAATGTGATATCACCGAGAGGGCCCAGAGTATATCTCTTCGTCATCGGGATGGACAAATTCCACTCTTGATCCATGAGCCTCAACATAACACCTTCGTAGCACTGAACCCATCTTTATAGTCACCCTATTACGGTGTGACGTTTGATGTTATCAAGATACTCTTCCGGTGTTAGTGATTAACATGATCTCATGGTCTAAGGACTAAGATTACTTAGTATGATGTTATAGAAATATAAACACAATGACCTTGATCGTAATGCTATACTTTGGATGAATGTTCATCACATCATCCAACAATGTTGTGACCTCGTTATTAACAACATCCAATGTCCATGATCAGGAAACTTTTGATCATCTTGTTAATCAATGAGCTAGTTTATAAGAGAGGCATAACTAGGAACTTTATTTTTGTTTATTAAACACACATGTATTAACGTTTCCGTATTAATACAATTATAGCATGTAAAATAAACATTTATCATAAATAAGGAATATGATAATAACCACTTTATTATTGCCTCTCGGGCATATTCCCTTCACCTCGAAGCTCAAAGTATTTTCTAGAGGGGTGCCATAACAGCTGACACAAAAAGCGATTTAACTTTATCATGTGAAGTCCATTTTTGTTGATAGTGCACTCATTTTGGATCTACCAACAAGGCTACTCATCTGGTATACCCTCTTTATAGTATGGCTAACAAACTTATAACTACATTTCCCGCCAAGAACCTTGAGTCTGGCAAAACTAGGAAAGAAAAAAAATGCATACCTTAGTCTTATGGAATCCGCTTAAACTTATGATTTTCAGGCTTTGATCATGCTGGAATCCTTATCTTGATCACTACAGCTTGGTGCAGACTCACAATTTGATCCTCCATAATCTAATATGGGAACTTTGGAAGCCTTCACTAAGCACACTTCAAATGTTTATTATCACCAAATGGACATCAAGTTTCAAGTATATTTTCCCATATGGTGCTTATCTTGAACTTGCTGCTTCTCAACCTTGATGACCATCTCCACTTGATGTCTCTCATAGAGGATATGAACTCTTCCTTTTCTTATGCAAGCACATGAGCGACACCTAACCCATATATCATGGGTTAGTTCACAAAGCGCAGTTCACAATTGCTTGCCCTACCACTAGATCGATCACTTGATTTCCACAATATAAGCCAAGATAAAAAAGACTTATATTATGAAATAGAGGGAGTATTTAGTCCATTTGGCACCAAAGTTTTATTAAAGTATTCCATGTATACTTTGGTTTCTAAAAATACCATGGTTTAAAATACTTTGAGGTGTTTGGTTTCAGCAAAAACTGCAGTTTTTATACATTTTTTTTTTGCAAAACAACACTAATTTGAAGTATAGAAAAAAGAGGTCTAGACCTCTTTTTCCAAAACTGAAGTATTCATTACCTTTTTTATTCTAAATAGGGAGCGAAGCCCCGTCCAATACATCAAGTGATGCACACAGCCTTTATTTATTATTAATGGTAAGGAAATCGATAATCGTTAACTGCTCGGTTGGCTTGGGAGTAGCGACTAATCGGAATTCGGACGATTAACTGATTTAATCGATCGACTATTAATTGGTGCAGCCTACAAAAATTAGCACCTAAAACACGTATGACTCCTCTTGCACCTCAACCATATACCATATTAAAGGTAGCCTCGAGCTCCTGGATGAGATCCTCAAGGCGCTCAAGCTCTTGTATCTAAGGTCTGGTCGGCAACTATGAGGAACTGGTCAACAACGACAAGGAACTGGTTGGTGATGGCAGAAATCAAGCTCCTGGAGGCAGGGATCGAGCGGGAGATTCGCAAAACCTATTTCATTGGGGCGGGCTAGCGGATGGATGGACGATATGTGTGAATAATTTTGCAACTTTTTTGAACAAGTGTAGTAGTTAATCGGGAATATACCTAGTAATCAGAGTGTTAGAGCTATTAATCGGGCTAAACGATTAACACAAACGTTTAGTGGTAATCGACACGGTTAGGTCCCTAGTAGCGATTAATCGACATATTAATCGCTCCTTCGGCCTTTTTTTTGAATAGTGATTATTATAGCAACAAAGTGTGGCAAAAGCCATTACAAAGATCATATAAACTAGAACCGCCAAACTAAAACATCGAGCAAAAGGATAATCAGACGCCTCCCGACAAGATCTATCAAACACCTAGCTGCCTCATGCACTCCAGTAGACCAGATCCGCCCAACCTATCCACGAAAAGATGCCCACGCACACGCTCTAGATGTCGCCTCCTCCACTATATTTCGCCAAACCATCATCAGGATATAGGGGTTCGTAGCATGGAAAACAAAAAAATTCTACCGCATGCACACAAACAAGCCAAGATCTATCTACTAGATTGTAGCAACGAGTCGATAGAAGCACTCACCCTTGAAGATTCCAAAGCGGTTAACAAGAGATTCGTGGGTGATGTAGTCGACGCCGATCTCAAGATCGCGTAGACGATCCTTCCGGCTGCATTCCTGCAGCTGGCAATCGGTCACATCGTCGCGATTTTCGATGAAGACCTTCCTCTCCCTTGTTCCAGAAGGCAGCGGAGGTTGTAGTTATCCCCTCGCGATTCCGGCAGCACGACAGTGTGGTGTCGGAAGTAGAGGAAAGATCCCGCAGGGCTTCATCTAAGCCGGTGCGAGTTATGGTGTCGGAGGTAGAGGAAGTAGAGGAAAGATCCCGCAGGGCTTCGCCTAAGCCGGTGCGAGTTATGGTGGATTAGGGTTTCCCGGAGATCTAGGGTTTAGATGACCGGGAGGAGGAGGAGGTGTCGGCGGTGACAAGGGCGGCGGTGGCGGCGGGGCTACGGCGGCAGCGACTCGTGTGCGGGGAGATGAGCTAGGGCTTGTGTGCTTTGGGGCAGCCCTCCCCCTCTATTTATGAGAGGGGGCAGCCTTGGGAGGGGTGGGTTTGAATCCAAACCCAAACCCAAGTTGGATTGAGAGAAGGACTTGTTTCTTCTCCCACTAGGAAACCATTGTTCTAGTTTGACTTTTCAAACTCCCGTTTGACTTTCAATTTAGAGCTTTAATTCTCTCTTACAAATACACACACCAAGTGACCTAGGATATGATCCAATCATTCCACTTACCCATGACACATTCATGGACCATTCTCCTTCCGGACCGGTGAACCTTCTAGACCTTTCTAGAACCTCTCCGATGAAAACATCGGAAACTTTCCCGAAGTCCGAAATAGGACTTTCCTTATATGAATCTTATTCTCCGGACCATTCCGGATCTCCTCGTGATATTCTGGATCCCATCCGAGACTCCGAACAACATTCGGTATCCCTACTAACATTCCATATCTACTAAACTACATTGAATCCTAAAGTGTGTCTCCCTACGGTTCGTGAATTATGCGGACATGACCGAGACACTTCTCCGGTCAATAACCAATAGAGGAATCTGGAAATTCATATGGCTCCCACATATTTCTACGATTACTTTGCGATCAAATGAACCACTTACATATGATACCAATTTCCCTTTGTCTCACGATAGTTTACTTATCCGAAGTTTTGATCGTCGGTATCTCTGCATACCTAGTTCAACCTCGTTACCGGTAAGTACTCTTTTCTCGTTCCCGTGATATGTGATCCCTTGTGAGCCAGTCACATGCTTGCAAGCTAATTGGATGACATTCCACCGAGAGGGCCCAGAGTATATCTATCCGTCATATGGATGGACAGATCCCACTCTTGATCCATGTGCCTCAACCCATACTTTCCAAACACTCAATGCCACCTTTATAGCCACCGATTCACGTGTGGTGTTTGATGTCATCAAAGCATCCTTCCGGTGATGGTGATTAACATGATCTCATGGTCGAAGGAATTAGGTTACTATGTATCCGAAAGCTTATAGCAAACAAACTATTGAAATGACTTGATCTTAATGCTACGCTTATCTATAGGAGTATGTCCATCATACCATTCTCCTAATGATATGATCTTGTTATTAATAACATCTCAATGTTCATGATCGAGAAACCACGATCATCTATTAATCAACAAGCTAGTATTATAAAGAGGCTTTACCAGGGACTCTAATTTAGTTTACAAATCACACAAGTATTAATGTTTCCGGTTAATACTATTATAGCATGAATGCAAACATTTATCATAAACACAAAGATATAATAATAACCACTTTTATTATTATCTCTAGGGCATATCTCCAATAGTCTCCCAATTGCACTAGAGTCAACTAATCTAGATTACATGATAATATACAGAACACCCATGGCGGTTTGGTGCTGGTCATGTTTTGCCCTCGGGAGAGGTTTAGTCAACGGATCCGCCACATTCAGATCTGTGTGTACTTTGCAAATCTTTATGTCACCATCTTGGACATGCTCTCGAATAGCGTGAAAACGTAGCTTGATGTGCTTCATCTTCTTGTGTGACCTTGGTTCTTGCGCATTGGCTATGGCGCCCATGTTATCACAGTAGATAGACATTGGGTCCAGCGCACTTGGAACCACACCGAGCTCTGTAATGAACTCCTTCATCCATATCGCCTCTTGTGAACCTCCGAAGCAGCTATGTATTCCGATTCAGTTGAAGATCTCGCCACAATGCTTTGCTTTGCACTCCTCCAGCTAACTGCCGCACCATTCAAAGTAAATACGTATCCAGATTGAGATTTAGAATCATCCGGATCGGGGTTCCAACTAGCATCGGTGTAACCATTAACAACAAGCTGTTCATAACCTCCATAAGAAAGAACCATATCCTTAGTTCTTCTCAAGTACTTAAGGATGTTTTTGACTATTGTCCAATGATCCACTCCTGGATCACTTTGATATCTGCTAGTCAAACTAACATCATATGCAATGTCGGGTCTAGTACATAGCATGGCATACATTAGAGATCCTATGGCTGAGGCATAGGGAGTCTTACTCATCCTTTCTCTATCTTCTGCCACGAGGACTTTGAGTTTTACTCAAGGTCGTATTGGGAAACATGGGCAAGAACCCTTTCTTGCTATCTTCCATTCCAAACCTCTTTAGAACTTTGTCCAAATATGTACTTTGTGACAATGATATTAGGCGTCTCGATCTATCTCTATAAATCTTTATGCCTAATATGTAAGCTGCTTCACCAAGATCTTTCATTGAAAAACTATTATTCAAATAATCCTTGACACTATTAAGAAGGTTTACATCATTCCCAATCAACAATATGTCATCTACATATAGTATTAAGAATGCTACAGAGATCCCACTCACTTACTTGTAAATACAAGCTTCTCCATAAGTTTGTATAAAACCAAAACTTTTTGATTACCTTATCAAAACATTGATTCCAACTTCGGGATGCTTGCTTCAATCCATATATGGACTGTTGAAGTTTGCATACCTTCTTAGCATCTTTAGGATCGACAAAACTTTTGGGTTGCATCATATACAACTCTTCATCAATGTCTCCATTGAGGAACGCCGTTTTGACATACATCTGCCATATCTCATAATCATAATATGTAGCGATTGCTAACATAATCCTCACAGACTTTAGCTTCGCTACTGGTGAGAAAGTCTCATCGTAGTCAACTCCTTGTATTTGTCGAAACCCTTTTGCGACAAGTCGAGCTTTATAGACAGTAACATTTGAAGGGTTTCGCGGCATAGTAAATCAAAATTTTCTACGGATGCGAACAGAGGGAAAGCCAAGATCTAATCTAGGAGATGCAAACAACGAGAGAGATTGGATTAGATCTTCATACCCTTGAAGATTCAAGACAGTGAACGCTCGTTAACGTGGGTGATGTACTCGCTTCTCCTCCTCGCGATCCGATCCGATCTAGCACCACAAGTGGCGGTGCCTCCGTGAGATGCACACGTGCAGCACCTCGACGTATCCTCCTTCCTTGGACCAGCAAGTATGGTGGAGAGACGGATTGGATCTACAACACGACGGCGTTGTGTATATGGTGGAGAATTTCTGCAGCAGGGCTTCGCCTACAAGTAGTCGGGAGGGAGAGAGAGAGGAGGGCGGCAGGGCGGATAGCTTTGGAGGGGAAGGTGTATGGTGTGGTGCGCCCCCGCCCTCTTTATATAGAGGGGTGGGGCGCAGCCCTAGCCCCTCCCCCAAGCCCAAACCGGCAGCCCCAAAGGAGGATGAGTGGGGGGCAAGGAAACCCCCCTTCTAGAATCTCTATCTAGGGTTTAAACCCTCTTTGGCCATTGGGCCCTATGGGGCCTTGAGCCCTCGCCCAATGCTGAGGCACTCCCTCATAGGCCCATGCCCCTCCCGGGAAGGTGGCTGTACATGCGGTTTCAGTAGCATGGAAAACAAAAATTTTATATATCGCATACAAACAAACAAGCCAAGATCTATCTACTAGATTGTAGCGAGTCGATGGAATAACTTACCCTCAAGATTCCAAAGTGTTTAACGAGAGCAGATTCTCGTGGGTGATGTAGTCGTACTCTTCCGATCTCAAGATCGCTAGACGATCCTTCCGGCCATGCGTTCCGGCGCTCCAAGAATCGGTCACACGTTCGGTACTGACGAAGACCTTCCTCTCCTTGTTCTAGCAGGCGTGGAGGTTGTAGCACTCTCCTCATGATTCCGGCAAGACAACCGTGGTACCGGAAGTAGAGGGAGATCTCGCAGGCTTCCTTTGCCGGAGCGAGTATGGTGGAGTATGAGAGAGTCCTCGGTGTTCTAGGGTTTAGACACACCAAGGAGGGGATGCTAGAGCCGGCGGCTAGGGTTCCGGGGACCCCAAGTAGGCGGCTAGGGAAAAACCCTAGGGGGTGGCGGCGGCTATGGTGGGCTGCAGCTTCTAGGGTTTGGGGTGAGGGACTTGTTGTGTGCTAGGAGGGAGCCCTGCCCCTCCTTATATAGGTGGAGGGGCCGGCGGCCAAGGGGGAGGGAGGGGAGTCCCTTCCCAACTCGGCTTGGAGGGGGCGCCGCCGGTTGGAGGAGGGAACTCCTCCCCAACTCGGACTCCCCCTTTACACCTCTTTTCCACCTTCCAAATTTTAGCCGTTTGACTTTTCAATTTAGCTATTTGACTTTTCAAACTAGGATTCAATTTAATCCTTTATTTGGAACAGCGATGACACTTAGTACATGATGCAATCATTCCAACTTGCAATGACACATTCATGTACCCCTTCCCCTCCGGAGTGCCGGACATTCCGGAACCTTCTAGAACATTCCCGATGAAAACACCAAAACCTTCTAGAACATTCCCGATGAAAACACCGGAATTAGGTTACTATGTGTGGCATCCCGCAAAAACCACTACTAGAAAATCGCGTTGAATTTGTGCATTGCATCGTCATCATCATGTGTTGTTTGTCTAAAACTATTTTCGCAAAGCCCGTTTTGTTTTCTAAAACGCCCCATCTTTATTCAAAACCAAAACCGGGTCTCCGGAATATTTTGTTTGTCGGCTATCGAATTGCTAGAGCCATCTTTAAAACAAATAAAAGTGACAATTATTTTTAGCGAGGCAGTCGAGCGTTTTGACCGACGACCACCCAGAAAATAAATCGCCCACCCTAAATTACTAAAGCTACCAACTAACCTACCCACACACCCTCTCCACCTCACCCCAACCAATGCCCTCTCTCCACCTCACCTCCCCTCTCTCCCCCACCCAATCCCACTGCCACGCCACCTAACCCTCTCCACCCCTCAACCAGCCGCCCACACCTCCTGCCCACTCACTCACCCACACGCACGCCACGCCCACGCACGCCCACCCCACCCCCATGGAACCGAACCACCCTGACCCACCTGCCGCTGTCCCACCCCACCACCGACACGCCTCCCTCCTCTCTCTCCCGCCTCTCTCTCTCCCAACCACCTGCTCCACCACCATCTCCGCCCGCCGCTGGCCGGGAGCGCCTCATCCGCTGCCCGCCTCAAGACGCTCTCCTCACTGCCTCATGCCCGTCGCCTCGACCCCCTGCCGCCCATCTCCGCCATGCCTCCGCCTCCCGCCAGCTGCCGCCTCCGCTCCGCTTCCCTCCAAGGCCGCCGCGCCGCCCGCCTCTCCCTCCTCCCTTCGCCGCTGGCGCCCGCCCGGCGGCCCGCCCGCGTGCATTCGCCACCTCCGCGACGCCCACGCCGCTCGCCGCTGCTCCGCCGCTTCGCTGGCCCCGCCGCTCGGCTCTCCGCCGCAAGGCCGCCCCGCTCGAGCATCCTCCGCCTCGCTTTC
This sequence comes from Avena longiglumis, assembly GCA_030063025.1. Taxonomy (NCBI): domain Eukaryota; kingdom Viridiplantae; phylum Streptophyta; class Magnoliopsida; order Poales; family Poaceae; genus Avena; species Avena longiglumis. The sequence goes on from CP125976.1 coordinate 563,612,185, forward strand.
GCCCGCCGCTGCCGCCATGGTCGCCTGCCACTCGTCGGCCGGCGTCCGCCCGTCGACTCCTTCCAACCTCGTGCCGCCGCTGAGCCAAAGCCCGCCCGCTGCCTGCTCGCCCGGCCATCGCCCCTCTCCGCCTGCCTCCGGCCAGGGTCGCCGCCCGCCTGGGCTCCGGCGAGCTCCTGCTGCTGCTTCTCCTCCAAGCTGACCCTCGCCCGAACCGCTTGCCGCCACCAGACGCTTTTGCCGCTGGCGCCTCGCCAAGAGTGTCCGCCCGTGGCGCCCTTGAGCCGGTGCCGTGTCAAACAAAGGTGCAGCTCGCATGAAGTCATCGGCCCGGCCTCTTCCTGTGACCCGAAGACGCCAATACCTCCATCTTGGATCGCCATGACCCCTTCGCGAACCCCGGCATCGTCTTCATGTACTCCTTCACGGATGTCAAGACCCCGTTCCCGAAGATCGTCGCCACGGGAATCCAAGACCTTCGGCACGAACCCGATGAACCAAGATCTTCCTCACGGAAACCGAAGACCGATCCCGGCACGTCCGAACCCCGTCAGACGCCAAGACCCTCGGAAACGCCAAGATCTACAATCGGTACCCTGAGGCACCGCGACCCCGGTGCGACAAGTACCCCTCGAGGACGCAGAGCACTTCTTTCCGGATCTGATGCCGAGAACCCTTGGACGCCAAGATCGTCTCGATAATGATGTTTTGAAGATGGACCTGGCGTACCCCGAGGACCCGGACGCCGATTCCAAGTTCGCCACCGGTGAATAAGAAGAAAAAACCGCAAGGACTTCGACACGGAGCGTCAAGATCGCCTCACGGAATCCGGCCTTGGTCCGACAAGATCGCACGACGACAAGAACGACACCGTCGAGGTTAAACCGATGCGCCGCCACGCCAAGTTCATCTACCCGAACGCCAAGAACTACTTCCGACCGCCAAGAACGATAAGATCTACCCCGATCCGAAGACCCTAACCCCGGAGTCCGAGAACGCTTCCGTCGAACCCTGGACCCCGAGACCGGACCCTGGACCCTGTCGAACCCCGAACCCCGGAACCCCAAGATCTAACGAACCCTAACGTGTGATTTCCTTCCCGAGCCCTATTTTATAAAATGGAATATGGTCTGTCGCATATTAATTGATCTTGCATGCATACATTCATGTGGTTTGGGGGCCTTATGCCGATTCACCTCGTAATTAAATATGGGGCCCATATGCGGGCAAATCTAGCCTTATATTGGCCTCATTTAAATTAATGTAGCGAACCGGTACTATATCTTGGCCATGTTAATACAACATTTAAATTGCGGGGCTTCTAAACAACATGAACCACCTAATTAATTGTCGGGACCCCGGTTCCGCTTAATATGACCTAATTGCATCGCACCTTGCCATGTCATGCATCATACATGCATCATGCCGATCTTCTGCCGTTGTATTAAATATTGCATCCGGTGTTCCTTCTAGTGTTTTGCTTCTTCGCGGATAAGGCCGTTGAGTTGATGTGAGCTCCGCCCCGATCTCCGGTTGAACCTTCGACAATGTTTTCAAGCTTTTCAAGCGAGCATCTCCCCCTTTCTACCTATCTTACTTTTCTAGTATTTATTCCCTCCTGTTGATCTATTGTTATCTGTGTTGCGATGCTCTAGTTTTCGTACCCTTGATATCCCTTGCAGCCCTATATTGCCTTGGACACATCCTATTACCTGTTGTTTGTTAGATAGTTGGACTCGCGCGTCGTAGCCGCTTGCTCAAGTGCTGTTGTGTGTCGTCATATGCCACAGTTGTTGATGTATTGCCGCATGTTGTTGTTGGAGATGATCCTAGTTTTACTTATCGCGCACTTTAATTCCTGTTTAACAACTAAAATTGAAGTAAGCAGAGGCATCGGTGGGTGATAGATAAGATTTGGTTTCCGAACGCCCACTTGTGTCCCGTAGGACCCCGAGTACTTGATACCTGTTCCTTGATTTATCGCGCTATCCACATCCGGGAGGTATATGGGACCCCCCTGAGCCAGAGCTTGATTCAGTCTTATTTCTTGGGGCCACAACTAGTTTGAGGTTTTGTTACTATCCTGTACTTATGCCATGCTTTACTGCTTTATTACGTTTGTGCGAGGAGCACACTGTACTGTTTTGGAAGCGGAGTGTTTTCGCGGTATCGACAGTCCCCGATTGGGGATCTGCTGTCGTTTACAGCCATTGTCGCAAACCTTGAGTCCGTCTCGAAGCTTGCTTACTTCGTTGCGGGTGTACTCCAAGGGGTGGCCCCCTGAAATATTTCTGAATCCTGTGATTGTTCAGTCGTGAAAGCCTCGTTGGGTTTTGAGTTGGTTTTTCCGAGGTTGATCGAGCGTGTGTTGCTATTGGTGCACCCCGGCCGGGTAAAACTTTCTGAAAGCCGTGTCCGCGGATATGGACGACTTGGAGCACAGTATCTCGATCATAGACAAGCATAAATAAAGTTTATTGCTATAAATTTGATTTTATAATGACTAGTAATCAGCTTCACTATAATGGAATGGCTAATTAATACTGCCCACAATTGCTTGTTTGGTTGTCGCTTGCGACAATTGTATCTGACTAGTAAGTATTGTAACTACAACGGAATGGCTGAATAAAAGTACCAACAACTGCTGGGTTTTGGGATTATATCATGCTATCTGTATCTGATTAGTAATTGCTGCAACTATAACAGAATGGTCAACTAAAAGTGCCCACTTCTTACTTTATCAGGACGACTATCTTTACCTGACTAGTAATTGCTGCAACGATAACTGAATAAGTACAACTGCCAACCGTGTGAGTTCCTCGGTTGACTTCCTCGTTTGGTCTCGAGGGGGAAATACCAGGATGGGTTTGTTTGATGATAGTATCCGGGTTGGTTCGAATAGGTCCTTCTTACCCTCTCTATTCGCCGGTTGTATCGAGTCTCTATCGTTGTTTAGTGCATGTCACGCCGCTTGATCCACCATACCTATGTAGGCGAGGACCGCCAATTCTAGCCTCGCATCGCCTCGATCGACGCCTCTTTTCCTTTGCCCTTTGTCGGCACCCTTTGTTTAAGCAGGTTTTGAGATCGACGCAGTAGTGGTTACCCTTCCGCTTGGCTCAGGCAGGGTTATGGACGCCATTGGTTATTCTTCGTGGCTCTTAGCCCCATTTGCATCTTGTCCGTAGTGGACGCCTATCGTTTTCAAGGTGATTTGGATCTTTGTATATTATATTCGTATTCTTGACTCATGGAGTCATGTATATATTCTGCTCATGGGTCCCATCGAGGACTGTTGTGTAATGTTATTACTTCGTTTTCCACCCGCACGAAAGTGCCTGGTGGGCACCTTTGAATCGTTTCTATGCGGGTTTGGCGAATTTTGCTCAAACTTGCATAGGTCCGATTCTGAGGGTGTTACACTATGTATCAGAAAGCATATAACAATTGAACTATTAAAATGACTTGATCTTTATGCTACGCTTATCTATAGGAGTATTTCCACCATATCATTCTCCTAACGATATGATCTTGTTGTTGATAACATCTCATGATAGGGAAACCACAATCATTTATCAACCAACAAGCTAGTGATGTATAGAGGCTATACTAGGGACTTCAAATTAAGTTTACAAATCACACAAGTATCAATGTTTCCTTGTTAATACTATTATAGCATGAATGTAAACATTTATCATAAACACAAAGATATAATAATAACTACATTTATTATAGCCTCTAGGGCATATCTCCAGCCTCCCACTTGCACTAGACTCATCTAATCTAGATTACATGGTAATATACCGAACACCCATGGCGCAGTGTCTTGTTCATGTTTTGCCCTCGGGAGAGGTTTAGTCAACGGATCCGCCACATTCAGATCTGTGTACTTTGCAAATATTTATATCCCCATCTTGGATATGTTCTCGAATAGCGTGAAAACGTAGCTTGATGTGCTTCAGCTTGTGTGACCTTGGTTCTTGCGCATTGGCTATGGCGCCCATGTTATCACAAGAGATAGACATTGGGTCCAACAGACTAGGAACCACACCCTCTATAATGAACTCTTTCATACATATCGCTTGTGAAGCCTCAAGCAGCCATGTATTCCGATTCGTGAAGATCTCGCCACAACACTTTGCTTTGCACTCCTCCATTAATCTGCACCATTCAAAATAAATATTATCCAGATTGTGATTTAGAATCATCCGGATCGGTGTTCCAACTAGCATCGGTGTAACCATTAACAACGAGTTGTTCATCACCTCCATAAGAAAGAACCATATCCTTAGTTCTTCTCAAGTACTTACGGATGTTTTTGATTGTCCAATGATCCACTCTGGATCACTTTGATATCTGCTAGTTAAACTAACGGATATGCAATGTCGGGTCTATTACATAGCATGGCATACATTAGAGATCCTATGGTCGAGGCATAGGAGTCTTACTCATCCTTTCTCTATCTTCTTGGGATGTCGGACTTTGAGTTTTACTCAAGGTCGATTGAGCAACATGGGCAAGAACCCTTTCTTGCTTTCTTCCATTCCAAACCTCTTTAGAACTTTGTCCAAATATGTACTGTGACAATGATATTTGGCGTTCGATCTATCTCTAAATCTTTATGCCTAATATGTAAGTTGCTCGCCAAGATCCTTCATTGAAAAACTATTATTAAAATATTCCTTGACACTATTAAGAAGGTCTACATCATTCCCAATCAACAATATGTCATCCACATATAGTATTAAGAATGCTACAGAGCTCCCACTCACTTTCTTGAAAATACAAGCTTCTCCATAAGTTTGTATAAAACCAAAACTTTGATCACCTTATCAAAACGTTGATTCCAACTTCGGATGCTTGCTTCAATCCATAAATGGACCGTTGAAGTTTGCATACCTTGTTAGCATCTTTAGGATCGATAAACCTTTGGGTTGCATCATATACAACTCTTCATCAATATCTCCATTGAGGAATGCTGTTTACATCCATCCGCCATATCTCATAATCGTAATATGCAAATTGCTAACATAATCCTCACAGACTTTAGCTTCGCCATGGTGAGAAAGTCTCATCGTAGTCAACTCCTTGAATTTGTCGAAACCCTTTGCGACAAGTCGAGTTTTATAAACGATAACATTACCATCGAGATCTGCTTTCTTCTTGAAGATCCATTTGTTCTCGTGACCTTCCGCCATCCGTAAGTCCACCAAAGTCCATACTTGGTTTTCGTACATGGATCCAATCTCGGATTTCATGGCTTCTTGCCATTTATTGGAATCTGGGCTCATCATTGCTTCCTCATATGTCTCGGGTCATCGGTGTTGTCCACCAACATGACACTCATAACGGGATCATACCAATGGAGTGGTACGAGTTCTCTGACCTCGAGGCTCTGAGCAACTTCAACCAAGTTTCATGATCACCATCATTAGCTTCCTCTAATTGCAGGCACCACAGAACTTCTTCCGGTCTGCGCTACTCGCAATTTCGAGAGAAGGTTCGACAACCTCGTCGAGTTCTACTTTCCTTCCATACTTATTTGAGAGAAATTCCTTATCTATAAAGGATCCATTCTTGGCAACGAAGATTTTGCCTTGGATCTATGATAGAAGGTATACCCAATAGTTTCCTTTGGGTATCCTATGAAGACGATTTTTCCGCTTCGGTTCTAGCTTGTCCTTTGTAACTTCTTTACATAGGCTTCAGATCCCCAAACTTTAAGAACAATCTAGGTTTCTTCCCAAACCATAATTCATACGGTGTCGTTTCAATGGATTTAGACGGTGCCCTATTTAAAGTGAATGCTGTTTCTAATGCATAACCCCAAAATGATAGCGAATCTGAAGTGACATCATAGAACGAACCATATCTAAGAGAGTTCGATTACGACGTTCGGACACACCATTACGCTGTGGTGTTCGGCGGTGTCAATCATGAAAGTATTCCGCATTTCTTCAAATGCTCGCCAAACTCGTAACAGATATTCACCTCCACGATCGAACGTAGAAATTTAATCTTCTTGTTACGTTGATTCTCTACCTCACTTTGAAACTCCTTAAACTTCGAAAGTTTCGACTTATGTTTCATGAAATAGATATACCCATATCTACTCAAATCATCCGTGAAGGTAAGAACATAACGATAACCACCAGCGATGCTACACTCATTGGACCACACACATCGGTATGTATGATTTCTAATAAGTCCGTAGCTCGCTCCATCATACCGTAAAATGGAGTCTTAGTCATTTTACCCATCGACATGCTTCGCATCTTTCAAGTGATTCAAAATCAAGTGATTCAAGAAGTCCATCTAATGGAGTTTCTTCACGTTTCACTCCAATGTGACCAAGACGACATACACATATAGGTCGAATTATCGCTGATTTCAAACGTTTAGCCTCAATGTTGTTGATATGTGTATTTCCACTATCGAGATTCAATAAGAATAGACCATCTATCAAAGGTGCATGTGCATAAAACATATTACTCATATAAATCGAACAACCATTATTCTCGGACTTAAACAAGTAACCGTCTCGCAATAAACAAGATCCCGATATAATGTTCATGCTCAACGCAGGCACCAAATAACAATTATTTAAGTATAAAACTAATCCCGATGGTAGATGAAGGGGTAGCGTGCCGACCGCAATCACATCAACCTTTGATCCGTTTCCCACGCGCATCGTCACCTCGTTCTTCGCTAGCTTCCGTTTATTCTGCAGCACCTGTTTCGAGTTACAAATATGAGCAACCGAACCAGTATCAAATACCCAGGCACTACTACGAGTACTAGTGAGATACACATCAATAACATGTATATCAGATATACCTTTATTCTTGATGTTGCCGTTCTTCAAATCCGCCAAGTACTTTGGGCAATTCCGCCCAAAGGACCTTCTCCTTGCAAAGCACTCGAGATCGGGCTTAGGTCCAGCCTTGGTCTTCTTCGCATGGCGTGGTAACTTTCTTACCACCCTTTTGAAGTGTCCTTTGCTTAGACTTGCCTTTCTTGAATTTGGTGGTCTTATTGACCAACAACACTTGGTGCTCTTTCTTGATCTCCACTTCGCAGACTTTAACATAGCAAACAGTTAAGCAGCTTGTTCATGTTCTGCATGTTGTAGTTCATCACAAAGTTCTTATAACTTGGTGGTAGTGATTGGAGGACACGGTAAATCCCCAAAGCATTAGGAATCACTATACCCAAGCTTTGAAGTTTGTTTGCGTGCCCAGACATCTTAAGCACATGCTCACTGGCGGAGCTGCCCTCTTCCATCTTGCAGTTAAAGAACTTTTGAGAAGCCTCATAACTTTCAATTGCCGCATGAGTCTCAAAGATCAATTTGAGATCCTCGACAATATCATATGGGTCTGAATTCCCAAACCTTTCAAGCTCGATTCCAAACCATACAAGATAGCACATCGAACTATGGAGTACGATTCTTCCGGCGAGGTAAACATTCTTTACTTCATCGCATCACCGCAGTGGGTCACCCAATGTGCATCCAGACATAGGTCAAATTACCAGTGAGGACAATCCTCAAATTGGAACCAATCCATGAGTTGCTTCCATTGTTTTTCAACTTTTCTTTCTCTAGGAACGCATTAAAATTGATGGTAGGGGCTGCCATTGATCTACAACATATTTGCAATAGTTTAGACTAAGTTTATGACAAATTGAGTTCAAATTAATAATAAATTTAATCTAGGTGAACTCCCACTCAAAACAACATCCCTCACATTGTTTTAGTGATCACACGAACCAAATCCACTACATCAACACCGATGATCACGAGAGTTGATTTAGTTTCAATGGCGAACAATCGTCATGTTCATCATATCTACTATATGATTCATGCTTTACCTTTCGGTGATCCGTGTTCCGAGACCATGTCTGTACATGCTAGGCTCGTCAAGATCAAACCTTAGTTTCCGCATGAGCAAATCTGGCTTGCTCACGTTGTATACACTTGCGGAATCTAACACACCCGATCATCACGTGGTGCTTCGAAACAACAAGCTTTAGCAACGGTGCTAACTAAGGGTGAACACTTTATGACTTGAAATTCATGTGCATGAGGGATCATCTTATAATGCTACCGTCGTCTACTAAGCAATACAAGATGCATAAAGGATTAACATCACATGCAATTCATAATATGTGATATGATATGGCCTTTCTTCTTTGTACTTCCGATCTCCATCTTCAAGCACGAACATGATCTCCATCATCACCGGCATTGCATCAAGGTCAATGACGCTTCTCCATGGTTATCGTCCACCAGCTTCAACTATTACAACTACTTTAAATAGACACGCGGGTCTTAACATAAAATAAAGACAACCATATGGCTCCTGCCGGTTGCCAACTTACAATAAGGAACATTGCATACATCAAATATAATCACAATCATGGCCATATCACATCACTGCACACCCCTGCAAAACAAAGTTAGACGCCTCTACTTTCTTTGCATGTTTTACGTGGCTTGGGGCTTTCAATAAGTGTCGTTCTAACTTACGAACATGAACCACAACATTGATACTAGTATTGTTAATCACCCGTTGTAAATTGGATCTTAACTATGCTAGGAGAAACAGGCACCCGCAAAGCCACTTATGCAATACAAGTTGCATGTCAAGCGTGGAGCAAGTCTCATGAACGATGTCATGTAAGGTTAGCCCGGGCCGCTTCATCCCAACATACCGCAAGATGCAAAGTACACAAGAAGCAATCAACAATAAAAACATCAACGCCCACAATGACCATTGTGTTCTACTCGTGCAATGATCTACATATAGACACGGCTCGATACCACTTGCAGGGTTTCGTAGCATGGAAAACAAAATTTTCTATCGCATACAAACAAACAAGCCAAGATCTATCTACTAGATTGTAGCAACGAGTCGATGGAATAACTTACCCTCAAAGATTCCAAAGTGTTTAACGAGAGCGATTCTCGTGGGTGATGTAGTCGTACTCTTCCCGATCTCAAGATCGCAGAGACGATCCTTCCCAAGGCGTTCCGGCGCTCCCTTGATCGGTCACACGTTGACTGCTTTAATACCTTCCTCTCCTTGTTCCAGCGGCAATGGAGGTTGTAGCACTCTCCTCGCGATTCCGAAAGACAACGGCGTGGTCTGAAGTAGAGGGACATCTCGCAGGCTTCACTTAAGCCGGAGCGAGTATGGTGGAGTATGAGAGAGTCCTCGGTGTTCTAGGGTTTAGACACACCAAGGAGGGGATGCTAGAGCCGGCGGCTAGGGTTCCGGGGACCCCAAGTCGGCGGCCAGGGAAAAACCCTAGGGGGTGGCGGCGGCTGTGGTGGGCTCCAGCTTCTAGGGTTTGGGGTGAGGGACTTGTTGTGTGCTAGGAGGGAGCCCTGCCCCTCCTTATATAGGTGGAGGGGCCGGCGGCCAAGGGGTAGGGAGGGGAGTCCCTCCCCAAATCGGCTTGGAGGGGGCGCCGCCGGTTGGAGGAGGGAAATCCTCCCCAACTCGGACTCCCCCTTTCCTCCTCTTTTCCACCTTCCAAATTTTAGCCGTTTGACTTTTCAATTTAGCTATTTGACTTTTCATACTAGGATTCAATTTAATACTTTATTTGGAACAACGATGACACTTAATACATGATGCAATCATTCCAACTTGCAATGACACATTCATGTACCCCTTCCCCTCCGGAGTGCCGGACATTCCGGAACCTTCTAGAACATTCCCGATGAAAACACTAATCATTCCCGAACTCAAACGGACTTTCCTTATATGAATCTTATTCTCCGGACCATTCCGGATCTCCTCATGATATCCGGATCCCATCCGAGACTCGAACAACATTCGTCTCTTTCTCATCATACCATAACTACTCAAACAACGTCGAATCCTTAAGTGTCTCCCTACGGTTCGTGAATTATGCGGACATGATCGAGACACTTCTCCTAACAATAACCAATAGAGGAATATGGAAATTCATATGGTTCCACATATTTCTACGATTACTTTGCGATCGAATGAACCACTTACATACGATACCAATTTCCCTTTGTCTCACGATAGTTTACTTATCCGAGGTTATGATCGGTATCTCTCGCATACCTAGTTCAACCTCGTTCCGATAAGTACTCTTTTCTCATTCCGTGATATGTGATCCCTTGTGATCCAGTCACATGCTTGCAAGATAATTGGATGACATTCCACCGAGAGGGCCAGAGTATATCTATCGTCATATGGATGGACAAATCCCACTCTTGATCCATGTGTTTCAACCAATACTTTCCGAACACTCAATGCCACCTTTATAGACACCCGATTACGGTGTGGTGTTTTATGTCATCAAAGCATCCATCCTAAAGGTGATATGCATGATCTCATGGTCGAAGGAATTAGGTTACTATGTATCGAAAGCATATAGCAATTGAACTATTAAAATGACTTGATCTTTATGCTACGCTTATCTATAGGAGTATGTCCACCATATCATTCTCCTAATATGATCTTGTTGTTGATAACATCTCAATGTTCATGATAGGGAAACCACAATCATTTATCAACCAACAAGCTAGTGATGTATAGAGGCTATACTAGGGACTTCAAATTAAGTTTACAAATCACACAAGTATCAATGTTTCCTTGTTAATACTATTATAGCATGAATGTAAACATTTATCATAAACACAAAGATATAATAATAACTACATTTATTATTGCCTCTAGGGCATATCTCCAACAGGGGCCACGTTGGTCCCCTTCCGGAAGGTTCTAGAAGCTTCCAGACAATACCGATTAACCCTAACAATTCGAACTCCAAAACTGCCGCCTTATATGAATCCTATTCTCCGGACCACTCTAACCTCTCGTGATGTCCTGGATACCATCCGAGACTCGAACAAAACTCATAAACCAATTATCCAATCTATCCTAGCGTCGAGACACGTTAAGTGTGTGACCTGGTTCGAGAATATGTACATGATCTTCTATCAATAATCAACATGGGTCGAAACCCATATTGACTCCACACATTCATCGATGATCATATCGGATGAACCACGATGCCGGATTCAATCAATCCCATATATATATTCCCTTCGTCTCGATATTTTACTTGCCGAGATTTGATCGGTGCCGTCATACCTAGTTCAATCTCGCTCACAACAAGTACTTTACTTGTTCCGTAATCCGATATCATTTTGTGATTAACTCCTTAACCACATGCTTGCAAGCGGTGTTGATATCGACACGAGTGGGCCAAGTATATCTCTCCGACTTGGGAGGGACAAATCCCATCTCGATACATACAACCCAACTCATACTTTCCGATCACCTGAGAGACACCTTTATGATCCCCCTTTCATAGGATGACGTTTGATGCCCTCAAAGCTTTCTCCCGATACCAGGGAGTTGCATTATCTCATGGTCTAAGGAATACAATATTTGACATAAGAAAGCTTCGAAAGATGAACACGATGACACGATCTAATTGCTTCGCTTAGTTTGGGTCTGTCCATCACATCATTCTCCCAATGATATGATCTCATTATTAATCGACAACTCATGTCCATGGTTAGGAAACCTTAACCATCATTAATCAATGAGCTAGTCCATAGAGGCGTACTAGGGACACGGTGTTGTTCACAAACCACACAAGTATTAAAGTTTCCGCTTAATACAATTCTAGCATGGAATATAAACATTATCATGAACAAGAATTATAATAATAACATCTTTATTATTGCCTCTAGGGCATAATTCCAACAGTCTCCCACTTGCACTAGAGTCAATAATCTAGTTTACATTTGGCAACAATCTCACACCCATGGCACTGAGGTGTTGATCATGTTTTACACGTGGAAGAGGTTTAGTCAATGGATCTGCGACATTCAGATCTGTATGTACTTTGCTAATCTTCGATCTCCATCCGCTATATAATCTCGGATTATATGAAACTTGATTGATATGCTTGGTCTTTGGATGATATCTTGGTTCCTTAGCGAGTGCTATGGCGGTGTTGTCACACAATATCTCTAGTGGGTCCAATGCACTTGGAACCACGCCAAGCTCGGATGAAGTTTCGATCCAAACTCCTTCACTTGACGCTTGCGGTAGCCATGTATTCTGCTTCTCAGAGATCCCGCGATCACGCTTTGCTTGCCTTCTCCACTCACTCCTCCATTCAAAATATACATGTATCCTGTCTGAGATTTAGAATCATCCTTGTCAGTGTCGAAACTAGCGTCGAAGTAACCTTTTACGACGAGCTGTTCATCACCCCCATAGACTAAGAACATTTCTTTAGTCCTATTTAGGTACTTTAGGATGTTCTTCACGACTGTCCAGTGTTCCACTCCTGGATCACTTTGATATCTGCTCGTCAAACTAAGAGCATTGGACACATCCGGTCTAGTACATAGCATGGCATACATGATCGAACCTATGGCCGAGGCATAAGGCACTTTGCTCATAGCTTCCCTATCATTTACCGTAGCTGGACACTGAGCCTTGCTCAATATC